>BSBM01001048.1:11700000-12900000 GCA_027924585.1 Larix kaempferi
TTAGACAATTATAAAAAAATTATAAAATTACTAATTTAATTTTCAAAAAATAATGGTGCACAAGTGCTATATGTTCTCTACATGCATGCCCATTTTTGTAGCTTGATTCCATCATTTAGGCCCTCAAAGGCTGCACCCACAAAAACATATACCTTATCATTTGCGTGAAAAATAAAAAGTGTCTGTTAGGAAAAATGAAACTTGACATAGCTATGCAAATTTTCAATACATAAAAGTTATATATTCATAAACGTGATTCAATTTCCTACATTTCATCTTTTTTACTCAATGCAAGATATTTTGCATAAGTATCTCAAAATATCCAAGTAAGTTAGGGATGCCTGATTTTTTAGTTTTCTATTGCATCTAACGTGCCAAAAGTGACCCTCATTAGCTTGCACTGACCCTTATCTATAAAAGATGTCTTAATGTTTTCTGTAAAGGCTTGAAATGTTATTATTTATATTCCTAAATGGATTTTGGTTTATAATATATGCATAATCTAGGGTGTTCAAATATATTCTGTATAAAACATAATTTATTTTATGTTTATGAATATACAAGTGAGAATACAAATATCCAATACTGCAGTGACAATATTTACAATACTTTGGAATTACTATTGTTCAGCATACTATAGTAATGAATTATTGTGTAAGCAAATATGTCATTATTCTCATCAAATATGGAATCATATCGAATCCTATGTTAATTAAACCCTTCCCATACTAGAGTACATCACCTTAGGGTGAAAGGAAAAATACAGGAAGATATTTATATTCAATCATTCTATACCAGTTTTTAAATATGCAAATTAAATCCATCAGATCGGAATTTTATCATTCCTAACAGCTAACTGATATCTAGGCTATATCCAGAAAATAAACATACAGTTTTATAATTAGTTTAATTTTCATAAATCAAATAAGATGTGAACAAGTAGAACCTGATAACTTGATAGGGTGGACAAACAACCAAAGAGGCTTGTTCCTCCCAAGCTTCTCAAGAAAAAGAAGCCAAGCTTACTTGCTTCTTTGGACCCCTGAGCCACTAGGACGAAGTCTCTATGTAGAAGCAAGGCACTCAGGTTGTACATCAGTAATCAATGGAGACTTGCATACACACCTCACATATGTACTTCAACAATCAATGGAGACTTGCATACATATCAATACCTCTGCACTCAGCAGGAAAACTCTGCACTTAGTAGGAATAAGACAATCTTACTCTGCAACTCAAAACATAGCTTCCCCTCATCGAATCTCTTGTGTGCAATTACCAACAAAACCACAAGGTAAGTTCTCTCATCAGAGAAAGTGTGAGCCTCTGCTCAAATTCGATGGCTATAAAAAGATGCCTAGGTCTTTTGGTGGTTAGTTTTTTTCATTCAATGAGCCATAAGCTCCAGTTCCACATTCCTCAGAACTTGACCACAATTTAAGGGAGTTGTCCCATAACAATAGCTAGTTACAAAGTTCAGATGCTACCACTCGTCCATTGCCTTCTACCTCAGGTTCCATTCCTCCTAGTGGGTCAGTAAACACTCTTTCAATAGTATCTTTGGGTGAGTGTCTCATATTTTAATTTATTAAATAATAATATTATCCATTTACAGTCATCCTTGACACTTGGTCAAATATAAAACTTTACAATAAAAGTTAGGTAATGTTTTTCCACAAACATAAAATGTCTCAAATACTAGGTAGGTTACACTTACCCCATTCCTCAGCCTTCCCAATGCCAAATAGAAACACATCGTCCACAAATAATTGGTGAGTGATCGAAGTGCTTGAGGTTATCTTCAAACCCCTCACTGACTTGTTTTCTTTGGCATTGAGCAAAAGCCTGCTTAGGCCTTCTATAACAATATCTTCCACAATGGAAGATTGTATGCCATTTCTGTATATATATTCTGGTGTTTCCTTTTGCTGCAATGTTGGTTTCCATCTTGTAGTAATCAAACCTTCAATGCTAGTGTCCACTCCACTCACACATGAGATATTAACAATTTCTCTATAGAAATAGAGCATATTGAAATCATCACTAAAATAAAATTGAACAAAGAACTTACAACCATACCAGCAACATGTTTTTTACCTTTTCCTTCTATGGAAGATTGAAACCAGCATTTCTATAAGTTTTTAATTGGAATGTACGAGATTGACTTGCAAGAGAAATTAATAAAGTTCGACTAATTAGGAATTTTTTCTTTGTTCACTCATTGTCGCGGTCTTAGAGGATTCCGAGATTAAAAGTTTAGTATTCCAACATTACAATGTGAATCGCTACATGGGCATTTCGAGATTGCAAGGTAATTCTTTATTTACGCTCTTGTGAAATCTATATATATATGAGTAAGTGGATTATTACTATTTCAAAGTTAATATTTATATTTATTAGGGAGTTATTTAAAAATTGGACAATTTGGATTGACGATTATATTTAGTTAGAATTTAGTATTTTGCAAAATTGAAAATTAGTTTTGTTTGATCAAAATATTATGTTTGGAAAATTCATTTATTTCAAATGAAATCATAAAAAATTTAGAGTACATAATTTATTATTATTAAAATTTAAAAATGATATTTCCAAAAATAAATCTTTATTATCAAAAATATATATACATAGGTTGATTACTTCGCTTGCGTTTCAAAGATAACAACTTAGTATTTCAAAGTTAATACATAAATTTAATAGGATTTAGAAATGGTATTTCGAAAGGTAAGTCTTTATTTACGCTCTTATCAAATCAATATATATGTGAGTAGGTGGATTACTGCGCTTGCCAAAGATAACAACTTAGTATTTCAAAGTTAATATATATATTTATTAGGATTTAGAAATGGTATTTCGAAGTTACATTATTTATGTATGTGTGAATGTATAAGGGTTAGCTCAATTGGTAAGACGTATGAACACTTTCTTCATATGGGGGAGATCACGAGTAAACTTTATTATTTCTTGAAGTTAATATATACATTTAATAAGATTAAAAAATGGTATTTAGAAGTTTTTTTAAATTATATATATGTACATATATCAGCATAGATCCATCTTAAACAGCAATTATCAATCTGTATTTATCCTTCTCTTGTTTGATAAATCTAAGTTTAAGTTTTAAATTTTTTATTTTATAAGTATATGTGGACTTTTTTAATTACTTTTCATAATTTTTTATTTATAAGTAGACTTGGATTTTTTAATTACTTTTTATTTTATTTTTTTTAACTAATTCACAATTTAAGACATATGTAGGACATTTTTAAGAAAGCATTCAAGGGCGGCGGGGCAAATTTTTCGAAATTGAGTTTTCTTGCATTTTCAAGATCTCAGCATAATTTGGGGAATTTTCAAGCATCATTTTCATAGAGGTACTTTCATATATTGGATTTAGCATTAAGGTATTTTTTACAAAGAATTTTCACTATTTCATTTAGGTATTTTATTTACAAATCATTTTCATTGAGGTATTTCATTAAGGTATTTTTTTACAACATTTTCACAGCGATACCTCAGGTACTTGTATTACTTGTATTTTTAGGGAAGCACTTTCAAAGATTTGAGAATTTTCATGGCATGCCTCCAAAATTCTAATCTACTAGCTTGACCTAATCAGGCCCACAAGTTCCTTCCCATGTGGAGCATTTTCACAAAGGGGTAAAAATTCAAGATTGGGTTTTTTCATTAAGATATTTTTTACAAAGCATTTTCACTATTTTTTTAAATTTTTTTTTACAAATAATTTTCATAAAGATATTTCATTAATGCATTTTTTTATGGAGCATTTTCTCATATGTAAGCATTTTCAAACAGGTACTTTCATTCATAGATGCACTTTCACGAGCATTTTCACAGAGGTATTTCATTAAGTTTTTTTTATGGAGCATTTTATCATATGTACTCATTTTTCAGAGAGGTAGTTTCATTGAGCATTTTTAGAGATGTACTTTCACAATCATTTTCACAAAGGAGTTTCAAGATTGGGTTTTTTCATTAAGGTATTTTTTACAAAGCATTTTCACTATTTCCTTAAGGTATTTTTTACAAATCATTTTCATAGTTGTATTTCATTAAGGTATTTTTCTACATAGCATTTTCAAAGTGGTACGTGAGGTACTTGCACTTGAGGGAAGCACTTTCAAAGATTTGGGCATTTTCATGGAATGTCTCCAAAACCTTAATCCACTATCTTGATCTAATGAGGTACACAAGATCCTTCTCCCAACCTTGGTTCTTAAATTACTTTTTACCCTTAAAGCATTTTTACGAAACAATAATAAAGATAAATTTTTGGACCCAACTTTTGATGGTTATTATTAAATATTAATTATAATATAATATTATTATATATTAGTTGTAATATTAATAGTTATTACTATTATATATTATATATTGCTCATGTATTACTAAAAGATGGATATATATATATATACTAGTTATGATATTAGTTATTAGTTTAACAAATTTTAAGGTTATTATAAAATATGAATTATAATATAATATTATTATAAATTAGTTATAAAATTAATTACTATTAGTTATGATATTAGTTAAAATTTATTGGACCCAATTTTTGATGGTTATTATAAAATATTAATTATAATATAATATTATTATATATTAGTTATAAAAATCATTATTATTACAATTATATATTATATATTAGTCAAATATTACCTAAAATATGGGTATGTTAGTTATGATATTAGTTAAAATTTATTGGACCCAACTTTTGATGGTTATTATAAAATATTAATTATAATATAATATTATTATATATTAGTTATAAAATAAATTACTATTACTATTATATAATATATATTGGTCAAATATTACCTAAAAGAATGATGTGTATATTAGTTATGATATGAGTTAAAATTTTGACGGTTATTATAAAATATTAATTATAATACAATATTATTATATATTAGTTGTAATAGTAATTAGTGGAGAAAATGGGTTATACTCATTTATTAGAATTAGTGGAGAATGGGTTATGCTCATTTATTATAATTAGTGGAGAATGGGTTAGGATATTAATTTCATTTCGATATCCAAGACAATTTGGGGCACCCAATTATTTTAATATCCAAGAAACTTTAGGGCAGGGGTAGTGAAATTATATTATTAAAATAATCCATTATTTTGAGATTATATAATAAAAAATTGTTTAAGACATGCACGGTGTTTGAATTTTAAATCAATTTAATTGGCTAACACATAATGACATGAAATTTTGAATTAGGAGAGAATGGGTTTGGTATGTTAGTTATGATATTAGTTAAATATTATTGCACCCAACTTTTGACACTTATTATAAAATATTAATTATAATATAATATTATTATATATTAGTTATAAAATAAATTACTATTACTATTATATTACTATTACTATTACTATTATATAATAAATTACTATTACTATTACTAATATATAATATAAGTTATTTGACCCAAATTTTGACGGTTATTATAAAATATTAATTATAATACAATATTATTATATATTAGTTGTAATAGTAATTAGTGGAAAATGGGTTATACTCATTTATTAGAATTATATATTGTTTATGTATTACCTAAAAGATGGATATATATTATATACTAATTATGATATTAGTTCTTAGTTTAATAAATTTTGATGGTTGTTATAAAATATGAACTATAATATAATATTATTATATATTAGTTATAAAACTAATTACTATTAGTTAAAATTTATTGGACTCAACTTTTGAAGGTTATTATAAAATATTAATTATAATATGTTATTATTATATATTAGTTATAAAATTAATTTAGCATTGAATCACCTATGAAACCAAACCTTTAGGAAAAATCAATGTTAAGCTTATGTTATCTAATCCAAAATCATAGGAATCTTCTTTAAACCTTCCTTTACTTGCTTTAGGTGTGTGCCAAATATAAAGTTCAAATCCAATGTAATAAGAATCTTTAAAGTACCTAACGTAAACTGCATCTATATCATCATCAGACAGAGGGTGTCGATTTGACTGCTCTCAAAGAAGTAGCGTAGCCATTGCAAGGGTTTCACACTCCTTTTTCTTTCCATTTGCTAAACTCTCTTATTTTTAAAGTACCTTGAGACCTATTAAAAAAATCTTGTATTTCTACATATTCCATCAAATATATTTTAGATAAACTTCGAATGATTCATATATGAGATAAAGTTATATTTCGATCAGTCAAACACCGAGATGTAAAATTTTCTTGATTAACTGCCCTCTCGTAACTAGAGTGGCCATCAGCTCCTGCTTAGCGAGATCCCGGTTTCCATGGATGTGACAAGGTCACCACTGAATTCTATAGGATTAGTAAAAAGCCATTAGTGAATCATTCAATCTACAACATTTTTTACACTATCCAAGCAAACTCAAAATCAATGAATGTGGTTATTTCCATACAAACTTATCGAACTCTAGACATTTTTGCACTTTAAATTTGTAGATAATTGAATTCAAGAGAAACCAGAGGACAATAGTTCGATTCTGTGGAGTAAAAAATACTAATAAAATAGAGATGCAGAAGAAGAACGGAACAAAACAGGCCATAAAAACTTGGAGAAATAACTAACCTTTCTATGCTTGGAGATTTTGATTCATAAGAATAAATTAACCTTAGAAACGAATTTAAGAGGTGAACGAGTTCGGCCGTAAGCACAAAGACCTAGGGAGTCCATAATATATGCAAGCTATTGTAATTAAACTCTTAGTCCCAATTTCCAGCCATCTTATACATAAAAATAATTAAGAATAGGTTAATCTTACAAGTGCGAGGAAAATGAACCCTAACTTTAGATCTACTGAAAATATATAGACAATGTATTGCCCCGGTTCTTACTAGGGTTTACATGTTTTGTTAAAATATCAACAATAATGGAAAGAGATCGAAACAAAATCGTCAAAACTCTGAATGCAGAATGATATACAATGAAGATTCTTGAAATACAAGAATTCCTTAAACATTGGTCTCTTGACCTTTCAATCACACCACATGATCATCATCAGGAGTGAAAGGATCTCATACTGAAAGATGGTGAAATGCACTGAGATGCATCAATCTATTTTGGAATTTCATAGTGTTTTGGGTATTGCATGGAAGCCCTAAGATGCATGGATGTGTTTGATAAACAAATACCAGTGTTATAGAAATACATTATGAGATTTTGGTTTTCAAATTACCTATCATAAATCCGGTCAGAAAGAAAAATTAACCTTTACGATGAAAGAAAATAGACTGTAACTTCTACGTTGGCAAGCCTGTTAGGAATAATCTAGCTCGAGATAGAATATGAAGGTTTTACAAAGAGTGGGTATAATAATTTCTTGATATCCACAATAGTCATGTGTCTGAGATGTTCCTTGTAAAGACGGAATTGTAAAGGAAGTCAATAAAAATACAAAGATTTAATGATTTCAATTTCAGCATGGTTGACGCAGAAGCTAGGTGTTGCAACAAACATTCCTTTATATCATCTAACCTTGCTCTCATAATACACAGCCTAAAACCATCATGTTATATTATCTAACACAATGCAAAATAACATAAAGATTTAACTGCTTGATACTAATGAAACTCACACAGGATTTTATTGATTCAAGGTGAAATCACAGAGTTACATTACAACAAATATTGACAGGAGTAACAACATTCCAGTAACAACATAAACTCACACAGGATTTTATTGATTCAATTGATTCAAGGTGATATCACAGAGTTACATTACAACAAATATTGACAGGAGTAATAACAGTAACAACATTTACCAAATGGTTACTCGTGTTGCTATAACAACTCTGAAATCCTATCCCTGAGATGTAGAACAGTTGGTGGCCGGTGATGGTTAAGACACTCCTATGCAAGGTGAACCCTGCAGATACTAAAATCCAACCATGTTAAAAGCTGGTGCAGTCTATGGTGTGATCCCAGTGAGACAGATAGAGTCCCTGAGTCAATGTGCTGATTACTATGTTTCAGCCTTTTGCTTCATGTTGTTCATTGACTGGATCTTCTTCTCCAATGCGTCCTTCACGACCTCTCCTTTTGTGTTTAACCCCATTTCATGGCTTCCACCACTCCTTTAAATTATACAGTCTTCCCTTGAATCGATTTCGCTTCCTCTTCTAAGATCGAATAGTATATACAGGCTGAGTTCAGAGAAACTACTTTTGTTCCTTCGACAAAATGCCTTGTATACAAACGTAGAAACCTTACTACTTGAGGATACAGCTCATAATTTTCTGTTTATATCAAATTCCATAAACAATCTTACAGGAAGAGTGAATCAAACGATCTGCGGGCATAAAGGAGGCAAACAACACTTACTCCCTCGCCGCTAATATCGTGACAGAACATAGCTAGAAGTCAAATATTGCAAGACCAGAAAATACTAGTGGGAAATGAAGGCTATCACAACCTTGCATATTTTTTTTATTAACTATAACGGGACATCTCTCTTCCGGATGACTCAGAGCAAGGCCAGCCTTAATATTAAGTAGAAGAAGGATTGGTCTAGCAACAAGAGAGACTGTCACCCTGTCAACACTAAGCATACAAAAGCTATCAGAGTACCACAACCACCCCGCACTGAATCAAATATGGTCTCCATCGGGTTAGCAGTAAAGCCTCACAGCTGGCTCCTACCATGAAAGCCATTAGGTCCCATAACCTACAGCCAAGTAACAAAATAAAGTCAGAGCTCAATTGTTTCCAAAACATAACGAAGGATTTAGTAATGGCTAAAGGGAGAGGGCACATTAAAAACCCTGATAAAAATTATTCAGATGGTTAAAGAACCCTCTGGTAGATGAAACCTAACAAAGGGCGAAGGCCCTCTTCAAACAAAACAAGATACTGTAATTAATAATTCTATCACTTACTTAGGAATGGAAGAGCAGTATCAAAACAAAGAAGATTGTCCCTACAACAAGGTATAAGAATCAGGGAATTACCAGGTACTGAACAAATGTGCTCGGATGTTTAAGAACCAAACTCTTTCAATGATCAAACCGTTACTTGACAAACCATTACTTTATGACGATGCCTCAATAAACATCTACGAAGCAAAAAAAATATCAGCTTACAGGCTAGCAAATTTATATAAAGAGAGAGTAAGAGGTCTCCAAACTTTACCTGTCAGCAACCAAAGAACGCTGTTAGCATGTCCTTAGGGTGGAATAGAACCTCTTTGTCTGACTGCAGCCAGCTCTAAAGAAATTAGGCTTAATTGGTTATGAAACTTTAGCTGTAATTTATACTAACAGAATAAAAGACATAGTTGAATAAAATAAAAGACATAGTTGAATAAAAGAAAACTGTAAAAAAAGAATTTAGCACCAGACAGACTCCCCCTCAAATAAAAACTTGCTTGTAAAATTGGGTCCGTTGAAAAAGAGATACAACAATGCTCCCCTCCATCGGATCTCCCATCCAACGGTTTAATAGCAGAGCACGGTTGGATCTGAGGGAGGTCAATTTTCCATAAACTGCTTAATCAGGCCCGCCGCCCGACAATCGACCCGCTGACTTACAGCTGTTACACTCTCCCAGGTCCAGAAACCTCGAGATTCGGTGTAAGTGATAGTGATACAACTCGCCATGTCTTAAATACAGGTAGAGCATATTACACGATTAACCTAGCACTATTCAATGCCCTAACTAACTGTCATCGGTGGTGTATCGAATGAAGTTGATGTCAATAAATGGATGGATCATAACTAATAATTAAACAAAAAATACTCCAGACTGTACACACTTTACAACAGGGCGGATTTACAATCCACTAAGCTTCATATGGTTTACATAACGATAACACCATAGAAACTATGCTTAGCACGAGTTGATTAGGAACTAGGGGTTACCCCTAATTCAAAGACAAATAACAATTTCTTGTTTATATGCATGACTGAATATTTAAATACTACGACTTTAATCATTTCATTCATATGAAGTTAATCCCGTAATGTACATCGAAATGGATTATGACCAAATCATTCAAAGATGTAAAACAAAATGAGACTAGTTCAATTGAATAAAAGCAATTCGATCTCTATAAAACACAGTTTGATGTTTATATGTAATGATCTAGACTGTTGGGTATGATACTAACACGTTAGAGGATGATCAAGTATAAAATGTTAAACTTTAAAATATCAACCATTCATGCCAATTAAGGTATATTATACAGTTGTAATGTCATCACAATTTAGTCTTTTTCTAACTTAAAATGCCTATCATTTAGCATATCTTTACTAGAAAATGCAGAAATATACAATACCATTTTATCTAGAACAGAAATATGCAATTCAAGTATTATGATTCATCTCTTTATATCGGTACTCTTTATATCGATACTCACATTGAAATAATATTTTTAAAAACCTTTTAAAAATGAAACTAATAGTCTTCATCTTCATTATGGGTTACTTTCTTTGACATATTCAAGACATCTCTTCATGAAACTTTGTTATCTCCATAAAACCTTCATGTAGTAAAATGAAACATCACTACTTATGCATATAAATTTCTCAACTAGCAATTAAAAACATGGTAGTTGATGTTGTTTTGGGTTGTAATAACATCTTTCTAAGTGAGGAATTGATACAATACTTGTTGGATCATGGATACTTCCTAAGGTTGGTTGTCTACAATAACACTAGGATTCGAAGGTGAAAATTTTATTATATGAACTCTTTAGGTTGGTCAACTAATAAGATAGAGGAAGGTATAGAACAAGGTTAGGTTAAGAAATTCTAAGAACTAAGTAGGTTCGGGAATTCAAGTTGTTCTAGTCTAAAGTTTGGGAAAAGAAGGCTCCGATGAAATCTCCTAGAAGGTTTAGAGATCAGTCTTTGTAATATATTTAGGAATACTAAAGACAATAATTCTCACCTATCTATTTCATGCCCCTTTAAATCTTAATGATGCTTGGGTTGGAGATAGTATACAGGATTGTCTCTTTGTATCGTTTAAGAGGCAAGATCTTAAGGACAAGTGGTTCATTCCAATATTTGTCATGTGAAACGATTGGTTAGCCCAAAATGCACCCCTTTAAATCTTAATGATGCTTGGGTTGGGAACAGTATAAAAGATTATCTCTTTCTATGATTTAAGAGGCAAGATCTAAAGGATAAGTGGTTCATTCCAATATTTGTCCTATGGAACAATTGGTTAACCCAAAATGCACTTTATGTTTCACTGCAAAAATACTCCAACATTTTAGGTCTATGCACATGCACTTTTGAAATTTTAAAGACTTGATAAAGACAATAATCAAATAGGAACAACTCAAGATCAGTAAAACTACTCGTGTGATTTTTTTATAAAAAATGTAAGGTTGAATGAAATGGATTCAACAACTATACATAATTGATGCCAATAAAGTAGCTAATAATGATGATATGGTAAAAAAACTACTTTTCGATGAAAACTACTTCCATTAAGTTTCGATGAAAACTCAAAACTAGTAATAAAATAGATGAAATCTGAAAAATTGATACACAATATAAATCTCACACATAAATCCATAACATGTGGTTACATAGTCAAAGGAAAATTCAACTCACGAGGGCTTATTTCGCTCACATATATAATGACCTCACATATATATAGTGACCTTAATGAGGTTCGATTTATTGTCAAAACAAGAACTTCTACTTATATCGTTACGATTTCATAAGTCACATTGGACAAAATTATGAGGACTTCTATCCTTTTCTAGTTTAATGATCGTCCAAATCCACCACCGTCGGGTTTCAGTGGAAACAACTCCAAAGTATTTTGAGTCCTTTGAGCTGACTCCCCGGTAGATAACACCACGCTTCCATGCGCCTCCAGTTGAGCTGTAATTCCAATCTATATATCATAGATACAGATGGTTAAATTTAAAATCAAGTAATCTAAAAGGTAAAATGGCAACATTTTTATACTTATACCTCCATAAAGAGGACTTAATCCTTACCAGATCGTTGACGGAGACTGGCCTGCCTCTCAGAGCTGAAAATTAAAAGCAAATATAAAAAGTTAACTTCAGAACAAAAATTAAAAGTAAATATACATGGCATACGAACTTCAGAACAAAAATTAAAAGCAAATGTAAATGTAAAGTATATGGCATACCCTCTTTTCCAGATGATTTCATTGCTCGTTTTTCTAAAGCTGAAGTGATTTTCTCTATATCCTCCACTGTCCATCTTGTAGTAGTCACACCTTCAGTGCTACTGTTCGCTACTTGCTTTTTATCCATGGCTGGTTTTTTTTCGTCCCCTTTTCTTCTATCCAAAATGGATGGAGTGAAGATGAAAATGTAGGCGAAACAAACAGTTATATAAAGTTTTTAATTGGAAGGTACGAGATGGATTTGTAAGAGAAATTAATGTAGTTTCACTAATTAGGGTTTTGTAAGAGAAATTAATGTAGTTCCACTAATTAGGGTTTTTTCTTGTTGTAGTGGTGTTTTAGGGTTCTAAATTGCTTTGAGGGCATTTCGAGATTGAAAGTAAGTCTGTTATAATGTGAATGTGAAAGGCAGGATAAGTTCTAATTAACATTCTTATTTTATGATTTTGATATTCACTTTTATTTATATATATATATATATATACGTTTTAAAGATAAAATCTTATGGGTCTTATAAAATAATGTGTGATGGACAAGTGTGCAATGAATAAGATTTCTCAAACCAATAAAATTTAAGTATTTTGGTCAATCATTATGGTCTAGTTGAACTTATAGAAGTCAAAGATGTTTATGTGTCATAATTTATAAATCTCACCTTGGTTAAGATTTTAAAAAGTTAATGTCCAAATATAATAAACATACCTAAAATAATAAATATAGATTATTTTATATTATCACTACTTACAAGTCCTTTAAAATATAAATATCACATTAATTAAGATGATAATGGAGTAATTTTGAAATAATACAAACATTTATATAATTAATCTCTAATAAAGAAAAATAAATAATATTTAAAAAAATATCATAAAAAAATTAGGAGAGAGAAGAAAAATAATTGTTTGTTATTTTTGTGATAACTTTCTTCCCTGAACTCGGGATTTGACTCTTTTGGTACAGTTGGAAAGGCCTCTACTAGATCTACAACTTTCATGTTTTGAGTTTTCCGAGATTCCACGCCGATTTTTCGAGACGGACTTTTCTCAAAACACGAAAGTTGTAGCTCTCATCGAGGTCTTTCCAACGGTACCAAAAGCGTCAAATTCTGAGTTCAGGTGATAAACTGATCTAAAAAATAACAAACAATTATTTTCTTTTAAATATTATTTATTTTTATTTATGGGAGTAATTATACAAATGTTTTTCTTATTTCAAAATTACTCCACTTTCATTTTAATTAATGTGAGATTTATATTTTAAAGAAATTGAAAGTAGTGATAATATAAAATGAAATAAAAATAACGATTGTTTATTTTTAGTATTATTGTAATTATATTTTTTCATTATTGTTTTAGTTTTTTTAAGTTTTAGATTTTATTAAATATATAAAGAGAAGTAGTTGTATATTTATAAAAAAAATTAAGTAAATTATAATATAAATTTAAAAAAATTACCACTATATCATTTATTGTGTATGCATAATAATTTAAGCCTTTCATTATTATTTTGAGTCATCATCTCTTAACTCTACACTAACCTAACATACTTGTCAATTACCAATAATGTGATAGTATAGGTTGACCTTTACTAGATAACACCTTTAACTTAGTGTGACATGGCATATTTGTAATGTGACGTGGTTTTTTTTATTATTTTCCTTAAGAGGCCTATTTTAGACCCCAAATTTCCTCTAATAAGTATTTCAAAGCTAAAATGTTATCATACACATTTTTAGAAATAATATTACAAAGTTAAAACATTTATATATGTGGTGGTTCATTTATGTTAATTTATTACTTAGTGTTATAGTCAAACATATTTTAGTTAAGTTTTAAGTTGCTTAGTGGAGATGTTATGGAAGAGTTTAAGATCTTGACCAAGTGTGGTTGCTTGGAAATCATGAGAGAAGGTGATTTGAAAAATTAAGGAAAAGACTTTAAATATAAAAAATGTTATTTAATTAATTCAATGTATTTTATAAAAAAAATAGTTTTTATTTTAAGTATTTAATAATTTTAAAATTAAATATATTTTTTCAATTTTACTTCAAACTTTTTGGAATCCAACCAAAACAACTTTGGGTTTTCTAATTCATATTCATATTTGAAATTTCACTTCAAATAGGTCAAACGAATAGTTTTGTCCTAAAATATTTTTTAAAATAAATTATAATGCTATGTGGACATCCATATTGGGTCTACATGTCATCGTGAGTCCTACTATGTAGTCCATAACCTTTCTCATGCATTATTTTCCATGTGAGGCACAATTTAGGGTATTAATTTCAAGATCTTGGCATAATGTAGGGAATTTTCACTACGAATATTTATGGATCATTTTTATGGGTGAATTCAAGATTGAGTTTTTTCACGGAGGCACTTTAAGAGGCATTTTAAGAGGTATATTTAAGATTTTGATTTTTATAAATAAATTTTTTACAATGTATTTTCACATAGGTACTTTTATGATGATGATGATGATGACAACAAGAATGATCACTGTTAAATATTTGAACATTTTGGTGTCATGCTTCCAAAATCATTATATTTTATCTAATTTTAACATCTAATTTTATTTTTTTAAAACTTGTTTTTACTTTGCCTCTTCACTAAACCAATTTTACCTTAGAAATGCTTTGTGAGTATATAGATCTTTAGATAAACATAGTGAAAAAAGAGAATCTAGACTTTACTTAAAGTTAGGGGAAATGCTTAGCAATAAGTTTGCATCATTTTAAGACAAGATTTAAAAATAGATAAAGCTTAAAAATTACAAGAAAAATTAAATTTATACCTACAACATTTTCATGGATGGTTTGTTTCTTTTGATCCCCTTGTCCTTCCATCTATGAAAGATTGATGAATAGAATATGAAAATATAAGTGAAACAAGCATTTATATAAAGTTTTTAATTGGAAGGTATGAGATAGATTCACAAGAAAAATTAATGAAATTCCATTAATTAGGGTTCTCCATTGTTCTCATATTGCCTTAAAATGTTAATATTCTAACATTACAATGTGAATATTTTCCCATGGGCACTTTCATGGGGTAAATTCAACATTGGGTTTTTTCACGAGCAACGTTCATGGGTTATATTAAAGATTGTGATTTTTTATAAAGGCTTTTTTACAAAGCAATTTCACATAGGTAATTTGATTGATGATGATGATGATGATGATGATGATGATGATGATGATGATGATGATGATGATGATGATGATGATGATGATGATGATGATGATGATGATGATGATGATGATGATGATGATGATGATGATGATGATCACTTTCAAGGATTTGGGGATTTTGGTGTCATTCTTCTAAAGCCCTAATAATGCCTCTCTAATTTATTTATCATTTTACTTTATTTATTTAAAACTTTTTTTTACTGTCCTAAAAATGCTATGTGACTATGTAGAATCTTTAGATAAACATAGGGAAGAAAGAGAATCTAAATTTCACTTAAAGTTTACATCATTTTCAAACAAGATTCAAAAATAGATAGATATTAAAAATTGCAAGAAAAATTAGAGCCATACTTGCAACACTTTTATGGATGGATTTTTTATTCGATCCCCTTGTCTTCTTTCCATCGATGAAAGATTGATGAAATGAAGATGAGAATATAAATGAAACAAACATTTATATAAAGTTTTTAATTGAAAGGTACGAGATGGATTCACAAGAAAAATTTTAAAAATTCCCCTAATTAGGGATTTCCTTGTTCTGGTAGTTCCATAAAAGATTGGTATTCTAACATTACTTGTGAATATTTTCACATGGGTACTTTCATGGGGTAAATTGAAGATTGAGAATTTTTATAAACGCATTTTTTATGATTCGACATTTTTGTGTCATGCTTCCAAAACCATAATATTTCCTCTCTCATTTATGGATCATTTTATTTTATTTTATTTTTTAAAACATGTTTTTATCGTTCCTTTTTACTAAAGCAATTTTATCTCTTTGTGAATATATATCTAATTTTTAGATAAATATAGGGAAGAAAGAGAATCTAAACTTCACTTAAAGTTAGAGGAAATCCTTAACTATAAATTTACATCATTTAAGACAAGATTCAAAAATAGATAGACATTAAAAATTGCAA
This sequence comes from Larix kaempferi, assembly GCA_027924585.1. Lineage (NCBI taxonomy): Eukaryota > Viridiplantae > Streptophyta > Pinopsida > Pinales > Pinaceae > Larix > Larix kaempferi. The sequence goes on from BSBM01001048.1 coordinate 11,716,251, forward strand.
GAAAATTATAGCCATACCTGCAACATTTTTATGATGGCATGTTTCTTTTGATCCCTTGTCCTTCCATCGATGAAAGATTGATGAAGTGAAATGAAAATATAAGTGAATCAAGCATTAATATAAAGTTTTTTTATCCTTCCACGGATGAAAGATTGTTGAAGTGAAATGAAAAATATAAGTGAAATGAAAATACAAGTGAAACAAGCATTTATATAAAGTTTTTAATTGGAAGGTACAAGATGGTATTCCACTAATTAGAGTTTTCTCTTGTTCTCATAGTGCCATAACATGTTAGTATTCTAACATTACAATGTGAATATTTTCATATGGGCATTTTCATAGTGTAAATTCAAGATTGGGCTTTTTCTCTGAGGCATTTTCATGGGGTATATTTAAGATTGTGATTTTATATAAATGCATTTTTTAGAAAGCATTTTCACATAGTTATTTTCAAGATGATGATAATGATGACTAGGACTGCAACATTTTTATAGACTCTAACATTACAATGTGAATATTTTCACATGGCCATTTTCATAGTGTAAATTCAAGATTGGGCTTTTTCATTGAGGCACTTTCATGGGGTATATTCAAGATTGTAATTTTATATAAAGACATTTTTTTAAAAATATTTTTCACATAAATACTTTCATGATAATAATAATAAAGATGAAAATATCAGTAAAACAAATAACTGACAAATATCTATATAAAGTTTTTAATTAAATAGTATGCAATGGATTCACACAAAAAAATACCACTTCCTTGTTCCCATATTTCCTTTTAGAATTAGAGATTAAAAGGTTCGTATTCTAAGTTACAATGTGAAAGCTATGTATACATTTCGAGATTGAAAAGTAAGTCCTTCAAACTTATAATGTGAAATGCAGGTTATGCTCTTAGCATTCAAATCAGATGACCCGTGTATCCACATCTTATGGAGTGTAAGATATATATACTTGACTAGGAGGACTACTTCGCTTGCTTTTCAAATACAAACACTTAGTATTTCAAAGTTAAGATGTTAACATACACAAGTTCACAAATAGTATTCCGAAGTTAGTTATTATTTCAAATGTAATTGCATTAATTTTTTAAAATAATATATTGTATTTTATAATTAAATTTAATGTGTTTTGTTTTTAAGATAAAAGGATTTTAATGATGTTATTTTTCATTTATGTTAATTTATTACTTATTGGTTTGTTGGGGTTAAATATTTGTTTTTAAAATGATATATTTTAAGGTTAAATTTTAAGTTGCTTAGTGGAAATGTTATGGAAGAGTTTAAGATATTAACCAATTTTGATTAGTTAGAAATTGTTGGAAATTATGAGAGGATGATTTGGAAAATTTAGTATAAAATTTTAAATATAAAAATTATAATTTAATGAATGACTTTCATATAAAATGGAATTTTTATTAGATGTGTATTTAGTTATATTTTTCCAATTTCTTTTCAAAAATTTTGGAATCCAACCAAAATCCTTTTGGTTTTTCTATTTAATGCTCTTATTTCTTATTATCTAAATTTAATTAACAATGGAGGTGGTTACAATAAGTAGAAACCTACTCTTTTAAAAAAATTGTTTTCCAATTTTCTAAATTTGAATGTAAAATCTTACTCCAAAGTACTCATTGAAAATTTCCACTCAAAAATTTACTTCAAAGTGACTTTATATGCTCCACATATGGCCCAAAGAAAAGTTTCATTCAAGAGTTTTTTAAAAATAAATTGTGATGCTAATGTGGATTCCACATGCTTGTGGCAATGACATCCAACACTGGGACTATGGGTGTTACCATGAAGATAGGTTACGCTTTTTGGAAAGTGGAGGACACAAGCATAGTAAAACACGACCTTGATCGAGCTATTGTTAAGGGATCGATCAAGAGTTAAATAGTGGGATCGAAGGCTTAATAAAGTGCTCGATAGAGCTTTTTTAATAAGCGTGTTCGAGGTTTTGTTAAACCATCGATCTAGCTATCGGGTTCGATGGTTATCTATAGCTCGATTCAGGTTACATGCTTGATCGAGCATTGAGGCTTGATCAAATGATCATAAAACAAAAGGCCGCGGTTGCAGAAAAGTTCACGCCCATTGAATTTAAGAGCTTGGTCGAGCGTCATAGCTCGGTCAAGTGTCGTACCTCGATCGAGCTTTATAAATATCAATTGATATCTTGACCGAGCTCCAACAACATGTATAAAAGCAAAAAGAAAATACGTTGGCTTATTTCACCGTGTTTGTTGCATAGGAGCTCGAATGAGAGGATAAGAGATATAGGAGTTCCCAATGCTACCAATTGTTCCCACTTGATCATGGACTGTAATTTGCCACCAAGAACCACCTCTTGCTACCATAGAATCCACATTAAGAGGTAGGCAACTAAAACCCACCAAAAACTATTTGTTCTATGCATTGATTGAAAGTGTTGTTTTATTTTTTAATTTTAATGAAAATTTTGTGAAATTTGTTCAAAACCCCTAGAACCAAAAATCATTTCTTCTATGCATTGATTGAAAGTGTTGTTTTTTTATTATTAATTTTAATGAAAATGTTGTGAAATTTGTTCAAATCCCCCCAAAACCAAAAATCAGTTCTTCTATGCATTGAATTGAAAGTGTTGTTTGTTTTTAGTAACTTTAATGAAAAATTTGTGCAATTTGTTCAACACCCTAGAAACGAAAAAATTTGCTATATGCATTGATTGATATGTTTTTTTTATAGTAATTTTAATGAAAAAAAAATTAGTTATTTTTATTGTGCATGTAATCTAAACTTTAGTTCATTTGAAATAAATTATCGATTTTGAGAATAAAGAGATTGTTGTTTAGAGTGAACTTGTATAGTACATGATGCATCCAATTTTATATCTATAGGTGTCATTTTTATAATTTAGGAAATGGAATTTTTCTTATTTCCAACTCCATAGCTGGAACTCAATTTGGGCCATTGTAACTTCATATTTTAGAAGTACAAAAACCCTAAATATGAGAAATGTTCAACTCAAAAAAAATCTTAATCATATATGTTTATAGGTATATCTTCCAAAAACAATTGGTGATGTACATTAGATTAAAGATGTGAAACCATCTCTATATTGAATGTACAACCACGATGGGCATGCTAATGTTAGTTGTTAGTAGATGCAACAAATAGGTCGTAGAGATAGCTCAACCAAATTCCAAATATATAATTCAATGAGATTACACAAATTTTGTCATTAAAAGTATGTAAATCTAGTCATAAGGTTAGGGATCTAGGTGTTTCGCTGCTAAGTATATAATTAAGAAAATATATTGGTGGGTAAATCCATATATAGGTATATTTTTCTTAGAACCTTTATTGTATTCAACCGATAACATATATATGATTTATTGTAGTGCCCCTAGATGGTTGTAGATTTTGAGGGCACTTGTCGAGTGACCCGACTGATTGAAACTTCCACAAGTTAACCCTTTGAATTTATTTTTCTGAATAATTGAAGAACAACTGAGTATGTACGTGACGACAACTAATGAATGAAAATAATGAATTGTATGACAATTATGAAAGTAAATAATTATCTAATCTAAAAAATAGCATGCTGTGGATTGACTAGATGTGTGATGAATTATGTGATGAAAACGAAAGAAATACATGTAACGTAATGCCTTACTGATTAACAAGATATAAGATGTTATGAATAAACTGTAATTGCTTAACGATTAGCATGTATAAAATGATTATGATGAATAAGGACATGATTATTAATATGTGTTTTTTAGAATGTTTCCAGCGACATGTGAAACGGTTCACCAACGGACACACAAAGGAAATAAACGGTCGTAGCATACGAATAAATCACACACGGAAGGATGACGACGGTGTCGACTTCCAGCGGATCCCATGGCCCAGTTCAAAATCCCTTATCCACTTACTCGGGGTCGCGTGAAGTCGTGCGATGTGGACCACGACAGAGTTGGTCACGTACGAGTTGGGGGGCGTGCAGTAAGAACGAACTTACTCCTCAGCACCATTATCCCCCAATAGCTTGTAGACAGAGGATTGAAGGTAACAGATCCTAAATCCCTACATGAAGTTCCCGCAAGTCAAATGAAAAGATATCGGCAGAAGGACCTGACAGTGTGGTACCTTACCGAGAAACGAAAAGGATGGACGCAAGGACCCGACAATGTGGTAGCTTGCTGAGAAATGGATACGACGGATAAATGGACCCGACGGAGTGGTACCATGTCAAAGGATGAGCATAAAGGACAAATGTGCCCAATGGTGTGGCACCTATGTCCTACAAGGGATGAATTGGTAAACTTTATGCATAAAAACCATATAAAATTGCATTTAGAACACTTGCTCATGAAAATACATTTTAGTATTAAAAATAATATAAATAATTATTTTTAGGCATTTGCACATGCAAGTACTTTTTAGTATTTAAAATATTAGAAATAATTATATTAGGAGCAAAATGGAATCCTAGGCTTGAGTTATTAGCTAACACCACAAGCACCACAAAATAGAATTTAGAGTGAGCATCTTAGAGACAAACTTGAGTAAATTTAGAAAAGTAGGTGCGTTCTTCTAGGAAACTTGACACATGGATTTGTGAGATAAATTACTTTTTGAATATTAAGAAATTGGGTATTTTGCATGAAGCGACATGTGTCGCAGGGGAATTTCCTATTTAAGGAAGGCTTTTGGGATGGGTAAAGGACCCAGTTTTTGGATGGTTATTGTAATCCTGAAAAATTGAGTGACTTGCTTCTATTGGGGTTTGGCTAGAAATTATTGTGGGGGGGAACCCATTAACGAGTTTCTTGAAATGTGTGTGTGTGAGCTCTACGACTCGAAGCTCGAGGGTGGCCATGCGACTGAAAGAATGAGCCTATGGTTTGGTGGCGAAACTAACGGTTGCTTCGTCAATGGTTAATCGAGCTTTGCTGGAGGGATCCTACGGAAGGCACGGATGAAAATGCACAAGCTGGATCGGATTAACAACAATTTCTCCTTCGATAGTGGTCACGACCTACGGTCGACAGGTTATGGTTTTTGTCTATATTTGCTAAGTTATTGAGTTAATTTATTTTATTTCTCTAGTATTTATGGTATCTAATCTGTTTTGTATCAATTTGTTGAGTTTCAGGTTCAGTTCATGAGGACCATACAGGAGGGGTCCCTACATTGGTATCAGAGCCGGTTGAGCCTTGAGGGCACCAGACTCATATTATTTATGGTCTCTTGGTAAATCATTAAAACTGGAGTGACTTGGTTCGGACGCTACTGCAAACATACCTTTCACCATGCGATCGATCTCCAAAAAAAGGTACGATTGTTTAAGTTTTACTCTTTTCTTTCCTTTTTCTAGGGTTATTATGAATGAACATGCTGGGATGATCGTGAGAATATACAGATTTACAACTGCATAATGTTTAAATTAGAAATCATTTTTGTACTGAAATTTCTAGATCTGAACTTGTGTTTTATTCGTTAAAAATTCAACTCTAAGTTTCTAGTGTAAAACTCTATGGGAATCTAACCGTGGCATTGCAGATTGTAGCTGCGTAATGTTTAATTTCATAAATCTTTGTGTGCCAAAAATTATAGATTTGAAATTGTGTTTTACGCATTAAAAAAAAATTGATTCTATAATTTAATTATAAACTCACTAAATCATCCTATCCCTAAGAAATGGCAGATCCAAACCTCTATATTGTTTATTGGATAATAGATTTTCTGTTTTCATTATAAACTTAGTTCTAACCGTGAGAAATTACAGATCTAAACTAGTGAATTGTTTATTAAAAGGTTGATTTTATTATAAACTCATTAAAGGATTCTAACAATCAGAAACCACAAATCTGAACCTGTGCATTGGTTGAAATTGGTTTTATGCTTTATCTTATGACTGCCCTTTCCACCATCTAGAACTCCGAAGAAAGAATTGGATCTAATAAAAAAAAATGTGTGGAACCATTTGACCGACACATTCTAGCTTTAGAACCTTATTTATGTACTTTAATCGAGAAGTTATTATGTATAAGTTTATGCCTCGAAACTATTGATTATCCTATCTGATCAGAGAGTGAATGACACTCAGATCTAGATCTACGGATTCAACATTCACAATACAAGTAGAAAATTCATGATAACCTTGCATCACACATAAAAATATTTAAAAGATATAACAAAGGAATACTATGAGGAATCTCTAATAGATATTTCAACTCCGACACACTATGAACATCAATGATTTGAAAATGAGACTGAAAACTGCATCGAAATTCTATTAATCATGAGGTTCTTTACATAGAAACAGAATGAAACAATAATGGATTTACTAAAGAGAGAAATAACATCTCTCTAAAATATAGCTATGTCTTTAATCTCTTACAATATCACAATACACGGTAAAAAATGCTTCTCGACTCTACAAAAATTATCTAGAGAGACTCTCCACTAAAATTTCCAGCCTTTAACAATGGATTACAATCTCCTTTATATAGAGTTTGCAAGTAATCCTATTCGGTTACCTACATTCTATTAAAAACGTAATTGAGAGTCAATTTACTTTTTTACAAATTCTCTTGTCTAGCAAAAAATGCTAATCTTTTACATTTATTTTATTTTGTTAGGGGTATTATGCTTCCCTCTCATGTAGATAGTGGGTTTCCCAAGGTGTTGTCCTAAAGGTCCCACTAGAGAGATGCCAGATTGATTCATTTGATGCATCATCTGAACAGTGGCTGGACTTGCTGGTAGTATGAAAGAAATAGGAGGTGGTTGGTTTGCAAATGCACTTGGCACCTAAGCTACTAAAGATGTTGCTCGTCGATCAAACTATCCCCTTGAATCCTAGTAGGATGACTATTCTTGGGGTTGAGTAACTGTTGATATAGGTGGAAAGACATGTTTATGATGTTGGATAACCATTTTCCATTCTTTTCCTAAGGGATGTCTGTAATTTTTCAGAATCTCTAAAGAAATTTCAGCATTGGTATGGTTTTCATACCATGAAATAGGCCCCAATATTTTGGCAATGTTTCTTGATCCTATCCATATTTCAAAACAACTCTTTATTTTGTAAACTGCTTGCTTTCCTTTTATATCTCCTTCTAGTGATTCTGAGGGGAGCTCATCCTTCTTTTGCTGCAGATGCTCATGATACGTTTCTTTGGGATAAGTATCATCATTTCCATCCCATGGAGAGGGCATCCCCAATTTTAACACATATTTGAAAAGTTCCTTAAAGGGAATGATTTCATCATTTAATTCTTTAAAATTATCCCTCATCCTTGAAACATATGTTTGCTTCATTATCATTGACCTAGAAATTTTGATTATCTAAGTTATGTTTCCTAGCCCCTTATCATCCAACTGCTTCTTGGTTCTGTTGTTTAGATAACCTATAACTTATGCAGCCTTCCTTGGCATATGCCCTAACTACTTTACAACTGATTGAGTAGACATATCTAACTCATCTTGGATAACTTCAAAAAAATCCCATTTTTTCTTGAACCACTCTTCAACCTTCTCCGAGACAGCTTGAGAAATTCTTCTTACCAATTTTTCTCCTTGAACATCTATTTGGAGAGAAGTTACTTGAATTTTTAGGTCTCCTACTTCTTTCTCCAATTTTGAGATTTCATCTTATTTTTTGTTGATTTCATTTTCTAGTTCAAGGACTCTATTATATTTCTTCTCCGGTTCCCTTTTTGCTTCATCCAGTCTTGCATTTAGGTCATTGTCCTCTTCAATAGGTTTAGGACTGGACCTTAAATTGGATCTGTCCTCTTCCTTTGCATTAATATCAATAGTATCTGGGATATCAGTCTGAGACTCACTTGTAACTACTACTGCTATAGGCTGACTTCTCGTTGCTTATACAGTGGGATGACCCTCTTCAATAGAAATATTTGTGGCTCCCAATTTCAAATTTGCAATCTACCAATGAAGATCATCAATATTCTTCCTCCTCTCTTCAGACAACTGTTGAAATTCTATCATAATGGCATATATTTTCCCTTTCTCTTCTTGCACTTGCTTTAATTCTTCTAAGTGCGCTGGTTCAATTGTAGGCATCTTCAGTTTCTTCCTCGGTGTAGCTATTTCATTGTCTTTCTTGGATATAAGTGACTTGATTGGGGTTTCATTAGATGGATTTGTTGCTAAGGATACAGACTTTGATTCCAAAGAATTTATAGTGATATGTTTGGCCCTAGTGGTCCATTTTTCCATCCTGTACAACTTCTCAAATTTCTCTTGTGCCAACCTTAGCTTTATTTCTTCCTTTTTAGATTTGACAATTTTTGTGCACATCATGTCACTTATCTGCTTATATAAATCCATCTTGTCTAGCTTTCTAAAGTCTTTGAAATTAATTATGTGCTCCTCTTCCCTCCAATCACTAAGTTTCATTGGCTTGGCTACCTTGGGTTCCAAAACAGGAAACCTCAAGGCATCCTGTTGGTGATCTGCTACTGCAATTATCATTTTCTCTAAGGTTGGGGGGTCTTGTCTTATATCTTTCATCATTTTCAATCCTCTTTCATTGATATTCCTATATCCATCCTAAAGGTCTGTTCTTATAGGGATCATGTGACGTTCCCCAAATAACAATAAGACATTATGTTTTTGTTTTTGTTATCATTATGAAATTCAGTTCAATAAGGGGCTAGATGAAAAATCTGCCGAATAAGTCCTAGGAGGACTGTTGTAAGAAACAACTTTGAATTTTAATTATTGTTTTAATAATAAAAGGATGAACAGGAACAGCCAAGTTAAATGAGGAGATCATGCATGGAAAAGTGGGGGACAAGTGAGAGTTAACCTTGGGAAAACCAGAACAGGTGTCAGAAGTGTATTTAAGACACTAGACACTCCCTGAAAATCAGGGATTTACTTAGCTGCGAAAATTCCATGAGGAATTGGCTGCTAATGGTAAGACCTAGGCAAAACTATAAAGAAAGGGCATATGTGGGAGGCAGGACGCTGCTTAGTATGCCGGAGAGAATTATACTTGCTGTGTGAGCACTCTGTGTTAGGCAAGGGATTCCGGAAACGTAACTGAGTTTCGAGGTTAACTGTCCACACTTTCCATGCATGTATCTGGCTCGGGGGTGATTACGGACAGACTTGGTGTTTGTACTTAATATACGGTTGGGTGGAACGAGGCTGTTCCGACTTCATTCGGTTACAAGTTCCAGGTTTTGTTTTTATGATTACAGACTCTAAGCATTTCTCTTGATGGTTATTAAAGTCCAAATTATTGAAAATAGATTTTGTTCATAATGAAAGTTGTTGATTCATTACTGCCAATGCTGTTAGATCTGCTAAAGAATGGACGATGGGTGCTTCCGGAAATCCATTCTTGCTAATCTATCATGAGTTATTCGTTTAAGTTAATTTAAATCTGGGAATTTTAACCTGCATTTATGCTCAGAAACAACAAGGAATTGGGGCGATTATAGTTCATAAACTTACTCTCAAGTTGAATTACAGGAGTTTTGTTTTTATTGATTTATTTATGATATAAGTTGGATCTAGGAGTAAATTCCCCATCAACATATACTTTGACAGTTTAAATGAAATCGTCGAATTCAACATAAAACCCCTCTGTGTAAGAACCTTCCCAGATTTATTTCCCATATCTTCAGTGGTATAAATTTTGGTAGATCGAAGCACACTTGGCCTGCTAGGTCGGGTTAACTTAGTGCTTAACCTACCTGCAAACTCCTTGACCTTTTGTTTTTATCACCGCCACAAGGATTCTCGTACTAAAGTTACCTCGAGGCGTCAATTTTACTCTTAGCTACAAAACGGTGGATACGAGTAATTGTTATTTGGTTGTGGACTAATTTCCAATCCGTTATATGACATGTTTAGCAAACGATTCCATTATTTTATATTCATTTGAAGAACTACATCACGACTAACGGAGGTTACAATAAATAGATGGGTATGGTATGTCCAGTTAGGGTTTGGATACACGATGTTTTGGGCGATTTATAGATTTGACTTGATACCTGGAAATGCCAGGCTAAACGCTCCATCGTTGAGATATAAAGGAACCTATATCTCCACCTTTAGAATCGACAGGCCTCTGTAGAGCGAGTCCATCATTTTTCTTGCTTTCATGAAGAATTTACAACATTATTAAAACCATCGAATCAAGTCTCCTAGTTTTTCTTTTACCGTTTAACCTAGGGTTTGGCCGTATTTCCTCCTCAAAGATTGAATAGAGGTTCGTATCTATTAAGACATTTAGGAATTCCATATCAGTGATAGATGAGAATATTATTGGCAATGTTTTAACTATAAAATATGCAGACTCAGAATATTATTGACAACGTTTTTTAACCAGAAAATATGCAGACTCAGAATATTATTGACAACGTTTTTTAACCAGAAAATATGCAGACTCAGAATATTATTGGCATCGTTTATCCAGAAAATATGCAGACTCAGAATATTATTGGAAACATTTTAGCCATAAAATATGCAGACTCATAATATTATTGGCAACGTTTTAACCATAAAATGGGAAGACTCAGAATATTATTGGCAACGTTTTAACCATAAAATATGGAGACCCAGAAATTTCTTTCTCCTCAGACCCAGAATTGCATTTCATAAATGAGTAACTAAGGCTAAGAAACATCTCTATTGCTCAAACCGGAAGGGAACGAAAAGTGAAAACATGCAAGAACCTCATCCATTAATTAAAATTTAGGGGTCATGAAACCCAGGTAACTGAAAAATTCCTTTAATTACAGTATTTTAGATAAGGTCGATAAAGTCCATTTAAAGATTTAGAAAAGGGCCCTGAATCGAAAAACTAATTAGTTCGTTTTGCCTCTTTTAATCCTTCTCTCAAAAAACTAAGATCCTCATAAAGAAGTAGTATGAAATTGTTATTACATTAAGTTCGTAAGCAGCAAAACCCTAGGCCGCCTCGAACCATTGAAGCTTCCGAAAAACTAACCAGGTTATAAGATTAGCAAAAGCCCCTTGGTCATTGGGGAAGGGTCTTGCCCAGGTTGTTCCTGTCATTGTATGAAGGCGAAAGAGCAATACCACTTACCGGAAAGGAAAGGCTCCCACTTTAACCTGCGTCGCTTCAAGTTGAAGACACCTACCATCAGGAGTAAAATTTATATTATTATCAAATGACGATGGACTGTTTTCAAAAATAACAAAACCAGAAAAGGATTCTGAACCGAGGTATTAGGAAGTTACCTCTGCAGTATCGCAGGGAAGTTGCTACATCTCTTAAACTCAAGAATTTCTGGAATAATCACGATGGCTCCAGACTGCAGGAAAAATCATTTTTTTAGGCCCAAAGCACCAGTTTAAGCTTGGGCAAAGTCTTTAAAACCTCACTCGAAGGCCAGAAAGTAATCGATCCAGAGAAGTTGAATATATGTTGAGGAGTTACTGTATTCCAAACACCGAGACCACCAAACCCTGTCATTCCCAGGTGCAGGTGGCACCGTAGTATTCAAATACAATAAATGTAGTCACATGGCCAGACTAGAAGGTACTGAATACCCCAGTACGGGTAACCTGTCGTGATGCAGGTGGCACTTTCGACAACAGTTACATTGATGGTGTCACATGGCTAAGTTACCTAGCTGAGCTTCGCTGGTTGGTATGAAGTACCTGCAAATTAAATGTTAGAACAATTCCTTGACATTCCAATAAATTGAAGGGTTTACAAACCAGTTCTAACATATTAATATTACCTAGCTGTGCAAAACATATGGCAATCGAACCTTAGCGTTTGTTAGGATTGGATAATGTTAGTGCCTTTATTTTTCCTATTGACATGTCAATAAGATTCAAAGAAAAACGTGTTATCTTATACCTATATCTTTGATAAACATGGTACTGCATTTTGAAGTTTGGTGTTATTAAAAAGGGTTCGCTAAATGACTTTATCAATACAGTTTTAATACAACCTTGTCATCCTAGTTTGAATGTGTGCTTTGTGTGATTCTAGTACTAGGTTAGAAGAATAACATTAAGGAATAACATTAAGGCATCTTTTCAACCATACCTTGTTACCGGCATCATGAGGAAACTTCAGAAGCATAGGAACCTGCATACCAGTATACGAAGGGAAGTTTAGCCGTAGCTAAGTAAGTGGTATGTCCACATAATATCCTTCTAACTAGTAGGAACACAAGGGTAATAACATAAGTAAGAACAACGTTACGAAGGCATTAATTATATTAGATAATTGAATAACATACTTCTGCCTTCTGTAAAGAGAAAGGAACTACAAAAAGAAGAAGAAAAAAAAAAAAAAATTTAACGAGATTTCACATATGGTATGAGAGCTAGATTCAACCCTGTCGCCTTGGAAACACCTAGCTTTTGTTGCAATTTAAATAAAAATTTCTAATAATGTATTCGGATGTTGTATGCATTTGTTCCAGTTTAATTTTTCAGATGACTTCGCACGAGGAATACGGAGAAGAGCCTGAAGGAAATGAACAGGCAAGAACAGAAGAACATTCTGAAGCAAGTCAGGTACTAGAAACCATGAGGAGCTTGATCATGGAGATACAAAGCTTCAAAGCGGACAATGAGCAGCTAAAGAAATCTCAGGAAAAACAGCAAGAAATCAATGAAATTTTGCTGCAGAGTCTTCACAAAAGGAATAATGGCGAAAAACAAAAGGAGGATACGAAGAGGAAAGAAGAGACTAACGAAAGCGCTGAGAAAAAAGGAAATTCCTCCAATGAGACCCAGAAATTCGAGCATCAAGATAAGACCATTGGAAAGAGGAAGGTTGACCACCTGGAGGGTGAATTCAAAAAGATAAAACCTACCAGCTTCGATGGAGAATCAAAAACTAGCCAAGAAGCGGAAGCCTGGCTGCTGGACATAAAGAAGTACTTTCAGATTTACAACTACTCCAGCAATATGAAAGTCAGAATGGCTGTGTATAATCTGAAGGGAAAGGCCAGCATATAGTGGCAAGACCTGAAGATTTCCCAGGGACTAAAAGAAAAGAACCTTGAATGGTCAGAATTCAAGAAATATTTCAAGAAACAGTACCTATCCGAAAGTTATTACGAAAGAAAAACCAAGGAATAGTACGAATTGAAGCTGGGCCAAATGACAATGGAAGATCTTATCAATAAATTCTTAGACTTGTTACGGTTCGTTCCATACATCAAGGAAGAAAAATTGAAGGTACAGCGGTTCTTAAGCTGTCTGCCACAGTCATATAAAGATCGAATTGAATTCGACAATCCAAGAACGTTAGATGAAGCACTGAGAAAGGCCAGACTATGTTTTGAGCAATACAAACAAAGGAATGATACTACTAAGGCATGGAAGGATAAGAAACAGGAAAAGTTTAACCAGTGGAAGAAACGTTTCAAACCCCCACCTTTCAGGAACATGCCCAAGAACTTCCAAGGAAATTCATTCCCTAAGAATGAACAGTTGCAGCAGAGAACCTTTAAACCCTCTAACATGGGAATAAAAGGAAGTGTTGGTAATCCTAAGGAACCACTGAAGTGTTGGGAATGTGGTGAAGCCCATTTACGCAGAAATTGTCCACGATACAATGAAGCAAACAGGATGTTGCATAATATACAAGAGGCATCCACGGTGGGAGACATTGGGAAATGTTATCACCGAATTAGTGCAGCCTTGGAAGATCGACAGGCAGATCATCAATCTGCTATTGTGGAAATTGAAGGTAAAATTTCTGACCATGTTTGTACTGTTTTAATTGACCCAGGGGCAACCTTAAGCTACATCACTCCCAAGATGATGGAGCACTGCCAACTCATCAAGGTAAAGCACCCTAAACCCTGGTTAGTTCAGTTAGCTACAGGAGCAAAGAGGAAGGTAACTGAATATATATCTGACTGTGAACTTCAAATACAAGACCACAAAACAAAGATCAATTTAAATGTGTTACCTTTAGGATCATATGACATGATAATAGGTATGGACTGGCTGGAAAGATATAAGGTAGTACTGAACTGCTTTACCAAAAACTTTACCTACATTGCTGAAGACCAAATTCTAAGAACAGTGAGTGGAAAACAAAAAACTGTCTCTGTTAGGCAGATTTCTGCCATGCAGTTAAAGAAGTGCATGAGAAAAGGATGCAAGATTTACGCTGTAAGAGTATCTGATTTACTCCTCAATGGAAGTCAAACTTCCATAGCAGAGCATCCTGTCTTGGGCGAGTTCCTAGACGTATTTCCAGAAGAAATACCGGGGTTACCCCCTCAACGAGAAATTGATTTTTCCATTGAACTGTTACCAGGATCAACACCAGTGTCAAAAATACCTTATAGAATGAGTATCCCAGAATTGACGGAATTAAAAATTCAGATTCAAGAATTACTAGACAAAGGGTATATAAGACCTAGTGTCTCACCTTGGGGTGCACCGGTCCTTTTTGTCAAGAAAAAAGATGGGACTCTAAGACTATGTATCGACTATAGGCAACTGAATAAGGTAACTGTTAACAATAAATACCCCTTACCACGAATTAACGACTTGTTCGACCAAGTAGGGGGAGCCAAAGTCTTTTCCAAATTAGATCTTCGATCTGGGTATCATCAGATTCGAATTAAAAATGAAGACATCAGTAAAAATGCATTCCGAACTCGATACGGACATTACGAATTTGTAGTGATCCCATTCGGTCTAACCAATGCCCCTGCCACATTCATGTGCCTAATGAACGGTATCTTCAACAAATACCTAGACCAATTTGTGCTGATTTTTATTGATGATATCCTAATATACTCCAAGTCGGAGGAAGAACATGAACAACATATAAGAATCGTATTGCAAACCTTGAGGGATCATAAATTGTATGCAAAGTTGAAGAAATGTGAGTTTTTTAAATAGGAGATCCAGTATCTAGGCCATATTATTTCTACGGAAGGAATTTCAGTAGACCCACAGAAAATAAAAGCCATAGCGGATTGGCCTGTACCGAGAGATGTGGCTGATATTAGATCTTTCATGGGACTCACCGGTTATTATCGGAGGTTCATTGAGGGATTCTCAAAGATCGCCTATCCCATTACTTCATTACAGAAAAAGGGGATTAAGTTTGTTTGGTCCTGCAAGTGTCAAGAAAGTTTTGAACGACTTAAGGATTTGCTGACCAAAGCACCTGTTCTAAAAGTAGCAGACCCATGTAAAGGATACACAGTCTGTACGGATGCTAGCAAAGAGGGAGTAGGAGGAGTACTGTCCCAGGACGGACATGTAGTGTGTTATGAATCACGGAAGCTAAAGGAGCATGAACGCAACTACGTGGTTCACGACTTGGAATTAACGGCAGTGGTACACGCACTGAAAATGTGGCGTCACTACCAGCTGGGAAAGAAATTTCTGTTACTAACAGATAACACTTGTGTCAAGAACTTATTCAACCAGCCAGGGCTCAATGCCAGACAAGCAAGGTGTATGGCCTTTTTAAGTGAATTCGACTTTGACGTAAAACATATAAAAGGTAAGGAAAATACAGTGGCAGATGCACTTAGTCGAAGGACCCACGAGGTGTACGAGATAATAATGAGTCAACCAGAAAGTAATCTCATGGATAAAGTAATAGTGGCGAGCAAACAGGATGCAGAATACATAAATCTGCAAAGTAAAATTCAGCAAAATGAGATAAACGTGAACGGGACAGATTTCAAAATGGATCAGAAAGGTCTGATTTGGTTCAAAGATAGGCTGTACATGCCTAATGTTGCAGAAATTAAATTGTTTATCCTAAATGAGATGCACAAACCTCCTTTTGCAGGTCATCCCGGGTATCAAAAGATGATAACAGCCCTTAGAGAACAGTTCTTTTGGCCTAAATTAAAAACTGATCTAGCTGATTATTTATCTAAATATTTGGGATGTCAACAGGTGAAGGCAGACCATAGACATCCTGCTGGTTTATTACAACCATTACCAATTCCTGAATGGAAATGGGAAGTGATCTCACTAGATTTTATCACAGGTTTGCCGAGAACACAGCGACAACATGACTCTATAATGGTGGTGGTTGACAAATTTAGCAAATCTGCACATTTCATTACGGTAAAAACCACTTATAAGGAAGCAAATATTGCAGGAATATTTCTAAAAGGAATATTCATATTACACGGAGTATCAAAGATGGTAATTTCAGATAGGGATGTGAAATTTACCTCCAAATTCTGGAAATCTTTATTTGCAGGTCTAGAAACAAGAATTAATTTCAGCACGAGTTATCACCCTGAAACGGATGGACACACTGAGCGTACCAATCAGATCATTGAAGATATGCTAAGAATGTACGTCATGGAAAAAACCACCAAATGGGAAGACTATTGACATCTGGTAGAGTTCGCTTACAACAACGGGTATCAAGCATCATCAAGAATGAGTCCATTCGAAATTCTTTATGGAAGGAAGTGCACTACCCCAGTTAGCTGGGATAGCCCGGTCGATCGTCTGTTGGTAGGACCGGATTTGCTGCGGGATATGGAACAAACAGTCCCGAAGGTGCAGAAAAATTTAAAGGTGGCTCAGGACCGCCAAAAAAGTTATGCTGATATAAAAAGAAAGGATAAGGAATTCTCAGTGGGAGAACATGTGTACTTGTGGGTTAAACCAAAGAAAAGCTCGCTCCGACTAGGGAGTTGCACTAAACTCGCACCATGATTCTGTGGGCCCTTCCAAATACTTGAGAGGATTGGACCTGTAGCTTATAAATTGGCTTTACCAGCACATTTAAAAATTCATAATATTTTTCACATTTCAGTACTGAAAAAGTATATTCATGACCCCACTCATATTATTGATTGGAATTTGATTCAGGAGGCTCCAGAAGGCGAATTTCAAGTGGAACCTTTATGCATTATGGACAGGAAAGAAACAGTACTTCGGAACCGAGCCATCGCTCAGGTAAAGGTGCAATGGAAGCACTTTTGTGATATTCCTCCTTTATGACCAGTTATGGTAAAAAAAAATATAATAAAAATGAAAACATTGTTGTACACTTGGTTACTAGTCAGGAGCTCAAGGCCAAGGCCCCCACTAGTGGACCTTGAAATTATTATTATAGTATTTCCTAAGCTTTAGATGTTATTGTAAATCTAAAGGACTAAAGGAGGTGACACAACTTAACAATGGACGACTAAATACGCTAAGAAGGAAAGTGATTGGTAGGGTGACCATCAAGATCTAGCGATAGATGGTGGGTATCATCTTGGTGCCGTAGGCACTTAGAGGAAAGTAACGACCTATTTAGTCGACCTTAGGTGAGCGATCCTAAAATTAATAACTAACTCGTCGCAAGGGTTGAAGAACTCTTAAAATGACGTATTCTCTAAGTTAAAGAAAAAGTTAAACTTTCAGTCTATAATCCTCAGTATAACTAATCAATCACCTTGAGTTATTCTTATTCTCGTTTTAAGTAAACGTTAGTGATTATTAATCACAAAGTAAGTAATCTAGCCCCTATTACATTTTATGATCAAGCTAGCTACTATTTTAAATCAAGACTAAGTAGTCATCCTTATTATCTGGTTTCATATCAAATCACATACTTAATGTATTGAAAATATAAAAGATGAAGTTACTTTTATCAAGTATTTAATTGTATAAGCTGAATTAATATGTGATATTATACACATATGAAAATGAATTCAAGTTATGAAGATTTTCGCTAAGGAAAACTAACTTTAGCCTAAATCACTAGAGGTAGCACACTTAATATCTTGTCATATTTATATGTGTTACCAAATAAAGAAAACTACATTAAATTACTAATTGTGGATAGCCATATATAAGTGGAAAGCTAAACTCAAATTTTGGCGTATTTATATATATGCCACGTTTTTACATATATGAAATATATATGTATTCAAAGAATTAGAAAAAGAGATAAACTCATACCTTGAAATGAGGATTATTTCCCGATTTGGCAGACTCCACGAAGTGGGGTATTGGTTGATTTATGAAAATAAAGTAAACATATATATCATATATACTATTGAGTAAAGATTATAAGTAAGAGCACTCCGAGTCTTACCGTTGCCAATTTTTTCCCTGCGCGAAATACCTTGGTAAGTTCGCCTGCACCACTTGTCAAATTTCCATCAACATCTGTCGAGAAGAAGCTTTAGGAGAAAACTGTTTCGGGAGGGAGATATAGTATCCACGTGCTAGGGTGAAGAGATCCCGGCATTGGTGTAACAACATTTGGGTGTTATGATGCTCAACAATGATGCGATAGAAAAGGGGAGGGAGAATGAGAAGTCGGGGGGAGGGTGAGCGATTTCGGCGAAAGGATATCTAAGTCAGGTTACCTGTAGGTGTTCATAAGGACTCAGGCCTTCGACGACTGCACTTCTGCGTGAATGGTAGATTTACTTTTATATTTTGCCGAGACTTCAGATCGGCTCGGCCTGGAAACAAGCTCGAAACCTGGTCCTAAATCTTTTTCGTTGTCTGCCCTGGTGAGTTCATAACGTGATTGGATTGCTAAATTCGTTTCTCTGTATGAATCCATTAAGCTTGCCGGAATTGGAGTTTCTGCATTATTTTCAATCTTTCCAGGATGGATCTCAAATAGCAAATATGTGAAATATAATTGCATCATTGTAATGCCGATTTTCTGTCAGGAAGGAATAGCCGAGATTCAAAAATAGAATTTCACCATTTTTTTTTAATATCGATTTTTCTGCCACGAAGGAATAACCCAGATATGCAATAGAGATCTGGTTTACATCATTTAAACGTTGCATTGGATCTCAAATAGCAAATATGTGAAATATAATTGCAACATTGTTAATGTCGATTTTCTGTCAGGAAGGAATAGCCGAGATTCAAAATAGAATTTGCACCATTGTTAATATCCATTTTTCTGCCAGGAAGGAATAACCCAGATCTGCAATAGAGATCTGGTTTACATCATTTAAACATTGCATTGGATCTCAAATAGCAAATATGTGAAATATAATTGCAACATTGTTAATGTCAATTTTCTGTCAGGAAGGAATAGCCGAGATTCAAAATAGAATTTGCACCATTGTTAATATCGATTTTTCTGCCAGGAAGGAATAACCCAGATCTGCAATAGAGATCTGGTTTACATCATTTAAACATTGTATTGGATCTCAAGGATCATAGTTCATTCCTAGGCATTGGACATCACTTTTAATGTGGGTTTTTCTATAAGTAAAACTTAGCCCCGTTTGTGAAGTAGGGATTGCAGGGTATATGCTTTACATTGGCAAATTTCTCGTCCTTCCATGATCGCAATAAACGCTAAGACCTAGAGACAAGGATATAGTTTCATGTCTGCAGTTAAAGATCGATTTGCTTTCAGGAAAGAATAGCGCTGATTAGGAAAAGAGAGCATAGTTTTCTTAGATCTCAGTATGAACCGAATTAGCCGTTTTACTTTTCATTGGTTACTACAATGGTTTAAAGGATCTTTGTATGGAACAAATATAGCCTATCGTAGCTATAGCCCGTCCGTATGTTTGTTTTATCAAGTTATTATCTGCCTTCATTTTAAATCTCTGGATAGAATCAAGCTAGAACAGCCTAGCTGAGATACATTGTTAATAAGAAGTCGAGGCATGGTGTATTATCTCAGCCATTAATAAGCTACCTTTGTTCAAGTTTATCAAAAGGGAGTTTACAAAAGTAAAATTCTGGATCAGGATCCTTGATCCTTAACAGAGATTCCATAGGGTTTGTTTTTCCAAATCGTATGGGTCTTGGTACATCATTGCTTAACGATCTATGGACAGAGATTCCGCTTGGTCTTTCTGTATAGTATAGGCCTTCATGTGAAAACTCGTTGAACTCGGACCTCTGTTTTTCATGCTCGGTATGATTCCTAGTTGTGATCTCAGTAGATAGAATTGTCGTGTTTTATTTCCTTTGGGATTATATTTGTTCTAGGATGCAAACTACACATTTTAGTCATACCAAGACAAGTCTTGTAATTTAGGTTGGTGTTGGGGCGAATACCAGCATTTTTAAATATTTAATAATATTCGAGAGAAGTCTTGTAAGCCTATGCTGACCCTCGTGTAAATACCAGCAGTTATAAATAAATATTAATACCAAGATGGATTTGGAACTTGTACATAGATGTAGGTGGTGGAATGGAAATTATGTAGACGGTTACTCAATCACCATGCTGGTTTGAAATTGCATTTTCGTCCAGCATTGGATCTCTGCCTTTTTACTAACCATTAATCTTTCATTGCGAGTTTTTCTTCTTTATTGATGCCACGTCTGACTCTCCGCTTAGAGATGGATAGGGATATTTTACTATGCATTAAAAAATGCTCAAAGTCCTTGTGTGGTAAATCGATCTGATTAGAACCCTTCGGTTATATTATGGATTGAGATTTATGGTTCCTCCATCTTGTGCAAGGTTTCATTTACTCTGTCGATAATGCATACAGAGATTTCAAGGGTTCAGCGTTGTGTAATTATTACTGCTCTGTCGATTTGCATACCAAGGTTTAGGTGGCTACATGTTGTATCTTTTATTTTGTTTCTATTGTTTATTGTTGTCGATCGCTTATTGAGGTGCCTCCATTGTTGTGATTTTTATAGGCTATTCACTTATAGATCCCTGTCGTATTTTTGTTATAATCAATGATTGAGTACATACAGTCATTGTCTTATGTTTTGTTCTAACAAGTGTTTATGCCATCGTTTTGGTATAGAGATGATTCTGGCTTAAGAGGCCTGCAAGGGTAGCATAGTCTGCAAGAGAGTAGAAAGTAAAAAGGGCAACAATGGCATTGCCGGATGTAACCCCTTGTGGCTAAATAATAAAAGAATGCACACACCTTTTGTGGACTAGCCCGTGTACGGGTGAACCACGTTATATTTTGCCTCCCATGTTTCCTATGGTGTTTCTCAATGTGTTTTATATATGAGTACTTGTTTCTGTCCTTAAAATGTTTATGATTACTTTGATGTATATAATTCATATAGAAGGTTGGTTGTGGATATAATGCTTCTCTTAGGATTATGATTGTGTTGTTACCATTGAGATTGTTTTATGGAAAGCAGTATATGTTCCTTAAAGGATGTATATTAAGACAGAATGAAGTTTGTGTTTCCCTCAAGATTTAAGAAATGGTTGACATCTTAAGTTAAGCACTGATTTAGTAAAAACATCTATCTATTCATGCAAAAATGACGGGAGATAGTACTTAATATACATGAGTTTCATTGAGGGATATTTTCCTTGATTATTATAATGACATTTTTAAACAGTAATAAACATTGCAAGGTTTTAATTATTGTAAGCAATAATTTAAGAAAGTAAACCCACACTTTTAATTTCCGCATATATTTTAGTGGCATTTTAGGCACTTAGAAAAGTTTTAAATTTTACGGAATTTTGGGTTCGTGACATATGGTATCAGAGCATTAGGTTGCAACACTAGGGCCTAATGAGCTCAACATGCGATAAGTAAGTATGAAGGTTGACTAATCAAGTATTCGTGTTTCATTTTGGATGCATGGATTGTACTGGAGGAGAGGAAAATGAATCTCCAAGCTCGACTTCAAGTTTCTTCCGCCAGAGCACAGGTTGCAAACACTTGGGCTTATTGAGATCAATTGGAGAAGAACAAATACAAGTTGGTCAGACTAGAAAAGGAGCTGCATTCTATAAGCCAAGAATAAAATGTTCACTTCCAAAGAATCGTCAAGAGGTAAGCGACAAAACTTCTTGAAATCGCAAGTAAGTACGTATGATTTTACTGAAGAGTTATAATTAGAGTATCTATTTGTGAACATTACATAAGTTCATGATCTCCTATGGATGACACTAGACGATGAATATCTCCTCACCCTTTACAATTAGTTTCATTGAATGACAAGAAAGTACTCTTTTAATTAGTTAGATTATTGGGGGTAAGTCCTTATGAAATGGGTACTTGTAAGTAGAGTAAAAGCACGTTTTGGAAATTATCCTAACTATTTCACAGTGAAGTTTATAGGCTAAGGAAGTCTCCTAATTTGTTGGACCTTAGATAACTAAGTAAACTTGATTGACCAATAGTCTAGATTTCCAAATATAAAATTTAGATGGGGAATGTAAGCAACTTAAATCTGTTAAAAGATCCATTAAGTTCAGATCAAAAGTAAGTCTTTATGTTAAAAGGTCCATTCAAGATTTGATAGTTTGGGTCAGTCTTGGGTTTGAACTATGTAAGAAACGATCAGGTTCCGTTTACATATAAGTTACTTTAAATAAGAAAGTTTATAAATTTATAATGCGGTTGACCTTAGTAGTAAAATCTGTAAAGGTGTATGCTGCCGGAGGAGTCATTGCGAATTTAATAATACTAGTTATGAGGAAAGCATAATTATGTGATGTTAAGCTGTTGTTTTATTCCATAAGAAGTATAGTTTGGCTAGACTAGGATGTCTGGTTCCTTTTAAACAAAGAAATTAACTTTAATTGGTGTGAAGTTTTCGATGACTAGGAAATTGTGAGATTACAAAGGAGAAAAATGTTAATAGTCTCCTTGCTAATCAATTTCATTCTAGTATGTAATTGTAGAGTATAAGTAATCATAATACGATTTTTGTGACATTGAAGCATGCTCGTACCCTTACATATAAGTGCAACAAAAGGAAAATGGTTATAATTACATATACCTGTGAATATTAATTAGTTAATACATATGATGAGAATGCATGAGTACCTTTTATATATACCTCTTATTTCAGTAATTTCTACTAAGATAGACGTGGGAAACAATGAGTAATAGTGACACTTTTATTTGCTCAATATTTATGATGACTTGCTATCCATGTACCACTATATGTTTGCTCAAATTGATTATTTTTGTTAACAGATAGATTATTGGAAACCTAGAACCAACATGAAATAAATACAGGTGAGTAGGATGCTGTAATCTTCTGACGTCCTTATGTTGCCACAAGGAATGACTGTTTTTATTTATTATGTGTTAAGGAAACATTGATGACATGGAATTTGCAGGGTAGATCAGAAGTGATCTCTGAGACAGTAATCGAGGTATAAGCTTTTATGAAACAAGTAAAAAAATGATGTTTGAACATATGTTATATATACGATTGTTCTTATGATTTAATTACCTTTATACGACCAACACTTTGAATGTTGTAGTCAAGCAAATGCTATCTTCCACACATCACTGCCTGACACCCATCAATGGGTAAATGGGGAATATATATCGATTCATGTATAATACTAATACGTGATGATACGAATAAACTGGAACCTCGGCAGATGAAGGTGAGCTATGCGGTCGCCTTTAGAAAGGTACATGGTTATCTGTATATGGTATGTAAGTTCATTTTAGACAATTAGTTATCTCTATATGATGTTAGGGTATACAAAAGGGGTTGTATAACTAAAAATAGGAATTGTGTTGAAATGGTGAAAGCTAACATTCGAGGTTAAATGATCATTGGTATATCATGTTCAAAGCATTATGAAATCTTATAAGCTAGATATGTGTAGTAGGAAATGACATCTTAGATGATTACATATGGATATTTTATTGAGAAAAATGATTTTCTTTTTGTTTAAAGAAGGGATCTTCTTACAATATTTGATTTTGTATATAAAGTGATACTAACAAGTGGAATTTGGCAGATGGTGAAATTTCTGTGAAGCTTGTGAAAATGCAAGAGCATGAATATTATGCATGGTAAAATAAGGGGGTGAGGATTTAAGATCCACATCACAACTGTTACATATTCTTTTAAATTTTGATATATTTTTGATCGGGAAACTCGACCTAGATTGGTCAGAGTAATCGTATGGGTACAGAATGTAATGTGACGAAATAAATTGATTAAATTGAAAGAGATTTTTTATTTTTTTTTCTAGACTCAAGCAAGGCGGCTTGGGGAAAATAAATTCCGGGACTCAAGCGAGAAGGCTTGAGGGGGATTGTGTAAAGAGTGTTGTAATGGCATTGAAATACTCCCAAAAATCAGGGATTGAAAAGCCACTAGGATTCTTGGAGAATCGGCTGGCTGTAAGACCTAGGCAAGCTATAAGAAAATGTATATATGGGAGGCAGGACGCTGCTTAGTATACATGAAAGAAATGTTTGTTGCGTGAGCACTAAGTTGTTAGGCAAGACATGAAAGAAATGTTTGCTGCGTGAGCACTAAGGTGTTAGGCAAGACATGAATGCAATATTTAATGCGTGAGCACTAAGGTGTAAGGCAAGACATGAGAGAAAGGATTGCGGTGTGAGCACTAAGGTGTTAGGCAAGAATTCCCTGGATCAAGTGAATGCTGTTTGTGATTTTGTCAAACAGTATACAATCATGGAGCGCTAGATCTATTCTAAATATTGTAAGTGATATGTGCAATAAAGAACTCATGATTTATGTTTCTGAGGTTGATTATGAAGTTGATGACAAGTTGTTACTAAACATTGTTCTTTTGAATTCCAGTTCTGTGGTACAAATGATGGCTCCAAGAGAAGAGTGAACACCGAGGACGGTGTTATTTTAAAGGGGATGAGGATGTGATATTCCTCCTTTATGACCTGTTATGGTAAAAAAAAAAATATAATAAAAATGAAAACATTGTTGTACACTTGGTTACTAGTCAGGAGGTCAAGGCCAAGGCCCCCACTAGTGGACCTTGAAATTATTATTATAGTATTTCCTAAGATTTAGATGTTATTGTAAATCTAAAGGACTAAAGGAGGTGACACAACTTAAAAATGGACGACTAAATACGCTAAGAAGGAAAGTGATTGGTAGGGTGACCATCAAGATCTAGCGATAGATGGTGGGTATCATCTTGGTGCCGTAGGCACTTAGAGGAAAGTAACGACCTATTTAGTCGACCTTAGGTGAGCGATCCTAAAATTAATAACTAACTCGTCGCAAGGGTTGAAGAACTCTTAAAATGACGTATTCTCTAAGTTAAAGAAAAAGTTAAACTTTCAGTATATAATCCTCATTATAACTAATCAATCACCTTGAGTTATTCTTATTCTCGTTTTAAGTAAACGTTAGTGATTATTAATCACAAAGTAAGTAATCTAGCCCCTATTACATTTTATGATCAAGGTAGCTACTATTTTAAATCAAGACTAAGTAGTCATCCTTATTATCTGGTTTCATATCAAATCACATACTTAATGTATTGAAAATATAAAAGATGAAGTTACTTTTATCAAGTATTTAATTGTATAAGCTGAATTAATATGTAATATTATACACATATGAAAATGAATTCAAGTTATGAAGATTTTCGCTAAGGAAAACTAACTTTAGCCTAAATCACTAGAGGTAGCACACTTAATATCTTGTCATATTTATATGTGTTACCAAATAAAGAAAACTACATTAAATTACTAATTGTGGATAGCCATATATAAGTGGAAAGCTAAACTCAAATTTTGGCGTATTTATATATATGCCACGTTTTTACATATATGAAATATATATGTATTCAAAGAATTAGAAAAAGAGATAAACTCATACCTTGAAATGAGGATTATTTCCCGATTTGGCAGACTCCACGAAGTGGGGTATTGGTTGATTTATGAAAATAAAGTAAACATATATCTCATATATACTATTGAGTAAAGATTATAAGTAAGAGCACTCCGAGTCTTACCGTTGCCAATTTTTTCCCTGCGCGAAATACCTTGGTAAGTTCGCCTGCACCACTTGTCAAATTTCGATCGACATCTGTCGAGAAGAAGCTTTAGGAGAAAACTGTTTCGGGAGGGAGATATAGTATCCACGTGCTAGGGTGAAGAGATCCCGGCATTGGTGTAACAACATTTGGGTGTTATGATGCTCAACAACGATGCGATAGAAAAGGGGAGGGAGAATGAGAAGTCGGGGGGAGGGTGAGCGATTTCGGAGAAAGGATATCTAAGTCAGGTTACCTGTAGGTGTTCATAAGGACTCAGGCCTTCGACGACTGCACTTCTGCGTGAATGGTCGATTTACTTTTATATTTTTCCGAGACTTCAGATCGGCTCGGCCTGGAAACAAGCTCGAAACCTGGTCCTAAATCTTTTTCGTTGTCTGCCCTGGTGAGTTCATAACGTGATTGGATTGCTAAATTCGTTTCTCTGTATGAATCCATTAAGCTTGCCGGAATTGGAGTTTCTGCATTATTTTCAATCTTTCCAGGATGGATCTCAAATAGCAAATATGTGAAATATAATTGCATCATTGTAATGCTGATTTTCTGTCAGGAAGGAATAGCCGAGATTCAAAAATAGAATTTCACCATTTTTTTTTAATATCGATTTTTCTGCCACGAAGGAATAACCCAGATATGCAATAGAGATCTGGTTTACATCATTTAAACGTTGCATTGGATCTCTAATAGAAAATATGTGAAATATAATTGCAACATTGTTAATGTCGATTTTCTGTCAGGAAGGAATAGCCGAGATAAAAAATAGAATTTGCACCATTGTTAATATCCATTTTTCTGCCAGGAAGGAATAACCCAGATCTGCAATAGAGATCTGGTTTACATCATTTAAACATTGCATTGGATCTCAAATAGCAAATATGTTAAATATAATTGCAACATTGTTAATGTCGATTTTCTGTCAGGAAGGAATAGCCGAGATTCAAAATAGAATTTGCACCATTGTTAATATCGATTTTTCTGCCAGGAAGGAATAACCCAGATCTGCAATAGAGATCTGGTTTACATCATTTAAACATTGTATTGGATCTCAAGGATCATACTTCATTCCTAGGCATTGGACATCACTTTTAATGTGGGTTTTTCTATCAGTAAAACTTAGCCCCGTTTGTGAAGTAGGGATTGCAGGGTATATGCTTTACATTGGCAAATTTCTGGTCCTTCCATGATCGCAATAAACGCTAAGACCTAGATACAAGGTTATAGTTTCATGTCTGCAGTTAAAGATCGATTTGCTTTCAGGAAAGAATAGCGTTGATTAGGAAAAGAGAGCATAGTTTTCTTAGATCTCAGTATGAACCGAGTTAGCCGTTTTACTTTTCATTGGTTACTACAATGGTTTAAAGGATCTTTGTATGGAACAAATATAGCCTAGTGTAGCTATAGCCCGTCCGTATGTTTGTTTTATCAAGTTATTATCTGCCTTCATTTTAAATCTCTGGATAGAATCAAGCTAGAACAGCCTAGCTGAGATACATTGTTAATAAGAAGTCGAGGCATGGTGTATTATCTCAGCCATTAATAAGCTACCTTTGTTCAAGTTTATCAAAAGGGAGTTTACAAAAGTAAAATTCTGGATCAGGATCCTTGATCCTTAACAGAGATTCCATAGGGTTTGTTTTTCCAAATCGTATGGGTCTTGGTACATCATTGCTTAACGATCTATGGACAGAGATTCCGCTTGGTCTTTCTGTATAGTATAGGCCTTCTTGTGAAAACTCGTTGAACTCGGACCTCTGTTTTTCATGCTCGGTATGATTCCTAGTTGTGATCTCAGTAGATAGAATTGTCATGTTTTATTTCCTTTGCGATTATATTTGTTCTAGGATGCAAACTACACATTTTAGTCATACCAAGACAAGTCTTGTAATTTAGGTTGGTGTTGGGGCGAATACCAGCATTTTTAAATATTTAATAATATTCGAGAGAAGTCTTGTAAGCCTATGCTGACCCTCGTGTAAATACCAGCAGTTATAAATAAATATTAATACCAAGATGGATTTGGAACTTGTACAAAGATGTAGGTGGTGGAATGGAAATTATGTAGATGGTTACTCAATCACCATGCTGGTTTGAAATTGCATTTTCGTCCAGCATTGGATCTCTGCCTTTTTACTAACCATTAATCTTTCATTGCGAGTTTTTCTTCTTTATTGATGCCACGTCTGACTCTCCGCTTAGAGATGGATAGGGATATTGTACTGTGCATTAAAAAATGCTCAAAGTCCTTGTGTGGTAAATCGATCTGATTAGAACCCTTCGGTTATATTATGGATTGAGATTTATGGTTCCTCCATCTTGTGCAAGGTTTCATTTACTCTGTCGATAATGCATACAGAGATTTCAAGGGTTCAGCGTTGTGTAATTATTACTGCTCTGTCGATTTGCATACCAAGGTTTCGGTGGCTACATGTTGTATCTTTTATTTTGTTTCTATTGTTTATTGTTGTCGATCGCTTATTGAGGTGCCTCCATTGTTGTGATTTTTATAGGCTATTCACTTATAGATCCCTGTCGTATTTTTTTATAATCAACGACTGAGTACATACAGTCATTGTCTTATGTTTTGTACTAACAAGTGTTTATGCCATCGTTTTGGTATAGAGATGATTCTGGCTTAAGAGGCCTGCAAGGGTAGCATAGTCTGCAAGAGATTAGAAAGTAAAAAGGGCAACAATGGCATTGCCAGATGTAACCCCTTGTGGCTAAATAATAAAAGAATGCACACACCTTTTGTGGACTAGCCCGTGTACGGGTGAACCACGTTATATTTTGCCTCCCATGTTTCCTATGGTGTTTCTCAATGTGTTTTATATATGAGTACTTGTTTCTGTCCTTAAAATGTTTATGATTACTTTGATGTATATAATTCATATAGAAGGTTGGTTGTGGATATAATGCTTCTCTTATGATTATGATTGTGTTGTTACCATTGAGATTGTTTTATGGAAAGCAGTATATGTTCCTTAAAGGATGTATATTAAGACATAAAGAAGTTTGTGTTTCCCGCAAGATTTAAGAAATGGTTGACATCTTAAGTTAAGCACTGATTTAGTAAAAACATCTATCTATTCATGCAAAAATGACGGGAGATAGTACTTAATATACATGAGTTTCATTGAGGGATCTTTTCCTTGATTATTATAATGACATTTTTAAATAGTAATAAACATTGCAAGGTTTTAATTATTGTAAGCAATAATTTAAGAAAGTAAACCCACACTTTTTATTTTCGCATATATTTTAGTGGCATTTTAGGCACTTAGAAAAGTTTTAAATTTTACGAAATTTTGGGTTCGTGACATATGGTATCAGAGCATTAGGTTGCAACACTAGGGCCTAATGAGCTCAACATGCGATAAGTAAGTATGAAGGTTGACTAATCAAGTATTCGTGTTTCATTTTGGATGCATGGATTGTACTGGAGGAGAGGAAAATGAATCTCCAAGCTCGACTTCAAGTTTCTTCCGCCAGAGCACGGGTTGCAAACACTTGGGCTTATTGAGCTCAATTGGAGAAGAACAAATACAAGTTGGTCAGACTAGAAAAGGAGCTGCATTCTATAAGCCAAGAATAAAATGTTCACTTCCAAAGAATCGTCAAGAGGTAAGCGACAAAACTTCTTGAAATCGCAAGTAAGTACGTATGAGTTTACTGAAGAGTTATAATTAGAGTATCTATTTGTGAACATTACATAAGTTCATGATATCCTATGGATGACACTAGACGATGAATATCTCCTCACCCTTTACAATTAGTTTCATTGAATGACAAGAAAGTACTCTTTTAATTAGTTAGATTATTGGGGGTAAGTCCTTATGAAATGGGTACTTGTAAGTAGAGTAAAAGCACGTTTTGGAAATTATCCTAACTATTTCACAGTGAAGTTTATAGGCTAAGGAAGTCTCCTAATTTGTTGGACCTTAGATAACTAAGTAAACTTGATTGACCAATAGTCTAGATTTCGAAATATAAAATTTAGATGGGGAATGTAAGCAACTTAAATCTGTTAAAAGATCCATTAAGTTCAGATCAAAAGTAAGTCTTTATGTTAAAAGGTCCATTCAAGATTTGATAGTTTGGGTCAGTCTTGGGTTTGAACTATGTAAGAAACGATCAGGTTCCGTTTACATATAAGTTACTTTAAATAAGAAAGTTTATAAATTTATAATGCAGTTGACCTTAGTAGTAAAATCTGTAAAGGTGTATGCTGCCGGAGGAGTCATTGCGAATTTAATAATACTAGTTATGAGGAAAGCATAATTATTTGATGTTAAGCTGTTGTTTTATTCCATAAGAAGTATAGTTTGGCTAGACTAGGATGTCTGGTTCCTTTTAAAGAAAGAAATTAACTTTAATTGGTGTGAAGTTTTCGATGACTAGGAAATTGTGAGATTACAAAGGAGAAAAATGTTAATAGTCTCCTTGCTAATCAATTTCATTCTAGTATGTAATTGTAGAGTATAAGTAATCATAATACGATTTTTGTGACATTGAAGCATGCTCGTACCCTTACATATAAGTGCAACAAAAGTAAAATGGTTATAATTACATATACCTGTGACTATTAATCAGTTAATACATATGATGAGAATGCATGAGTACCTTTTATATATACCTCTTATTTCAGTAATTTCTACTAAGATAGACGTGGGAAACAATGAGTAATAGTGACACTTTTATTTGCTCAATATTTATGATGACTTGCTATCCATGTACCACTATATGTTTGCTCAAATTGATTATTTTTGTTAACGGATAGATTATTGGAAACCTAGAACCAACATGAAATAAATACAGGCGAGTAGGATGCTGTAATCTTCTGACGTCCTTATGTTGCCACAAGGAATGACTGTTTTTATTTATTATGTGTTAAGGAAACATTGATGACATGGAATTTGCAGGGTAGATCAGAAGTGATCTTTGAGACAGTAATCGAGGTATAAGCTTTTATGAAACAAGTAAAAAAATGATGTTTGAACATATGTTATATATACGATTGTTCTTATGATTTAATTACCTTTATACGACCAACACTTTGAATGTTGTAGTCAAGCAAATGCTATCTTCCACACATCACTGCCTGACACCCATCAATGGGTAAATGGGGAATATATATCGATTCATGTATAATACTAATACGTGATGATACGAATAAACTGGAACCTCGGCAGATGAAGGTGAGCTATGCGGTCGCCTTTACAAAGGTACATGGTTATCTGTATATGGTATGTAAGTTCATTTTAGACAATTAGTTATCTCTATATGATGTTAGGGTATACAAAAGGGGTTGTATAACTAAAAATAGGAATTGTGTTGAAATGGTGAAAGCTAACATTCGAGGTTAAATGATCATTGGTATATCATGTTCAAAGCATTATGAAATCTTATAAGCTAGATATGTGTAGTAGGAAATGACATCTTAGATGATTACATATGGATATTTTATTGAGAAAAATGATTTTCTTTTTGTTTAAAGAAGGGATCTTCTTACAATATTTGATTTTGTATATAAAGTGATACTAACAAGTGGAATTTGGCAGATGGTGAAATTTCTGTGAAGCTTGTGAAAATGCAAGAGCATGAATATTATGCATGGTAAAATAAGGGGGTGAGGATTTAAGATCCACATCACAACTGTTACAGATTCTTTTAAATTTTGATATATTTTTGATCGGGAAACTCGACCTAGATTGGTCAGAGTAATTGTATGGGTACAGAATGTAATGTGACGAAATAAATTGATTAAATTGAAAGAGATTTTTTCTTTTTTTTTCTAGACTCAAGCAAGGCGGCTTGGGGAAAATAAATTCCGGGACTCAAGCGAGAAGGCTTGAGGGGAATTGTGTAAAGAGTGTTGTAATGGCATTGAAATACTCCCAAAAATCAGGGATTGAAAAGCCACTAGGATTCTTGGAGAATCGGCTGGCTGTAAGACCTAGGCAAGCTATAAGAAAATGTATATGTGGGAGGCAGGACGCTGCTTAGTATACATGAAAGAAATGTTTGCTGTGTGAGCGCTAAGGTGTTAGGCAAGACATGAAAGAAATGTTTGCTGCGTGAGCACTAAGGTGTTAGGCCAGACATGAATGCAATATTTAATGCGTGAGCACTAAGGTGTTAGGAAAGACATGAGAGAAAGGATTGCGGTGTGAGCACTAAGGTGTTAGGCAAGAATTCCCTGGATCAAGTGAATGCTGTTTGTGATTTTGTCAAACAGTATACAATCATGGAGCACTAGATCTATTCTAAATATTGCAAGTGATATGTGCAATAAAGAACTCATGATTTATGTTTCTGAGTTTGATTATGAAGTTGATGACAAGTTGTTACTAAACATTCTTCTTTTGAATTCCAGTTCTGTGGTACAAATGATGGATCCAAGAGAAGAGTGAACATCGAGGACGGTGTTATTTTAAAGGGGATGAGGATGTGATATTCCTCCTTTATGACCTGTTATGGTAAAAAAAAAAATATAATAAAACTGAAAACATTGTTGTACACTTGGTTACTAGTCAGGAGGTCAAGGCCAAGGCCCCCACTCGTGGACCTTGAAATTATTATTATAGTATTTCCTAAGCTTTAGATGTTATTGTAAATCTAAAGGACTAAAGGAGGTGACACAACTTAAAAATGGACGACTAAATACGCTAAGAAGGAAAGTGATTGGTTGGGTGACCATCAAGATCTAGCGATAGATGGTGGGTATCATCTTGGTGCCGTAGGCACTTAGAGGAAAGTAACGACCTATTTAGTCGACCTTAGGTGAGCGATCCTAAAATTAATAACTAACTCGTCGCAAGGGTTGAAGAACTCTTAAAATGACGTATTCTCTAAGTTAAAGAAAAAGTTAAACTTTCAGTATATAATCCTCATTATAACTAATCAATCACCTTGAGTTATTCTTATTCTCGTTTTAAGTAAACGTTAGTGATTATTAATCACAAAGTAAGTAATCTAGCCCCTATTACATTTTATGATCAAGGTAGCTACTATTTTAAATCAAGACTAAGTAGTCATCCTTATTATCTGGTTTCATATCAAATCACATACTTAATGTATTGAAAATATAAAAGATGAAGTTACTTTTATCAAGTATTTAATTGTATAAGCTGAATTAATATGTAATATTATACACATATGAAAATGAATTCAAGTTATGAAGATTTTCGCTAAGGAAAACTAACTTTAGCCTAAATCACTAGAGGTAGCACACTTAATATCTTGTCATATTTATATGTGTTACCAAATAAAGAAAACTACATTAAATTACTAATTGTGGATAGCCATATATAAGTGGAAAGCTAAACTCAAATTTTGGCGTATTTATATATATGCCACGTTTTTACATATATGAAATATATATGTATTCAAAGAATTAGAAAAAGAGATAAACTCATACCTTGAAATGAGGATTATTTCCCGATTTGGCAGACTCCACGAAGTGGGGTATTGGTTGATTTATGAAAATAAAGTAAACATATATCTCATATATACTATTGAGTAAAGATTATAAGTAAGAGCACTCCGAGTCTTACCGTTGCCAATTTTTTCCCTGCGCTAAATACCTTGGTAAGTTCGCCTGCACCACTTGTCAAATTTCCATCGACATCTGTCGAGAAGAAGCTTTAGGAGAAAACTATTTCGGGAGGGAGATATAGTATCCACGTGCTAGGGTGAAGAGATCCCGGCATTGGTGTAACAACATTTGGGTGTTATGATGCTCAACAACGATGCGATAGAAAAGGGGAGGGAGAATGAGAAGTCGGGGGGAGGGTGAGCGATTTCGGAGAAAGGATATCTAAGTCAGGTTACCTGTAGGTGTTCATAAGGACTCAAGCCTTCGACGACTGCACTTCTGCGTGAATGGTCGATTTACTTTTATATTTTGCCGAGACTTCAGATCGGCTCGGCCTGGAAACAAGCTCGAAACCTGGTCCTAAATCTTTTTCGTTGTCTGCCCTGGTGAGTTCATAACGTGATTGGATTGCTAAATTCGTTTCTCTGTATGAATCCATTAAGCTTGCCGGAATTGGAGTTTCTGCATTATTTTCAATCTTTCCAGGATGGATCTCAAATAGCAAATATGTGAAATATAATTGCATCATTGTAATGCCGATTTTCTGTCAGGAAGGAATAGCCGAGATTCAAAAATAGAATTTCACCATTTTTTTTTAATATCGATTTTTCTGCCACGAAGGAATAACCCAGATATGCAATAGAGATCTGGTTTACATCATTTAAACGTTGCATTGGATCTCAAATAGCAAATATGTGAAATATAATTGCAACATTGTTAATGTCGATTTTCTGTCAGGAAGGAATAGCCGAGATTCAAAATAGAATTTGCACCATTGTTAATATCCATTTTTCTGCCAGGAAGGAATAACCCAGATCTGCAATAGAGATCTGGTTTACATCATTTAAACATTGCATTGGATCTCAAATAGCAAATATGTTAAATATAATTGCAACATTGTTAATGTCGATTTTCTGTCAGGAAGGAATAGCCGAGATTCAAAATAGAATTTGCACCATTGTTAATATCGATTTTTCTGCCAGGAAGGAATAACCCAGATCTGCAATAGAGATCTGGTTTACATCATTTAAACATTGTATTGGATCTCAAGGATCATAGTTCATTCCTAGGCATTGGACATCACTTTTAATGTGGGTTTTTCTATCAGTAAAACTTAGCCCCGTTTGTGAAGTAGGGATTGCAGGGTATATGCTTTACATTGGCAAATTTCTGGTCCTTCCATGATCGCAATAAACGCTAAGACCTAGAGACAAGGTTATAGTTTCATGTCTGTAGTTAAAGATCGATTTGCTTTCAGGAAAGAATAGCGCTGATTAGGAAAAGAGAGCATAGTTTTCTTAGATCTCAGTATGAACCGAGGTAGTCGTTTTACTTTTCATTGGTTACTACAATGGTTTAAAGGATCTTTGTATGGAACAAATATAGCCTAGTGTAGCTATAGCCCGTCCGTATGTTTGTTTTATCAAGTTATTATCTGCCTTCATTTTAAATCTCTGGATAGAATCAAGCTAGAACAGCCTAGCTGAGATACATTGTTAATAAGAAGTCGAGGCATGGTGTATTATCTCAGCCATTAATAAGCTACCTTTGTTCAAGTTTATCAAATGGGAGTTTACAAAAGTAAAATTCTGGATCAGGATCCTTGATCCTTAACAGAGATTCCATAGGGTTTGTTTTTCCAAATCGTATGGGTCTTGGTACATCATTGCTTAACGATCTATGGACAGAGATTCCGCTTGGTCTTTCTGTATAGTATAGGCCTTCTTGTGAAAACTCGTTGAACTCGGACCTCTGTTTTTCATGCTCGGTATGATTCCTAGTTGTGATCTCAGTAGATAGAATTGTCGTGTTTTATTTCCTTTGCGATTATATTTGTTCTAGGATGCAAACTACACATTTTAGTCATACCAAGACAAGTCTTGTAATTTAGGTTGGTGTTGGGGCGAATACCAGCACTTTTAAATATTTAATAATATTCGAGAGAAGTCTTGTAAGCCTATGCTGACCCTCGTGTAAATACCAGCAGTTATAAATAAATATTAATACCAAGATGGATTTGGAACTTGTACATAGATGTAGGTGGTGGAATGGAAATTATGTAGACGGTTACTCAATCACCATGCTGGTTTGAAATTGCATTTTCGTCCAGCATTGGATCTCTGCCTTTTTACTAACCATTAATCTTTCATTGCGAGTTTTTCTTCTTTATTGATGCCACGTCTGACTCTCCGCTTAGAGATGGATAGGGATATTGTACTGTGCATTAAAAAATGCTCAAAGTCCTTGTGTGGTAAATCGATCTGATTAGAACCCTTCGGTTATATTATGGATTGAGATTTATGGTTCCTCCATCTTGTGCAAGGTTTCATTTACTCTGTCGATAATGCATACAGAGATTTCAAGGGTTCAGCGTTGTGTAATTATTACTGCTCTGTCGATTTGCATACCAAGGTTTCGGTGGCTACATGTTGTATCTTTTATTTTGTTTCTATTGTTTATTGTTGTCGATCGCTTATTGAGGTGCCTCCATTGTTGTGATTTTTATAGGCTATTCACTTATAGATCCCTGTCGTATTTTTGTTATAATCAATGATTGAGTACATACAGTCATTGTCTTATGTTTTGTACTAACAAGTGTTTATGCCATCGTTTTGGTATAGAGATGATTCTGGCTTAAGAGGCCTGCAAGGGTAGCATAGTCTGCAAGAGAGTAGAAAGTAAAAAGGGCAACAATGGCATTGCCGGATGTAACCCCTTGTGGCTAAATAATAAAAGAATGCACACACCTTTTGTGGACTAGCCCGTGTACGGGTGAACCACGTTATATTTTGCCTCCCATGTTTCCTATGGTGTTTCTCAATGTGTTTTATATATGAGTACTTGTTTCTGTCCTTAAAATGTTTATGATTACTTTGATGTATATAATTCATATAGAAGGTTGGTTGTGGATATAATGCTTCTCTTATGATTATGATTGTGTTGTTACCATTGAGATTGTTTTATGGAAAGCAGTATATGTTCCTTAAAGGATGTATATTAAGACATAATGAAGTTTGTGTTTCCCGCAAGATTTAAGAAATGGTTGACATCTTAAGTTAAGCACTGATTTAGTAAAAACATCTATCTATTCATGCAAAAATGACGGGAGATAGTACTTAATATACATGAGTTTCATTGAGGGATCTTTTCCTTGATTATTATAATGACATTTTTAAACAGTAATAAACATTGCAAGGTTTTAATTATTGTAAGCAATAAATTAAGAAAGTAAACCCACACTTTTTATTTCCGCATATATTTTAGTGGCATTTTAGGCACTTAGAAAAGTTTTAAATTTTACGAAATTTTGGGTTCGTGACATATGGTATCAGAGCATTAGGTTGCAACACTAGGGCCTAATGAGCTCAACATGCGATAAGTAAGTATGAAGGTTGACTAATCAAGTATTCGTGTTTCATTTTGGATGCATGGATTGTACTGGAGGAGAGGAAAATGAATATCCAAGCTCGACTTCAAGTTTCTTCCGCCAGAGCACAGGTTGCAAACACTTGGGCTTATTGAGCTCAATTGGAGAAGAACAAATACAAGTTGGTCAGACTAGAAAAGGAGCTGCATTCTATAAGCCAAGAATAAAATGTTCACTTCCAAAGAATCGTCAAGAGGTAAGCGACAAAACTTCTTGAAATCGCAAGTAAGTACGTATGAGTTTACTGAAGAGTTATAATTAGAGTATCTATTTGTGAACATTACATAAGTTCATGATCTCCTATGGATGAAACTAGACGATGAATATCTCCTCACCCTTTACAATTAGTTTCATTGAATGACAAGAAAGTACTCTTTTAATTAGTTAGATTATTGGGGGTAAGTCCTTATGAAATGGGTACTTGTAAGTAGAGTAAAAGCACGTTTTGGAAATTATCCTAACTATTTAACAGTGAAGTTTATAGGCTAAGGAAGTCTCCTAATTTGTTTGACCTTAGATAACTAAGTAAACTTGATTGACCAATAGTCTAGATTTCCAAATATAAAATTTAGATGGGGAATGTAAGCAACTTAAATCTGTTAAAAGATCCATTAAGTTCAGATCAAAAGTAAGTCTTTATGTTAAAAGGTCCATTCAAGATTTGATAGTTTGGGTCAGTCTTGGGTTTGAACTATGTAAGAAACGATCAGGTTCCGTTTACATATAAGTTACCTTAAATAAGAAAGTTTATAAATTTATAATGCGGTTGACCTTAGTAGTAAAATCTGTAAAGGTGTATGCTGCCGGAGGAGTCATTGCGAATTTAATAATACTAGTTATGAGGAAAGCATAATTATGTGATGTTAAGCTGTTGTTTTATTCCATAAGAAGTATAGTTTGGCTAGACTAGGATGTCTGGTTCCTTTTAAACAAAGAAATTAACTTTAATTGGTGTGAAGTTTTCGATGACTAGGAAATTGTGAGATTACAAAGGAGAAAAATGTTAATAGTCTCCTTGCTAATCAATTTCATTCTAGTATGTAATTGTAGAGTATAAGTAATCATAATACGATTTTTGTGACATTGAAGCATGCTCGTACCCTTACATATAAGTGCAACAAAAGTAAAATGGTTATAATTACATATACCTGTGAATATTAATCAGTTAATACATATGATGAGAATGCATGAGTACCTTTTATATATACCTCTTATTTCAGTAATTTCTACTAAGATAGACGTGGGAAACAATGAGTAATAGTGACACTTTTATTTGCTCAATATTTATGATGACTTGCTATCCATGTACCACTATATGTTTGCTCAAATTGATTATTTTTGTTAACGGATAGATTATTGGAAACCTAGAACCAACATGAAATAAATACAGGTGAGTAGGATGCTGTAATCTTCTGACGTCCTTATGTTGCCACAAGGAATGACTGTTTTTATTTATTATGTGTTAAGGAAACATTGATGACATGGAATTTGCAGGGTAGATCAGAAGTGATCTTTGAGACAGTAATCGAGGTATAAGCTTTTATGAAACAAGTAAAAAAATGATGTTTGAACATATGTTATATATACGATTGTTCTTATGATTTAATTACCTTTATACGACCAACACTTTGAATGTTGTAGTCAAGCAAATGCTATCTTCCACACATCACTGCCTGACACCCATCAATGGGTAAATGGGGAATATATATCGATTCATGTATAATACTAATACGTGATGATACGAATAAACTGGAACCTCGGCAGATGAAGGTGAGCTATGCGGTCGCCTTTACAAAGGTACATGGTTATCTGTATATGGTATGTAAGTTCATTTTAGACAATTAGTTATCTCTATATGATGTTAGGGTATACAAAAGGGGTTGTATAACTAAAAATAGGAATTGTGTTGAAATGGTGAAAGCTAACATTCGAGGTTAAATGATCATTGGTATATCATGTTCAAAGCATTATGAAATCTTATAAGCTAGATATGTGTAGTAGGAAATGACATCTTAGATGATTACATATGGATATTTTATTGAGAAAAATGATTTTCTTTTTGTTTAAAGAAGGGATCTTCTTACAATATTTAATTTTGTATATAAAGTGATACTAACAAGTGGAATTTGGCAGATGGTGAAATTTCTGTGAAGCTTGTGAAAATGCAAGAGCATGAATATTATGCATGGTAAAATAAGGGGGTGAGGATTTAAGATCCACATCACAACTGTTACAGATTCTTTTAAATTTTGATATATTTTTTATCGGGAAACTCGACCTAGATTGGTCAGAGTAATCGTATGGGTACAGAATGTAATGTGACGAAATAAATTGATTAAATTGAAAGATATTTTTTCTTTTTTTTTCTAGACTCAAGCAAGGCGGCTTGGGGAAAATAAATTCCGGGACTCAAGCGAGAAGGATTGAGGGGAATTGTGTAAAGAGTGTTGTAATGGAATTGAAATACTCCCAAAAATCAGGGATTGAAAAGCCACTAGGATTCTTGGAGAATCGGCTGGCTGTAAGACCTAGGCAAGCTATAAGAAAATGTATATGTGGGAGGCAGGATGCTGCTTAGTATACATGAAAGAAATGTTTGCTGCGTGAGCACTAAGGTGTTAGGAAAGACATGAAAGAAATGTTTGCTGCGTGAGCACTAAGGTGTTAGGCAAGACATGAATGAAATATTTGCTGCGTGAGCACTAAGGTGTTAGGCAAGACATGAGAGAAAGGATTGCGGTGTGAGCACTAAGGTGTTAGGCAAGAATTCCCTGGATCAAGTGAATGTTGTTTGTGATTTTGTCAAACAGTATACAATCATGGAGCGCTAGATCTATTCTAAATATTGCAAGTGATATGTGCAATAAAGAACTCATGATTTATGTTTCTGAGTTTGATTATGAAGTTGATGACAAGTTGTTACTAAACATTGTTCTTTTGAATTCCAGTTCTGTGGTACAAATGATGGCTCCAAGAGAAGAGTGAACACCGAGGATGGTGTTATTTTAAAGGGGATGAGGATGTGATATTCCTCCTTTATGACCTGTTATGGTAAAAAAAAAAAATATAATAAAAATGAAAACATTGTTGTACACTTCGTTACTAGTCAGGAGGTCAAGGCCAAGGCCCCCACTAGTGGACCTTGAAATTATTATTATAGTATTTCCTAAGCTTTATATGTTTTTGTAAATCTAAAGGACTAAAGGAGGTGACACAACCTAACAATGGACGACTAAATACGCTAAGAAGGAAAGTGATTGGTAGGGTGACCATCAAGATCTAGCGATAGATGGTGGGTATCATCTTGGTGCCGTAGGCACCTAGAGGAAAGTAACGACCTATTTAGTCGACCCTAGGTGAGCGATCCTAGAATTAATAACTAACTCGTCGCAAGGGTTGAAGAACTCTTAAAATGACGTATTCTCTAAGTTAAAGAAAAAGTTAAACTTTCAGTATATAATCCTCAGTATAACTAATCAATCACCTTGAGTTATTCTTATTCTCGTTTTAAGTAAACGTTAGTGATTATTAATCACAAAGTAAGTAATCTAGCCCGTATTACATTTTATGATCAAGGTAGCTACTATTTTAAATCAAGACTAAGTAGTCATCCTTATTATCTGGTTTCATATCAAATCACATACTTAATGTATTGAAAATATAAAAGATGAAGTTACTTTTATCAAGTATTTAATTGTATAAGCTGAATTAATATGTGATATTATACACATATGAAAATGAATTCAAGTTATGAAGATTTTCGCTAAGGAAAACTAACTTTAGCCTAAATCACTAGAGGTAGCACACTTAATATCTTGTCATATTTATATGTGTTACCAAATAAAGAAAACTACATTAAATTACTAATTGTGGATAGCCATATATAAGTGGAAAGCTAAACTCAAATTTTGGCGTATTTATATATATGCCACGTTTTTACATATATGAAATATATATGTATTCAAAGAATTAGAAAAAGAGATAAACTCATACCTTGAAATGAGGATTATTTCCCGATGTGGCAGACTCCACGAAGTGGGGTATTGGTTGATTTATGAAAATAAAGTAAACATATATCTCATATATACTATTGAGTAAAGATTATAAGTAAGAGCACTCCGAGTCTTACCGTTGCCAATTTTTTCCCTGCGCGAAATACCTTGGTAAGTTCGCCTGCACCACTTGTCAAATTTCCATCGACATCTGTCGAGAAGAAGCTTTAGGAGAAAACTATTTCGGGAGGGAGAATGAGAAGTCGGGGGGAGGGTGAGCGATTTCGGAGAAAGGATATCTAAGTCAGGTTACCTGTAGGTGTTCATAAGGACTCAGGCCTTCGACGACTGCACTTCTGCGTGAATGGTCGATTTACTTTTATATTTTCCCGAGACTTCAGATCGGCTCGGCCTGGAAACAAGCTTGAAACCTGGTCCTAAATCTTTTTTGTTGTCTGCCCTGGTGAGTTCATAACGTGATTGGATTGCTAAATTCGTTTCTCTGTATGAATCCATTAAGCTTGCCGGAATTGGAGTTTCTGCATTATTTTCAATCTTTCCAGGATGGATCTCAAATAGCAAATATGTGAAATATAATTGCATCATTGTAATGCCGATTTTCTATCAGGAAGGAATAGCCGAGATTCAAAAATAGAATTTCACCATTTTTTTTTAATATCGATTTTCTGCCACGAAGGAATAACCCAGATATGCAATAGAGATCTGGTTTACATCATTTAAATGTTGCATTGGATCTCAAATAGAAAATATGTGAAATATAATTGCAACATTGTTAATGTCGATTTTCTGTCAGGAAGGAATAGCCGAGATTCAAAATAGAATTTGCACCATTGTTAATATCCATTTTTCTGCCAGGAAGGAATAACCCAGATCTGCAATAGAGATCTGGTTTACATCATTTAAACATTGCATTGGATCTCAAATAGCAAATATGTGAAATATAATTGCAACATTGTTAATGTCGATTTTCTGTCAGGAAGGAATAGCCGAGATTCAAAATAGAATTTGCACCATTGTTAATATCGATTTTTCTGCCAGGAAGGAATAACCCAGATCTGCAATAGAGATCTGGTTTACATCATTTAAACATTGTATTGGATCTCAAGGATCATAGTTCATTCCTAGGCATTGGACATCACTTTTAATGTGGGTTTTTCTATCAGTAAAACTTAGCCCCGTTTGTGAAGTAGGGATTGCAGGGTATATGCTTTACATTGGAAAATTTCTGCTCCTTCCATGATCGCAGTAAACGCTAAGACCTAGAGACAAGGTTATAGTTTCACGTCTGCAGGATAAGATCGATTTGCTTTCAGGAAAGAATAGCGCTGAATAGGAAAAGAGAGCATAGTTTTCTTAGATCTCAGTATGAACTGAGTTAGCCGTTTTACTTTTCATTGGTTACTACAATGGTTTAAAGGATCTTTGTATGGAACAAATATAGCCTAGTGTAGCTATAGCCCATCCGTATGTTTGTTTTATCAAGTTATTATCTGCCTTCATTTTAAATCTCTGGATAGAATCAAGCTAGAACAGCCTAGCTGAGATACATTGTTAATAAGAAGTCGAGGCATGGTGTATTATCTCAGCCATTAATAAGCTACCTTTGTTCAAGTTTATCAAAAGGGAGTTTACAAAAGTAAAATTATGGATCGGGATCCTTGATCCTTAACAGAGATTCCATAGCGTTTTTTTTTCCAAATCGTATGGGTCTTGGTACATCATTGCTTAACGATCTATGGACAAAGATTCCGCTTGGTCTTTCTGTATAGTATAGTCCTTCTTGTGAAAACTCGTTGAACTCGGACCTTTGTTTTTCATGCTCGGTATGATTCCTAGTTGTGATCTCAGTAGATAGAATTGTCGTGTTTTATTTCCTTTGCGATTATATTTGTTCTAGGATGCAAACTACACATTTTAGTCATACCAAGACAATTCTTGTAATTTAGGTTGGTGTTGGGGCGAATACCAGCATTTTTAAATATTTAATAATATTCGAGAGAAGTCTTGTAAGCCTATGCTCACCCTCGTGTAAATACCAGCAGTTATAAATAAATATTAATACCAAGATGGATTTGGAACTTGTACATAGATGTAGGTGGTGGAATGGAAATTATGTAGGCGGCTACTCAATCACCATGCTGGTTTGAAATTGCATTTTCGTCCAGCATTGGATCTCTGCCTTTTTACTAACCATTAATCTTTCATTGCGATTTTTTCTTCTTTATTGATGCCACGTCTGACTCTCCGCTTAGAGATGGATAGGGATATTGTACTGTGCGTTAAAAAATGCTCAAAGTCCTTGTGTGGTAAATCGATCTGATTAGAACCCTTCGGTTATATTATGGATTGAGATTTATGGTTCCTCCATCTTGTGCAAGGTTTCATTTACTCTGTCGATAATGCATACAGAGATTTCAAGGGTTCAGCGTTTTGTAATTATTACTGCTCTGTCGATTTGCATACCAAGGTTTCAGTGGCTACATGTTGTATCTTTTATTTTGTTTCTATTGTTTATTGTTGTCGATCGCTTATTGAGGTGCCTCCATTGTTGTGATTTTTATAGGCTATTCACTTATAGATCCCTGTCGTATTTTTGTTATAATCAACGATTGAGTACATACAGTCATTGTCTTATGTTTTGTACTAACAAGTGTTTATGCCATCGTTTTGGTATAGAGATGATTCTGGCTTAAGAGGCCTGCAAGGGTAGCATAGTCTGCAAGAGAGTAGAAAGTAAAAAGGGCAACAATGGCATTGCTGGATGTAACCCCTTGTGGCTAAATAATAAAAGAATGCACACACCTTTTGTGGACTAGCCCGTGTACGGGTGAACCACGTTATATTTTGCCTCCCATGTTTCCTATGGTGTTTCTCAATGTGTTTTATATATGAGTAATTGTTTCTGTCCTTAAAATGTTTATGATTACTTTGATGTATATAATTCATATAGAAGGTTGGTTGTGGATATAATGCTTCTCTTATGATTATGATTGTGTTGTTACCATTGAGATTGTTTTATGGAAAGCAGTATATGTTCCTTAAAGGATGTATATTAAGACATAATGAAGTTTGTGTTTCCCGCAAGATTTAAGAAATGGTTGACATCTTAAGTTAAGCACTGATTTAGTAAAAACATCTATCTATTCATGCAAAAATGACGGGAGATAGTACTTAATATACATGAGTTTCATTGAGGGATCTTTTCCTTATTTATTATAATGACATTTTTAAACAGTAATAAACATTGCAAGGTTTTAATTATTGTAAGCCATAAATTAAGAAAGTAAACCCACACTTTTTATTTCCGCATATATTTTAGTGGCATTTTAGGCACTTAGAAAAGTTTTAAATTTTATGAAATTTTGGGTCCGTGACACTTTAGTCATGAGGAGGCGACCTGGGAATTGGAAAGTGAGCTACTAGAAAAGTATCCAAATTTGTTCCCAGAACCGATGGAGGAAGACTAGAACACTGAGGACAGTGTTCATAATAAGGGGGCAAGGATGTGACGTTCCCCAAATAACAATAAGACATTATGTTTTTGTTTTTTTTATCATTATGAAATTCACTTCAATAAGGGGATAGATGAAAAATCTGCCGAACAAGTCCTAGGAGGATTGTTGTAAGAAACAACTT
Source organism: Larix kaempferi (assembly GCA_027924585.1). NCBI lineage: Eukaryota > Viridiplantae > Streptophyta > Pinopsida > Pinales > Pinaceae > Larix > Larix kaempferi. Next base: position 11,760,618 of record BSBM01001048.1, read on the forward strand.
TGAATTTTAATTATTGTTTTAATAATAAGAGGATGAACAGGAACAGCCAAGTTAAATGAGGAGATCATGCATGGAAAAGTGGGGGACAAGTGAGAGTTAACCTTGGCAAAACCAGAACAGGTGTCAGAAGTGTATTTAAGACACTAGACACTCCCTGAAAATCAGGGATTTACTTAGCTGCGAAAATTCCACGAGGAATTGGCTGCTAATGGTAAGACCTAGGCAAAACTATAAAGAAAGGGCATATGTGGGAGGCAGGACGCTGCTTAGTATGCCGAAGAGAATTATACTTGTTGTGTGAGCACTCTGTGTTAGGCAAGGGATTCCGGAAACGTAACTGAGTTTCGAGGTTAACTGTCCACACTTTCCATGCATGTATCTGGCTCGGGGGTGATTACGGACAGACTTGGTGTTTGTACTTAATCTACGGTTGGGTGGAACGAGGCTGTTCCGACTTCATTCGGTTACAAGTTCCAGGTTTTGTTTTTATGATTACAGACTCTAAGCATTTCTCTTGATGGTTATTAAAGTCCAAATTATTGAAAATAGATTTTGTTCATAATGAAATTTGTTGATTCATTACTGCCAATGCTATTAGATCTGCTAAAGAATGGACGATGGGTGCTTCCGAAAATCCTTTCTTGCTAATCTATCATGAGTTATTCGTTTACGTTAATTTAAATTTGGGAATTTTAACCTGCATTTATGCTCAGAAACAGCAAGGAATTGGGGCGATTATAGTTCATAAACTTACTCTCAAGTAGAATTACAGGAGTTTTGTTTTTATTGATTTATTTATGATATAAGTTGGATCTAGGAGTAAATTCCCCATCAACATATACTTTGACAGTTTAAATGAAATCGTCGAATTCAACATAAAACCCCTCTGTGTAAGAACCTTCCCAAATTTATTTTCCATATCTTCAGTGGTATAAATTTTGGTAGATTGAAGCACACTTGGCCTGCTAGGTCGGGTTAACTTAGTGCTTAACCTACCTGCGAACTCCTTGACCTTTTGTTTTTATCACCGCCACAAGGATTCTCGTACTAAAGTTACCTGGAGGCATCAATTTTACTCTTAGCTACAAAACGGTGGATACGATTAATTGTTATTTGGTTGTGGACTAATTTCCAATCCGTTATATGACATGTTTAGCAAACGATTCCATTATTTTATATTCATTTGAAGAACTACATCACGACTAACGGAGGTTACAATAAATAGATGGGTATGGTATGTCCAGTTAGGGTTTGGATACACGATGTTTTGGGCGATTTATAGATTTGACTTGATACCTGGAAATGCCAGGCTAAACGCTCCATCGTTGAGATATAAAGGAACCTATATCTCCACCTTTAGAATCGACAGGCCTCTGTAGAGTGAGTCCATCATTTTTCTTGCTTTCATGAAGAATTTACAGCATTATTAAAACCATCGAATCAAGTGTCCTAGTTTTTCTTTTACCGTGTAACCTAGGGTTTGGCCATATTTCCTCCTCAAAGATTGAATAGAGGTTCGTATCTATTAAGACATTTAGGAATTCCATATCAGGGATAGACGAGAATATTATTGGCAATTTTTTAACTATAAAATATGCAGACTCAGAATATTATTGACAACGTTTTTTAACCAGAAAATATGCAGACTCAGAATATTATTGACAACGTTTTTTAACCAGAAAATATGCTGACTCAGAATATTATTGGCAACATTTAACCAGAAAATATGCAGAGTCAGAATATTATTGGAAACATTTTAGCCATAAAATATGCAGACTCATAATATTATTGGCAACATTTTAACCATAAAATGGGCAGACTCAGAATATTATTGGCAACGTTTTAACCATAAAATATGCAGACCCAGAAATTTCTTTCTCCTCAGACCCAGAATTGCATTTCATAAATGAGTAACTAAGGCTAAGAAACATCTCTATTGCTCAAACTGGAAGGGAACGAAAAGTGAAAACATGCAATAACCTCATCCATTAATTAAAATTTAGGGGTCATGAAACCCAGGTAACTGAAAAATTCCTTTAATTACACTATTTTAGATAAGGTCGATAAAGTCCATTTAAAGATTTAGAAAAGGGCCCTGAATCGAAAAACTAATTAGTTCATTTTGCCTCTTTTAATTCTTCTCTCAAAAAACTAAGATCCTCATAAAGAAGTAGTATGAAATTGTTATTACATTAAGTTCGTAAGCAGCAAAACCCTAGGCCGCCTCGAACCATTGAAGCTTCCGAAAAACTAACCAGGTTATAAGATTAGAAAAAGCCCCTTGGTCGTTGGGGAAGGGTCTTGCCCAGGTTGTTCCTGTCGTTGTATGAAGGCGAAAGAGCAATACCACTTACCGGAAAGGAAAGGCTCCCACTTTAACCTGCGTCGCTTCAAGTTGAAGACACCTACCATCAGGAGTAAAATTTATATTATTATCAAATGACGATGGACTGTTTTCAAAAATAACAAAACCAGAAAAGGATTCTGAACCGAGGTATTAGGAAGTTACCTCTGCAGTATCGCAGGGAAGTGGCTACGTCTCTTAAACTCAAGAATTTATGGAATAATCATGATGGCTCCAGACTGCAGGAAAAATCATTTTTTTAGGCCCAAAGCACCAGTTTAAGCTTGGGCAAAGTCTTTAAAACCTCACTCGAAGGCACACACACACACACACACACACACACACAACACACACACACACACACACACACACACACACACACACACAACTTTCCACTTTCTTTGTCGCTCACACCTCCCTCTAGTCTCTCTCTCCCCAACCATCAATCTCTCTCTCTCTCTCTCTCTCTCTTAAACACACACACACACACACACACATTATGTCCCTTTCCATTCTCAAACCCATTCCCCCCCCATACATATCTATCTCCACCTTTCTCCCTCCATCCCTCACCCTACCTTCTCTCCCTCCCACTCTCATCGCCTCTCTCTCTCTCACCTTCTATCCCTCCCTCATGTTATCTTTCCCTCAACCTATCCCAATCTCTCCATCACTCCCTCTCTCACACACACTTAATGTCCCTTCCACCTCCTCTCATATTATCTCTCTCTCTCTCTCTCTCTCTCTCTCTCTCTCTCTCTCTCTCTCTCTCCATCGCCACCACTCCCTGCATGTCTCCCACCAACACTTTCTGTCCCTCCCTTCCTATCTCTTTATTTTGTTCTATCCCCATCTATCTCTCACTCCCTCTAAATCCATTCCTCCCCATTGTCCCTCTCCCTCCCTCACTCTATGTCTTTCCCCCCCTTGTATTCTTTAATTCTCTATCATATCCCACTTGCTTCCATCCATTCCCCCTTGTCACTCAAGTCTCACTTTCAACTTCTAACCGTATACCTCTTCAGAACCTCTTCTACTCCTAATAGTGCTCTCAAGCTCCACTTCCCTTCACCCCCTATAGCCCATCATGTTCTCATTCCCTTCATCTCTCCCCACTCAAGCTTCCAACATCCTTCTAAGCCCTTGAACCTTTCCCACCCCTATTAAATATTAACCATAGATTCCCTTGACCTTTCCCCACCCCCTCTCTCTCAAGTATTAAACATATATTTTATGATTTACATAACATGAGCACGTTTTGGCAGTATATAACGTGTACGCGTTATGTAGTTATATAACGCATGCACGTTATGAAATTCTACAAACACGGCAATATTTTTCAATGTAAACAGAACACGCTCGTGTTTTGTAGAGCCTAAACCAAGACGACTCACTTGCTCGCATGTCAACAATAATCCTAAGCGTATGCTTTGGAGTTTGCTTCGGTAATTCCAAACCTATGCTATGGTAATGATAAACCAAAGCTCATTGGGTGTTTCTTCCAATTTATGGAGAAGCATGTTCTTAGCCACTCGTTACAGTATGCTACACATAGTCATTCCAAATATGTAACTTTTATTTAAAAATATTAATTTTTCCTATTTTCTTTCAATTTCTTTTGTGTCCTACCTCCTTATCTCGTGAAACACACTGTTAGTGTTTCTTCCATAACCTTTTCAATTCTTGATCATTTCAAAAAAAAATTGTATGGTGCACAAGAGGACACTAACCTCCACGTTCTATGAAAAACCCATTTCAATATTTTTGCATTAAGACCTTGAAAGACTGCACCCACAAAAGAGGTACTATTTTCGAGGTTTGATCACTTAGACAATTATAAAAAAATTATAAAATTACTAATTTAATTTTCAAAAAATAATGGTGCACAAGTGCTATATGTTCTCTACATGCATGCCCATTTTTGTAGCTTGATTCCATCATTTAGGCCCTCAAAGGCTGCACCCACAAAAACATATACCTTATCATTTGCCTGAAAAATAAAAAGTGTCTGTTAGGAAAAATGAAACTTGACATAGCTATGCAAATTTTCAATACATAAAAGTTATATATTCATAAACGAGATTCAATTTCCTACATTTCATCTTTTTTACTCAATGCAAGATATTTTGCATAAGTATCTCAAAAAATCCAAGTAAGTTAGGGATGCCTGATTTTTCAGTTTTCTATTGCATCTAACGTGCCAAAAGTGACCCTCATTAGCTTGCACTGACCCTTATCTATAAAAGATGTCTTAATGTTTTCTGTAAAGGCTTGAAATGTTATTATTTATATTCCTAAATGGATTTTGGTTTATCATATATGCATAATCTAGGGTGTTCAAATATATTCTGTATAAAACATAATTTATTTTATGTTTATGAATATACAAGTGAGAATACAAATATCCAATACTGCAGTGACAATATTTACAATACTTTGGAATTACTATTGTTCAGCATACTATAGTAATGAATTATTATGTAAGCAAATATGTCATTATTCTCATCAAATATGGAATCATATCGAATCCTATGTTAATTAAACCCTTCCCATACTAGAGTACATCACCTTAGGGTGAAAGGAAAAATACAGGAAGATATTTATATTCAATCATTCTATACCAGTTTTTAAATATGCAAATTAAATCCATCAGATCGGAATTTTATCATTCCTAACAACTAACTGATATCTAGGCTATATCTAGAAAATAAACATACAGTTTTATAATTAGTTTAATTTTCATAAATCAAATAAGATGTGAACAAGTAGAACCTGATAACTTGATAGGGTGGACAAACAACCAAAGAGGCCTGTTCCTCCCAACCTTCTCAAGAAAAAGAAGCCAAGCTTACTTGCCTCTTTGGACCCCTGAGCATGTTTATTGAACCACTAGGACGAAGTCTCTATGTAGAAGCAAGGCACTCAGGTTGTACATCAGCAATCAATGGAGACTTGCATACACACCTCACATATGTACTTCAGCAATCAATGGAGACTTGCATACATATCAATACCTCTGCACTCATCAGGAAAACTCTGCACTTAGTAGGAATAAGACAATCTTACTCTGCAACTCAAAACATAGCTTCCCCTCATCGAATCTCTTGTGTGCAATTACCAACAAAACCACAAGGTAAGTTCTCTCATCAGAGAAAGTGTGAGCCTCTGCTCAAATTCGATGGCTATAAAAAGATGCCTAGGTCATTTGGTGGTTATTTTTTTTCATTCAATGAGCCATAAGCTCCAGTTCCACATTCCTCGGAACTTGACCACATATTAAGGGAGTTGTCCCATAACAATAGCTTGTTACAAAGTTCAGATGCTACCACTCGTCCATTTCCTTCTACCTCAGGTTCCATTCCTCCTAGTGGGTCAGTAAACACTCTTTCAATAGTATCTTTGGGTGAGTGTCTCATATTTTAATTTATTAAATAATAATATTATCCATTTACAGTCATCCTTGACACTTGGTCAAATATAAAACTTTACAATAAAAGTTAGGTAATGTTTTTCCACAAACATAAAATGTCTCAAATACTAGGTAGGTTACACTTACCCCATTCCTGAGCCTTCCCAATGCCAAATAGAAACACATCGTCCACAAATAATTGGTGAGTGATCGAAGTGCTTGAGGTTATCTTCAAACCCCTCACTGACTTGTTTTCTTTGGCATTGAGCAAAAGTATGCTTAGGCCTTCTATAACAATATCTTCCACAATGGAAAATTGTATGCCATTTCTGTATATATATTCTGGTGTTTCCTTTTGCTGCAATGTTGGTTTCCATCTTGTAGTAATCAAACCTTCAATGCTAGTGTCCACTCCACTCACACATGAGATATTAACAATTTCTCTATAGAAATAGAGCATATTGAAATCATCACTAAAATAAAATTGAACAAAGAACTTACAACCATACCAGCAACATGTTTTTTACCTTTTCCTTCTATGGAAGATTGCAACCAGCATTTCTATAAGTTTTTAATTGGAATGTACGAGATTGACTTGCAAGAGAAATTAATAAAGTTCGACTAATTAGGAATTTTTTCTTTGCTCACTCATTGTCGCGGTCTTAGAGGATTCCGAGATTAAAAGTTTAGTATTCCAACATTACAATGTGAATCGCTACATGGGCATTTCGAGATTGCAAGGTAATTCTTTATTTACGCTCTTGTGAAATCTATATATATATGAGTAAGTGGATTATTACTATTTCAAAGTTAATATTTATATTTATTAGGGAGTTATTTAAAAATTGGACAATTTGGATTGACGATTATATTTAGTTAGAATTTAGTATTTTGCAAAATTGAAAATTAGTTTTGTTTGATCAAAATATCATGTTTGGAAAATTCATTTATTTCAAATGAAATCATAAAAAATTTAGACTACATAATTTATTATTATTAAAATTTAAAAATGATATTTCCAAAAATAAATCTTTATTATCAAAAATATATATATATAGGTTGATTACTTCGCTTGCGTTTCAAAGATAACAACTTAGTATTTCAAAGTTAATATATAAATTTAATAGGATTTAGAAATGGTATTTCGAAAGCTAAGTCTTTATTTACGCTCTTATCAAATCAATATATATGTGAGTAGGTGGATTACTTCGCTTGCCAAAGATAACAACTTAGTATTTCAAAGTTAATATATATATTTATTAGGATTTAGAAATGGTATTTTGAAGTTACATTATTTATGTATGTGTGAATGTATAAGGGTTAGCTCAATTGGTAAGACGTGTGAACACTTTCTTCATATGGGGGAGATCACCAGTAAACTTTATTATTTCTTGAAGTTAATATATACATTTAATAAGATTAAGAAATGGTATTTAGAAGTTTTTTTAAATTATATATATGTACATATATCAGCATAGATCCATCTTAAACCCCAATTATCAATCTCTATTTATCCTTCTCTTGTTTAATAAATGTAAGTTTAAGTTTTAAATTTTTTATTTTATAAGTATATGTGGACTTTTTTAATTACTTTTCATAATTTTTTATTTATAAGTAGACTTGGATTTTTTAATTACTTTTTATTTTATTTTTTTTAACTCAGTCACAATTTAAGACATATGTAGAACATTTTTAAGAAAGCATTCAAGGGCGGCGGGGCAAATTTTTCGAAATTGAGTTTTCTTGCATTTTCAAGATCTCAGCATAATTTGGGGAATTTTCAAGCATCATTTTCATAGAGGTACTTTCATAAATTGGATTTAGCATTAAGGTATTTTTTACAAAGAATTTTCACTATTTCATTTAGGTATTTTATTTACAAATAATTTTCATTGAGGTATTTCGTTAAGGTATTTTTTTACAACATTTTCACAGCGACCTGAGGTACTTATATTTTTAGGGAAGCACTTTCAAAGATTTGGGAATTTTCATGGCATGCCTCCAAAATTCTAATCTACTAGCTTGACCTAATCAGGCCCACAAGTTCCTTCCCATGTGGAGCATTTTCACAAAGGGGTAAAAATTCAAGATTGGGTTTTTTCATTAAGATATTTTTTACAAAGCATTTTCACTATTTTTTTAATTTTTTTTTTACAAATAATTTTCATAAAGATATTTCATTAATGCATTTTTTTATGGAGCATTTTCTCATATGTAAGCATTTTCAAACAGGTACTTTCATTCATAGATGCACTTTCACGAGCATTTTCACAGAGGTATTTCATTAAGTTTTTTTTATGGAGCATTTTATCATATGTACTCATTTTTCACAGAGGTAGTTTCATCGAGCATTTTTAGAGATGTACTTTCACAATCATTTTCACAAAGGAGTTTCAAGATTGGGTTTTTTCATTAAGGTATTTTTTACAAAGCATTTTCACTATTTCCTTAAGGTATTTTTTACAAATCATTTTCATAGTTGTATTTCATTAAGGTATTTTTCTACAGAGCATTTTCAAAGTGGTACGTGAGGTACTTGCACTTGAGGGAAGCACTTTCAAAGATTTGGGCATTTTCATGGAATGCCTCCAAAACCTTAATCCACTATCTTGATCTATTGAGGTACACAAGATCCTTCTCCCAACCTTGGTTCTTAAATTACTTTTTACCCTTAAAGCATTTTTACGAAACAATAATAAAGATAAATTTTTGGACCCAACTTTTGATGGTTATTATTAAATATTAATTATAATATCATATTATTATATACTAGTTGTAATATTAATAGTTATTACTATTATATATTATATATTGCTCATGTATTACTAAAAGATGGATATACATATATATACTAGTTATGATATTAGTTATTAGTTTAACAAATTTTAAGGTTATTATAAAATATGAATTATAATATAATATTATTATAAATTAGTTATAAAATTAATTACTATTAGTTATGATATTAGTTAAAATTTATTGGACCCAATTTTTGATGGTTATTATAAAATATTAATTATAATATAATATTATTATATATTAGTTATAAAAATCATTATTATTACAATTATATATTATATATTAGTTAAATATTACCTAAAATATGGGTATGTTAGTTATGATATTAGTTAAAATTTATTGGACCCAACTTTTGATGGTTATTATAAAATATTAATTATAATATAATATTATTATATATTAGTTATAAAATAAATTACTATTACTATTATATAATATATATTGGTCAAATATTACCTAAAAGAATGATGTGTATATTAGTTATGATATGAGTTAAAATTTTGACGGTTATTATAAAATATTAATTATAATACAATATTATTATATATTAGTTGTAATAGTAATTAGTGGAGAAAATGGGTTATACTCATTTATTAGAATTAGTGGAGAATGGGTTATGCTCATTTATTATAATTAGTGGAGAATGGGTTAGGATATTAATTTCATTTCGATATCCAAGACAATTTGGGGCACCCAATTATTTTAATATCCAAGAAACTTTAGGGCAGGGGTAGTGAAATTATATTATTAAAATAATCCATTATTTTGAGATTATATAATAAAAAATTGTTTAAGACATGCACACTGTTTGAAATTTAAATCAATTTGATTGGCTAACACATAATGATATGAAATTTTGAATTAGGAGAAAATGGGTTTGGTATGTTAGTTATGATATTAGTTAAATATTATTGCACCCAACTTTTGACACTTATTATAAAATATTAATTATAATATAATATTATTATATATTAGTTATAAAATAAATTACTATTACTATTATATAATATATATTGGTCAAATATTACCTAAAAGAATGATGTGTATATTAGTTATGATATGAGTTAAAAGTTATTTGACCCAAATTTTGACGGTTATTATAAAATATTAATTATAATACAATATTATTATATATTAGTTGTAATATTAATTAGTGGAGAATGGGTTATACTCATTTATTAGAATTATATATTGTTTATGTATTACCTAAAAGATGGATATATATTATATACTAGTTATGATATTAGTTCTTAGTTTAATAAATTTTGATGGTTGTTATAAAATATGAACTATAATATAATATTACTATATATTAGTTATAAAATTAATTACTATTAGTTATGATATTAGTTAAAATTTATTGGACTCAACTTTTGAAGGTTATTATAAAATATTAATTATAATATGTTATTATTATATATTAGTTATAAAATTAATTTAGCATTGAACCACCTATGAAGCCAAACCTTTAGGGAAAATGAATGTTAAGCTTATGTTATCTAATCCAAAATCATAGGAATCTTCTTTAAACCTTCCTTTACTTGCTTTAGGTGTGTGCCAAATATGAAGTTCAAATCCAATGTAATAAGAATCTTTAAAGTACCTAAACGTAAACTGCATCTATATCATCATCAGACAGAGGGTGTCGATTTGACTGCTCTCAAAGAAGTAGCGTAGCCATTGCAAGGGTTTCACACTCCTTTTTCTTTCCATTCGCTAAACTCTCTTATTTTTAAAGTACCTTGAGACCTATTAAAAAAATCTTGTATTTCTACATATTCCATCAAATATATTTTAGATAAACTTCGAGTGATTCATATATGAGATAAAGTTATATTTCGATGAGTCAAACACCGAGATGTAAAATTTTCTTGATTAACTGCCCTCTCGTAACTAGAGTGGCCATCAGCTCCTGCTTAGCGAGATCCCGGTTTCCATGGATGTGACAAGGTCACCACTGAATTCTATAGGATTAGTAAAAAGCCATTAGTGAATCATTCAATCTACAACATTTTTTAAACTATCCAAGCAAACTCAAAATCAATGAATGTGGTTATTTCCATACAAACTTATCGAACTCTAGACATTTTTGCACTTTAAATTTGTAGATAATTGAATTCAAGAGAAACCAGAGGACAATAGTTCGATTCTGTGGAGTAAAAAATACTAATAAAATAGAGATGCAGAAGAAGAAAGGAACAAAACAGGCCATAAAAACTTGGAGAAATAACTAACCTTTCTATGCTTGGAGATTTTGATTCATAAGAATAAATTAACCTTAGAAACGAATTTAAGAGGTGAACGAGTTCGGCCGTAAGCACAGCGACCTAGGGAGTCCATAATATATGCAAGCTATTGTAATTAAACTCTTAGTCCCAATTTCCAGCCATCTTATACATAAAAATAATTAAGAATAGGTTAATCTTACAAGTGCGAGGAAAATGAACCCTAACTTTAGATCTACTGAAAATATATAGACAATGTATTGCCCCGGTTCTTACTAGGGTTTACATGTTTTGTTAAAATATGAACAATAATGGAAAGAGATCGAAACAAAATCCTCAAAACTCTGAATGCAGAATGATATACAATGAAGATTCTTGAAATACAAGAATTCCTTAAACATTGGTCTCTTGACCTTTCAATCACACCACATGATCATCATCAGGAGTGAAAGGATCTCATACTGAAAGATGGTGAAATGCACTGAGATGCATCAATCTATTTTGGAATTTCATAGTGTTTTGGGTATTGCATGGAAGCCCTAAGATGCATGGATGTGTTTGATAAACAAATACCAGTGTTACAGAAATACATTATGAATTTTGGTTTTCAAATTACCTATCATAAATCCGGTCATAAATCCGGTCAGAAAGAAAAATTAACCTTTACGATGAAAGAAAATAGACTGTAACTTCTACGTTGGCAAGCCTGTTAGGAATAATCTAGCTCGAGATAGAATATGAAGGTTTTACAAAGAGTGGGTATAATAATTTCTTGATATCCATAATAGTCATGTGTCTGAGATGTTCCTTGTAAAGACGGAATTGTAAAGGAAGTCAATAAAAATACAAAGATTTAATGATTTCAATTTCAGCATGGCTGACGCAGAAGCTAGGTGTTGCAACAAACATTCCTTTATATCATCTAACCTTGCTCTCATAATACACAGCCTAAAACCATCATGTTATATTATCTAACACAATGCAAAATAACATAAAGATTTAACTGCTTGATACTAATGAAACTCACACAGGATTTTATTGATTCAAGGTGAAATCACAGAGTTACATTACAACAAATATTGACAGGAGTAACAACATTCCAGTAACAACATAAACTCACACAGGATTTTATTGATTCAATTGATTCAAGGTGATATCACAGAGTTACATTACAACAAATATTGACAGGAGTAATAACAGTAACAACATTTACCAAATTGTTACTCGTGTTGCTATAACAACTCTGAAATCCTATCCCTGAGATGTAGAACAGTTGGTGGCCGGTGATGGTTAAGACACTCCTATGCAAGGTGAACCCTGGTGCAGTCTATGGTGTGATCCCAGTGAGACAGATAGAGTCCCTGAGTTAATGTGCTGATTACTATGTTTCAGCCTTTTGCTTCATGTTGTTCATTGACTGGATCTTCTTCTCCAATGCGTCCTTCACGACCTCTCCTTTTGTGTTTAACCCCATTTCATGGCTTCCACCACTCCTTTAAATTATACAGTCTTCCCTTGAATCGATTTCGCTTCCTCTTCTAAGATCGAATAGTATATACAGGCTGAGTTCAGAGAAACTACTTTTGTTCCTTCGACAAAATGCCTTGTATACAAACGTAGAAACCTTACTACTTGAGGATACAGCTCATAATTTTCTGTTTATATCAAATTCCATAAACAATCTTACAGGAAGAGTGAATCAAACGATCTGCGGGCATAAAGGAGGCAAACAACACTTACTCCCTCGCCGCTAATATCGTGACAGAACATAGCTAGAAGTCAAATATTGCAAGCCCAGAAAATACTAGTGGGAAATGAAGGCTATCACAACCTTGCATATTTTTTTTATTAACTATAACAGGACATCTCTCTTCCGGATGACTCAGAGCAAGGCCAGCCTTAATATTAAGTAGAAGAAGGATTGGTCTAGCAACAAGAGAGACTGTCACCCTGTCAACACTAAGCATACAAAAGCTATCAGAGTACCACAACCACCCCGCACTGAATGAAATATGGTCTCCATCGGGTTAGCAGTAAAGCCTCACAGCTGGCTCCTACCATGAAACCCATTAGGTCCCATAACCTACAGCCAAGTAACAAAATAAAGTCAGAGCTCAATTGTTTCCAAAACATAACGAAGGATTTAGTAATGGCTAAAGGGAGAGGGCACATTAAAAACCCTGATAAAAATTATTCAGATGGTTAAAGAACCCTCTGGTAGATGAAATCTAACAAAGGGCGAAGGCCCTCTTCAAACAAAACAAGATACTGTAATTAATAATTCTATCACTTACTTAGGAATGGAAGAGCAGTATCAAAACAAAGAAGATTGTCCCTACAACAAGGTATAAGAATCAGGGAATTACCAGGTACTGAACAAATGTGCTCGGATGTTTAAGAACCAAACTCTTTCAATGATCAAACCGTTACTTGACAAACCATTACTTTATGACGATGCCTCAATAAACATCTACGAAGCAAAAAAAATATCAGCTTACAGGCTAGCAAATTTATATAAAGAGAGAGTAAGAGGTCTCCAAACTTTACCTGTCAGCAACCAAAGAACGCTGTTAGCATGTCCTTAGGGTGGAATAGAACCTCTTTGTCTGACTGCAGCCAGCTCTAAAGAAATTAGGCTTAATTGGTTATGAAACTTTAGCTGTAATTTATACTACAGAATAAAAGACATAGTTGAATAAAAGAAAACTGTAAATAAAGAATTTAGCACCAGACAGACTCCCCCTCAAATAAAAACTTGCTTGTAAAATTGGGTCCGTTGAAAAAGAGATACAACAATGCTCCCCTCCATCGGATCTCCCATCCAACGGTTTAATAGCAGAGCACCGTTGGATCTGAGGGAGGTCAATTTTCCATAAACTGCTTAATCAGGCCCGCCGCCCGACAATCGACCCGCTGACTTACAGCTGTTACACTCTCCCAGGTCCAGAAACCTCGAGATTCGGTGTAAGTGATGGTGATACAACTCGCCATGGCTTAAATACAGGTAGAGCATATTACACGATTAACCTAGCACTATTCAATGCCCTAACTAACTGTCATCGGTGGTGTATCGAATGAAGTTGATGTCAATAAATGGATGGATCATAACTAATAATTAAACAAAAAATACTCCAGACTGTACACACTTTACAACAGGGCGGATTTACAATCCACTAAGCTTCATATGGTTTACATAACGATAACACCATAGAAACTATGCTTAGCACGAGTTGATTAGGAACTAGGGGTTACCCCTAATTCAAAGACAAATAACAATTTCTTGTTTATATGCATGACTGAATATTTAAATACTACGACTTTAATCATTTCATTCATATGAAGTTAATCCCGTAATGTACATCGAAATGGATTATGACCAAATCATTCAAAGATGTAAAACAAAATGAGACTAGTTCAATTGAATAAAAGCAATTCGATCTCTATAAAACACAGTTTGATGTTTATATGTAATGATACTAACACGTTAGTGGATGATCAAGTATAAAATGTTAAACTTTAAAACATCAACCATTCATGCCAATTAAGGTATATTATACAGTTGTAATGTCATCACAATTTAGTCTTTTTCTAACTTAAAATGCCTATCATTTAGCATATCTTTACTAGAAAATGCAGAAATATACAATACCATTTTATCTAGAACAGAAATATGCAATTCAAGTATTATGATTCATCTCTTTATATCGGTACTCTTACTCTTTATATCGATACTCACATTGAAATAATATTTTTAAAAACCTTTCAAAAATGAAACTAATAGTCTTCATCTTCATTATGGGTTACTTTCTTTGACATATTCAAGACATCTCTTCATGAAACTTTGTTATCTCCATAAAACCTTCATGTAGTAAAATGAAACATCACTACTTATGCATATAAATTTCTCAACTAGCAATTAAAAACATGGTAGTTGATGTTGTTTTGGGTTGTAATAACATCTTCCTAAGTGAGGAATTGATACAATACTTGTTGGATCATGGATACTTCCTAAGGTTGGTTGTCTACAATAACACTAGGATTGGAAGGTGAAAATTTTATTATATGAACTCTTTAGGTTGGTCAACTAATAAGATAGAGGAAGGTATAGAACAAAGTTAGGTTAAGAAATGCTAAGAACTAAGTAGGTTCGGGAATTCAAGTTGTTCTAGTCTAAAGTTTGGGAAAAGAAGGCTCCGATGAAATCTCTTAGAAGGTTTAGAGATCAGTCTTTGTAATATATTTAGGAATACTAAAGACAATAATTCTCACCTATCTATTTCATGCCCCTTTAAATCTTATTGATGCTTGGGTTGGAGATAGTATACACGATTGTCTCTTTCTATGGTTTAAGAGGCAAGATCTTAAGGACACGTGGTTCATTCCAATATTTGTCATGTGGAACAATTGGTTAGCCCAAAATGCACCCCTTTAAATCTTAATGATGCTTGGGTTGGGAACAGTATAAAAGATTATCTCTTTCGATGATTTAAGAGGCAAGATCTAAAGGATAAGTGGTTCATTCCAATATTTGTCCTATGGAACAATTGGTTAACCCAAAATGCACTTTATGTTTCACTGCAAAAATATTCCAACATTTTAGGTCTATGCACATGCACTTTTGAAATTTTAAAGACTTGATAAAGACAATAATCAAATAGGAACAACTCAAGATTAGTAAAACTACTCGTGTGATTTTTTTATAAAAAATGTAAGGTTGAATGAAATGGATTCAACAACTATACATAATTGATGCCAATAAAGTAGCTAATAATGATGATATGGTAAAAAAACTACTTCCATTAAGTTTCGATGAAAACTACTTCCATTAAGTTTCGATGAAAACTCAAAACTAGTAATAAAATAGATGAAATCTGAAAAATTGATACACAATATAAATCTCACACATAAATCCATAACATGTGGTTACATAGTCAAAGGAAAATTCAACTCACGAGGGCTTATTTCGCTCACATATATAGTGACCTCACATATATATAGTGACCTTAATGAGGTTCGATTTATTGTCAAAACAAGAACTTCTACTTATATAGTTACGATTTCATAAGTCACATTGGACAAAATTATGAGGATTTCTATCCTTTTCTAGTTTAATGATCGTCCAAATCCACCACCGTCGGGTTTCAGTGGAAACAACTCCAAAGTATTTTGAGTCCTTTGACCTGACTCCCCAGTAGATAACACCACGCTTCCATGCGCCTCCAGTTGAGCTGTAATTCCAATCTATATATCATAGATACAGATGGTTAAATTTAAAATCAAGTAATCTAAAAGGTAAAATGGCAACATTTTTATACTTATACCTCCATAAAGAGGACTTAATCCTTACCAGATCGTTGACGGAGACTGGCCTGCCTCTCAGAGCTGAAAATTAAAAGCAAATATAAAAAGTTAACTTCAGAACAAAAATTAAAAGTAAATATACATGGCATACGAACTTCAGAACAAAAATTAAAAGCAAATGTAAATGTAAAGTATATGGCATACCCTCTTTTCCAGATGATTTCATTGCCCGTTTTTCTAAAGCTGCAGTGATTTTCTCTATATCCTCCACTGTCCATCTTGTAGTAGTCACACCTTCAGTGCTACTGTTCGCTACTTGCTTTTTATCCATGGCTGGTTTTTTTCGTCCCCTTTTCTTCTCTCCAAAATGGATGGAGTGAATATGAAAATGTAGGCGAAACAAACAGTTATATAAAGTTTTTAATTGGAAGGTACGAGATGGATTTGTAAGAGAAATTAATGTAGTTTCACTAATTAGGGTTTTGTAAGAGAAATTAATGTAGTTCCACTAATTACGGTTTTTTCTTGTTGTAGTGGTGTTTTAGGATTCTAAATTGCTTTGAGGGCATTTCGAGATTGAAAGTAAGTCTGTCAAAATTATAATGTGAATGTGAAAGGCAGGATAAGTTCTAATTAACATTCTTATTTTATGATTTTGATATTCACTTTTATATATATATATATATATATATACACGTTTTAAAGATAAAATCTTATGGGTCTTATAAAATAATGTGTGATGGACAAGTGTGCAATGAGTTAGATTTCTCAAACCAATAAAATTTAAGTATTTTGGTCAATCATTATGGTTTAGTTGGACTTATAGAAGTCAAAGATGTTTATGTGTCATAATTTATAAATCTCACCTTGGTTAAGATTTTAAAAAGTTAATGTCCAAATATAATAAACATACCTAAAATAATAAATATAGATTATTTTATATTATCACTACTTACAAGTCCTTTAAAATAAAATCTCACATTAATTAAGATGATAATGAAGTAATTTTGAAATAATACAAACATTTATATAATTAATCTCTAATAAAGAAAAATAAATAATATTTAAAAAAATATCATAAAAAAATTAGGAGAGAGAAGAGAAATAATTGTTTGTTATTTTTGTGATAACTTTCTTCCCTGAACTCGGGATTTGGCTCTTTTGGTACAGTTGGAAAGGCCTCTACTAGATCTACAACTTTCATGTTTTGAGTTTTCCGAGATTCCACGCCGATTTTTCGAGACGGACTTTTCTCAAAACACGAAAGTTGTAGCTCTCATCGAGGTCTTTCCAACGGTACCAAAAGCGTCAAATTCTGAGTTCAGGTGATAAACTGATCTAAAAAATAACAAACAATTATTTTCTTTTAAATATTATTTATTTTTATTTATGGGAGTAATTATACAAATGTTTTTCTTATTTCAAAATTACTCCACTTTCATTTTAATTAATGTGAGATTTATATTTTAAAGAAATTGAAAGTAGTGATAATATAAAATGAAATAAAAATAACGATTGTTTATTTTTAGTATTATTGTAATTATATTTTTTCATTATTGTTTTAGTTTTTTTAAGTTTTAGATTTTATTAAATATATAAAGAGAAGTAGTTGTATATTTATAAAAAAAATTAAGTAAATTATAATATTAATTTAAAAAATTACCACTATATCATTTATTGTGTATGCATAATAATTTAAGCCTTTCATTATTATTTTAAGTCATCATCTCTTAACTCTACACTAACCTAACATACTTGTCAATTACCATTAATGTGATAGTATAGGTTGACCTTTACTAGATAACACCTTTAACTTAGTGTGACATGGCATATTTGTAATGTGACGTGGTTTTTTTTTTATTTTCCTTAAGAGGCCTATTTTAGACCCCAAATTTCCTCTAATAAGTATTTCAAAGCTAAAATGTTATCATACACATTTTTAGAAATAATATTACAAAGTTAAAACATTTATATATGTGGTGGTTCATTTATGTTAATTTATTACTTAGTGTTATAGTCAAACATATTTTAGTTAAGTTTTAAGTTGCTTAGTGGAGATGTTATGGAAGAGTTTAAGATATTGACCAAGTGTGGTTGCTTGGAAATCATGAGAGAAGGTGATTTGAAAAATTAAGGAAAATACTTTAAATATAAAAAATGTTATTTAATTAATTCAATGTATTTTATAAAAAAAATAGTTTTTATTTTAAGTATTTAATAATTTTAAAATTAAATATATTTTTTCAATTTTACTTCAAACTTTTTGGAATCCAACCAAAACAACTTTGGGTTTTCTAATTCATATTCATATTTGAAATTTCACTTCAAATAGGTCAAACGAATAGTTTTGTCCTAAAATATTTTTTAAAATAAATTATAATGCTATGTGGACATCCATATTGGGTCTACATGTCATCGTGAGTCCTACTATGTAGTCCGTAACCTTTCTCATGCATTATTTTCCATGTGAGGCACAATTTAGGGTATTAATTTCAAGATCTTGGCATAATGTAGGGAATTTTCACTAGGAATTTTTATGGATCATTTTCATGGGTGAATTCAAGATTGAGTTTTTTCACGGAGGCACTTTAAGAGGCATTTTAAGAGGTATATTTAAGATTTTGATTTTTATAAATAATTTTTATACAATGTATTTTCACATAGGTACTTTTATGATGATGATGATGATGACAACAAGAATGATCACTGTTAAATATTTGAACATTTTGGTGTCATGCTTCCAAAATCATTATATTTTATCTAATTTTAACATCTAATTTTATTTTTTTTAAACTTGTTTTTACTTTGCCTCTTCACTAAACCAATTTTACCTTAGAAATGCTTTGTGAGTATATAGATCTTTAGATAAACATAGTGAACAAAGAGAATCTAGACTTTACTTAAAGTTAGGGGAAATGCTTAGCAATAAGTTTGCATCATTTTAAGACAAGATTTAAAAATAGATAAAGCTTAAAAATTACAAGAAAAATTAAATTTATACCTACAACATTTTCATGGATGGTTTGTTTCTTTTGATCCCCTTGTCCTTCCATCTATGAAAGATTGATGAATAGAATATGAAAATATAAGTGAAACAAGCATTTATATAAAGTTTTTAATTGGAAGGTATGAGATAGATTCACAAGAAAAATTAATGAAATTCCATTAATTAGGGTTCTCCATTGTTCTCATATGGCCTTAAAATGTTAATATTATAACATTACAATGTGAATATTTTCCCATGGGCACTTTCATGGGGTAAATTCAACATTGGGTTTTTTCACGAGCAACTTTCATGGGTTATATTAAAGATTGTGATTTTTTATAAAGGCTTTTTTACAAAGCAATTTCACATAGGTAATTTGATGATGATGATGATGATGATGATGATGATGATGATGGTGATGGTGATGGTGATGGTGATGATGATGATGATGATGATGATGATGATGATGATGATGATGATGATGATGATGATGATGATCACTTTCAAGGATTTGGGGATTTTGGTGTCATTCTTCTAAATCCCTAATAATGCCTCTCTAATTTATTTATCATTTTACTTTATTTATTTAAAACTTTTTTTTACTGTCCTAAAAATGCTATGTGACTATGTAGAATCTTTAGATAAACATAGGGAAGAAAGAGAATCTAAATTTCACTTAAAGTTTACATCATTTTCAAACAAGATTCAAAAATAGATAAATATTAAAAATTGCAAGAAAAATTAGAGCCATACTTGCAACACTTTTATGGATGGATTTTTTATTCGATCCCCTTGTCTTGTTTCCATCGATGAAAGATTGATGAAATGAAGATGAGAATATAAATGAAACAAACATTTATATAAAGTTTTTAATTGAAAGGTACGAGATGGATTCACAAGAAAAATTTAAAAAGTTCCCCTAGTTAGGGATTTCCTTGTTCTGGTAGTGCCATAAAAGATTGGTATTCTAACATTACTTGTGAATATTTTCACATGGGTACTTTCATGGGGTAAATTGAAGATTGAGAATTTTTATAAACGCATTTTTTATGATTCGATATTTTTGTGTCATGCTTCCAAAACCATAATATTTCCTCTCTCATTTATGGATCATTTTATTTTATTTTATTTTTTAAAACATGTTTTTATCGTTCCTTTTTACTAAAGCAATTTTATCTCTTTGTGAATATATATCTAATTTTTAGATAAATATAGGGAAGAAAGAGAATCTAAACTTCACTTAAAGTTAGAGGAAATCCTTAACTATAAATTTACATCATTTAAGACAAGATTCAAAAATAGATAGACATTAAAAATTGCAAGAAAATTATAGCCATACCTGCAACATTTTTATGATGGCATGTTTCTTTTGATCCCTTGTCCTTCCATCGATGAAAGATTGATGAAGTGAAATGAAAATATAAGTGAATCAAGCATTAATATAAAGTTTTTTTGTCCTTCCACGGATGAAAGATTGTTGAAGTGAAATGAAAAATATAAGTGAAATGAAAATACAAGTGAAACAAGCATTTATATAAAGTTTTTAATTGGAAGGTACGAGATGGTATTCCACTAATTAGAGTTTTCTCTTGTTCTCATAGTGCCATAACATGTTAGTATTCTAACATTACAATGTGAATATTTTCATATGGGCATTTTCATAGTGTAAATTCAAGATTGGGCTTTTTCTCTGAGGCATTTTCATGGGGTATATTTAAGATTGTGATTTTATATAAATGCATTTTTTAGAAAGCATTTTCACATAGTTATTTTCAAGATGATGATAATGATGACTAGGACTGCAACATTTTTATAGACTCTAACATTACAATGTGAATATTTTCAAATGGCCATTTTCATAGTGTAAATTCAAGATTGGGCTTTTTCATTGAGGCACTTTCATGGGGTATATTCAAAATTGTAATTTTATATAAAGACATTTTTTTAAAAATATTTTTCACATAAGTACTTTCATGATAATAATAATAAAGATGAAAATATCAGTAAAACAAATATCTGACAAATATTTATATAAAGTTTTTAATTAAATAGTATGCAATGGATTCACACAAAAAAATACCACTTCCTTGTTCCCATATTTCCTTTTAGAATTAGAGATTAAAAGGTTCGTATTCTAAGTTACAATGTGAAAGCTATGTATACATTTCGAGATTTAAAAGTAAGTCTTTCAAACTTATAATGTGAAATGCAGGTTATGCTCTTAGCATTCAAATCAGATGACCTTGGTATCCACATCTTATGGAGTGTAAGATATATATACTTGACTAGGAGGACTACTTCGCTTGCTTTTCAAATACAAACACTTAGTATTTCAAAGTTAAGATGTTAACATACACAAGTTTACAAATAGTATTCCGAAGTTAGTTATTATTTCAAATGTAATTGCATTAATTTTTTAAAATAATATATTGTATTTTATAATTAAATTTAATGTGTTTTGTTTTTAAGATAAAAGGATTTTAATGATGTTATTTTTCATTTATGTTAATTTATTACTTATTGGTTTGTTGGGGTTAAATATTTGTTTTTAAAATGATATATTTTAAGGTTAAATTTTAAGTTGTTTAGTGGAAATGTTATGGAAGAGTTTAAGATATTAACCAATTTTGGTTAGTTAGAAATTGTTGGAAATTATGAGATGATGATTTGGAAAATTTAGTATAAAATTTTAAATATAAAAATTATAATTTAATGAATGACTTTCATATAAAATGGAATTTTTATTAGATGTGTATTTAGTTATATTTTTCCAATTTCTTTTCAAAAATTTTGGAATCCAACCAAAATCCTTTTGGTTTTTCTATTTAATGCTCTTATTTCTTATTATCTAAATTTAATTAACAATGGAGGTGGTTACAATAAGTAGAAACCTACTCTTTTAAAAAAATTGTTTTCCAATTTTCTAAATTTGAATGTAAAATCTTACTCCAAAGTACTCATTGAAAATTTCCACTCAAAAATTTACTTCAAAGTGACTTTATATCCTCCACATATGGCCCAAAGAAAAGTTTCATTCAAGAGTTTTTTAAAAATAAATTGTGATGCTAATGTGGATTCCACATGCTTGTGGTAATGACATCCAACACTGGGACTATGGGTGTTACCATGAAGATAGGTTACGCTTTTTAGCAAGTGGAGGACACAAGCATAGTAAAACACGACCTTGATCGAGCTATTGTTAAGGGCTCGATCAAGAGTTAAATAGTGGGATCGAAGGCTTAATAAAGTGCTCGATAGAGCTTTTTTAATAAGCGTGTTCGAGGTTTTGTTAAACCATCGATCTAGCTATCAGGTTCGATGGTTATCTATAGCTCGATTCAGGTTACATGCTTGATCGAGCATTGAGGCTTGATCAAATGATCATAAAACAAAAGGCCGCGGTTGCAGAAAAGTTCACGCCCATTGAATTTAAGAGCTTGGTCGAGCGTCATAGCTCGGTCAAGTGTCGTAGCTCGATCGAGCTTTATAAATATCAATTGATATCTTGACCGAGCTCCAACAACATGTATAAAAGCAAAAAAAAAATACGTTGGCTTATTTCACCGTGTTTGTTGCATAGGAGCTCCAATGAGAGGATAAGAGATATAGGAGTTCCCAATGCTACCAATTGTTCCCACTTGATCATGGACTGCAATTTGCCACCAAGAACCACCTCTTGCTACCATAGACTCCACATTAAGAGGTAGGCAACTAAAACCCACCAAAAACTATTTCTTCTATGCATTGATTGAAAGTGTTGTTTTATTTTTTAATTTTAATGAAAATTTTGTGAAATTTGTTCAAAACCCTAGAACCAAAAATCATTTCTTCTATGCATTGATTGAAAGTGTTGTTTTTCTAAGGATAATCACATACCTTTATGGGGGAGACTAAATATCGCTTTATTGTATGGCCCTCATATGCCAAGGTGCACGTTTAACTTGCATTAATACACATTAGTAATCCCCTCCATATCATAAAATCTATATATCAAAACGAAACAGATTATCAAGGTATCCATGCATATAACATAAAGCTTTGATTACATAAAGGTATAATCCTTCTGTCAACCACTCCGAGTATCCCAACATTCCTAGTAAGGATCCCTGAAAATAGAATATACAAAAATGCAATCATAACATTTCATCATATGCATCCTTTTAACTACTTAGAATACACATGTATACTTCTTGAGTAATTATAACCATCATCCTTTTGAACCTACAAGCAAGGCTACCAGCGTGTTCCCATGTCACACATTTATACTTCATTATTCTATACAATCCTATACCGCAAAGAGGCAAGGGGATTCTTAACAATTATTCTCTTTTATCCCTTGAAATCTTCAGATAAGGTTATAATGACGAAGGATACTCATTTGTGGAAGTAGAGTTAAGTCGAAGGTCATGAAAATCATTCACACGGATGGCAATTTCCTCGTCATAGAAAATTTCACACAGTAGAATGTCCATTTAACTAAATGAAGTTAATTCCTATCCTTTCAGTCTTTTACCTTGAGGATGACCCTTTGTTAATGATTCATAAAAATTTTACAACTCTTCTAACCATCTATGGTTTGGATAGTATATATATATATATATATTTTATGTAATATTACTTACATTAACCTTGAAGATCTATTATATATTTATAAATTCAACTACTCATTCTTCTCTACCATGTCACATGTCCCATATAACAAATAAGTAAGAACACAAAACTAATATTCTATATCGAAACCATCGCATGTAACAGTCAATATAATGTACAAGCATCTTCTACACCTTCTCTCAATAACATTTAGCCAATAAGGAGAATTTCAGGAGTTACTCCTTAGTACCATTTATGCATTTTTCTAATATAATAAGGATTATCTCCATCCTACAATCTCATGTACATAATTAATACAATCATTTCAGCATAAGTGCGAGAAATCAATAACCAAGTAATTCATGACAACTTTATAGTCCTTCATATAATGACCTAATTGCACTTTACTCATTTCATACTATATCAACTTTTCTAAGTGCTTCAACCCTTTAACCTATACCTACATATTTTTATATGACCTAACCATTGTCCATTCAACCTTTATAATTCGATATACTTGCTATCCTGCCTTCATTTGTACACTCACATTTCCAAGCCTTAAAACCTTTCTAATCACCATAATACACAATTAAAGCATTCAAGTACTTATGATGAATGTCTATGACTTGACTCATATAAGTACTAAAACCTTACTCATGGCATCAATCGACCGGGTAGGAGTGTACATCTTTCATAGGGTGAATGATCCTAATTATGCTTATACAACCCTCATAAACTTATGAACATTCAAGGCTCCTATGCTACTATCGCTATGATCAATATACATGAAAATATTAACAAGATCAATAAGATAAAGATAGGAACATAGTCCAATTAATATAATCATTTTCAAAGAATACTTTCTTGTCATTCAATGGAATTGCATGAGGAGATATTCATCCTCTAGTATTTATCAATACATGATCATTTAGATACGAAATGAAACATACAAACTGCTCACTCATTGATAATGCTTTTCCTTTAGAATGCTTCAACAAGTGGAGCATACTTACTTGCGATTTAAAAGACATCTTGTCGATTACCTCCTGCGGATTCTTTAGAACATAAATCCTTTGTTTGCGTCTTACCGATGGAGTTCCCTTGACCAGCTTATATTATTTCTTCAACTGAGCCCAACTAAGCCCGAGTGTTTGCAACCTGTGCTTTGATACCATATGTGACATCTCCAAATAAACGAGTGAGTAAATCTGGTAAAATTTAAAATTTTCCTCCATTAACATTCTAAGGATAAAACCCTTTGTAATGAGGATAAAGTCCGCCATCACAGCATTATTAGAAAACGATTATGTAAGATTCTGAGACATTCAACATATTAATTTTAAACATGAATATTCTTAAAACACAACATACCTTTCATGATTAATACAAGGATTATCTATAACTCATATCTTACCAATCACCTAGTCAAGTATTAATGTAAACGACAACACCATCACAAAATTTTAGGACAGTTTAATCAAGTAAGGACACATTAGAAGGAGACACCAATTTCACGTGGTTCACCCAACTCTTTGGGCTACGTCCACCAACCGTTGTTGCATCATGTAATATTTATCCAAAGAATTACATCCTGGCAACTTCATTGTTGCTCTTACAGATTATCTCACTGAGATTATTTTCTTTTGCGACACTAGTCGATGTAACTTACACCTTCATAGAAAACTTTCTCTGTATGTGTTTATGTCTCCACAAGCTCTGGCCTTAGTACAAAACCCACACCATTAGTGGATATCAGAATTGCAACAAAACCAAACTCATATAAACCTATATAGATCGTTGGCATAGATATTCGATAGTACAACCATAACAAGTTCGAGGGTACCCAATCACTAGTTTTAACGCACGGATCAAACATTTCCATCACAATCATTTCTGAGTATCAACAAAAGACAGAGTTCAGCTATATCCCGAATGATGTTTGTTAGCAAAAGATCGATTGTACCCAGTCACTTCCTAAACCAGCTATGACATGGATCAACCTATATAATCAACATCACACACATTGGTTAGTACAACATAAAACAACGACTGAAAGCATCTAAAAGACAGTCATCATACAGTTGGCCATTATATTCCGGGAAACAAATTAACTTGTTCAGGGATCGAGCGCTCTGCGCTTTCCTTTCCCGAAGCTATATCTTCCAAGATCATTGCATGTACAGAATTTTTATTTGATAAGGATAAAACTTCTTTCAATGTTTAAACAATAACGTGAATAGGACAACTAGTCTAATGCGGTCAAGATCATATCCTAAGATATAAACCCAGACCTCCTGCGTTGTCAAAAATCATGCAGAGGCAAAAATGAAATCAGGTTTCCAATTCGCAATACAGATCTTTAAGGAATCAAAAGCTCTACGCTTAACACGACTGTCCCTTTTACACAAGAGATCGAAACAGTTCTGTGCAATCCTACTACCATAGAGAAGGGCGGATTTTTCCAGGCATTTGTACCATCACAGAGGTGGAATAGACAGGGTCCAAACAGCATGGCGCAAGGGGTTATAAGGTTTAGGCATTCACTGCGATTACTTTGGCATTGCAGAGATTAACATATGCAGATAATCAAATGAAGACCATAATTAATATGATACTGCAGAGATCTCAAAACCCTATTATCTGAACACACAGAAAAATAAAAACCAAATCTATGCCACGATTACTCTATCATTACAGAGATTAACATATGCAGATGATCGACTAAATGAAGACCACGATTACCGTTAGTCTGCACATACGATGCAGCAAGTCAAAAGAACAGAGGTCCACATGTTTATTAGCACAACATTAATCCACGGTGAAACTCTTCAGGGGTCGAGCTTCCTAAATGTAGATATACATCGACAAGAAATGGGATTGGCTTCCTCAGCCTTCCCTGAAGCTTCACGCAGCCCATACATAAAACACACAGCATATAAATGTATCCCATGTCGAGAACTTCATGTGGTTGAATACATAAAGGAACACAACAAATATGTATTTCACGTGTCCAATACATAATGAAACACAACATATCATGCCTCACGAATGAAAGAAACTTAATCGAATTATAGATCAACTCTTGCAGAAACCCTATCCAAGATTTTTCCAGTACTCCACAAGATCGGCTTGCTCTATAGAGCTTCTCCTTTTCCACTCAATATAAAAACGTCTATCACAGAAAATAAACCAGATCTATGCCACGATTACTCTGTCATTACAGAGATTAGCATATGCAGATGATCGACTAAATGAAGACCACGATTAATATTACTCCAACGTATTGATATATCAAAATGGAATTATAAATACAGGAATCGGTCCTTGTGCTCGCCGTCCTATCCCAAAGCAAATTTCAAACAAATCTAACAAGGAAATAAATGTATCTATCCTGTAACTAATTCAGCGACGGAGCATTCTTACAACAGGAACATACGCAGGGTTTTAAATTTATAAACAACAATCAGACAGTATAAGGAGATTGAACTATCCACTCACAAATTCATCATCAATAGGTATCATCTTAGTCCTTTCCAAGTCTTTTTAAAAATAGGAAATAAGGAAAGAAAAACCCACACATAGATATCTACATAACTGAATGGTTCAGGGATTCAATTCTCACTGAGGAGGAATCGTCCCGATCTATGTAGCGTATAGCCAACCGAATACAAAATCGCCCATCATTGTGCAGTAATAACAAAATAATACCACTTCAAAAACTGAATCAGGGCTCGATATTGTGCAGCAATAACAATAATAATACCACTTCAAAACTGAATCAGGGCTCGATCCTCATTAAGGAGGGATCGCCCATCATTGTGCAGCAATAACAATATTAATACAACATTTGTATGGACAGAGGAAAAAGTAATACCCATAACCTAAGCTCGCATCCTCACTCCCCTGTAGCGGTCGCTCACCCTCTCCTTCTTCATAGTCACTACTCTTTCATCGTAGGGATCGCCCCTCACCGTTTTTCCCTTTCCCCCTCCAGTCGCGTTTAAATAAAATAGTGCCGAGGTTTTTCCCTCCTTCCCAGCACCCAACACACTCCAGCAGATGTCTCTCGTCCTCTTGTCTTTGATGACAAGTGTAATTAAAAAGGAACTCGGCGTTGATGACGAGACGAGTACTACAAGAATTCTATGTGGATGGCATTCTACTGGGACTCAATGTGGATGACAACCTCCAGCAATCAACAAGTGGCAGTGTAGGGATTTAAATCAATTAAAAGGGACAACACGTCATTCTGACAGTTCGCCCTTTCAATGAGGAGAATAGTCTCCTTGGTCGACCCTTGTCATACCTCATCCATTCGTACTACTATAACTCTCCCTCTATATATAGGGTAGTTTTTTTTATTAAAGATTATGTTGTTTTTCCTTTTGTCGTAGTTATTAAGTGGATCAATATATATATTTATGTATATACTTAATTTATGCCTTTATTCATCATATAAATTATACTAAATAAGTCATAAAATCAAATAAACAATGTTTCATATTCATGGTATAACTTGCACCCATATACACTAGTATTTGAGTATACTACTAGAATATCCATAGTATAGCTTAATTAAGTATTACGAATACTTATGTTCTAGCCGATAAATTAATAAGTTGAGCTTATTCAATATTTAAATTAATAAGCTCGGCTTCTAATTTAGCTTTTAGGAAGTTAATGTGCTCTCTAGCACTCTCTCTTGGAATATGATAATTAGCCGTAATTTGGAAAATAAACTTTCCAAACATTATGCTAGGGCATAGGTCATAATTGTTGGTCAATTGTTTGCATTGAAAAGTTACCCTTTACCTTTCTCTAATGGTTTTGGTTGTCTTCGTTGTTTTAGTTGCGTTGTTACCTTTTGTCCCCAAAGCTCACAATTTCATCTCAGTAATTAAATCTCTTAAGTACAAGGTTTTTATGGTGGGACCTTGGCCTTGAGCCCCTCACGACGACCACGTACACAATCATAATCGTATATACAAAATAATAAAAATAAAGATCAAAATAGGTCATAAAGGAGGGATATCACATCCTCATCCCCTTTAAAATAACACCGTCCTCGGTGTTCACTCTTCTCTTGGAGCAATCATTTGTACCACAAAACTGGAATTCAAAAGAAACAAGGTTTAGTAACAACTTGTCCTCAACTTCATAATCAAACTCAGAAATATGAGTTTCTTTATTGTACATATCGCTTGCAATATTTAGAATAGATTTAGCACTCCATGATTGTATACTGTTTGAAAAATCAACAACCAGTAATCACTTGGTCCAGGGAATTCTTGCCTAGCACCTTAGTGCTCATACAGCAATCTTTTCTCTCGTGCCTTGCCTAACACCTTAGTGCTCACGCAGCAAACATTTCTCTCATGTTTTTCCTAACACCTTAGTGCTCACGTAGCAACCGTTTCATTCATGTTTTGCCTAACACCTTAGTGCTCACGCAACAAACATTTCTTTCATGTCTTGCCTAACACCTTAGTGCTCACGCAGCAAACATTTCCTTCATGCATACTAAGCAGCGTCCTGCCTCCCACATATACATTTTCTTATAGCTTGCCTAGGTCTTACAGCCAGCCGATTCTCCAAGAATCCTAGTGGCTGTTCAATCCCTGATTTTAGGGAGTATTTCAATGCCTTTACAACACTCTTTACACAATTCCCCTCAAGCTTTCTCGCTTGAGTCCCGGAATTTATTTTCCCCAAGCCGCTTGCTTGAGTCTAGAAAAATCACTTTCAATTTAATCACTTTATTTCGTCATATTACATTCTGTACCCATACGATTACTCTGACCAATCTGGGTCGAGTGCTTTGTTCAACAATAATTATCAAAATCACAAGAATAAATAACAGTTGTGATGTGGGTTCTAAATCCTCACCCACTTATTTTACCTTGGATAATATTCATGCTCTTGTCTTTCCACAAGCTGCATAAAGTTTTGACCATCATCCAAATTCACTTGTTAGTAACAAGACAAATTATTTGTAAGAAGATATTTTTCTATGCAAAAAAATAAAAATAAAAATAAAAATAAAAAAAATAAGAAGATTACCCTTCACACTATAATATCCCTACTTGGTCATCTAAGTTGACCCAAATAGGATTACATAATGCCTTAAAATACATTCTTCTTTATTATGGGCATTACGATCACTTCACCTCAATCCTTTTGCTTCACTGTATTAAGTACCCATTTTTTTTTTTTGCATATGCCAACATCATGTGAGTAACAATAAATCGTCTACATATATACTTGCATATATTTTTCTAAGGATAATCACATACCTTTATGGGGGAGACTACATATCGCTTTATTGTATGGCCCTCATATGCCAAGGTGCACGTTTAACTTGCATTAATACACATTAGTAATCCCCTCCATATCATAAAATCTATATATCAAAACGAAACAGATTATCAAGGTATCCATGCATATAACATAAAGCTTTGATTACATAAAGGTATAATCCTTCTGTCAACCACTCCCAGTATCCCAACATTCCTAGTAAGGATCCCTGAAAATAGAATATACAAAAATGCAATCATAACATTTCATCATATGCATCCTTTTAACTACTTAGAATACACATGTATACTTCTTGAGTAATTATAACCATCATCCTTTTGAACCTACAAGCAAGGCTACCAGCGTGTTCCCATGTCACGCATTTATACTTCATTATTCTATACAATCCTATACCGCAAAGAGGCAAGGGGATTCTTAACAATTATTCTCTTTTATCCCTTGAAATCTTCAGATAAGGTTATAATGACGAAGGATACTCGTTTGTGGAAGTAGAGTTAAGTCGAAGGTCATGAAAATCATTCACACGGATGGCAATTTCCTCGTCATAGAAAATTTCACACAGTAGAATGTCCATTTAACCAAATGAAGTTAATTCCTATCCTTTCAGTCTTTTACCTTGAGGATGACCCTTTGTTAATGATTCATAAAAGTTTTACAACTCTTCTAACCATCTATGGTTTGGATAGTATATATATATATATATTTTATGTAACATTACTTACATTAACCTTGAAGATCTATTATATATTTATAAATTCAACTACTCATTCTTCTCTACCATGTCACATGTCCCATATAACAAATAAGTAAGAACACAAAACTAATATTCTATATCGAAACCATCGCATGTAACAGTCAATATAATGTACAAACATCTTCTACACCTTCTCTCAATAACATTTAGCCAATAAGGAGAATTTCAGGAGTTACTCCTTAGTACCATTTATGCATTTTTCTAATATAATAAGGATTATCTCCATCCTACAATCTCATGTACATAATTAATACAATCATTTCAGCATAAGTGCGAGAAATCAATAACCAAGTAATTCATGACAACTTTATAGTCCTTCATATAATGACCTAATTGCACTTTACTCATTTCATACTATATCAACTTTTCTAAGTGCTTCAACCCTTTAACCTATACCTACATATTTTTATATGACCTAACCATTGTCCATTCAACCTTTATAATTCGATATACTTGCTATCCTACCTTCATTTGTACACTCACATTTCCAAGCCTTAAAACCTTTCTAATCACCATAATACACAATTAAAGCAATCAAGTACTTATGATGAATGTCTATGACTTGACTCATATAAGTACTAAAACCTTACTCATGGCATCAATCGACCGGGTAGGAGTGTACATGTTTCATAGGGTGAATGATCCTAATTATGCTTATACATCCCTCATAAACTTATGAACATTCAAGGCTCCTATGTTACTATCGCTATGATCAATATACATGAAAATATTAACAAGATCACTAAGATAAAGATAGGAACATAGTCCAATTAATATAATCATTTTCAAAGAATACTTTCTTGTCATTCAATGGAATTGCATGAGGAGATATTCATCCTCTAGTATTTATCAATACAGGATCATTTAGATACGAAATGAAACATATAAACTGCTCACTCATTGATAATGCTTTTCCTTTAGAATGCTTCAACAAGTGGAGCATACTTACTTGCAATTTAAAAGACATCTTGTCGATTACCTCCTGCGCATTCTTTAGAACATAAATCCTTTGTTTGCATCTTACCGATGGAGTTCCCTTGACCAGCTTATATTATTTCTTCAACTGAGCCCAACTAAGCCCAAGTGTTTGCAACCTGTGCTCTAATACCATATGTGACATCTCCAAATAAACGAGTGAGTAAATCTAGTAAAATTTAAAATTTTCCTCCATTAACATTCTAAGGATAAAACCCTTTGTAATGAGGATAAAGTCCGCCATCACAGCATTATTAGAAAACGATTATGTAAGATTCTGAAACATTCAACATATTAATTTTAAACATGAATATTCTTAAAACACAACATACCTTTCATGATTAATACAAGGATTATCTATAACTCATATCTTACCAATCACCTAGTCAAGTATTAATGTAAACGACAACACCATCACAAAATTTTAGGACAGTTTAATCAAGTAAGGACACATTAGAAGGAGACACCAATTTCACGTGGTTCACCCAACTCTTTGGGCTACGTCCACCAACCGTTGTTGCATCATGTAATATTTATCCAAAGAATTACATCCTGGCAACTTCATTGTTGCTCTTACAACTTATCTCACTGAGATTATTTTCTTTTGCGACACTAGTCGATGTAACTTACACCTTCATAGAAAACTTTCTCTGTATGTGTTTATGTCTCCACAAGCTCTGGCCTTAGTACAAAACCCACACCATTAGTGGATATCGGAATTGCAACAAAACCAAACTCATATAAACCTATATAAATCGTTGGCATAGATATTCGATAGTACAACCATAACAAGTTCGAGGGTACCCAACCACTAGTTTTAACGCACGGATCAAACATTTCCATCACAATCATTTTTGAGTATTAACAAAAGACAGAGTTCAGCTATATCCCGAATGATGTTTGTTAGCAAAAGATCGATTGTACCCAGTCACTTCCTAAACCAGCTATGACATGTATCAACCTATATAATCAACATCACACACATTGGTTAGTACAACATAAAACAACGACTGAAAGCATCTAAAAGACAGTCATCATACAGTTGGCCATTATATTCTGGGAAACAAATTAACTTGTTCAGGGATCGAGCGCTCTGCGCTTTCCTTTCCCGAAGCTATATCTTCCAAGATCATTGCATGTACAGAATTTTTATTTGATAAAGATAAAACTTCTTTCAATGTTTAAACAATAACGTGAATAGGACAACCAGT
The DNA here is from genome assembly GCA_027924585.1 of Larix kaempferi. Lineage (NCBI taxonomy): Eukaryota > Viridiplantae > Streptophyta > Pinopsida > Pinales > Pinaceae > Larix > Larix kaempferi. Next base: position 11,793,527 of record BSBM01001048.1, read on the forward strand.
CTACTGCGGTCAAGATCCTATCCTAAGATATAAACCCAGACCTCCTGCGTTGTCAAAAATCATGCAGAGGCAAAAATGAAATCAGGTTTCCAATTCGCAATACAGATCTTTAAGGAATCAAAAGCTCTACGCTTAACACGACTGTCCCTTTTACACAAGAGATCCAAATAGTTCTGTGCAATCCTGCTACCATAGAGAAGGGCGGATTTTTCCAGGCAGTTGTACCATCACAGAGGTGGAATAGACAGGGTCCAAACAGCATGGCGCAAGGGGTTATAAGGTTTAGGCATTCACTGCGATTACTTTGGCGTTGCAGAGATTAACATATGCAGATAATCAAATGAAGACCATAATTAATATGATACTGCAGAGATCTCAAAACCCTATTATCTGAACACACAGAAAAATAACAACCAAATCTATGCCACGATTACTCTGTCATTACAGAGATTAGCATATGCAGATGATCGACTAAATGAAGACCACGGTTACCGTTAGTCTGCACATACGATGCAACAAGTCAAAAGAACAGAGGTCCACATGTTTATTAGCACAACATTAATCCACGGTGAACCTCTTCAGGGGTCGAGCTTCCTAAATGTAGATATACATCGACAAGAAATGGGATTGGCTTCCTCAGCCTTCCCTGAAGCTTCACGCAGCCCATACATAAAACACACAGCATATAAATGTATCCCATGTCGAGAACTTCATGTGGTTGAATACATAAAGGAACACAACAAATATGTATTTCACGTGGCCAATACATAATGAAACACAACATATCATGCCTCACGAATGAAAGAAACTTAATCGAATTACAGATCAACTCTTGCAGAAACCCTATCCAAGATTTTTCCAGTACTCCACAAGATCGGCTTGCTCTACAGAGCTTCTCCTTTTCCACTCAATATCAAAACTTCTATCACAGAAAATAAACCAGATCTATGCCACGATTACTCTGTCATTACAGAGATTAGCATATGTAGATGATCGACTAAATGAAGACCATGATTAATATTACTCCAACGTATTGATATATCAAAATGGAATTATAAATACAGGAATCGGTCCTTGTGCTCGCCGTCCTATCCCAAAGCAATTTTCAAACAAATCTAACAAGGAAATAAATGTATCTATCATGTAACTAATGCAACGACGGAGCATTCTTACAACAGGAACATACGCAGGGTTTTGAATTTATAAACAACAATCAGACAGTATAAGGAGATTGAACTATCCACTCACAAATTCAGCATCAATATGTATCATCTTAGTCCTTTCCAAGTCTTTTTAAAAATAGGAAATAAGGAAAGAAAAACCCACACATAGATATCTACATAACTGAATGGTTCAGGGATTCGATTCTCACTGAGGAGGAATCGTCCCGATCTATGTAGCATATATCCAACCGAATACAAAATCGCCCATCATTGTGCAGTAATAACAAAATAATACCACTTCAAAAACTGAATCAGGGCTCGATATTGTGCAGCAATAACAATAATAATACCACTTCAAAACTGAATCAGGGCTCAATCCTCATTAAGGAGGGATCGCCCATCATTGTGTAGCAATAACAATATTAATACAACAGTTGTATGGACAGAGGAAAAAGTAATAACCATAACCTAAGCTCGCATCCTCATTCCCCTGTAGCGGTCGCTCACCCTCTCCTTCTTCATAGTCACTACTCTTTCATCGTAGGGATCGCCCCTCACCGTTTTTCCCTTTCCCCCTCCAGTCGCGTTTAAATAAAATAATGCCGAGGTTTTTCCCTCCTTCCCAGCACCCAACACACTCCGGCAGATGTCTCTCGTCCTCTTGTCTTTGATGACAAGTGTAATTAAAAAGGAACTCGGCGTTGATGACGAGACGAGTACTACAAGAATTCTATGTGGATGGCATTCTACTGGGACTCAATGTGGATGACAACCTCCAGCAATCAACAAGTGGCAGTGTAGGGATTTAAATCAATTAAAAGGGACAACACGTCATTCTGACAGTTAGCCCTTTCAATGAGGAGAATAGTCTCCTTGGTCGACCCTTGTCATACCTCATCCATTCGTACTACTATAACTCTCCCTCTATATATAGGGTAGTTGTTTTTATTAAAGATTATGTTGTTTTTCCTTTTGTTGTAGTTATTAAGTGGATCAATATATATATTTATGTATATACTTAATTTATGCCTTTATTCATCATATAAATTATACTAAATAAGTCATAAAATCAAATAAACAATGTTTCATATTCATGGTATAACTTGCACCCATATACACTAGTATTTGAGTATACTACTAGAATATCCATAGTATAGCTTAATTAAGTATTACGAATACTTATGTTCTAGCCGATAAATTAATAAGTTGAGCTTATTCAATATTTAAATTAATAAGCTCGGCTTCTAATTTAGCTTTTAGGAAGTTAATGTGCTCTCTAGCACTCTCTCTTGGAATATGATAATTAGCCGTAATTTGGAAAATAAACTTTCCAAACATTATGCTAGGGCATGGGTCATAATTGTTGTTCAATTGTTTGCATTGAAAAGTTACCCTTTACCTTTCTCTAATGGTTTTGGTTGTCTTCGTTGTTTTAGTTGCGTTGTTACCTTTTGTCCCCAAAGCTCACAATTTCATCTCAGTAATTAAATCTCTTAAGTACAAGGTTTTTATGGTGGGACCTTGGCCTTGAGCCCCTCACGACGACCACGTACACAATCATAATCGTATATACAAAATAATAAAAATAAAGATCAAAATAGGTCATAAAGGAGGGATATCACACGCGCAGTAAGAACGAACTTACTCCTCAGCACCATTATCCCTACATGAAGTTCCCACAAGTCAAATGAAAAGATATCGGCAGAAGGACCTGACAGTGTGGTACCTTACCGAGAAACGAAAAGGATGGATGCAAGGACCCGACGATGTGGTAGCTTGCTGAGAAATGGATACAACGGATAAATGGACCCGACGGAGTGGTACCATGTCAAAGGATGAGCATAAAGGACAAATGTGCCCAATGGTGTGGCACCTATGTCCTACAAGGGATGAATTGGTAAAATTTATGCATAAAAACCATATAAAATTGCATTTAGAACACTTGCTCATGAAAATACATTTTAGTATTAAAAATAATATAAATAATTATTTTTAGGCATTTGCACATGCAAGTACTTTTTAGTATTTAAAATATTAGAAATAATTATATTAGGAGCAAAATGGAATCCTAGGCTTGAGTTATTAGCTAACACCACAAGCACCCACAAAATAGAATTTAGAGTGAGCATCTTAGAGACAAACTTGAGTAAATTTAGAAAAGTAGGTGCATTCTTCTAGGAAACTTGACACATGGATTTGTGAGATAAATTACTTTTTGAATATTAAGAAATTGGGTATTTTGCATGAAGCGACATGTGTCGCAGGGGAATTTCCTATTTAAGGAAGGCTTTTGGGATGGGTAAAGGACCCAGTTTTTGGATGGTTATTGTAATCCTGAAAAATTGAGTGACTTGCTTCTATTGGGGTTTGGCTAGAAATTATTGTGGGGGGGAACCCATTAAGGAGTTTCTTGAAATGTGTGTGTGTGAGCTCTACGACTCGAAGCTCGAGGGTGGCCATGCGACTGAAAGAATGAGCCTATGGTTTGGTGGCGAAGCTAACGGTTGCTTCGTCAATGGTTAATCGAGCTTTGCTGGAGGGATCCTACGGAAGGCACGGATGAAAATGCACAAGCTGGATCGGATTAACAACAATTTCTCCTTCGACAGCGGTCACGACCTACGGTCGACAGGTTATGGTTTTTGTCTATATTTGCTAAGTTATTGAGTTAATTTATTTTATTTCTCTAGTATTTATGGTATCTAATTTGTTTTGTATCAATTTGTTGAGTTTCAGGTTCAGTTCATGAGGACCATACAGGAGGGGTCCCTACATTGGTATCAGAGCCGGTTGAGCCTTGAGGGCACCAGACTCATATTATTTATGGTCTCTTGGTAAATCATTAAAACTGGAGTGACTTGGTTCGGACGCTACTGCAAACATACCTTTCACCATGCGATCGATCTCCAAAAACAGGTACGATTGTTTAAGTTTTACTCTTTTCTTTCCTTTTTCTAGGGTTATTATGAATGAACATGCTGGGATGATTGTGAGAATATACAGATTTACAACTGCATAATGTTTAAATTAGAAATCATTTTTGTACTGAAATTTCTAGATCTGAACTTGTGTTTTATTCGTTAAAAATTCAACTCTAAGTTTCTAGTGTAAAACTCTATGGGAATCTAACCGTGGCATTGCAGATTGTAGCTGCGTAATGTTTAATTTCATAAATCTTTGTGTGCCAAAAATTATAGATTTGAAATTGTGTTTTACGCATTAAAAAAAAATTGATTCTATAATTTAATTATAAACTCACTAAATCATCCTAACCCTAAGAAATGGCAGATCCGAACCTCTATATTGTTTATTGGATAATAGATTTTCTGTTTTCATTATAAACTTAGTTCTAACCGTGAGAAATTACAGATCTAAACTAGTGAATTGTTTATTAAAAGGTTGATTTTATTATAAACTCATTAAAGGATTCTAACAATCAGAAACCACAAATCTGAACCTGTGCATTGGTTGAAATTGGTTTTATGCTTTATCTTATGACTGCCCTTTCCACCATCTAGAACTCCAAAGAAAGAACTGGATCTAATAAAAAAAAATGTGTGAAACCATTTGACCGACACATTCTAGCTTTAGAACCTTATTTATGTACTTTAATCGAGAAGTTATTATGTATAAGTTTATGCCTCGAAACTATTGATTATCCTATCTGATCAGAGAGTGAATGACACTCAGATCCAGATCTACGGATTCAGCATTCACAATACAAGTAGAAAATTCATGATAACCTTGCATCACACATAAAAATATTTAAAAGATATAACAAAGGAATACTATGAGGAATCTCTAATAGATATTTCAACTCCGACACACTATGAACATCAATGATTTGAAAATGAGACTGAAAACTGCATCGAAATTCTATTAATCATGAGGTTCTTTACATAGAAACAGAATGAAACAATAATGGATTTACTAAAGAGAGAAAGAACATCTCTCTAAAATATAGCTATGTCTTTAATCTCTTACAATATCACAATACACGGTAAAAAATGCTTCTCGACTCTACAAAAATTATCTAGAGAGACTCTCCACTAAAATTTCCAGCCTTTAACAATGGATTACAATCTCCTTTATATAGAGTTTGCAAGTAATCCTATTCGGTTACCTACATTCTAACAAAAAAGTAATTGAGAGTCAATTTACTTTTTTACAAATTCTCTTGTCTAGCAAAAAATGCTAATCTTTTACATTTATTTTATTTTGTTAGGGGTATTATGCTTCCCTCTCATGTAGATAGTGGGTTTCCCAAGGTGTTGTCCTAAAGGTCCCACTAGAGAGATGCCAGATCGATTCATTTGATGCATCATCTGAACAGTGGCTGGACTTGCTGGTGGTATGAAAGAAATAGGAGGTGGTTGGTTTGCAAATGCACTTGACACCTAAGCTACTAAAGATGTTGCTCGTTGATCAAACTATCCCCTTGAATCCTAGCAGGATGACTATTCTTGGGGTTGAGTGACTGTTGATATAGGTGGAAAGACATGTTTATGATGTTGGATAACCATTTTCCATTCTTTTCCTAAGGGATGTCTGTAATTTTTCAGAATCTCTAAAGAAATTTCAGCATTGGTATGGTTTTCATACCATGAAATAGGCCCCAATATTTTGGCAATGTTTCTTGATCCTATCCATATTTCAAAACAACTCTTTATTTTGTAAACTGCTTGCTTTCCTTTTATATCTCCTTCTAGTGATTCTGAGGGGAGCTCATCCTTCTTTTGCTGCAGATGCTCATGATACATTTCTTTGGGATAAGTATCATCATTTCCATCCCATGGAGAGGGCATCCCCAATTTTAACACATAATTGAAAAGTTCCTTAAAGGGAATGATTTCATCATTTAATTCTTTAAAATTATCCCTCATCCTTGAAACATATGTTTGCTTCATTATCATTGACCTAGAAATTTTGATTATCTAAGTTATGTTTCCTAGCCCCTTATCATCCAACGGCTTATTGGTTCTGTTGTTTAGATAACCTATAACTTATGCAGCCTTCCTTGGCATATGCCCTAACTACTTTACGACTGATTGAGTAGACATATCTAACTCATCTTGGATAACTTCAAAAAAATCCCATTTTTTCTTGAACCACTCTTCAACCTTCTCCGAGACAGCTTGAGAAATTCTTCTTACCAATTTTTCTCCTTGAACATCTATTTGGAGAGAAGTTACTTGATTTTTTAGGTCTCCTACTTCTTTCTCCAATTTTGAGATTTCATCTTATTTTTTGTTGATTTCATTTTCTAGTTCAAGGACTCTATTATATTTGTTCTCCGGTTCCCTTTTTGCTTCATCCAGTCTTGCATTTAGGTCATTGTCCTCTTCAATAGGTTTAGGACTGGACCTTAAATTGGATCTGTCCTCTTCCTTTGCATTAATATCAATAGTATCTGGGATATCAGTCTGAGACTCACTTGTAACTACTACTGCTATAGGCTGACTTCTAGTTGCTTATACAGTGGGATGACCCTCTTCAATAGAAATATTTGTGGCTCCCAATTTCAAATTTGCAATCTACCAATGAAGATCATCAATATTCTTCCTCCTCTCTTCAGGCAACTGTTGAAATTCTATCATAATGGCATATATTTTCCCTTTCTCTTCTTCCACTTGCTTTAATTCTTCTAAGTGCACTGGTTCAATTGTAGGCATCTTCAGTTTCTTCCTCGGTGTAGCTATTTCATTTTCTTTCTTGGATATAAGTGACTTGATTGGGGTTTCATTAGATGGATTTGTTGCTAAGGATACCAACTTTGATTCCAAAGAATTTATAGTGATATGTTTGGCCCTAGTGGTCCATTTTTCCATCCTGTACAACTTCTCAAATTTCTCTAGTGCCAACCTTAGCTTTATTTCTTCCTTTTTAGATTTGACAATTTTTGTGCACATCATGTCACTTATCTGCTTATATAAATCCATCTTGTCTAGCTTGCTAAAGTCTTTGAAATTAATTATGTGCTCCTCTTCCCTCCAATCACTAAGTTTCATTGGCTTGGCTACCTTGGGTTCCAAAACAGGAAACCTCAAGGCATCCTGTTGGTGATCTGCTACTGCAATTATCATTTTCTCTAAGGTTGGGGGGTCTTGTCTTATATCTTTCATCATTTTCAATCCTCTTTCATTGATATTCCTATATCCATCCTAAAGGTCTGTTCTTATAGGCATCATGTGACGTTCCCCAAATAACAATAAGACATTATGTTTTTGTTTTTTTTTATCATTATGAAATTCAGTTCAATAAGGGGATAGATGAAAAATCTGCCGAATAAGTCCTAGGAGGACTGTTGTAAGAAACAACTTTGAATTTTAATTATTGTTTTAATAATAAAAGGATGAACAGGAACAGCCAAGTTAAATGAGGAGATCATGCATGGAAAAGTGGGGGACAAGTGAGAGTTAACCTTGGGAAAACCAGAACAGGTGTCAGAAGTGTATTTAAGACACTAGACACTCCCTGAAAATCAGGGATTTACTTAGCTGCGAAAATTCCATGAGGAATTGGCTGCTAATGGTAAGACCTAGGCAAAAATATAAAGAAAGGGCATATGTGGGAGGCCGGACGCTACTTAGTATGCCGGAGAGAATTATACTTGTTGTGTGAGCACTCTGTGTTAGGCAAGGGATTCCGGAAACGTAACTGAGTTTCGAGGTTAACTGTCCACACTTTCCATGCATGTATCTGGCTCGGGGGTGATTACGGACAGACTTGGTGTTTGTACTTAATCTACGGTTGGGTGGAATGAGGCTGTTCCGACTTCATTCGGTTACAAGTTCCAGGTTTTGTTTTTATGATTACAGACTCTAAGCATTTCTCTTGATGGTTATTAAAGTCCAAATTATTGAAAATAGATTTTGTTCATAATGAAAGTTGTTGATTCATTACTGCCAATGCTATTAGATCTGCTAAAGAATGGACGATGGGTGCTTCCAGAAATCCATTCTTGCTAATCTATCATGAGTTATTCGTTTAAGTTAATTTAAATCTGGGAATTTTAACCTGCATTTATGCTCAGAAACAGCAAGGAATTGGGGCGATTATAGTTCATAAACTTACTCTCAAGTTGAATTACAGGAGTTTTGTTTTTATTGATTTATTTATGATATAAGTTGGATCTAGGAGTAAATTCCCCATCAACATATACTTTGAAAGTTTAAATGAAATCGTCGAATTCAACATAAAACCCCTCTATGTAAGAACCTTCCAAGATTTATTTTCCATATCTTCAGTGGTATAAATTTTGGTAGATCGAAGCACACTTGGCTTGCTAGGTCGGGTTAACTTAGTGCTTAACCTACCTGCGAACTCCTTGACCTTTTGTTTTTATCACCGCCACAAGGATTCTCGTACTAAAGTTACCTGGAGGCATCAATTTTACTCTTAGCTACAAAACGGTGGATACGAGTAATTGTTATTTGGTTGTGGACTAATTTCCAATCCGTTATATGACATGTTTAGCAAACGATTCCATTATTTTATATTCATTTGAAGAACTACATCACGACTAACGGAGGTTACAATAAATAGATGGGTATGGTATGTCCAGTTAGGGTTTGGATACACGATGTTTTGGGCGATTTATAGATTTGACTTGATACTTGGAAATGCCAGGCTAAACGCTCCATCGTTGAGATATAAAGGAACCTATATCTCCACCTTTAGAATCAACAGGCCTCTGTAGAGCGAGTCCATCATTTTTCTTGCTTTCATGAAGAATTTACAGCATTATTAAAACCATCGAATCAAGTCTCCTAGTTTTTCTTTTACCGTTTAACCTGGGGTTTGGCTGTATTTCCTCCTCAAAGATTGAATGGAGGTTCGTATCTATTAAGACATTTAGGAATTCCATATCAGCGATAGACGAGAATATTATTGGCAATGTTTTAACTATAAAATATGCAGACTCAGAATATTATTGACAACGTTTTTTAACCAGAAAATATGCAGACTCAGAATATTATGTACAATGTTTTTTAACCAGAAAATATGCAGACTCAGAATATTATTGGCAACGTTTAACCAGAAAATATGCAGACTCAAAATATTATTGGCAACATTTTAGCCATAAAATATGCAGACTCATAATATTATTGGCAACGTTTTAACCATAAAATGGGCAGACTCAGAATATTATTGGCAACGTTTTAACCATAAAATATGCAAACCCAGAAATTTCTTTCTCCTCGGACCCAGAATTGCATTTCATAAATGAGTAACTAAGGCTAAGAAACATCTCTATTGCTCAAACTGGAAGTGTAGTGCCCCTAGACTACTGTAGACATTGAGGGCACCTACTGAGTCACCCTGCTGTTTGAAACATTAATAAAATAACCCTATGATTTTATTTTGAGTATATTTATGATTATGATTGATTGATATATGTGCATTTGGGTAGTTATTGTGAATGGACGATTTCATGTTGTTTAACGATTAACTTTGATATGAAAATTGTACACATGAATAATGCTTAACGACTAGCTGTATGGTGATTATATATTTGGCGACGAAATGTATATTTGATAAGATGAATGAGCAGTTTGAATAAATCATAAATGTTTAACAATGCTAGAGTTAGAAACCAGATGATGATTGTTGAGAACAGTGCTACTGATAATTTGTTGTGAGAAGTGTGGGTAGAAACAAGTGAGACGGTTCACCAATGGACACACAAAGGAACATGGAGGGTCGTAGAGTACGGGTAAATCACACACAGGGGAAGCGACGACGATGTCAACTTCCGACAAGAATACCACGCATGAGCAGATAAGCATTGATCCGCTTGCTCAAGAGGAATGCATGAGGACGTACGAGGTGGGCCACGACGGAGCTGGTCACGTACGAGTTGAGGGGCGCGCAGTGAGAACGGACTCACTCCTCAGCGCCATTAGTCCCTAGATAGCATGTAGACGGAGGATGGATGGTAACGGTTCCTAAAATCCCTACAAAAGTTCCCGCAAGTCAAAATGGAAAGATGGTGGCAGAAGGGCCCGACGATGCGGTACCCTGTCGAGAACGGAAAGAATGGATGCAAGGACCCAACGATGAGGTACCATGCCAAGGAATGGAAACCATGGATGACTGGACCCGACGGAGTGGTGCCATGTCAAGGAATTAAAATTAAGGAACTAGGAGCCCAACGGCGCGGCACCGTGATCCTAGTGAGTTTGATTGTTAGATTAAACTGCATAAAAACTTAGGAGAATAACTCTAGATTATTACTTAGCAAATGCATAACAATAGCTTAGACATTTGCACATGAATAGTTATTTTGTTGAGCATTTAAATTAATAGAAATTATTATTTAGGAGCAAAATAGATTAGACACCTAGTCAACTAAAAGCTAGGAGTTGATTAAAATATCTTGGGGACAAACTAGAGCAAACTTAGGGATGTAGGTGCACTGCCCAGAGAAACTGACACTTGGATGGGTGAGTGTTTTAATTAATTAAATAATTAAAAATATTTAATTATGCATGAAGCGACATGTGTCGCAGGAGATTTCCCTTTATAAGGAAGGCTTAAGGAATGGGTAAGGGCCCATGATTTGGACGATTGTCGTAATTTATGAATGCCTCAAAGACTTGCTGCTATCTAAGGGTTTGGCTGAGAAATCCTGGTGGGAGGGGAAGCCCAAGCTGGATTTCTGAAAAACGTGTGTGAGCTCTACGACCCAAAGCTCGGGGGAGGCCATGCGACTGAAAGCATGAGCCTATGGTTGGGTGGCGAAGCTAACGGTTGCTTCGCCTATGGTTAAACGAGCTTTGCTGGTTATGGTTATGGTTTGTTTTAGCTTTGCTAGATTATTCATTTATTTAGTTTATTTATCCAGTCATTATGCTTCTAATCTCTTTTGTAGCAAGTGGTTGAGTTTCAGTTTAAACAGCAAAGACCCTAGAGGAGGGGCTTTACATTTGGTATCAGAGCCGGTCGAGCCTTGAGGGCACCGGACTCATAATTTTACAGGTGTTCGTCGGTGGACTCGTGGTGATCACCGGAGAGCTTGGAACTTCGATTTTCGCAAGAATACACATTCGACCAGAGCAGCAAATACTACAGGTTCTTATTTACTATAATATTTCATATTTTATTTTTCTGTGTCGAGAAATCGTTTTTGACATCTATGAATTTTTATATTCTGCCATGGTATTGAAAAAAAAAAAAAAAAATAGTTTACTTTTCTGTATCTTATTATAATTTTAGAGATCTAGAAAATTCTCATTCCTATGGCAATATTTGAAGACGAATACGTATTAATCTTGTTTATGTAGATCTCTGTTTTATTGGATGAATGAAATCGGGGTAGTAGAATGCGTCTCTGTCAATATGGATAAATGAAATCGATCTCTGTTCTACCTTCTAATTTATAGATCTACTATTCAATTAATTTCTGTGTGCATTGGGCGAAAGAATTTTCTGTATATATTATATTGATCGAATTTTATAGATATGCCATTGAGTGAATTTCTGTGTAGTCTACATGCTGGAATTGATCATATCATTATGCATGCGGTAAAGGAAGTTATTATATACTAAGCGAATTGAATTTTATAGATTTGCCTCTCAATTAAATTCTGTGTAAATTACATTGTGGAAGTCAACCTTATTTTTACTGTGAAAGAAATTAGCTTACACTCAGATAGATTCGACCTAAGTTTTGAATTTGACTTAATAATTCACATCTTGACGGTACCCTGCACATCACGCCTTATTCAGTATTCGCGCACCGGTTTTTCTGTTTGGTTAAGCTCTTATGCCAACATTATGTCTGGTCCTCAAGATAGTATTGGTTTCACACCTCTATCAAGGCTTTACGCCTTCAACCTTTCGCGTGGATCCTTGCTTGTCTCTGCAAGCGTTTTCTTTTACTCATAATTCTGTCTCCAAGTCCAATGATAGTCGATCTGAATGCATTACAATCCACCCCCTCTGCGCTGGTCATGAAAGACACCCACCGCCTTACTCAGTGATAATTAAGGAAATCAAAGTTTGCTGTCGACCAGCTCATACTGAGAATAGGAAGTCCGCTGAATCACACTGCCACTTGTCAAACCATTAAAACTTGTTGTCGAGTTGTGTGTTTTCTTTCGTCATTTTCTAATTCGTCATAGCAGAAGCATTTAGTTCGACAACTATTCATAATGTATCCTAGAAGTGATTAATTAAACAGATTTGTGGCTGCCCCAAGAAGGGGATAAACCCAGATTGGAAGGAAAAGATCCGATCCCATGATCGCAATACCTTTATTTACACTACTCTGCATAATTATTATCTTTGCATTTATTCGAATTCAATTTCCAGATTTGAAAGAAAGATCCAATCTCCATGACCGCTGGACTTGTTATTGAAAGATCCTGTTTATTCGTTTCTTTTTGTATAAAAAAATAAAATTTCAGATCCTTTGCTACCCATGCGATTTATTCTCTTCCAACGATCGACGCAATCTTATCTCTGCCGAATATATTTGAAGATCAAACGATTTCATCTCCGCTAAATGACCATTCTGGATATCAATGATCCACCTCTGTCATTAATCCTTTTTCAGGGATCGACACTATCTTAACTCTGTTGTATATCTTTGAAAATCAAACGATTCAGTCTGTGCAATTAACCATCCTGGAGATCAATGCGAATTAAGCTCGGTATTTAATCAATCTGAAGATTAAATTCAATTTTATTATTCCTAATTATTCCTTCTGGAGATCGATGCAATCTTAAACTGGTTGAGTACCCATTCTGGAGATTCAAATCTGTTTTTCCTCTGATATTATCTTACTTATGTTGATATAAATCCTGCTTATAAAACAATTCCATTTGTTATATTCTGATTTCCAAGGGATGGTTATCGCATCTTCCCTGGGTCTATTTGTTTCTATTACAGAGTAGATCTGATAATAGTTTTTACTTTGCAGCGAAGGATAACCGCTTTCCATCTGGTCTTTGTTTGCTGTACATGATGTATGTCAGATTAAAAAAAAAAAAATGGTTAAAACCCATTCCCTGTATTTTGTCTGTACTTCTTTAAAGATAAGAGAAGGTTATGTTCGGGTTGGGAACTTCCTTCTCAGTTGTTATTTGGATGCTGCATATGGTACTCGGTGGTAGAGGTATTCCTCGCATAATTCTGCAAACATTTGTCAGGTATGTTGCTAACAGATACATATATCTTAAACACTTTATGGTAAAAACTATATTCATGGAGACGCTCGTTAGGAGTGTGCTGGAGATATCTTTATGCCCTAATTACTCTGTGTAAAGGTTAGATCCCTGTAACGGGGTAATTTCTCAGTGGTAAAGGCTAGATCCGTGTAACACTTGATAGGTGTATATTGGCAGACGTCCATCGATTTTTATCGCATAAGCACACCCTAGTTAGGGATTGATCATAGTGTGATCATTATTTTAAAATTCGTGTTCTGTAATTTCTCCGTCTTCAGTATTGAGAATGACCTCTAATAAAGTCTTATTAATCTCATTTTACCTTAGTACGGTAGTTCGGCTGGAAAACACCTTGGCAAATCCGTCTATAGTAGGATATAAACAGCAGGTTTATAAGAGAATCAGTTGACTGGAAATGCCTTGGCAAATCCGCCTACAACAGGTTTACATGAGAAGGTACGTTCGCCTGTTAATCTTTGTTAATTTTTTTTTTAGATCTCAGTAAACATATGATTTTGCTTGGTAGTCTAAGCTACTTAGAACCTTGTTGCCATTTTTTTTTTTAAATTACATATGCTGAGTGCTGTCAACGCATCCCTTGTGATGTTATCAATATTTGATATCTGTAGGTTATTAATCCATATGACAATTATTACATATGTCGAATTTGATCAACCCATTCTTTAGGATGTTAAATGAACCATGCATGTTATTATTTTTATTATGAAATCTTATAGATTCTGGTCGATCTCAGTTTGTATATATATATATTGATATGTGAAATCGTATGAGTCCGTGTGATTTAAATTATTGTTTGCACACTGTTTAATAGCGCCTTAAGGAAGTTTTATTGGAGGAGCTAATAAATATCGGACATAAAATGGTAACCCTTTCCCCTGGCTAATGGTTATGTAAGAGTTAGTTAAATCTCGGTCCCCTTGTTAGCTCGCTAAGCAACAGATTTTCCGCTTACTTCGCCTTTACCTTAAGTGAATAGCTAGCTGGATCTCCAGCAATGGAGTAAGTGCATGTGTTTGTTTCGACGTGTCTCAATCACTCTTATGTAGCACGTGTTCACATGTAATCTTTTATTAACCGGTCATTCACTGTTATTAAAAAAAATAAGCATAACTACGGATTCAACCCGAGTGGTTTTAGCAATTTTCTTATGCACAGGCTGGTACTTTTTAATTGAACTTAGTTGAGGTAACGTGTAGCTTTAAACCCAATAGTGCTTACTTGATTATTGGTCTATCATAAAATTTTATTTATTAGATATCTTTTGTTCGTATATTTGGTTGTATGTATTATGGCATTGAATGATGGAGAAAATAGATATGCTTCTGCAACCCTGTGATCGCCCATACTATGAACCCTGTACCTTTTTGTTACATACACTCAATGTCCAGAATCATAAATATTGCATAACCAATGCTCTGTGATCTGCTTTACTTTTGATATATTATCTCAACTTCAAATCAAATCGATCTTTACGCATTATACTTGTGTCAATCCACCTGTTGGTTGAATCTGATCCGAGTTCTGGTATCCACAATTCTTTTATTTTATTCCATTACCCTCCACCGTGCCAATTTAAGTATTGCCTCTCTTTATCAAATTCTGAATCAAATCAAACTCGAATGATACCCTTAATCCAAGAACTCAGCCACAAGATTGATCTAACTCAAGGCCTCTATGCCGGTATTTTCCCTGCATAGATCTTTATAAGAATTTGCGACGATTTGGCTAGCTTCTCGGTTAATTTAACTATTCAGCATCTTTTGTGTCCTGCACTTAATTAACTGAACTTATCATAGGATGCCATATGCGTACATCTCGGGTTTATACTATGGTAGTTTTAGTTTGTACTTTTACCATATGATAACACAGAGTAGGGTAGAGTTTGGCCTACATATATTACACATTACCTTATAAACGGTAATTTATTATATTCCAACGGAGAACATCCTTCCGAGATATTGGACCAGTCGATACCTTTTATATTCTATATTGTAATTAGAGATGCATCTTACTCCTTGGATTTATGCCTTTCACGGATTTGATATAGTGATCTTTGAAAATGTATATTTAATAAACCCTTGTATTGTCTTTGAATAGAAAATAATGTATAATTCCTTTATTGGATCTAGATGCTAATCAATTGAATCTATATTTTTGATGTTATATATAATTCTGGAAAAAGAATAAGGATACAGTTTAATGCATTTTTATAGTTTTCCTAGAATGGAAAAGAATATATACATAGATATCATTTAATGAATTTAGTTGTCGTTCTTGAAATTATATCTTTAAAGAAAGTATATATGTAGTTCCTTTAAAATAGAATATGGATATGCACATTCTTTAAAGAAATTTATATACTATCCTTTGAACATGTATTTTCAAGAGATATTATTTGCTAAAGGGTGTAATTTAAAATATATATAGATATATTTTAATCGCATAATGCGTATAAGGAATGTAAATTGTAAATGTTGGTTTATTGATGTTCAAGAGATATTACGGGTTAAATTATTTAGTTAAAAAGATAAATAGAGTGTTTAATTATATATATATTTTAAGTGATGATAGGAATTAGTGAAAAGAGATTATTAAGTATAAATTTATAATTCATATTATAATGATTTGGACTAAGTGAAAAGATATTATATTATATTCCACAAGTCATATTTTAACTTATACTTCGTCATATGGTAACATGAATCGAATGAAAAGGGGGAAGGCATTTGAGATAGCTAGAAGTATGAGAAAAATTAATGACTTGTTTTAACTCATAATTCTTTCATGGAGGAATATGGAAGGTTAAAGGGCTATTATACTTACAATGTAACTTATCGTGGGATTGGGATATTTTAGAAAGGGTTAAGTTGTAGCTGCGTGAAGAGGCTTTACATTTGGTATATAACCCATATCCTTACTATGGGATGGATACTTTATATAGAATATATGAATATATAGAGCATGAAAAGGAACTATGGAATAAGAAAATATGCATATAGTTATGCACATTTTTTTTTTAGATGATAATGGTATAAGAATTGTGATGAATAAAATATTTGAATACATATGCATACTCTAAATTGGGTTAGTAGTAAGGTATTATGTGACGGAGCATACGTATGAGTATATGTTAGGTGGCTAATGAATGAATTTGACTTGTTGATAAAAACATCCGTAAATGACCCTTAATTACATGGCCTTTATCACGATGGTAGATCAAGGAAGCAAAGGAGAGACATAAATATTTTAAAAAATATAAAAAAAAAATATAAAAAAAAAATAAAATTTAGCAACAACGACAAGTCTTACATGACAAGCCTTACATGATGAGACACTACACTACATTTGGCCATGGTTATCCCTTGATAAAAATACGACTAACCTGAGATGGAACTCGACGAGGTTAAGAAAACCCACGGTGTGCAACTTGATGAATCTGCTGAACTGGTCCTATGACAACATGAACAATGAAATGAGGTTAGAATGTCATAAGCTCATTGATCAAGACATGATATTATTGAAGAAAGGTCTAGAAGCTAAAGTTTAATATGTTCGATTAAGTCGCTAAGTACTGATGCTTAGAATCTCGTCAAATTGAGAAACAACATTAATAAAAACAGTTGGGGCTTTAAATGTAGTCTTTTGGGAGTTGGATTTTGGAATATTTGATAATCACTCTTGATTTGTTAGCCTGTGATTATAGCTTACCATCAGTATTTTACCCCATATGGCATGATGTTTACCTTTTTGTATTGGGGGAAAGGATAGCCCACAGATGGAATTCTTGTTTAGATTTGTTATGCGAAAGGATGATTGAATAAACTATGGTATGGTTATGGATGCAACATAACTGGTAAATCAGTTGGACATCATGGATGTTTGCAGATAATAGTAGAGATGGGAAAACTATGTTGGAATTGACAACTATTAAATGTATTATTGGATTTGCATTACGCGAAATTACGATTAAGTTCCAGAGGATGTATCGGAACTATGTTGGACGAAATAGAAAACTAATAATAAGAACCACTAGTGCTTATAGCCATGATTATTGGAGAAAAATAGAATAGAATGACAGAAGATGAGAATAGGAAATTAAAAGTTAAGCCTAGTGTCGTAAGGGTCAGAACAAAATTTAAACTTTGGGACGAAGTTCTATACATGAGGGGATGTATGTAATGCCCCTAAAATGACTATGGACTTCAAGAGCACCTGTTGAGTGACCCGGCGGAACAGACTTCAATAAAGTGGCGCTTCGAGTTAGGATGTGTCTTAATAAGGGAGAATCACCTGATGATGTGCATGACTATAGTTGATAAATGAATTAATGAATTGAATTATATGTGTGGACTGGGATAATTGATTGATCAGTTCTTGCTTAAATGCTTAGCCTTGATTGGTTAAGTCAAAGTATTGTAGGACAGCTACAGTCCTAGCTTTGTGACTTGGGAAGACGCAACTGAAATGCGTCATAGCTTTCCGCATTTATTCTGAACTTCGGGACGAAGTTCTAAATAAGTAGGGGTGTATGTAGTGCCCCTAGACTACTGTAGACATTGAGGGCACCTACTAAGTCACCCTGCTGTTTGAAACATTAATAAAATAACCCTATGATTTTATTTTGAGTATATTTATGATTATGATTGATTGATATATGTGCATTTGGGTAGTTATTGTGAATGGACGATTTCATGTTGTTTAACGATTAACTTTGATATGAAAATTGTACACATGAATAATGCTTAACGACTAGCTGTATGGTGATTATATATTTGGCGACGAAATGTATATTTGATAAGATGAATGAGCAGTTTGAATAAATCATAAATGTTTAACAATGCTAGAGTTAGAAACCAGATGATGATTGTTGAGAACAGTGCTACTGATAATTTGTTGTGAGAAGTGTGGGTAGAAACAAGTGAGACGGTTCACCAATGGACACACAAAGGAACATGGAGGGTCGTAGAGTACGGGTAAATCACACACAGGGGAAGCGACGACGATGTCAACTTCCGACAAGAATACCACGCATGAGCAGATAAGCATTGATCCGCTTGCTCAAGAGGAATGCGTGAGGACGTACGAGGTGGGCCACGACGGAGCTGGTCACGTACGAGTTGAGGGGCGCGCAGTGAGAACGAACTCACTCCTCAGCGCCATTAGTCCCTAGATAGCATGTAGACGGAGGATGGATGGTAACGGTTCCTAAAATCCCTACAAAAGTTCCCGCAAGTCAAAATGGAAAGATGGTGGCAGAAGGGCCCGACGATGCGGTACCCTGTCGAGAACGGAAAGAATGGATGCAAGGACCCAACGATGAGGTACCATGCCAAGGAATGGAAACCATGGATGACTGGACCCGACGGAGTGGTGCCATGTCAAGGAATTAAAATTAAGGAACTAGGAGCCCAACGACGCGGCACCGTGATCCTAGTGAGTTTGATTGTTAGATTAAACTGCATAAAAACTTAGGAGAATAACTCTAGATTATTACTTAGCAAATGCATAACAATAGCTTAGACATTTGCACATGAATAGTTATTTTGTTGAGCATTTAAATTAATAGAAATTATTATTTAGGAGCAAAATAGATTAGACACCTAGTCAACTAAAAGCTAGGAGTTGATTAAAATATCTGGGGGACAAACTAGAGCAAACTTAGGGATGTAGGTGCACTGCCCAGAGAAACTGACACTTGGATGGGTGAGTGTTTTAATTAATTAAATAATTAAAAATATTTAATTATGCATGAAGCGACATGTGTCGCAGGAGATTTCCCTTTATAAGGAAGGCTTAAGGAATGGGTAAGGGCCCATGATTTGGACGATTGTCGTAATTTATGAATGCCTCAAAGACTTGCTGCTATCTAAGGGTTTGGCTGAGAAATCCTGGTGGGAGGGGAAGCCCAAGCTGGATTTCTGAAAAACGTGTGTGAGCTCTACGACCCAAAGCTCGGGGGAGGCCATGCGACTGAAAGCATGAGCCTATGGTTGGGTGGCGAAGCTAACGGTTGCTTCGCCTATGGTTAAACGAGCTTTGCTGGTTATGGTTATGGTTTGTTTTAGCTTTGCTAGATTATTCATTTATTTAGTTTATTTATCCAGTCATTATGCTTCTAATCTCTTTTGTAGCAAGTGGTTGAGTTTCAGTTTAAACAGCAAAGACCCTAGAGGAGGGGCTCTACAGGAAGGGAACGAAAAGTGAAAACATGCAAGAACCTCATCCATTAATTAAAATTTAGGGGTCATGAAACCCAGGTAACTGAAAAATTCCTTTAATTACAGTATTTTAGATAAGGTCGATAAAGTCCATTTAAAGATTTAGAAAAGGGCCCTGAATCGAAAAACTAATTAGTTCATTTTGCCTCTTTTAATCCTTCTCTAAAAAAACTAAGATCCTCATAAAGAAGTAGTATGAAATTGTTATTACATTAAGTTCGTAAGCAGCAAAACCCTAGGCCGCCTCGAACCATTGAAGCTTCCGAAAAACTAACCAGGTTATAAGATTAGCAAAAGCCCCTTGGTCGTTGGGGAATGGTCTTGCCCAGGTTGTTCCTGTCATTGTATGAAGGCGAAAGAGCAATACCACTTACCGGAAAGGAAACGCTCCCACTTTAACCTGCGTCGCTTCAAGTTGAAGACACCTACCATGAGGAGTAAAATTTATATTATTATCAAATGACGATGGACTGTTTTCAAAAATAACAAAACCAGAAAAGGATTCTAAACCGAGGTATTAGGAAGTTAGCTCTGCAGTATCGCAGGGAAGTGGTTACGTCTCTTAAACTCAAGAATTTCTGGAATAATCACGATGGCTCCAAACTGCAGGAAAAATCATTTTTTTAGGCCCAAAGCACGAGTTTAAGCTTGGGCAAAGTCTTTAAAACCTCACTCGAAGGCCAGAAAGTAATCGATCCAGAGAAGTTGAATATATGTTGAGGAGTTACTGTATTCCAAACACCGAGACCACCAAACCCTGTCATTCCCAGGTGCAGGTGGCACCGTAGTATTCAAATACAATAAATGTAGTCACATGGCCAGACTAGAAGGTACTGAATACCCCAGTACGGGTAACCTGTCGGGATGCAGGTGGCACTTTCGACAACAGTTACATTGATGGTGTCACATGGCTAAGTTACCTAGCTGAGATTCGCTGGTTGGTATGAAGTACCTGCAAATTAAATGTTAGAACAATTCCTTGACATTCCAATAAATTGAAGGGTTTACAAACCAGTTCTAACATATTAATATTACCTAGCTGTGCAAAACATATGGCAATCGAACCTTAGCGTTTGTTAGGATTGGATAATGTTAGTGCCTTTATTTGTCCTATTGACATGTCAATAAGATTCAAAGAAAAACGTGTTATCTTATACCTATATCTTTGATAAACATGGTACTGCATTTTGAAGTTTGGTGTTATTAAAAAGGGTTCGCTAAATGACTTTATCAATACAGTTTTAATACAACCTTGTCATCCTAGTTTGAATGTGTGCTTTGTGTGAGTCCAGTACTAGGTTAGAAGAATAACATTAAGGAATAACATTAAGGCATCTTTTCAACCATACCTTGTTACCGGCATCATGAGGAAACTTCAGAAGCATAGGAAACTGCATACCAGTATACGAAGGGAAGTTTAGCCATAGCTAAGTAAGTGGTATGTCCACATAACATAAGTAAGAACAACGTTACGAAGGCATTAATTATATTAGATAATTGAATAACATACTTCTGCCTTCTGTAAAGAGAAAGGAACTACAAAAAGAAGAAGAAGAAAAAAAATAAAAATTAACGAGATTTCACATATGGTATCAGAGCTAGATTCAACCCTGTCGCCTTGGAAACACCTAGCTTTTGTTGCACTTTAAATAAAAATTTCTAATAATGTAATCGGATGTTGTATGCATTTGTTCCATTTTAATTTTTCAGATGACTTCGCACGAGGAATACGGAGAAGAGCCTGAAGGAAATGAACAGGCAAGAACAGGAGAACATTCTGAAGCAAGTCAGGTACTAGAAACCATGAGGAGCTTGATCGTGGAGATACAAAGCTTCAAAGTGGACAATGAGCAGCTAAAGGAAGCTCAGGAAAAACAGCAAGAAATCAATGAAATTTTGCTGCAGAGTCTTCACGAAAGGAATAATGGCGAAAAACAAAAGGAGGATACGAAGAGGAAAGAAGAGACTAACGAAAGCGCTAAGAAAAAAGGAAATTCCTCCAATGAGACCCAGAAATCTGAGCATCAAGATAAGACCATGGGAAAGAGGAAGGTTGACCACCTGGAGGGTGAATTCAAAAAGATAAAACCTACCAGCTTCGATGGAGAATCAAAAACTAGCCAAGAAGCGGAAGCCTGGCTGCTGGACATAAAGAAGTACTTTCAAATTTACAACTACTCCAGCAATATGAAAGTCAGAATGGCTGTGTATAATCTGAAGGGAAAGGCCAGCATATGGTGGCAAGACCTGAAGATTTCCCAGGGATTGAAAGAAAAGAACCTTGAATGGTCAGAATTCAAGAAATATTTCAAGAAACAGTACCTATCCGAAAGTTATTACGAAAGAAAAACCAAGGAATTCTACGAATTGAAGCTGGGCCAAATGACAATGGAATATCTTATCAATAAATTCTTAGACTTGTTACGGTTCGTTCCATACATCAAGGAAGAAAAATTGAAGGTACAGCGGTTCTTAAGCTGTCTGCCACAGTCATATAAAGATCGAATTGAATTCGACAATCCAAGAACATTAGATGAAGCACTGAGAAAGGCCATACTATGTTTTGAGCAATACAAACAAAGGAATGATACTACTAAGGCATGGAAGGATAAGAAACAGGAAAAGTTTAACCAGCGGAAGAAAGGTTTCAAACCCCCACCTTTCAGGAACATGCCCAAGAACTTCCAAGGAAATTCATTCCCTAAGAATGAACAGTTGCAGCAGAGAACCTTTAAACCCTCTAACATGGGAATAAAAGGAAGTGTTGGTAATCCTAAGGAACCACTGAAGTGTTGGGAATGTGGTGAAGCCCATTTACGCAGAAATTGTCCACGATACAATGAAGCAAACAGGATGTTGCATAATATACAAGAGGCATCCACGGTGGGAGACATTGGGAAAAGTTATCACCGAATTAATGCAGCCTTGGAAGATCGACAGGCAGATCATCAATCTGCTATTGTGGAAATTGAAGGTAAAATTTCTGACCATGTTTGTACTGTTTTAATTGACCCAGGGGCAACCTTAAGCTACATCACTCCCAAGATGATGGAGCACTGCCAACTCATCAAGGTAAAGCACCCTAAACCCTGGTTAGTTCAGTTTGCTATAGGAGCAAAGAGGAAGGTAACTGAATATATATCTGACTGTGAACTTCAAATACAAGACCACAAAACAAAGATCAATTTAAATGTGTTACCTTTAGGATCATATGACATGATAATAGGTATGGACTGGCTGGAAAGATATAAGGTAGTACTGAACTGCTTTACCAAAAACTTTACCTACATTGCTGAAGACCAAATTCTAAGAACAGTGAGTGGAAAACAAAAACCTGTCTCTGTTAGGCAGATTTCTGCCATGCAGTTAAAGAAGTGCATGAGAAAAGGATGCAAGATTTACGCTGTAAGAGTATCTGATTTACTCCTCAATGGAACTCAAACTTCCATAGCAGAGCATCCTGTCTTGGGCGAGTTCCTAGACGTATTTCCAGAAGAAATACCGGGGTTACCCCCTCAACGAGAAATTGATTTTTCCATTGAACTGTTACCAGGATCAACACCAGTGTCAAAAATACCTTATAGAATGAGTATCCCAGAATTGACGGAATTAAAAATTCAGATTCAAGAATTACTAGACAAAGGGTATATAAGACCTAGTGTCTCACCTTGGGGTGCACCGGTCCTTTTTGTCAAGAAAAAAGATGGGACTCTAAGACTATGTATCGACTATAGGCAACTGAATAAGGTAACTGTTAACAATAAATACCCCTTACCACGAATTAACGACTTGTTCGACCAAGTAGGGGGAGCCAAAGTCTTTTCCAAATTAGATCTTCGATCTGGGTATCATCAGATTCGAATTAAAAATGAAGACATCAGTAAAACTGCATTCCGAACTCGATACGGACACTACGAATTTGTAGTGATCCCATTCGGTCTAACCAATGCCCCTGCCACATTCATGTGCCTAGACCAATTTGTGCTGATTTTTATTGATGATATCCTAATATACTCCAAGTCGGAGGAAGAACATGAACAACATATAAGAATCGTATTGCAAACCTTGAGGGATCATAAATTGTATGCAAAGTTGAAGAAATGTGAGTTTTTTAAAAAGGAGATCCAGTATCTAGGCCATATTATTTCTACGGAAGGAATTTCAGTAGACCCACAAAAAATAAAAGCCATAGCGGATTGGCCTGTACCGAGAGATGTGGATGATATTAGATCTTTCATGGGACTCACCGGTTATTATCGGAGGTTCATTGAGGGATTCTCAAAGATCGCCTATCCCATTACTTCATTACAGAAAAAGGGGATTAAGTTTGTTTGGTCCTGCAAGTGTCAAGAAAGTTTTGAACGACTTAAGGATTTGTTGACCAAAGCACCTGTTCTAAAAGTAGCAGACCCATGTAAAGGATACACAGTCTGTACGGATGCTAGCAAAGAGGGAGTAGGAGGAGTACTGTCCCAGGACGGACATGTAGTGTGTTATGAATCACGGAAGCTAAAGGAGCATGAACGCAACTACGTGGTTCACAACTTGGAATTAACGGCAGTAGTACACGCACTGAAAATGTGGCGTCACTACCAGCTGGGAAAGAAATTTCTGTTACTAACAGATAACACTTGTGTCAAGAACTTATTCAACCAGCCAGGGCTCAATGCCAGACAATCAAGGTGTATGGCCTTTTTAAGTGAATTCGACTTTGACGTAAAACATATAAAAGGTAAGGAAAATACAGTGGCAGATGCACTTAGTCGAAGGACCCACGAGGTGTACGAGTTAATAATGAGTCAACCAGAAAGTAATCTCATGGATAAAGTAATAGTGGCGAGCAAACAGGATGCAGAATACATAAATCTGCAAAGTAAAATTCAGCAAAACGAGATAAACGTGAACGGGACAGATTTCAAAATGGATCAGAAAGGTCTGATTTGGTTCAAAGATAGGCTGTACATGCCTAATGTTGCAGAAATTAAATTGTTTATCCTAAATGAGATGCACAAAACCCCTTTTGCATGTCATCCCGGGTATCAAAAGATGATAACAGCCCTTAGAAAACAGTTCTTTTGGCCTAAATTAAAAACTAATCTAGCTGATTATTTATCTAAATATTTGGAATGTCAACAGGTGAAGGCAGACCATAGACATCCTGCTGGTTTATTACAACCATTACCAATTCCTGAATGGAAATGGGAAGTGATCTCACTAGATTTTATCACAGGTTTGCCGAGAACACAGCGACAACATGACTCTATAATGGTGGTGGTTGACAAATTTAGCAAATCTGCACATTTCATTCCGGTAAAAACCACTTATAAGGCAGCAGATATTGCAGGAATATTTCTAAAAGAAATATTCAGATTACACGGAGTATCAAAGATGGTAATTTCAGATAGGGATGTGAAATTTACCTCCAAATTCTGGAAATCTTTATTTGCAGGTCTAGAAACAAGAATTAATTTCAGCACGAGTTATCACCCTGAAACGGATGGACAAACTGAGTGTACCAATCAGATCATTGAAGATATGCTAAGAATGTACGTCATGGAAAAAACCACCAAATGGGAAGACTATTTACATCTGGTAGAGTTCGCTTACAACAACGGGTATCAAGCATCATCAAGAATGAGTCCATTCGAAATTCTTTATGGAAGGAAGTGCACTACCCCAGTTAGCTGGGATAGCCCGGTCGATCGTCTGTTGGTAGGACCGGATTTGCTGCGGGATATGGAACAAATTGTCCAGAAGGTGCAGAAAAATTTAAAGGTGGCTCAGGACCACCAAAAAAGTTATGCTGATCTAAAAAGAAAGGATAAGGAATTCGCAGTGGGAGAACATGTGTACTTGCGGGTTAAACCAAAGAAAAGCTCACTCCGACTAGGGAGTTGCACTAAACTGGCACCACGATTCTGTGGGCCCTTCCAAATACTTGAGAGGATTGGACCTGTAGCTTATAAATTGGCTTTACCAGCACATTTAAAAATTCATAATATTTTTCACATTTCAGTACTGAAAAAGTATATTCATGACCCCACTCATATTATTGATTGGAATTTGATTCAGGAGGCTCCAGAAGGTGAATTTCAAGTGGAACCTTTACGCATTCTGGACAGGAAAGAAACAGTACTTCGGAACTGAGCCATCGCTCAGGTAAAGGTGCAATGGAAGCACTTTTGTGATATTCCTCCTTTATGACCTGTTATGGTAAAAAAAAAAATATAATAAAAATGAAAACATTGTTGTACACTTGGTTACTAGTCAGGAGCTCAAGGCCAAGGCCCCCACTAGTGGACCTTGAAATTATTATTATAGTATTTCCTAAGCTTTAGATGTTATTGTAAATCTAAAGGACTAAAGGAGGTGACACAACTTAACAATGGACGACTAAATACGCTAAGAAGGAAAGTGATTGTTAGGGTGACCATCAAGATCTAGCGATAGATGGTGGGTATCATCTTGGTGCCGTAGGCACTTAGAGGAAAGTAACGACCTATTTAGTCGACCTTAGGTGAGCGATCCTAAAATTAATAACTAACTCGTCGCAAGGGTTGAAGAACTCTTAAAATGACGTATTCTCTAAGTTAAAGAAAAAGTTAAATGTTCAGTATATAATCCTCAGTATAACTAATCAATCACCTTGAGTTATTCTTATTCTCGTTTTAAGTAAACGTTAGTGATTATTAATCACAAAGTATGTAATCTAGCCCCTATTACATTTTATGATCAAGCTAGCTACTATTTTAAATCAAGACTAAGTAGTCATCCTTATTATCTGGTTTCATATCAAATCACATACTTAATGTATTGAAAATATAAAAGATGAAGTTACTTTTATCAAGTATTTAATTGTATAAGCTGAATTAATATGTGATATTATACACATATGAAAATGAATTCAAGTTATGAAGATTTTCGCTAAGGAAAACTAACTTTAGCCTAAATCACTAGAGGTAGCACACTTAATATCTTGTCATATTTATATGTGTTACCAAATAAAGAAAACTACATTAAATTACTAATTGTGGATATCCATATATAAGTGGAAAGCTAAACTCAAATTTTGGCGTATTTATATATATGCCACGTTTTTACATATATGAAATATATATGTATTCAAAGAATTAGAAAAAGAGATAAACTCATACCTTGAAATGAGGATTATTTCCCGATTTGGCAGACTCCACGAAGTGGGGTATTGGTTGATTTATGAAAATAAAGTAAACATATATCTCATATATACTATTGAGTAAAGATTATAAGTAAGAGCACTCCGAGTCTTACCGTTGCCAATTTTTTCCCTGCGCGAAATACCTTGGTAAGTTCGCCTGCACCACTTGTCAAATTTCCATCGACATCTGTCGAGAAGAAGCTTTAGGAGAGAACTGTTTCGGGAGGGAGATATAGTATCCACGTGCTAGGGTGAAGAGATCCCGGCATTGGTGTAACAACATTTGGGTGTTATGATGCTCAACAACGATGTGATAGAAAAGGGGAGGGAGAATGAGAAGTCGGGGGGAGGGTGATCGATTTCAGCGAAAGGATATCTAAGTCAGGTTACCTGTAGGTGTTCATAAGGACTCAGGCCTTCGACGACTGCACTTCTGCGTGAATGGTCGATTTACTTTTATATTTTGCCGAGACTTCAGATCGGCTCGGCCTGGAAACAAGCTCGAAACCTGGTCCTAAATCTTTTTCGTTGTCTGCCCTGGTGACTTCATAACGTGATTGGATTGCTCAATTCGTTTCTCTGTATGAATCCATTAAGCTTGCCGGAATTGGAGTTTCTGCATTATTTTCAATCTTTCAAGGATGGATCTCAAATAGCAAATATGTGAAATATAATTGCATCATTGTAATGCCGATTTTCTGTGAGGAAGGAATAGCCGAGATTCAAAAATAGAATTTCACCATTTTTTTTTAATATCGATTTTTCTGCCACGAAGGAATAACCCAGATATGCAATAGAGATATGGTTTACATCATTTAAATGTTGCATTGGATCTCAAATAGCAAATATGTGAAATATAATTGCAACATTGTTAAGGACAAGTCTTGTAATTTAGGTTGGTGTTGGGGCGAATACCAGCATTTTTAAATATTTAATAATATTCGAGAGAAGTCTTGTAATCCTATGCTGACCCTCGTGTAAATACCAGCAGTTATAAATAAATATTAATACCAAGATGGATTTGGAACTTGTAAATAGATGTAGGTGGTGGAATGGAAATTATGTAGACGGTTACTCAATCACCATGCTGGTTTGAAATTGCATTTTCGTCCAGCATTGGATCTCTGCCTTTTTACTAACCATTAATCTTTCATTGCGAGTTTTTCTTCTTTATTGATGCCACGTCTGACTCTCCACTCAGAGATGGATAGGGATATTGTACTGTGCGTTAAAAAATGCTCAAAGTCCTTGTGTGGTAAATCGAAAAGTAAACCCACACTTTTTATTTCCGCATATATTTTAGTGGCATTTTAGGCACTTAGAAAAGTTTTAAATTTTACGAAATTAGGTAAACAGTAATAAACATTGCAAGGTTTTAATTATTGTAAGCAATAAATTAAGAAAGTAAACCCACACTTTTTATTTCCGCATATATTTTAGTGGCATTTTAGGCACTTAGAAAAGTTTTAAATTTTACGAAATTTTGGGTTTGTGACACTTTAGTCCTGAGGAGGCGACCTGGAAATTGGAAAGTGAGCTACTAGAAAAGTATCCGAATTTGTTCCCAGAACCGATGGAGGAAGAGTAGAACACTGAGGACAGTGTTCATAATAAGGGGGCAAGGATGTTACGTTCCCCAAATAACAATAAGACATTATGTTTTTGTTTTTGTTATCATTATGAAATTCAGTTCAATAAGGGGCTAGATGAAAAATCTGCCGAATAAGTCCTAGGAGGACTGTTGTAAGAAACAACTTTGAATTTTAATTATTGTTTTAATAATAAAAGGATGAACAGGAACAGCCAAGTTAAATGAGGAGATCATGCATGGAAAAGTGGGGGACAAGTGAGAGTTAACCTTGGGAAAACCAGAACAGGTGTCAGAAGTGTATTTAAGACACTAGACACTCCCTGAAAATCAGGGATTTACTTAGCTGCGAAAATTCCATGAGGAATTGGCTGCTAATGGTAAGGCCTGGGAAAAACTATAAAGAAAGGGCATATGTGGGAGGCAGGATGCTGCTTAGTATGCCGGAGAGAATTATACTTGCTGTGTGAGCACTCTGTGTTAGGCAAGGGATTCCGGAAACGTAACTGAGTTTCGAGGTTAACTGTCCACACTTTCTATGCATGTATCTGGCTCGGGGGTGATTACGGACAGACTTGGTGTTTGTACTTAATCTATGGTTGGGTGGAACGAGGCTGTTCCGACTTCATTCAGTTACAAGTTCCAGGTTTTGTTTTTATGATTACAGACTCTAAGCATTTCTCTTGATGGTTATTAAAGTCCAAATTATTGAAAATAGATTTTGTTCATAATGAAAGTTGTTGATTCATTTCTGCCGATGCTATTAGATATGCTAAAGAATGGACGATGGGTGCTTCCGGAAATCCATTCTTGCTAATCTATCATGAGTTATTCGTTTAAGTTAATTTAAATCTGGGAATTTTAACCTGCATTTATGCTCAGAAACAGCAAGGAATTGGGGCGATTATAGTTCATAAACTTACTCTCAAGTTGAATTACAGGAGATTTGTTTTTATTGATTTATTTATGATATAAGTTGGATCTAGGAGTAAATTCCCCATCAACATATACTTTGACAGTTTAAATGAAATCGTCGAATTCAACATAAAACCCCTCTATGTAAGAACCTTCTCAGATTTATTTTCCATATCTTCAGTGCTATAAATTTTGGTAGATCGAAGCACACTTGGCCTGCTAGGTCGGGTTAACTTAGTGCTTAACCTACCTGCGAACTCCTTGACCTTTTGTTTTTATCACCGCCACAAGGATTCTCGTACTAAAGTTACCTGGAGGCATCAATTTTACTCTTAGCTACAAAACGGTGGATACGAGTAATTGTTATTTGGTTGTGGACTAATTTCCAATCCGTTATATGACATGTTTAGCAAACTATTCCATTATTTTATATTCATTTGAAGAACTACATCACGACTAACGGAGGTTACAATAAATAGATGGGTATGGTATGTCCAGTTAGGGTTTGGATACACGATGTTTTGGGCGATTTATAGATTTGACTTGATACCTGGAAATGCCAGGCTAAACGCTCCATCGTTGAGATATAAAGGAACCTATATCTCCACCTTTAGAATCGACAGGCCTCTGTAGAGCGAGTCCATCATTTTTCTTGCTTTCATGAAGAATTTACAGCATTATTAAAACCATCGAATCAAGTCTCCTAGTTTTTCTTTTACCGTGTAACCTAGGGTTTGGCCGTATTTCCTCCTCAAAGATTGAATAGAGGTTCGTATCTATTAAGACATTTAGGAATTCCATATCAGCGATAGACGAGAATATTATTGGCAATGTTTTAACTATAAAATATGCAGACTCAGAATATTATTGACAACGTTTTTTAACCAGAAAATATGCAGACTCAGAATATTATTGACAACGTTTTTTAACCAGAAAATATGCAGACTCAGAATATTATTGGCAACGTTTAACCAGAAAATATGCAGAGTCAGAATATTATTGGCAACATTTTAGCCATAAAATATGCAGACTCATAATATTATTGGCAACGTTTTAACCATAAAATGGGCAGACTCAGAATATTATTGGCAACATTTTAACCATAAAATATGCAGACCCAGAAATTTCTTTCTCCTCAGACCCAGAATTGCATTTCATAAATGAGTAACTAAGGCTAAGAAACATCTCTATTGCTCAAACTGGAAGGGAACGAAAAGTGAAAACATGCAAGAACCTCATCCATTAATTAAAATTTAGGCGTCATGAAACCGAGGTAACTGAAAAATTCCTTTAATTACAGTATTTTGGATAAGGTCGATAAAGTCCATTTAAAGATTTAGAAAAGGGCCCTGAATCGAAAAACTAATTAGTTCATTTTGCCTGTTTTAATCCTTCTCTCAAAAAACTAAGATCCTCATAAAGAAGTAGTATGAAATTGTTATTACATTAAGTTCGTAAGCAGCAAAACCCTAGGCCACCTCGAACCATTGAAGCTTCCGAAAAACTAACCAGGTTATAAGATTAGCAAAAGCCCCTTGGTCGTTGGGGAAGGGTCTTGCCCAGGTTGTTGCTGTCGTTGTATGAAGGCGAAAGAGCAATACCACTTACCGGAAAGGAAAGGCTCCCACTTTAACCTGCGTCGCTTCAAGTTGAAGACACCTACCATCAGGAGTAAAATTTATATTATTATCAAATGACGATAGACTGTTTTCAAAAATAACAAAACCAGAAAAGGATTCTGAACCGAGGTATTAGGAAGTTACCTCTGCAGTATCGCAGGGAAGTGGCTACGTCTCTTAAACTCAAGAATTTCTGGAATAATCACGATGGCTCCAGACTGCAGGAAAAATCATTTTTTTAGGCCCAAAGCACCAGTTTAAGCTTGGGCAAAGTCTTTAAAACCTCACTCGAAGGAACACACACACACACACACACACACACACACACAACTTTCCACTTTCTTTGTCGCTCACACCTCCCTCTAGTCTCTCTCTCCCCAACCATCAATCTCTCTCTCTCTCTCTCTCTCTCTCTCTCTCTCTCTTAAACACACACACACACACACACATTATGTCCCTTTCCATTCTCAAACCCATTCCCCCCCCATACATATCTATCTCCACCTTTCTCCCTCCATCCCTCACCCTACCTTCTCTCCCTCCCACTCTCATCGCCTCTCTCTCTCTTACCTTCTATCCCTCCCTCATGTTATCTTTCCCTCAACCTATCCCAATCTCTCCATCACTCCCTCTCTCACACACACTTAATGTCCCTTCCCCCTCCTCTCATATTATCTCTCTCTCTCTCTCTCTCTCTCTCTCTCTCTCTCTCTGTCTCCATCGCCACCACTCCCTGCATGTCTCCCACCAACACTTTCTGTCCCTCCCTTCCTATCTCTTTATTTTGTTCTATCCCCATCTATCTCTCACTCCCTCTAATTCCATTCCTCCCCATTGTCCCTCTCCCTCCCTCACTCTATGTCTCTCCCCCCCTTGTATTCTTTAATTCTCTCTCATATCCCGCTTGCTTCCATCCATTCCCCCTTGTCACTCAAGTCTCACTTTCAACTTCTAACCGTATACCTCTTCAGAACCTCTTCTACTCCTAATAGTGCTCTCAAGCTCCACTTCCCTTCACCCCCTATAGCCCATCATGTTCTCATTCCCTTCATCTCTCCCCACTCAAGCTTCCAACATCCTTCTAAGCCCTTGAACCTTTCCCACCCCTATTAAATATTAACCATAGATTCCCTTGACCTTTCCCCACCCCCTCTCTCTCAAGTATTAAACATATATTTTATGATTTACATAACATGACCACGTTTTGGCAGTATATAACGTGTACGCGTTATGTAGTTATATAATGCACGCGCGTTATGAAATTCTACAAACACGGCAATATTTTTCAATTCTTAGCCACTCGTTACAGTATGCTACACACAGTCATTCCAAATATGTAACTTTTATTTAAAAATATTAATTTTTCCTATTTTCTTTCAATTTCTTTTGTGTCCTACCTCCTTATCTCGTGAAACACACTGTTAGTGTTTCTTCCATAACCTTTTCAATTCTTGATCATTTCAAAAAAAAATTGTATGGTGCACAAGAGGACACTAACCTCCACGTTCTATGAAAAACCCATTTCAAGATTTTTGCATTAAGACCTTGAAAGACTGCACCCACAAAAGAGGTACTATTTTCGAGGTTTGATCACTTAGACAATTATAAAAAAATTATAAAATTACTAATTTAATTTTCAAAAAATAATGGTGCACAAGTGCTATATGTTCTCTACGTGCATGCCCATTTTTGTAGCTTGATTCCATCATTTAGGCCCTCAAAGGATGCACCCACAAAACCATATACCTTATCATCTGCCTGAAAAATAAAAAGTGTCTGTTAGGAAAAATGAAACTTGACATAGCTATGCAAATTTTCAATACATAAAAGTTATATATTCATAAACGTGATTCAATTTCCTACATTTCATCTTTTTTACTCAATGCAAGATATTTTGCATAAGAATCTCAAAAAATCCAAGTAAGTTAGGGATGCCTGATTTTTCAGTTTTCTATTGCATCTAACGTGCCAAAAGTGACCCTCATTAGCTTGCACTGACCCTTATCTATAAAAGATGTCTTAATGTTTTCTGTAAAGGCTTGAAATGTTATTATTTATATTCCTAACTGGATTTTGGTTTATCATATATGCATAATCTAGGGTGTTCAAATATATTCTGTATAAAACATAATTTATTTTATGTTTATGAATATACAAGTGAGAATACAAATATCCAATACTGCAGTGACAATATTTACAATACTTTGGAATTACTATTGTTCAGCATACTATAGTAATGAATTATTATGTAAGCAAATATGTCATTATTCTTATCAAATATGGAATCATATCGAATCCTATGTTAATTAAACCCTTCCCATACTAGAGTACATCACCTTAGGGTGAAAGGAAAAATACAGGAAGATATTTATATTCAATCATTCTATACCAGTTTTTAAATATGCAAATTAAATCCATCAGATCGGAATTTTATCATTCCTAATAGCTAACTGATATCTAGGCTATATCTAGAAAATAAACATACAGTTTTATAATTAGTTTAATTTTCATAAATCAAATAAGATGTGAACAAGTAGAACCTGATAACTTGATAGGGTGGACAAACAACCAAAGAGGCCTGTTCCTCCCAACCTTCTCAAGAAAAAGAAGCCAAGCTTACTTGCTTCTTTGGACCCGTGAGCATGTTTATTGAACCACTAGGACGAAGTCTCTATGTAGAAGCAAGGCACTCAGGTTGTACATCAGCAATCAATGGAGACTTGCATACACACCTCACATATGTACTTCAGCAATCAATGGAGACTTGCATACATATCAATACCTCTGCACTCAGCAGGAAAACTCTGCACTTAGTAGGAATAAGACAATCTTACTCTGCAACTCAAAACATAGCTTCCCCTCATCGAATCTCTTGTGTGCAATTACCAACAAAACCACAAGGTAAGTTCTCTCATCAGAGAAAGTGTGAGCCTCTGCTCAAATTCGATGGCTATAAAAAGATGCCTAGGTCTTTTGGTGGTTAGGTTTTTTCATTCAATGAGCCATAAGCTCCAGTTCCACATTCCTCGGAACTTGACCACAATTTAAGGGAGTTGTCCCATAACAATAGCTAGTTACAAAGTTCAGATGCTACCACTCGTCCATTGCCTTCTACCTCAGGTTCCATTCCTCCTAGTGGGTCAGTAAACACTCTTTCAATAGTATCTTTGGGTGAGTGTCTCATATTTTAATTTATTAAATAATAATATTATCCATTTACAGTCATCCTTGACACTTGGTCAAACATAAAACTTTACAATAAAAGTTAGGTAATGTTTTTCCACAAACATAAAATGTCTCAAATACTAGGTAGGTTACACTTACCCAATTCCTCAGCCTTCCCAATGCCAAATAGAAACACATCGTCCACAAATAATTGGTGAGTGATCGAAGTGCTTGAGGTTATCTTCAAACCTCTCACTGACTTGTTTTCTTTGGCATTGAGCAAAAGTCTGCTTAGGCCTTCTATAACAATATCTTCCACAATGGAAGATTGTATGCCATTTCTGTATATATATTTTGGTGTTTCCTTTTGCTGCAATGTTGGTTTCCATCTTGTAGTAATCAAACCTTCAATGCTAGTGTCCACTCCACTCACACATGAGATATTAACAATTTCTCTATAGAAATAGAGCATATTGAAATCATCACTAAAATAAAATTGAACAAAGAACTTACAACCATACCAGCAACATGTTTTTTACCTTTTCCTTCTATGGAAGATTGAAACCAGCATTTCTATAAGTTTTTAATTGGAATGTACGAGATTGACTTGCAAGAGAAATTAATAAAGTTCGACTAATTAGGAATTTTTTCTTTGTTCACTCATTGTCGCGGTCTTAGAGGATTCCGAGATTAAAAGTTTAGTATTCCAACATTACAATGTGAATCGCTACATGGGCATTTCGAGATTGCAAGGTAATTCTTTATTTACGCTCTTGTGAAATCTATATATATATATGAGTAAGTGGATTATTACTATTTCAAAGTTAATATTTATATTTATTAGGGAGTTATTTAAAAATTGGACAATTTGGATTGACGATTATATTTAGTTAGAATTTAGTATTTTGCAAAATTGAAAATTAGTTTTGTTTGATCAAAATATCATATTTGGAAAATTCATTTATTTCAAATGGAATCATAAAACATTTAGATTACATAATTTATTATTATTAAAATTTAAAAATAATATTTCCAAAAATAAATCTTTATTATCAAAAATATATATATATAGGTTGATTACTTCGCTTGCGTTTCAAAGATAACAAATTAGTATTTCAAAGTTAATATATAAATTTAATAGGATTTAGAAATGGTATTTCGAAAGCTAAGTCTTTATTTACGCTCTTATCAAATCAATATATATGTGAGTAGGTGGATTACTTCGCTTGCCAAAGATAACAACTTAGTATTTCAAAGTTAATATATATATTTATTAGGATTTAGAAATGGTATTTCGAAGTTACATTATTTATGTATGTGTGAATGTATAAGGGTTAGCTCAATTGGTAAGACGTGTGAACACTTTCTTCATATGGGGGAGATCACGAGTAAACTTTATTATTTCTTGAAGTTAATATATACATTTAATAAGATTAAGAAATGGTATTTAGAAGTTTTTTTAGATTATATATATGTACATATATCAGCATAGATCCATCTTAAACCCCAATTATCAATCTGTATTTATCCTTCTCTTGTTTGATAAATCTAAGTTTAAGTTTTAAATTTTTTATTTTATAAGTATATGTGGACTTTTTTAATTACTTTTCATAATTTTTTATTTATAAGTAGACTTGGATTTTTTAATTACTTTTTATTTTATTTTTTTTAACTAATTCACAATTTAAGACATATGTAGGACATTTTTAAGAAAGCATTCAAGGGCGGCGGGGCAAATTTTTCGAAATTGAGTTTTCTTGCATTTTCAAGATCTCAGCATAATTTGGGGAATTTTCAAGCATCATTTTCATAGAGGTACTTTCATATATTGGATTTAGCATTAAGGTATTTTTTACAAAGAATTTTCACTATTTCATTTAGGTATTTTATTTACAAATCATTTTCATTGAGGTATTTCATTAAGGTATTTTTTTACAACATTTTCACAGCGATACCTCAGGTACTTGTATTACTTGTATTTTTAGGGAAGCACTTTCAAAGATTTGAGAATTTTCATGGCATGCCTCCAAAATTCTAATCTACTAGCTTGACCTAATCAGGCCCACAAGTTCCTTCCCATGTGGAGCATTTTCACAAAGGGGTAAAAATTCAAGATTGGGTTTTTTCATTAAGATATTTTTTACAAAGCATTTTCACTATTTTTTTAAATTTTTTTTTACAAATAATTTTCATAAAGATATTTCATTAATGCATTTTTTTATGGAGCATTTTCTCATATGTAAGCATTTTCAAACAGGTACTTTCATTCATAGATGCACTTTCACGAGCATTTTCACAGAGGTATTTCATTAAGTTTTTTTTATGGAGCATTTTATCATATGTACTCATTTTTCAGAGAGGTAGTTTCATCGAGCATTTTTAGAGATGTACTTTCACAATCATTTTCACAAAGGAGTTTCAAGATTGGGTTTTTTCATTAAGGTATTTTTTACAAAGCATTTTCACTATTTCCTTAAGGTATTTTTTACAAATCATTTTCATAGTTGTATTTCATTAAGGTATTTTTCTACATAGCATTTTCAAAGTGGTACGTGAGGTACTTGCACTTGAGGGAAGCACTTTCAAAGATTTGGGCATTTTCATGGAATGTCTCCAAAACCTTAATCCACTATCTTGATCTAATGAGGTACACAAGATCCTTCTCCCAACCTTGGTTCTTAAATTACTTTTTACCCTTAAAGCATTTTTACGAAACAATAATAAAGATAAATTTTTGGACCCAACTTTTGATGGTTATTATTAAATATTAATTATAATATAATATTATTATATATTAGTTGTAATATTAATAGTTATTACTATTATATATTATATATTGCTCATGTATTACTAAAAGATGGATATATATATATATACTAGTTATGATATTAGTTATTAGTTTAACAAATTTTAAGGTTATTATAAAATATGAATTATAATATAATATTATTATAAATTAGTTATAAAATTAATTACTATTAGTTATGATATTAGTTAAAATTTATTGGACCCAATTTTTGATGGTTATTATAAAATATTAATTATAATATAATATTATTATATATTAGTTATAAAAATCATTATTATTACAATTATATATTATATATTAGTCAAATATTACCTAAAATATGGGTATGTTAGTTATGATATTAGTTAAAATTTATTGGACCCAACTTTTGATGGTTATTATAAAATATTAATTATAATATAATATTATTATATATTAGTTATAAAATAAATTACTATTACTATTATATAATATATATTGGTC
The DNA here is from genome assembly GCA_027924585.1 of Larix kaempferi. NCBI lineage: Eukaryota > Viridiplantae > Streptophyta > Pinopsida > Pinales > Pinaceae > Larix > Larix kaempferi. Next base: position 11,830,838 of record BSBM01001048.1, read on the forward strand.
AAATATTACCTAAAAGAATGATGTGTATATTAGTTATGATATGAGTTAAAATTTTGACGGTTATTATAAAATATTAATTATAATACAATATTATTATATATTAGTTGTAATAGTAATTAGTGGAGAAAATGGGTTATACTCATTTATTAGAATTAGTGGAGAATGGGTTATGCTCATTTATTATAATTAGTGGAGAATGGGTTAGGATATTAATTTCATTTCGATATCCAAGACAATTTGGGGCACCCAATTATTTTAATATCCAAGAAACTTTAGGGCAGGGGTAGTGAAATTATATTATTAAAATAATCCATTATTTTGAGATTATATAATAAAAAATTGTTTAAGACATGCACGGTGTTTGAATTTTAAATCAATTTAATTGGCTAACACATAATGACATGAAATTTTGAATTAGGAAAGAATGGGTTTGGTATGTTAGTTATGATATTAGTTAAATATTATTGCACCCAACTTTTGACACTTATTATAAAATATTAATTATAATATAATATTATTATATATTAGTTATAAAATAAATTACTATTACTATTATATTACTATTACTATTACTATTATATAATAAATTACTATTACTATTACTAATATATAATATAAGTTATTTGACCCAAATTTTGACGGTTATTATAAAATATTAATTATAATACAATATTATTATATATTAGTTGTAATAGTAATTAGTGGAGAATGGGTTATACTCATTTATTAGAATTATATATTGTTTATGTATTACCTAAAGGATGGATATATATTATATACTAGTTATGATATTAGTTCTTAGTTTAATAAATTTTGATGGTTGTTATAAAATATGAACTATAATATAATATTATTATATATTAGTTATAAAATTAATTACTATTAGTTAAAATTTATTGGACTCAACTTTTGAAGGTTATTATAAAATATTAATTATAATATGTTATTATTATATATTAGTTATAAAATTAATTTAGCATTGAATCACCTATGAAACCAAACCTTTAGGAAAAATCAATGTTAAGCTTATGTTATCTAATCCAAAATCATAGGAATCTTTTTTAAACCTTCCTTTACTTGCTTTAGGTGTGTGCCAAATATAAAGTTCAAATCCAATGTAATAAGAATCTTTAAAGTACCTAACGTAAACTGCATCTATATCATCATCAGACAGAGGGTGTCGATTTGACTGCTCTCAAAGAAGTAGCGTAGCCATTGCAAGGGTTTCACACTCCTTTTTCTTTCCATTTGCTAAACTCTCTTATTTTTAAAGTACCTTGAGACCTATTAAAAAAATCTTGTATTTCTACATATTCCATCAAATATATTTTAGATAAACTTCGAATGATTCATATATGAGATAAAGTTATATTTCGATCAGTCAAACACCGAGATGTAAAATTTTCTTGATTAACTGCCCTCTCGTAACTAGAGTGGCCATCAGCTCCTGCTTAGCGAGATCCCGGTTTCCATGGATGTGACAAGGTCACCACTGAATTCTATAGGATTAGTAAAAAGCCATTAGTGAATCATTCAATCTACAACATTTTTTACACTATCCAAGCAAACTCAAAATCAATGAATGTGGTTATTTCCATACAAACTTATCGAACTCTAGACATTTTTGCACTTTAAATTTGTAGATAATTGAATTCAAGAGAAACCAGAGGACAATAGTTCGATTCTGTGGAGTAAAAAATACTAATAAAATAGAGATGCAGAAGAAGAACGGAACAAAACAGGCCATAAAAACTTGGAGAAATAACTAACCTTTCTATGCTTGGAGATTTTGATTCATAAGAATAAATTAACCTTAGAAACGAATTTAAGAGGTGAACGAGTTCGGCCGTAAGCACAAAGACCTAGGGAGTCCATAATATATGCAAGCTATTGTAATTAAACTCTTAGTCCCAATTTCCAGCCATCTTATACATAAAAATAATTAAGAATAGGTTAATCTTACAAGTGCGAGGAAAATGAACCCTAACTTTAGATCTACTGAAAATATATAGACAATGTATTGCCCCGGTTCTTACTAGGGTTTACATGTTTTGTTAAAATATCAACAATAATGGAAAGAGATCGAAACAAAATCGTCAAAACTCTGAATGCAGAATGATATACAATGAAGATTCTTGAAATACAAGAATTCCTTAAACATTGGTCTCTTGACCTTTCAATCACACCACATGATCATCATCAGGAGTGAAAGGATCTCATACTGAAAGATGGTGAAATGCACTGAGATGCATCAATCTATTTTGGAATTTCATAGTGTTTTGGGTATTGCATGGAAGCCCTAAGATGCATGGATGTGTTTGATAAACAAATACCAGTGTTATAGAAATACATTATGAGATTTTGGTTTTCAAATTACCTATCATAAATCCGGTCAGAAAGAAAAATTAACCTTTACGATGAAAGAAAATAGACTGTAACTTCTACGTTGGCAAGCCTGTTAGGAATAATCTAGCTCGAGATAGAATATGAAGGTTTTACAAAGAGTGGGTATAATAATTTCTTGATATCCACAATAGTCATGTGTCTGAGATGTTCCTTGTAAAGACGGAATTGTAAAGGAAGTCAATAAAAATACAAAGATTTAATGATTTCAATTTCAGCATTGTTGACGCAGAAGCTAGGTGTTGCAACAAACATTCCTTTATATCATCTAACCTTGCTCTCATAATACACAGCCTAAAACCATCATGTTATATTATCTAACACAATGCAAAATAACATAAAGATTTAACTGCTTGATACTAATGAAACTCACACAGGATTTTATTGATTCAAGGTAAAATCACAGAGTTACATTACAACAAATATTGACAGGAGTAACAACATTCCAGTAACAACATAAACTCACACAGGATTTTATTGATTCAATTGATTCAAGGTGATATCACAGAGTTACATTACAACAAATATTGACAGGAGTAATAACAGTAACAACATTTACCAAATGGTTACTCGTGTTGCTATAACAACTCTGAAATCCTATCCCTGAGATGTAGAACAGTTGGTGGCCGGTGATGGTTAAGACACTCCTATGCAAGGTGAACCCTGCAGATACTAAAATCCAACCATGTTAAAAGCTGGTGCAGTCTATGGTGTGATCCCAGTGAGACAGATAGAGTCCCTGAGTCAATGTGCTGATTACTATGTTTCAGCCTTTTGCTTCATGTTGTTCATTGACTGGATCTTCTTCTCCAATGCGTCCTTCACGACCTCTCCTTTTGTGTTTAACCCCATTTCATGGCTTCCACCACTCCTTTAAATTATACAGTCTTCCCTTGAATCGATTTCGCTTCCTCTTCTAAGATCGAATAGTATATACAGGCTGAGTTCAGAGAAACTAGTTTTGTTCCTTCGACAAAATGCCTTGTATACAAACGTAGAAACCTTACTACTTGAGGATACAGCTCATAATTTTCTGTTTATATCAAATTCCATAAACAATCTTACAGGAAGAGTGAATCAAACGATCTGCGGGCATAAAGGAGGCAAACAACACTTACTCCCTCGCCGCTAATATCGTGACAGAACATAGCTAGAAGTCAAATATTGCAAGCCCAGAAAATACTAGTGGGAAATGAAGGCTATCACAACCTTGCATATTTTTTTTATTAACTATAACGGGACATCTCTCTTCCGGATGACTCAGAGCAAGGCCAGCCTTAATATTAAGTAGAAGAAGGATTGGTCTAGCAAAAAGAGAGACTGTCACCCTGTCAACACTAAGCATACAAAAGCTATCAGAGTACCACAACCACCCCGCACTGAATCAAATATGGTCTCCATCGGGTTAGCAGTAAAGCCTCACAGCTGGCTCCTACCATGAAACCCATTAGGTCCCATAACCTACAGCCAAGTAACAAAATAAAGTCAGAGCTCAATTGTTTCCAAAACATAACGAAGGATTTAGTAATGGCTAAAGGGAGAGGGCACATTAAAAACCCTGATAAAAATTATTCAGATGGTTAAAGAACCCTCTGGTAGATGAAACCTAACAAAGGGCGAAGGCCCTCTTCAAACAAAACAAGATACTGTAATTAATAATTCTATCACTTACTTAGGAATGGAAGAGCAGTATCAAAACAAAGAAGATTGTCCCTACAACAAGGTATAAGAATCAGGGAATTACCAGGTACTGAACAAATGTGCTCGGATGTTTAAGAACCAAACTCTTTCAATGATCAAACCGTTACTTGACAAACCATTACTTTATGACGATGCCTCAATAAACATCTACGAAGCAAAAAAAATATCAGCTTACAGGCTAGCAAATTTATATAAAGAGAGAGTAAGAGGTCTCCAAACTTTACCTGTCAGCAACCAAAGAACGCTGTTAGCATGTCCTTAGGGTGGAATAGAACCTCTTTGTCTGACTGCAGCCAGCTCTAAAGAAATTAGGCTTAATTGGTTATGAAACTTTAGCTGTAATTTATACTAACAGAATAAAAGACATAGTTGAATAAAATAAAAGACATAGTTGAATAAAAGAAAACTGTAAAAAAAGAATTTAGCACCAGACAGACTCCCCCTCAAATAAAAACTTGCTTGTAAAATTGGGTCCGTTGAAAAAGAGATACAACAATGCTCCCCTCCATCGGATCTCCCATCCAACGGTTTAATAGCAGAGCACCGTTGGATCTGAGGGAGGTCAATTTTCCATAAACTGCTTAATCAGGCCCGCCGCCCGACAATCGACCCGCTGACTTACAGCTGTTACACTCTCCCAGGTCCAGAAACCTCGAGATTCGGTGTAAGTGATAGTGATACAACTCGCCATGTCTTAAATACAGGTAGAGCATATTACACGATTAACCTAGCACTATTCAATGCCCTAACTAACTGTCATCGGTGGTGTATCGAATGAAGTTGATGTCAATAAATGGATGGATCATAACTAATAATTAAACAAAAAATACTCCAGACTGTACACACTTTACAACAGGGCGGATTTACAATCCACTAAGCTTCATATGGTTTACATAACGATAACACCATAGAAACTATGCTTAGCACGAGTTGATTAGGAACTAGGGGTTACCCCTAATTCAAAGACAAATAACAATTTCTTGTTTATATGCATGACTGAATATTTAAATACTACGACTTTAATCATTTCATTCATATGAAGTTAATCCCGTAATGTACATCGAAATGGATTATGACCAAATCATTCAAAGATGTAAAACAAAATGAGACTAGTTCAATTGAATAAAAGCAATTCGATCTCTATAAAACACAGTTTGATGTTTATATGTAATGATCTAGACTGTTGGGTATGATACTAACACGTTAGAGGATGATCAAGTATAAAATGTTAAACTTTAAAATATCAACCATTCATGCCAATTAAGGTATATTATACAGTTGTAATGTCATCACAATTTAGTCTTTTTCTAACTTAAAATGCCTATCATTTAGCATATCTTTACTAGAAAATGCAGAAATATACAATACCATTTTATCTAGAACAGAAATATGCAATTCAAGTATTATGATTCATCTCTTTATATCGGTACTCTTTATATCGATACTCACATTGAAATAATATTTTTAAAAACCTTTTAAAAATGAAACTAATAGTCTTCATCTTCATTATGGGTTACTTTCTTTGACATATTCAAGACATCTCTTCATGAAACTTTGTTATCTCCATAAAACCTTCATGTAGTAAAATGAAACATCACTACTTATGCATATAAATTTCTCAACTAGCAATTAAAAACATGGTAGTTGATGTTGTTTTGGGTTGTAATAACATCTTTCTAAGTGAGGAATTTATACAATACTTGTTGGATCATGGATACTTCCTAAGGTTGGTTGTCTACAATAACACTAGGATTCGAAGGTGAAAATTTTATTATATGAACTCTTTAGGTTGGTCAACTAATAAGATAGAGGAAGGTATAGAACAAGGTTAGGTTAAGAAATTCTAAGAACTAAGTAGGTTCGGGAATTCAAGTTGTTCTAGTCTAAAGTTTGGGAAAAGAAGGCTCCGATGAAATCTCCTAGAAGGTTTAGAGATCAGTCTTTGTAATATATTTAGGAATACTAAAGACAATAATTCTCACCTATCTATTTCATGCCCCTTTAAATCTTAATGATGCTTGGGTTGGAGATAGTATACAGGATTGTCTCTTTGTATCGTTTAAGAGGCAAGATCTTAAGGACAAGTGGTTCATTCCAATATTTGTCATGTGAAACGATTGGTTAGCCCAAAATGCACCCCTTTAAATCTTAATGATGCTTGGGTTGGGAACAGTATAAAAGATTATCTCTTTCTATGATTTAAGAGGCAAGATCTAAAGGATAAGTGGTTCATTCCAATATTTGTCCTATGGAACAATTGGTTAACCCAAAATGCACTTTATGTTTCACTGCAAAAATACTCCAACATTTTAGGTCTATGCACATGCACTTTTGAAATTTTAAAGACTTGATAAAGACAATAATCAAATAGGAACAACTCAAGATCAGTAAAACTACTCGTGTGATTTTTTTATAAAAAATGTAAGGTTGAATGAAATGGATTCAACAACTATACATAATTGATGCCAATAAAGTAGCTAATAATGATGATATGGTAAAAAAACTACTTTTCGATGAAAACTACTTCCATTAAGTTTCGATGAAAACTCAAAACTAGTAATAAAATAGATGAAATCTGAAAAATTGATACACAATATAAATCTCACACATAAATCCATAACATGTGGTTACATAGTCAAAGGAAAATTCAACTCACGAGGGCTTATTTCGCTCACATATATAATGACCTCACATATATATAGTGACCTTAATGAGGTTCGATTTATTGTCAAAACAAGAACTTCTACTTATATCGTTACGATTTCATAAGTCACATTGGACAAAATTATGAGGACTTCTATCCTTTTCTAGTTTAATGATCGTCCAAATCCACCACCGTCGGGTTTCAGTGGAAACAACTCCAAAGTATTTTGAGTCCTTTGAGCTGACTCCCCAGTAGATAACACCACGCTTCCATGCGCCTCCAGTTGAGCTGTAATTCCAATCTATATATCATAGATACAGATGGTTAAATTTAAAATCAAGTAATCTAAAAGGTAAAATGGCAACATTTTTATACTTATACCTCCATAAAGAGGACTTAATCCTTACCAGATCGTTGACGGAGACTGGCCTGCCTCTCAGAGCTGAAAATTAAAAGCAAATATAAAAAGTTAACTTCAGAACAAAAATTAAAAGTAAATATACATGGCATACGAACTTCAGAACAAAAATTAAAAGCAAATGTAAATGTAAAGTATATGGCATACCCTCTTTTCCAGATGATTTCATTGCTCGTTTTTCTAAAGCTGAAGTGATTTTCTCTATATCCTCCACTGTCCATCTTGTAGTAGTCACACCTTCAGTGCTACTGTTCGCTACTTGCTTTTTATCCATGGCTGGTTTTTTTTCGTCCCCTTTTCTTCTATCCAAAATGGATGGAGTGAAGATGAAAATGTAGGCGAAACAAACAGTTATATAAAGTTTTTAATTGGAAGGTACGAGATGGATTTGTAAGAGAAATTAATGTAGTTTCACTAATTAGGGTTTTGTAAGAGAAATTAATGTAGTTCCACTAATTAGGGTTTTTTCTTGTTGTAGTGGTGTTTTAGGGTTCTAAATTGCTTTGAGGGCATTTCGAGATTGAAAGTAAGTCTGTTATAATGTGAATGTGAAAGGCAGGATAAGTTCTAATTAACATTCTTATTTTATGATTTTGATATTCACTTTTATTTATATATATATATATATATATACGTTTTAAAGATAAAATCTTATGGGTCTTATAAAATAATGTGTGATGGACAAGTGTGCAATGAATAAGATTTCTCAAACCAATAAAATTTAAGTATTTTGGTCAATCATTATGGTCTAGTTGAACTTATAGAAGTCAAAGATGTTTATGTGTCATAATTTATAAATCTCACCTTGGTTAAGACTTTAAAAAGTTAATGTCCAAATATAATAAACATACCTAAAATAATAAATATAGATTATTTTATATTATCACTACTTACAAGTCCTTTAAAATATAAATATCACATTAATTAAGATGATAATGGAGTAATTTTGAAATAATACAAACATTTATATAATTAATCTCTAATAAAGAAAAATAAATAATATTTAAAAAAATATCATAAAAAAATTAGGAGAGAGAAGAAAAATAATTGTTTGTTATTTTTGTGATAACTTTCTTCCCTGAACTCGGGATTTGACTCTTTTGGTACAGTTGGAAAGGCCTCTACTAGATCTACAACTTTCATGTTTTGAGTTTTCCGAGATTCCACGCCGATTTTTCGAGACGGACTTTTCTCAAAACACGAAAGTTGTAGCTCTCATCGAGGTCTTTCCAACGGTACCAAAAGCGTCTAATTCTGAGTTCAGGTGATAAACTGATCTAAAAAATAACAAACAATTATTTTCTTTTAAATATTATTTATTTTTATTTATGGGAGTAATTATACAAATGTTTTTCTTATTTCAAAATTACTCCACTTTCATTTTAATTAATGTGAGATTTATATTTTAAAGAAATTGAAAGTAGTGATAATATAAAATGAAATAAAAATAACGATTGTTTATTTTTAGTATTATTGTAATTATATTTTTTCATTATTGTTTTAGTTTTTTTAAGTTTTAGATTTTATTAAATATATAAAGAGAAGTAGTTGTATATTTATAAAAAAAATTAAGTAAATTATAATATAAATTTAAAAAAATTACCACTATATCATTTATTGTGTATGCATAATAATTTAAGCCTTTCATTATTATTTTGAGTCATCATCTCTTAACTCTACACTAACCTAACATACTTGTCAATTACCATTAATGTGATAGTATAGGTTGACCTTTACTAGATAACACCTTTAACTTAGTGTGACATGGCATATTTGTAATGTGACGTGGTTTTTTTTATTATTTTCCTTAAGAGGCCTATTTTAGACCCCAAATTTCCTCTAATAAGTATTTCAAAGCTAAAATGTTATCATACACATTTTTAGAAATAATATTACAAAGTTAAAACATTTATATATGTGGTGGTTCATTTATGTTAATTTATTACTTAGTGTTATAGTCAAACATATTTTAGTTAAGTTTTAAGTTGCTTAGTGGAGATGTTATGGAAGAGTTTAAGATCTTGACCAAGTGTGGTTGCTTGGAAATCATGAGAGAAGGTGATTTGAAAAATTAAGGAAAAGACTTTAAATATAAAAAATGTTATTTAATTAATTCAATGTATTTTATAAAAAAAATAGTTTTTATTTTAAGTATTTAATAATTTTAAAATTAAATATATTTTTTCAATTTTACTTCAAACTTTTTGGAATCCAACCAAAACAACTTTGGGTTTTCTAATTCATATTCATATTTGAAATTTCACTTCAAATAGGTCAAACGAATAGTTTTGTCCTAAAATATTTTTTAAAATAAATTATAATGCTATGTGGACATCCATATTGGGTCTACATGTCATCGTGAGTCCTACTATGTAGTCCATAACCTTTCTCATGCATTATTTTCCATGTGAGGCACAATTTAGGGTATTAATTTCAAGATCTTGGCATAATGTAGGGAATTTTCACTACGAATATTTATGGATCATTTTTATGGGTGAATTCAAGATTGAGTTTTTTCACGGAGGCACTTTAAGAGGCATTTTAAGAGGTATATTTAAGATTTTGATTTTTATAAATAAATTTTTTACAATGTATTTTCACATAGGTACTTTTATGATGATGATGATGATGACAACAAGAATGATCACTGTTAAATATTTGAACATTTTGGTGTCATGCTTCCAAAATCATTATATTTTATCTAATTTTAACATCTAATTTTATTTTTTTAAAACTTGTTTTTAATTTGCCTCTTCACTAAACCAATTTTACCTTAGAAATGCTTTGTGAGTATATAGATCTTTAGATAAACATAGTGAAAAAAGAGAATCTAGACTTTACTTAAAGTTAGGGGAAATGCTTAGCAATAAGTTTGCATCATTTTAAGACAAGATTTAAAAATAGATAAAGCTTAAAAATTACAAGAAAAATTAAATTTATACCTACAACATTTTCATGGATGGTTTGTTTCTTTTGATCCCCTTGTCCTTCCATCTATGAAAGATTGATGAATAGAATATGAAAATATAAGTGAAACAAGCATTTATATAAAGTTTTTAATTGGAAGGTATGAGATAGATTCACAAGAAAAATTAATGAAATTCCATTAATTAGGGTTCTCCATTGTTCTCATATTGCCTTAAAATGTTAATATTCTAACATTACAATGTGAATATTTTCCCATGGGCACTTTCATGGGGTAAATTCAACATTGGGTTTTTTCACGAGCAACGTTCATGGGTTATATTAAAGATTGTGATTTTTTATAAAGGCTTTTTTACAAAGCAATTTCACATAGGTAACTTGATTGATGATGATGATGATGATGATGATGATGATGATGATGATGATGATGATGATGATGATGATGATGATGATGATGATGATGATGATGATGATGATGATGATGATGATGATGATGATGATGATGACTACTTTCAAGGATTTGGGGATTTTGGTGTCATTCTTCTAAAGCCCTAATAATGCCTCTCTAATTTATTTATCATTTTACTTTATTTATTTAAAACTTTTTTTTACTGTCCTAAAAATGCTATGTGACTATGTAGAATCTTTAGATAAACATAGGGAAGAAAGAGAATCTAAATTTCACTTAAAGTTTACATCATTTTCAAACAAGATTCAAAAATAGATAGATATTAAAAATTGCAAGAAAAATTAGAGCCATACTTGCAACACTTTTATGGATGGATTTTTTATTCGATCCCCTTGTCTTCTTTCCATCGATGAAAGATTGATGAAATGAAGATGAGAATATAAATGAAACAAACATTTATATAAAGTTTTTAATTGAAAGGTACGAGATGGATTCACAAGAAAAATTTTAAAAATTCCCCTAATTAGGGATTTCCTTGTTCTGGTAGTTCCATAAAAGATTGGTATTCTAACATTACTTGTGAATATTTTCACATGGGTACTTTCATGGGGTAAATTGAAGATTGAGAATTTTTATAAACGCATTTTTTATGATTCGACATTTTTGTGTCATGCTTCCAAAACCATAATATTTCCTCTCTCATTTATGGATCATTTTATTTTATTTTATTTTTTAAAACATGTTTTTATCGTTCCTTTTTACTAAAGCAATTTTATCTCTTTGTGAATATATATCTAATTTTTAGATAAATATAGGGAAGAAAGAGAATCTAAACTTCACTTAAAGTTAGAGGAAATCCTTAACTATAAATTTACATCATTTAAGACAAGATTCAAAAATAGATAGACATTAAAAATTGCAAGAAAATTATAGCCATACCTGCAACATTTTTATGATGGCATGTTTCTTTTGATCCCTTGTCCTTCCATCGATGAAAGATTGATGAAGTGAAATGAAAATATAAGTGAATCAAGCATTAATATAAAGTTTTTTTATCCTTCCACGGATGAAAGATTGTTGAAGTGAAATGAAAAATATAAGTGAAATGAAAATACAAGTGAAACAAGCATTTATATAAAGTTTTTAATTGGAAGGTACGAGATGGTATTCCACTAATTAGAGTTTTCTCTTGTTCTCATAGTGCCATAACATGTTAGTATTCTAACATTACAATGTGAATATTTTCATATGGGCATTTTCATAGTGTAAATTCAAGATTGGGCTTTTTCTCTGAGGCATTTTCATGGGGTATATTTAAGATTGTGATTTTATATAAATGCATTTTTTAGAAAGCATTTTCACATAGTTATTTTCAAGATGATGATAATGATGACTAGGACTGCAACATTTTTATAGACTCTAACATTACAATGTGAATATTTTCACATGGCCATTTTCATAGTGTAAATTCAAGATTGGGCTTTTTCATTGAGGCACTTTCATGGGGTATATTCAAGATTGTAATTTTATATAAAGACATTTTTTTAAAAATATTTTTCACATAAATACTTTCATGATAATAATAATAAAGATGAAAATATCAGTAAAACAAATAACTGACAAATATCTATATAAAGTTTTTAATTAAATAGTATGCAATGGATTCACACAAAAAAATACCACTTCCTTGTTCCCATATTTCCTTTTATTTCCTTTTAGAATTAGAGATTAAAAGGTTCGTATTCTAAGTTACAATGTGAAAGCTATGTATACATTTCGAGATTGAAAAGTAAGTCCTTCAAACTTATAATGTGAAATGCAGGTTATGCTCTTAGCATTCAAATCAGATGACCCGTGTATCCACATCTTATGGAGTGTAAGATATATATACTTGACTAGGAGGACTACTTCGCTTGCTTTTCAAATACAAACACTTAGTATTTCAAAGTTAAGATGTTAACATACACAAGTTCACAAATAGTATTCCGAAGTTAGTTATTATTTCAAATGTAATTGCATTAATTTTTTAAAATAATATATTGTATTTTATAATTAAATTTAATGTGTTTTGTTTTTAAGATAAAAGGATTTTAATGATGTTATTTTTCATTTATGTTAATTTATTACTTATTGGTTTGTTGGGGTTAAATATTTGTTTTTAAAATGATATATTTTAAGGTTAAATTTTAAGTTGCTTAGTGGAAATGTTATGGAAGAGTTTAAGATATTAACCAATTTTGATTAGTTAGAAATTGTTGGAAATTATGAGAGGATGATTTGGAAAATTTAGTATAAAATTTTAAATATAAAAATTATAATTTAATGAATGACTTTCATATAAAATGGAATTTTTATTAGATGTGTATTTAGTTATATTTTTCCAATTTCTTTTCAAAAAATTTGGAATCCAACCAAAATCCTTTTGGTTTTTCTATTTAATGCTCTTATTTCTTATTATCTAAATTTAATTAACAATGGAGGTGGTTACAATAAGTAGAAACCTACTCTTTTAAAAAAATTGTTTTCCAATTTTCTAAATTTGAATGTAAAATCTTACTCCAAAGTACTCATTGAAAATTTCCACTCAAAAATTTACTTCAAAGTGACTTTATATGCTCCACATATGGCCCAAAGAAAAGTTTCATTCAAGAGTTTTTTAAAAATAAATTGTGATGCTAATGTGGATTCCACATGCTTGTGGCAATGACATCCAACACTGGGACTATGGGTGTTACCATGAAGATAGGTTACGCTTTTTGGAAAGTGGAGGACACAAGCATAGTAAAACACGACCTTGATCGAGCTATTGTTAAGGGATCGATCAAGAGTTAAATAGTGGGATCGAAGGCTTAATAAAGTGCTCGATAGAGCTTTTTTAATAAGCGTGTTCGAGGTTTTGTTAAACCATCGATCTAGCTATCGGGTTCGATGGTTATCTATAGCTCGATTCAGGTTACATGCTTGATCGAGCATTGAGGCTTGATCAAATGATCATAAAACAAAAGGCCGCGGTTGCAGAAAAGTTCACGCCCATTGAATTTAAGAGCTTGGTCGAGCGTCATAGCTCGGTCAAGTGTCGTACCTCGATCGAGCTTTATAAATATCAATTGATATCTTGACCGAGCTCCAACAACATGTATAAAAGCAAAAAGAAAATACGTTGGCTTATTTCACCGTGTTTGTTGCATAGGAGCTCGAATGAGAGGATAAGAGATATAGGAGTTCCCAATGCTACCAATTGTTCCCACTTGATCATGGACTGTAATTTGCCACCAAGAACCACCTCTTGCTACCATAGAATCCACATTAAGAGGTAGGCAACTAAAACCCACCAAAAACTATTTGTTCTATGCATTGATTGAAAGTGTTGTTTTATTTTTTAATTTTAATGAAAATTTTGTGAAATTTGTTCAAAACCCCTAGAACCAAAAATCATTTCTTCTATGCATTGATTGAAAGTGTTGTTTTTTTATTATTAATTTTAATGAAAATGTTGTGAAATTTGTTCAAATCCCCCCAAAACCAAAAATCAGTTCTTCTATGCATTGAATTGAAAGTGTTGTTTGTGTTTAGTAACTTTAATGAAAAATTTGTGCAATTTGTTCAACACCCTAGAAACGAAAAAATTTGCTATATGCATTGATTGATATGTTTTTTTTATAGTAATTTTAATGAAAAAAAATTTAGTTATTTTTATTGTGCATGTAATCTAAACTTTAGTTCATTTGAAATAAATTATCGATTTTGAGAATAAAGAGATTGTTGTTTAGAGTGAACTTGTATAGTACATGATGCATCCAATTTTATATCTATAGGTGTCATTTTTATAATTTAGGAAATGGAATTTTTCTTATTTCCAACTCCATAGCTGGAACTCAATTTGGGCCATTGTAACTTCATATTTTAGAAGTACAAAAACCCTAAATATGAGAAATGTTCAACTCAAAAAAAATCTTAATCATATATGTTTATAGGTATATCTTCCAAAAAAAATTGGTGATGTACATTAGATTAAAGATGTGAAACCATCTCTATATTGAATGTACAACCACGATGGGCATGCTAATGTTAGTTGTTAGTAGATGCAACAAATAGGTCGTAGAGATAGCTCAACCAAATTCCAAATATATAATTCAATGAGATTACACAAATTTTGTCATTAAAAGTATGTAAATCTAGTCATAAGGTTAGGGATCTAGGTGTTTCGCTGCTAAGTATATAATTAAGAAAATATATTGGTGGGTAAATCCATATATAGGTATATTTTTCTTAGAACCTTTATTGTATTCAACCGATAACATATATATGATTTATTGTAGTTCCCCTAGATGGTTGTAGATTTTGAGGGCACTTGTCGAGTGACCCGACTGATTGAAACTTCCACAAGTTAACCCTTTGAATTTATTTTTCTGAATAATTGAAGAACAACTGAGTATGTACGTGACGACAACTAATGAATGAAAATAATGAATTGTATGACAATTATGAAAGTAAATAATTATCTAATCTAAAAAATAGCATGCTGTGGATTGACTAGATGTGTGATGAATTATGTGATGAAAACGAAAGAAATACATGTAACGTAATGCCTTACTGATTAACAAGATATAAGATGTTATGAATAAACTGTAATTGCTTAACGATTAGCATGTATAAAATGATTATGATGAATAAGGACATGATTATTAATATGTGTTTTTTAGAATGTTTCCAGCGACATGTGAAACGGTTCACCAACGGACACACAAAGGAAATAAACGGTCGTAGCATACGAATAAATCACACACGGAAGGATGACGACGGTGTCGACTTCCAGCGGATCCCATGGCCCAGTTCAAAATCCCTTATCCACTTACTCGGGGTCGCGTGAAGTCGTGCGATGTGGACCACGACAGAGTTGGTCACGTACGAGTTGGGGGGCGTGCAGTAAGAACGAACTTACTCCTCAGCACCATTATCCCCCAATAGCTTGTAGACAGAGGATTGAAGGTAACAGATCCTAAATCCCTACATGAAGTTCCCGCAAGTCAAATGAAAAGATATCGGCAGAAGGACCTGACAGTGTGGTACCTTACCGAGAAACGAAAAGGATGGACGCAAGGACCCGACAATGTGGTAGCTTGCTGAGAAATGGATACGACGGATAAATGGACCCGACGGAGTGGTACCATGTCAAAGGATGAGCATAAAGGACAAATGTGCCCAATGGTGTGGCACCTATGTCCTACAAGGGATGAATTGGTAAACTTTATGCATAAAAACCATATAAAATTGCATTTAGAACACTTGCTCATGAAAATACATTTTAGTATTAAAAATAATATAAATAATTATTTTTAGGCATTTGCACATGCAAGTACTTTTTAGTATTTAAAATATTAGAAATAATTATATTAGGAGCAAAATGGAATCCTAGGCTTGAGTTATTAGCTAACACCACAAGCACCACAAAATAGAATTTAGAGTGAGCATCTTAGAGACAAACTTGAGTAAATTTAGAAAAGTAGGTGCGTTCTTCTAGGAAACTTGACACATGGATTTGTGAGATAAATTACTTTTTGAATATTAAGAAATTGGGTATTTTGCATGAAGCGACATGTGTCGCAGGGGAATTTCCTATTTAAGGAAGGCTTTTGGGATGGGT
Source organism: Larix kaempferi (assembly GCA_027924585.1). Taxonomy (NCBI): domain Eukaryota; kingdom Viridiplantae; phylum Streptophyta; class Pinopsida; order Pinales; family Pinaceae; genus Larix; species Larix kaempferi. The sequence goes on from BSBM01001048.1 coordinate 11,846,982, forward strand.
AAAGGACCCAGTTTTTGGATGGTTATTGTAATCCTGAAAAATTGAGTGACTTGCTTCTATTGGGGTTTGGCTAGAAATTATTGTGGGGGGGAACCCATTAACGAGTTTCTTGAAATGTGTGTGTGTGAGCTCTACGACTCGAAGCTCGAGGGTGGCCATGCGACTGAAAGAATGAGCCTATGGTTTGGTGGCGAAACTAACGGCTGCTTCGTCAATGGTTAATCGAGCTTTGCTGGAGGGATCCTACGGAAGGCACGGATGAAAATGCACAAGCTGGATCGGATTAACAACAATTTCTCCTTCGATAGTGGTCACGACCTACGGTCGACAGGTTATGGTTTTTGTCTATATTTGCTAAGTTATTGAGTTAATTTATTTTATTTCTCTAGTATTTATGGTATCTAATCTGTTTTGTATCAATTTGTTGAGTTTCAGGTTCAGTTCATGAGGACCATACAGGAGGGGTCCCTACATTGGTATCAGAGCCGGTTGAGCCTTGAGGGCACCAGACTCATATTATTTATGGTCTCTTGGTAAATCATTAAAACTGGAGTGACTTGGTTCGGACGCTACTGCAAACATACCTTTCACCATGCGATCGATCTCCAAAAAAAGGTACGATTGTTTAAGTTTTACTCTTTTCTTTCCTTTTTCTAGGGTTATTATGAATGAACATGCTGGGATGATCGTGAGAATATACAGATTTACAACTGCATAATGTTTAAATTAGAAATCATTTTTGTACTGAAATTTCTAGATCTGAACTTGTGTTTTATTCGTTAAAAATTCAACTCTAAGTTTCTAGTGTAAAACTCTATGGGAATCTAACCGTGGCATTGCAGATTGTAGCTGCGTAATGTTTAATTTCATAAATCTTTGTGTGCCAAAAATTATAGATTTGAAATTGTGTTTTACGCATTAAAAAAAAATTGATTCTATAATTTAATTATAAACTCACTAAATCATCCTATCCCTAAGAAATGGCAGATCCAAACCTCTATATTGTTTATTGGATAATAGATTTTCTGTTTTCATTATAAACTTAGTTCTAACCGTGAGAAATTACAGATCTAAACTAGTGAATTGTTTATTAAAAGGTTGATTTTATTATAAACTCATTAAAGGATTCTAACAATCAGAAACCACAAATCTGAACCTGTGCATTGGTTGAAATTGGTTTTATGCTTTATCTTATGACTGCCCTTTCCACCATCTAGAACTCCGAAGAAAGAATTGGATCTAATAAAAAAAAATGTGTGGAACCATTTGACCGACACATTCTAGCTTTAGAACCTTATTTATGTACTTTAATCGAGAAGTTATTATGTATAAGTTTATGCCTCGAAACTATTGATTATCCTATCTGATCAGAGAGTGAATGACACTCAGATCTAGATCTACGGATTCAACATTCACAATACAAGTAGAAAATTCATGATAACCTTGCATCACACATAAAAATATTTAAAAGATATAACAAAGGAATACTATGAGGAATCTCTAATAGATATTTCAACTCCGACACACTATGAACATCAATGATTTGAAAATGAGACTGAAAACTGCATCGAAATTCTATTAATCATGAGGTTCTTTACATAGAAACAGAATGAAACAATAATGGATTTACTAAAGAGAGAAATAACATCTCTCTAAAATATAGCTATGTCTTTAATCTCTTACAATATCACAATACACGGTAAAAAATGCTTCTCGACTCTACAAAAATTATCTAGAGAGACTCTCCACTAAAATTTCCAGCCTTTAACAATGGATTACAATCTCCTTTATATAGAGTTTGCAAGTAATCCTATTCGGTTACCTACATTCTATTAAAAACGTAATTGAGAGTCAATTTACTTTTTTACAAATTCTCTTGTCTAGCAAAAAATGCTAATCTTTTACATTTATTTTATTTTGTTAGGGGTATTATGCTTCCCTCTCATGTAGATAGTGGGTTTCCCAAGGTGTTGTCCTAAAGGTCCCACTAGAGAGATGCCAGATTGATTCATTTGATGCATCATCTGAACAGTGGCTGGACTTGCTGGTAGTATGAAAGAAATAGGAGGTGGTTGGTTTGCAAATGCACTTGGCACCTAAGCTACTAAAGATGTTGCTCGTCGATCAAACTATCCCCTTGAATCCTAGTAGGATGACTATTCTTGGGGTTGAGTAACTGTTGATATAGGTGGAAAGACATGTTTATGATGTTGGATAACCATTTTCCATTCTTTTCCTAAGGGATGTCTGTAATTTTTCAGAATCTCTAAAGAAATTTCAGCATTGGTATGGTTTTCATACCATGAAATAGGCCCCAATATTTTGGCAATGTTTCTTGATCCTATCCATATTTCAAAACAACTCTTTATTTTGTAAACTGCTTGCTTTCCTTTTATATCTCCTTCTAGTGATTCTGAGGGGAGCTCATCCTTCTTTTGCTGCAGATGCTCATGATACGTTTCTTTGGGATAAGTATCATCATTTCCATCCCATGGAGAGGGCATCCCCAATTTTAACACATATTTGAAAAGTTCCTTAAAGGGAATGATTTCATCATTTAATTCTTTAAAATTATCCCTCATCCTTGAAACATATGTTTGCTTCATTATCATTGACCTAGAAATTTTGATTATCTAAGTTATGTTTCCTAGCCCCTTATCATCCAACTGCTTCTTGGTTCTGTTGTTTAGATAACCTATAACTTATGCAGCCTTCCTTGGCATATGCCCTAACTACTTTACAACTGATTGAGTAGACATATCTAACTCATCTTGGATAACTTCAAAAAAATCCCATTTTTTCTTGAACCACTCTTCAACCTTCTCCGAGACAGCTTGAGAAATTCTTCTTAACAATTTTTCTCCTTGAACATCTATTTGGAGAGAAGTTACTTGAATTTTTAGGTCTCCTACTTCTTTCTCCAATTTTGAGATTTCATCTTATTTTTTGTTGATTTCATTTTCTAGTTCAAGGACTCTATTATATTTCTTCTCCGGTTCCCTTTTTGCTTCATCCAGTCTTGCATTTAGGTCATTGTCCTCTTCAATAGGTTTAGGACTGGACCTTAAATTGGATCTGTCCTCTTCCTTTGCATTAATATCAATAGTATCTGGGATATCAGTCTGAGACTCACTTGTAACTACTACTGCTATAGGCTGACTTCTCGTTGCTTATACAGTGGGATGACCCTCTTCAATAGAAATATTTGTGGCTCCCAATTTCAAATTTGCAATCTACCAATGAAGATCATCAATATTCTTCCTCCTCTCTTCAGACAACTGTTGAAATTCTATCATAGTGGCATATATTTTCCCTTTCTCTTCTTGCACTTGCTTTAATTCTTCTAAGTGCGCTGGTTCAATTGTAGGCATCTTCAGTTTCTTCCTCGGTGTAGCTATTTCATTGTCTTTCTTGGATATAAGTGACTTGATTGGGGTTTCATTAGATGGATTTGTTGCTAAGGATACCAACTTTGATTCCAAAGAATTTATAGTGATATGTTTGGCCCTAGTGGTCCATTTTTCCATCCTGTACAACTTCTCAAATTTCTCTTGTGCCAACCTTAGCTTTATTTCTTCCTTTTTAGATTTGACAATTTTTGTGCACATCATGTCACTTATCTGCTTATATAAATCCATCTTGTCTAGCTTTCTAAAGTCTTTGAAATTAATTATGTGCTCCTCTTCCCTCCAATCACTAAGTTTCATTGGCTTGGCTACCTTGGGTTCCAAAACAGGAAACCTCAAGGCATCCTGTTGGTGATCTGCTACTGCAATTATCATTTTCTCTAAGGTTGGGGGGTCTTGTCTTATATCTTTCATCATTTTCAATCCTCTTTCATTGATATTCCTATATCCATCCTAAAGGTCTGTTCTTATAGGGATCATGTGACGTTCCCCAAATAACAATAAGACATTATGTTTTTGTTTTTGTTATCATTATGAAATTCAGTTCAATAAGGGGCTAGATGAAAAATCTGCCGAATAAGTCCTAGGAGGACTGTTGTAAGAAACAACTTTGAATTTTAATTATTGTTTTAATAATAAAAGGATGAACAGGAACAGCCAAGTTAAATGAGGAGATCATGCATGGAAAAGTGGGGGACAAGTGAGAGTTAACCTTGGGAAAACCAGAACAGGTGTCAGAAGTGTATTTAAGACACTAGACACTCCCTGAAAATCAGGGATTTACTTAGCTGCGAAAATTCCATGAGGAATTGGCTGCTAATGGTAAGACCTAGGCAAAACTATAAAGAAAGGGCATATGTGGGAGGCAGGACGCTGCTTAGTATGCCGGAGAGAATTATACTTGCTGTGTGAGCACTCTGTGTTAGGCAAGGGATTCCGGAAACGTAACTGAGTTTCGAGGTTAACTGTCCACACTTTCCATGCATGTATCTGGCTCGGGGGTGATTACGGACAGACTTGGTGTTTGTACTTAATATACGGTTGGGTGGAACGAGGCTGTTCCGACTTCATTCGGTTACAAGTTCCAGGTTTTGTTTTTATGATTACAGACTCTAAGCATTTCTCTTGATGGTTATTAAAGTCCAAATTATTGAAAATAGATTTTGTTCATAATGAAAGTTGTTGATTCATTACTGCCAATGCTGTTAGATCTGCTAAAGAATGGACGATGGGTGCTTCCGGAAATCCATTCTTGCTAATCTATCATGAGTTATTCGTTTAAGTTAATTTAAATCTGGGAATTTTAACCTGCATTTATGCTCAGAAACAACAAGGAATTGGGGCGATTATAGTTCATAAACTTACTCTCAAGTTGAATTACAGGAGTTTTGTTTTTATTGATTTATTTATGATATAAGTTGGATCTAGGAGTAAATTCCCCATCAACATATACTTTGACAGTTTAAATGAAATCGTCGAATTCAACATAAAACCCCTCTGTGTAAGAACCTTCCCAGATTTATTTCCCATATCTTCAGTGGTATAAATTTTGGTAGATCGAAGCACACTTGGCCTGCTAGGTCGGGTTAACTTAGTGCTTAACCTACCTGCAAACTCCTTGACCTTTTGTTTTTATCACCGCCACAAGGATTCTCGTACTAAAGTTACCTCGAGGCGTCAATTTTACTCTTAGCTACAAAACGGTGGATACGAGTAATTGTTATTTGGTTGTGGACTAATTTCCAATCCGTTATATGACATGTTTAGCAAACGATTCCATTATTTTATATTCATTTGAAGAACTACATCACGACTAACGGAGGTTACAATAAATAGATGGGTATGGTATGTCCAGTTAGGGTTTGGATACATGATGTTTTGGGCGATTTATAGATTTGACTTGATACCTGGAAATGCCAGGCTAAACGCTCCATCGTTGAGATATAAAGGAACCTATATCTCCACCTTTAGAATCGACAGGCCTCTGTAGAGCGAGTCCATCATTTTTCTTGCTTTCATGAAGAATTTACAACATTATTAAAACCATCGAATCAAGTCTCCTAGTTTTTCTTTTACCGTTTAACCTAGGGTTTGGCCGTATTTCCTCCTCAAAGATTGAATAGAGGTTCGTATCTATTAAGACATTTAGGAATTCCATATCAGTGATAGATGAGAATATTATTGGCAATGTTTTAACTATAAAATATGCAGACTCAGAATATTATTGACAACGTTTTTTAACCAGAAAATATGCAGACTCAGAATATTATTGACAACGTTTTTTAACCAGAAAATATGCAGACTCAGAATATTATTGGCATCGTTTATCCAGAAAATATGCAGACTCAGAATATTATTGGAAACATTTTAGCCATAAAATATGCAGACTCATAATATTATTGGCAACGTTTTAACCATAAAATGGGAAGACTCAGAATATTATTGGCAACGTTTTAACCATAAAATATGGAGACCCAGAAATTTCTTTCTCCTCAGACCCAGAATTGCATTTCATAAATGAGTAACTAAGGCTAAGAAACATCTCTATTGCTCAAACCGGAAGGGAACGAAAAGTGAAAACATGCAAGAACCTCATCCATTAATTAAAATTTAGGGGTCATGAAACCCAGGTAACTGAAAAATTCCTTTAATTACAGTATTTTAGATAAGGTCGATAAAGTCCATTTAAAGATTTAGAAAAGGGCCCTGAATCGAAAAACTAATTAGTTCGTTTTGCCTCTTTTAATCCTTCTCTCAAAAAACTAAGATCCTCATAAAGAAGTAGTATGAAATTGTTATTACATTAAGTTCGTAAGCAGCAAAACCCTAGGCCGCCTCGAACCATTGAAGCTTCCGAAAAACTAACCAGGTTATAAGATTAGCAAAAGCCCCTTGGTCATTGGGGAAGGGTCTTGCCCAGGTTGTTCCTGTCATTGTATGAAGGCGAAAGAGCAATACCACTTACCGGAAAGGAAAGGCTCCCACTTTAACCTGCGTCGCTTCAAGTTGAAGACACCTACCATCAGGAGTAAAATTTATATTATTATCAAATGACGATGGACTGTTTTCAAAAATAACAAAACCAGAAAAGGATTCTGAACCGAGGTATTAGGAAGTTACCTCTGCAGTATCGCAGGGAAGTTGCTACATCTCTTAAACTCAAGAATTTCTGGAATAATCACGATGGCTCCAGACTGCAGGAAAAATCATTTTTTTAGGCCCAAAGCACCAGTTTAAGCTTGGGCAAAGTCTTTAAAACCTCACTCGAAGGCCAGAAAGTAATCGATCCAGAGAAGTTGAATATATGTTGAGGAGTTACTGTATTCCAAACACCGAGACCACCAAACCCTGTCATTCCCAGGTGCAGGTGGCACCGTAGTATTCAAATACAATAAATGTAGTCACATGGCCAGACTAGAAGGTACTGAATACCCCAGTACGGGTAACCTGTCGGGATGCAGGTGGCACTTTCGACAACAGTTACATTGATGGTGTCACATGGCTAAGTTACCTAGCTGAGCTTCGCTGGTTGGTATGAAGTACCTGCAAATTAAATGTTAGAACAATTCCTTGACATTCCAATAAATTGAAGGGTTTACAAACCAGTTCTAACATATTAATATTACCTAGCTGTGCAAAACATATGGCAATCGAACCTTAGCGTTTGTTAGGATTGGATAATGTTAGTGCCTTTATTTTTCCTATTGACATGTCAATAAGATTCAAAGAAAAACGTGTTATCTTATACCTATATCTTTGATAAACATGGTACTGCATTTTGAAGTTTGGTGTTATTAAAAAGGGTTCGCTAAATGACTTTATCAATACAGTTTTAATACAACCTTGTCATCCTAGTTTGAATGTGTGCTTTGTGTGATTCCAGTACTAGGTTAGAAGAATAACATTAAGGAATAACATTAAGGCATCTTTTCAACCATACCTTGTTACCGGCATCATGAGGAAACTTCAGAAGCATAGGAACCTGCATACCAGTATACGAAGGGAAGTTTAGCCGTAGCTAAGTAAGTGGTATGTCCACATAATATCCTTCTAACTAGTAGGAACACAAGGGTAATAACATAAGTAAGAACAACGTTACGAAGGCATTAATTATATTAGATAATTGAATAACATACTTCTGCCTTCTGTAAAGAGAAAGGAACTACAAAAAGAAGAAGAAAAAAAAAAAAAAAATTTAACGAGATTTCACATATGGTATGAGAGCTAGATTCAACCCTGTCGCCTTGGAAACACCTAGCTTTTGTTGCACTTTAAATAAAAATTTCTAATAATGTATTCGGATGTTGTATGCATTTGTTCCAGTTTAATTTTTCAGATGACTTCGCACGAGGAATACGGAGAAGAGCCTGAAGGAAATGAACAGGCAAGAACAGAAGAACATTCTGAAGCAAGTCAGGTACTAGAAACCATGAGGAGCTTGATCGTGGAGATACAAAGCTTCAAAGCGGACAATGAGCAGCTAAAGAAATCTCAGGAAAAACAGCAAGAAATCAATGAAATTTTGCTGCAGAGTCTTCACAAAAGGAATAATGGCGAAAAACAAAAGGAGGATACGAAGAGGAAAGAAGAGACTAACGAAAGCGCTGAGAAAAAAGGAAATTCCTCCAATGAGACCCAGAAATTCGAGCATCAAGATAAGACCATTGGAAAGAGGAAGGTTGACCACCTGGAGGGTGAATTCAAAAAGATAAAACCTACCAGCTTCGATGGAGAATCAAAAACTAGCCAAGAAGCGGAAGCCTGGCTGCTGGACATAAAGAAGTACTTTCAGATTTACAACTACTCCAGCAATATGAAAGTCAGAATGGCTATGTATAATCTGAAGGGAAAGGCCAGCATATGGTGGCAAGACCTGAAGATTTCCCAGGGACTAAAAGAAAAGAACCTTGAATGGTCAGAATTCAAGAAATATTTCAAGAAACAGTACCTATCCGAAAGTTATTACGAAAGAAAAACCAAGGAATAGTACGAATTGAAGCTGGGCCAAATGACAATGGAAGATCTTATCAATAAATTCTTAGACTTGTTACGGTTCGTTCCATACATCAAGGAAGAAAAATTGAAGGTACAGCGGTTCTTAAGCTGTCTGCCACAGTCATATAAAGATCGAATTGAATTCGACAATCCAAGAACGTTAGATGAAGCACTGAGAAAGGCCAGACTATGTTTTGAGCAATACAAACAAAGGAATGATACTACTAAGGCATGGAAGGATAAGAAACAGGAAAAGTTTAACCAGTGGAAGAAACGTTTCAAACCCCCACCTTTCAGGAACATGCCCAAGAACTTCCAAGGAAATTCATTCCCTAAGAATGAACAGTTGCAGCAGAGAACCTTTAAACCCTCTAACATGGGAATAAAAGGAAGTGTTGGTAATCCTAAGGAACCACTGAAGTGTTGGGAATGTGGTGAAGCCCATTTACGCAGAAATTGTCCACGATACAATGAAGCAAACAGGATGTTGCATAATATACAAGAGGCATCCACGGTGGGAGACATTGGGAAATGTTATCACCGAATTAGTGCAGCCTTGGAAGATCGACAGGCAGATCATCAATCTGCTATTGTGGAAATTGAAGGTAAAATTTTTGACCATGTTTGTACTATTTTAATTGACCCAGGGGCAACCTTAAGCTACATCACTCCCAAGATGATGGAGCACTGCCAACTCATCAAGGTAAAGCACCCTAAACCCTGGTTAGTTCAGTTAGCTACAGGAGCAAAGAGGAAGGTAACTGAATATATATCTGACTGTGAACTTCAAATACAAGACCACAAAACAAAGATCAATTTAAATGTGTTACCTTTAGGATCATATGACATGATAATAGGTATGGACTGGCTGGAAAGATATAAGGTAGTACTGAACTGCTTTACCAAAAACTTTACCTACATTGCTGAAGACCAAATTCTAAGAACAGTGAGTGGAAAACAAAAAACTGTCTCTGTTAGGCAGATTTCTGCCATGCAGTTAAAGAAGTGCATGAGAAAAGGATGCAAGATTTACGCTATAAGAGTATCTGATTTACTCCTCAATGGAACTCAAACTTCCATAGCAGAGCATCCTGTCTTGGGCGAGTTCCTAGACGTATTTCCAGAAGAAATACCGGGGTTACCCCCTCAACGAGAAATTGATTTTTCCATTGAACTGTTACCAGGATCAACACCAGTGTCAAAAATACCTTATAGAATGAGTATCCCAGAATTGACGGAATTAAAAATTCAGATTCAAGAATTACTAGACAAAGGGTATATAAGACCTAGTGTCTCACCTTGGGGTGCACCGGTCCTTTTTGTCAAGAAAAAAGATGGGACTCTAAGACTATGTATCGACTATAGGCAACTGAATAAGGTAACTGTTAACAATAAATACCCCTTACCACGAATTAACGACTTGTTCGACCAAGTAGGGGGAGCCAAAGTCTTTTCCAAATTAGATCTTCGATCTGGGTATCATCAGATTCGAATTAAAAATGAAGACATCAGTAAAAATGCATTCCGAACTCGATACGGACATTACGAATTTGTAGTGATCCCATTCGGTCTAACCAATGCCCCTGCCACATTCATGTGCCTAATGAACGGTATCTTCAACAAATACCTAGACCAATTTGTGCTGATTTTTATTGATGATATCCTAATATACTCCAAGTCGGAGGAAGAACATGAACAACATATAAGAATCGTATTGCAAACCTTGAGGGATCATAAATTGTATGCAAAGTTGAAGAAATGTGAGTTTTTTAAATAGGAGATCCAGTATCTAGGCCATATTATTTCTACGGAAGGAATTTCAGTAGACCCACAGAAAATAAAAGCCATAGCGGATTGGCCTGTACCGAGAGATGTGGCTGATATTAGATCTTTCATGGGACTCACCGGTTATTATCGGAGGTTCATTGAGGGATTCTCAAAGATCGCCTATCCCATTACTTCATTACAGAAAAAGGGGATTAAGTTTGTTTGGTCCTGCAAGTGTCAAGAAAGTTTTGAACGACTTAAGGATTTGCTGACCAAAGCACCTGTTCTAAAAGTAGCAGACCCATGTAAAGGATACACAGTCTGTACGGATGCTAGCAAAGAGGGAGTAGGAGGAGTACTGTCCCAGGACGGACATGTAGTGTGTTATGAATCACGGAAGCTAAAGGAGCATGAACGCAACTACGCGGTTCACGACTTGGAATTAACGGCAGTGGTACACGCACTGAAAATGTGGCGTCACTACCAGCTGGGAAAGAAATTTCTGTTACTAACAGATAACACTTGTGTCAAGAACTTATTCAACCAGCCAGGGCTCAATGCCAGACAAGCAAGGTGTATGGCCTTTTTAAGTGAATTCGACTTTGACGTAAAACATATAAAAGGTAAGGAAAATACAGTGGCAGATGCACTTAGTCGAAGGACCCACGAGGTGTACGAGATAATAATGAGTCAACCAGAAAGTAATCTCATGGATAAAGTAATAGTGGCGAGCAAACAGGATGCAGAATACATAAATCTGCAAAGTAAAATTCAGCAAAATGAGATAAACGTGAACGGGACAGATTTCAAAATGGATCAGAAAGGTCTGATTTGGTTCAAAGATAGGCTGTACATGCCTAATGTTGCAGAAATTAAATTGTTTATCCTAAATGAGATGCACAAACCCCCTTTTGCAGGTCATCCCGAGTATCAAAAGATGATAACAGCCCTTAGAGAACAGTTCTTTTGGCCTAAATTAAAAACTGATCTAGCTGATTATTTATCTAAATATTTGGGATGTCAACAGGTGAAGGCAGACCATAGACATCCTGCTGGTTTATTACAACCATTACCAATTCCTGAATGGAAATGGGAAGTGATCTCACTAGATTTTATCACAGGTTTGCCGAGAACACAGCGACAACATGACTCTATAATGGTGGTGGTTGACAAATTTAGCAAATCTGCACATTTCATTCCGGTAAAAACCACTTATAAGGAAGCAGATATTGCAGGAATATTTCTAAAAGGAATATTCATATTACACGGAGTATCAAAGATGGTAATTTCAGATAGGGATGTGAAATTTACCTCCAAATTCTGGAAATCTTTATTTGCAGGTCTAGAAACAAGAATTAATTTCAGCACGAGTTATCACCCTGAAACGGATGGACACACTGAGCGTACCAATCAGATCATTGAAGATATGCTAAGAATGTACGTCATGGAAAAAACCACCAAATGGGAAGACTATTTACATCTGGTAGAGTTCGCTTACAACAACGGGTATCAAGCATCATCAAGAATGAGTCCATTCGAAATTCTTTATGGAAGGAAGTGCACTACCCCAGTTAGCTGGGATAGCCCGGTCGATCGTCTGTTGGTAGGACCGGATTTGCTGCGGGATATGGAACAAACAGTCCCGAAGGTGCAGAAAAATTTAAAGGTGGCTCAGGACCGCCAAAAAAGTTATGCTGATATAAAAAGAAAGGATAAGGAATTCTCAGTGGGAGAACATGTGTACTTGTGGGTTAAACCAAAGAAAAGCTCGCTCCGACTAGGGAGTTGCACTAAACTCGCACCACGATTCTGTGGGCCCTTCCAAATACTTGAGAGGATTGGACCTGTAGCTTATAAATTGGCTTTACCAGCACATTTAAAAATTCATAATATTTTTCACATTTCAGTACTGAAAAAGTATATTCATGACCCCACTCATATTATTGATTGGAATTTGATTCAGGAGGCTCCAGAAGGCGAATTTCAAGTGGAACCATTATGCATTATGGACAGGAAAGAAACAGTACTTCGGAACCGAGCCATCGCTCAGGTAAAGGTGCAATGGAAGCACTTTTGTGATATTCCTCCTTTATGACCAGTTATGGTAAAAAAAAATATAATAAAAATGAAAACATTGTTGTACACTTGGTTACTAGTCAGGAGCTCAAGGCCAAGGCCCCCACTAGTGGACCTTGAAATTATTATTATAGTATTTCCTAAGCTTTAGATGTTATTGTAAATCTAAAGGACTAAAGGAGGTGACACAACTTAACAATGGACGACTAAATACGCTAAGAAGGAAAGTGATTGGTAGGGTGACCATCAAGATCTAGCGATAGATGGTGGGTATCATCTTGGTGCCGTAGGCACTTAGAGGAAAGTAACGACCTATTTAGTCGACCTTAGGTGAGCGATCCTAAAATTAATAACTAACTCGTCGCAAGGGTTGAAGAACTCTTAAAATGACGTATTCTCTAAGTTAAAGAAAAAGTTAAACTTTCAGTCTATAATCCTCAGTATAACTAATCAATCACCTTGAGTTATTCTTATTCTCGTTTTAAGTAAACGTTAGTGATTATTAATCACAAAGTAAGTAATCTAGCCCCTATTACATTTTATGATCAAGCTAGCTACTATTTTAAATCAAGACTAAGTAGTCATCCTTATTATCTGGTTTCATATCAAATCACATACTTAATGTATTGAAAATATAAAAGATGAAGTTACTTTTATCAAGTATTTAATTGTATAAGCTGAATTAATATGTGATATTATACACATATGAAAATGAATTCAAGTTATGAAGATTTTCGCTAAGGAAAACTAACTTTAGCCTAAATCACTAGAGGTAGCACACTTAATATCTTGTCATATTTATATGTGTTACCAAATAAAGAAAACTACATTAAATTACTAATTGTGGATAGCCATATATAAGTGGAAAGCTAAACTCAAATTTTGGCGTATTTATATATATGCCACGTTTTTACATATATGAAATATATATGTATTCAAAGAATTAGAAAAAGAGATAAACTCATACCTTGAAATGAGGATTATTTCCCGATTTGGCAGACTCCACGAAGTGGGGTATTGGTTGATTTATGAAAATAAAGTAAACATATATCTCATATATACTATTGAGTAAAGATTATAAGTAAGAGCACTCCGAGTCTTACCGTTGCCAATTTTTTCCCTGCGCGAAATACCTTGGTAAGTTCGCCTGCACCACTTGTCAAATTTCCATCAACATCTGTCGAGAAGAAGCTTTAGGAGAAAACTGTTTCGGGAGGGAGATATAGTATCCACGTGCTAGGGTGAAGAGATCCCGGCATTGGTGTAACAACATTTGGGTGTTATGATGCTCAACAATGATGCGATAGAAAAGGGGAGGGAGAATGAGAAGTCGGGGGGAGGGTGAGCGATTTCGGCGAAAGGATATCTAAGTCAGGTTACCTGTAGGTGTTCATAAGGACTCAGGCCTTCGACGACTGCACTTCTGCGTGAATGGTAGATTTACTTTTATATTTTGCCGAGACTTCAGATCGGCTCGGCCTGGAAACAAGCTCAAAACCTGGTCCTAAATCTTTTTCGTTGTCTGCCCTGGTGAGTTCATAACGTGATTGGATTGCTAAATTCGTTTCTCTGTATGAATCCATTAAGCTTGCCGGAATTGGAGTTTCTGCATTATTTTCAATCTTTCCAGGATGGATCTCAAATAGCAAATATGTGAAATATAATTGCATCATTGTAATGCCGATTTTCTGTCAGGAAGGAATAGCCGAGATTCAAAAATAGAATTTCACCATTTTTTTTTAATATCGATTTTTCTGCCACAAAGGAATAACCCAGATATGCAATAGAGATCTGGTTTACATCATTTAAACGTTGCATTGGATCTCAAATAGCAAATATGTGAAATATAATTGCAACATTGTTAATGTCGATTTTCTGTCAGGAAGGAATAGCCGAGATTCAAAATAGAATTTGCACCATTGTTAATATCCATTTTTCTGCCAGGAAGGAATAACCCAGATCTGCAATAGAGATCTGGTTTACATCATTTAAACATTGCATTGGATCTCAAATAGCAAATATGTGAAATATAATTGCAACATTGTTAATGTCGATTTTCTGTCAGGAAGGAATAGCCGAGATTCAAAATAGAATTTGCACCATTGTTAATATCGATTTTTCTGCCAGGAAGGAATAACCCAGATCTGCAATAGAGATCTGGTTTACATCATTTAAACATTGTATTGGATCTCAAGGATCATAGTTCATTCCTAGGCATTGGACATCACTTTTAATGTGGGTTTTTCTATAAGTAAAACTTAGCCCCGTTTGTGAAGTAGGGATTGCAGGGTATATGCTTTACATTGGCAAATTTCTGGTCCTTCCATGATCGCAATAAACGCTAAGACCTAGAGACAAGGATATAGTTTCATGTCTGCAGTTAAAGATCGATTTGCTTTCAGGAAAGAATAGCGCTGATTAGGAAAAGAGAGCATAGTTTTCTTAGATCTCAGTATGAACCGAATTAGCCGTTTTACTTTTCATTGGTTACTACAATGGTTTAAAGGATCTTTGTATGGAACAAATATAGCCTATCGTACATATAGCCCGTCCGTATGTTTGTTTTATCAAGTTATTATCTGCCTTCATTTTAAATCTCTGGATAGAATCAAGCTAGAACAGCCTAGCTGAGATACATTGTTAATAAGAAGTCGAGGCATGGTGTATTATCTCAGCCATTAATAAGCTACCTTTGTTCAAGTTTATCAAAAGGGAGTTTACAAAAGTAAAATTCTGGATCAGGATCCTTGATCCTTAACAGAGATTCCATAGGGTTTGTTTTTCCAAATCGTATGGGTCTTGGTACATCATTGCTTAACGATCTATGGACAGAGATTCCGCTTGGTCTTTCTGTATAGTATAGGCCTTCATGTGAAAACTCGTTGAACTCGGACCTCTGTTTTTCATGCTCGGTATGATTCCTAGTTGTGATCTCAGTAGATAGAATTGTCGTGTTTTATTTCCTTTGGGATTATATTTGTTCTAGGATGCAAACTACACATTTTAGTCATACCAAGACAAGTCTTGTAATTTAGGTTGGTGTTGGGGCGAATACCAGCATTTTTAAATATTTAATAATATTCGAGAGAAGTCTTGTAAGCCTATGCTGACCCTCGTGTAAATACCAGCAGTTATAAATAAATATTAATACCAAGATGGATTTGGAACTTGTACATAGATGTAGGTGGTGGAATGGAAATTATGTAGACGGTTACTCAATCACCATGCTGGTTTGAAATTGCATTTTCGTCCAGCATTGGATCTCTGCCTTTTTACTAACCATTAATCTTTCATTGCGAGTTTTTCTTCTTTATTGATGCCACGTCTGACTCTCCGCTTAGAGATGGATAGGGATATTTTACTATGCATTAAAAAATGCTCAAAGTCCTTGTGTGGTAAATCGATCTGATTAGAACCCTTCGGTTATATTATGGATTGAGATTTATGGTTCCTCCATCTTGTGCAAGGTTTCATTTACTCTGTCGATAATGCATACAGAGATTTCAAGGGTTCAGCGTTGTGTAATTATTACTGCTCTGTCGATTTGCATACCAAGGTTTAGGTGGCTACATGTTGTATCTTTTATTTTGTTTCTATTGTTTATTGTTGTCGATCGCTTATTGAGGTGCCTCCATTGTTGTGATTTTTATAGGCTATTCGCTTATAGATCCCTGTCGTATTTTTGTTATAATCAATGATTGAGTACATACAGTCATTGTCTTATGTTTTGTTCTAACAAGTGTTTATGCCATCGTTTTGGTATAGAGATGATTCTGGCTTAAGAGGCCTGCAAGGGTAGCATAGTCTGCAAGAGAGTAGAAAGTAAAAAGCGCAACAATGGCATTGCTGGATGTAACCCCTTGTGGCTAAATAATAAAAGAATGCACACACCTTTTGTGGACTAGCCCGTGTACGGGTGAACCACGTTATATTTTGCCTCCCATGTTTCCTATGGTGTTTCTCAATGTGTTTTATATATGAGTACTTGTTTCTGTCCTTAAAATGTTTATGATTACTTTGATGTATATAATTCATATAGAAGGTTGGTTGTGGATATAATGCTTCTCTTAGGATTATGATTGTGTTGTTACCATTGAGATTGTTTTATGGAAAGCAGTATATGTTCCTTAAAGGATGTATATTAAGACAGAATGAAGTTTGTGTTTCCCTCAAGATTTAAGAAATGGTTGACATCTTAAGTTAAGCACTGATTTAGTAAAAACATCTATCTATTCATGCAAAAATGACGGGAGATAGTACTTAATATACATGAGTTTCATTGAGGGATATTTTCCTTGATTATTATAATTACATTTTTAAACAGTAATAAACATTGCAAGGTTTTAATTATTGTAAGCAATAATTTAAGAAAGTAAACCCACACTTTTAATTTCCGCATATATTTTAGTGGCATTTTAGGCACTTAGAAAAGTTTTAAATTTTACGGAATTTTGGGTTCGTGACATATGGTATCAGAGCATTAGGTTGCAACACTAGGGCCTAATGAGCTCAACATGCGATAAGTAAGTATGAAGGTTGACTAATCAAGTATTCGTGTTTCATTTTGGATGCATGGATTGTACTGGAGGAGAGGAAAATGAATCTCCAAGCTCGACTTCAAGTTTCTTCCGCCAGAGCACAGGTTGCAAACACTTGGGCTTATTGAGATCAATTGGAGAAGAACAAATACAAGTTGGTCAGACTAGAAAAGGAGCTTCATTCTATAAGCCAAGAATAAAATGTTCACTTCCAAAGAATCGTCAAGAGGTAAGCGACAAAACTTCTTGAAATCGCAAGTAAGTACGTATGATTTTACTGAAGAGTTATAATTAGAGTATCTATTTGTGAACATTACATAAGTTCATGATCTCCTATGGATGACACTAGACGATGAATATCTCCTCACCCTTTACAATTAGTTTCATTGAATGACAAGAAAGTACTCTTTTAATTAGTTAGATTATTGGGGGTAAGTCCTTATGAAATGGGTACTTGTAAGTAGAGTAAAAGCACGTTTTGGAAATTATCCTAACTATTTCACAGTGAAGTTTATAGGCTAAGGAAGTCTCCTAATTTGTTGGACCTTAGATAACTAAGTAAACTTGATTGACCAATAGTCTAGATTTCCAAATATAAAATTTAGATGGGGAATGTAAGCAACTTAAATCTGTTAAAAGATCCATTAAGTTCAGATCAAAAGTAAGTCTTTATGTTAAAAGGTCCATTCAAGATTTGATAGTTTGGGTCAGTCTTGGGTTTGAACTATGTAAGAAATGATCAGGTTCCGTTTACATATAAGTTACTTTAAATAAGAAAGTTTATAAATTTATAATGCGGTTGACCTTAGTAGTAAAATCTGTAAAGGTGTATGCTGCCGGAGGAGTCATTGCGAATTTAATAATACTAGTTATGAGGAAAGCATAATTATGTGATGTTAAGATGTTGTTTTATTCCATAAGAAGTATAGTTTGGCTAGACTAGGATGTCTGGTTCCTTTTAAACAAAGAAATTAACTTTAATTGGTGTGAAGTTTTCGATGACTAGGAAATTGTGAGATTACAAAGGAGAAAAATGTTAATAGTCTCCTTGCTAATCAATTTCATTCTAGTATGTAATTGTAGAGTATAAGTAATCATAATACGATTTTTGTGACATTGAAGCATGCTCGTACCCTTACATATAAGTGCAACAAAAGGAAAATGGTTATAATTACATATACCTGTGAATATTAATCAGTTAATACATATGATGAGAATGCATGAGTACCTTTTATATATACCTCTTATTTCAGTAATTTCTACTAAGATAGACGTGGGAAACAATGAGTAATAGTGACACTTTTATTTGCTCAATATTTATGATGACTTGCTATCCATGTACCACTATATGTTTGCTCAAATTGATTATTTTTGTTAACGGATAGATTATTGGAAACCTAGAACCAACATGAAATAAATACAGGTGAGTAGGATGCTGTAATCTTCTGACGTCCTTATGTTGCCACAAGGAATGACTGTTTTTATTTATTATGTGTTAAGGAAACATTGATGACATGGAATTTGCAGGGTAGATCAGAAGTGATCTCTGAGACAGTAATCGAGGTATAAGCTTTTATGAAACAAGTAAAAAAATGATGTTTGAACATATGTTATATATACGATTGTTCTTATGATTTAATTACCTTTATACGACCAACACTTTGAATGTTGTAGTCAAGCAAATGCTATCTTCCACACATCACTGCCTGACACCCATCAATGGGTAAATGGGGAATATATATCGATTCATGTATAATACTAATACGTGATGATACGAATAAACTGGAACCTCGGCAGATGAAGGTGAGCTATGCGGTCGCCTTTACAAAGGTACATGGTTATCTGTATATGGTATGTAAGTTCATTTTAGACAATTAGTTATCTCTATATGATGTTAGGGTATACAAAAGGGGTTGTATAACTAAAAATAGGAATTGTGTTGAAATGGTGAAAGCTAACATTCGAGGTTAAATGATCATTGGTATATCATGTTCAAAGCATTATGAAATCTTATAAGCTAGATATGTGTAGTAGGAAATGACATCTTAGATGATTACATCTGGATATTTTATTGAGAAAAATGATTTTCTTTTTGTTTAAAGAAGGGATCTTCTTACAATATTTGATTTTGTATATAAAGTGATACTAACAAGTGGAATTTGGCAGATGGTGAAATTTCTGTGAAGCTTGTGAAAATGCAAGAGCATGAATATTATGCATGGTAAAATAAGGGGGTGAGGATTTAAGATCCACATCACAACTGTTACATATTCTTTTAAATTTTGATATATTTTTGATCGGGAAACTCGACCTAGATTGGTCAGAGTAATCGTATGGGTACAGAATGTAATGTGACGAAATAAATTGATTAAATTGAAAGAGATTTTTTATTTTTTTTTCTAGACTCAAGCAAGGCGGCTTGGGGAAAATAAATTCCGGGACTCAAGCGAGAAGGCTTGAGGGGGATTGTGTAAAGAGTGTTGTAATGGCATTGAAATACTCCCAAAAATCAGGAATTGAAAAGCCACTAGGATTCTTGGAGAATCGGCTGGCTGTAAGACCTAGGCAAGCTATAAGAAAATGTATATATGGGAGGCAGGACGCTGCTTAGTATACATGAAAGAAATGTTTGTTGCGTGAGCACTAAGGTGTTAGGCAAGACATGAAAGAAATGTTTGCTGCGTGAGCACTAAGGTGTTAGGCAAGACATGAATGCAATATTTAATGCGTGAGCACTAAGGTGTAAGGCAAGACATGAGAGAAAGGATTGCGGTGTGAGCACTAAGGTGTTAGGCAAGAATTCCCTGGATCAAGTGAATGCTGTTTGTGATTTTGTCAAACAGTATACAATCATGGAGCGCTAGATCTATTCTAAATATTGCAAGTGATATGTGCAATAAAGAACTCATGATTTATGTTTCTGAGTTTGATTATGAAGTTGATGACAAGTTGTTACTAAACATTGTTCTTTTGAATTCCAGTTCTGTGGTACAAATGATGGCTCCAAGAGAAGAGTGAACACCGAGGACGGTGTTATTTTAAAGGGGATGAGGATGTGATATTCCTCCTTTATGACCTGTTATGGTAAAAAAAAAAATATAATAAAAATGAAAACATTGTTGTACACTTGGTTACTAGTCAGGAGGTCAAGGCCAAGGCCCCCACTAGTGGACCTTGAAATTATTATTATAGTATTTCCTAAGATTTAGATGTTATTGTAAATCTAAAGGACTAAAGGAGGTGACACAACTTAAAAATGGACGACTAAATACGCTAAGAAGGAAAGTGATTGGTAGGGTGACCATCAAGATCTAGCGATAGATGGTGGGTATCATCTTGGTGCCGTAGGCACTTAGAGGAAAGTAACGACCTATTTAGTCGACCTTAGGTGAGCGATCGTAAAATTAATAACTAACTCGTCGCAAGGGTTGAAGAAATCTTAAAATGACGTATTCTCTAAGTTAAAGAAAAAGTTAAACTTTCAGTATATAATCCTCATTATAACTAATCAATCACCTTGAGTTATTCTTATTCTCGTTTTAAGTAAACGTTAGTGATTATTAATCACAAAGTAAGTAATCTAGCCCCTATTACATTTTATGATCAAGGTAGCTACTATTTTAAATCAAGACTAAGTAGTCATCCTTATTATCTGGTTTCATATCAAATCACATACTTAATGTATTGAAAATATAAAAGATGAAGTTACTTTTATCAAGTATTTAATTGTATAAGCTGAATTAATATGTAATATTATACACATATGAAAATGAATTCAAGTTATGAAGATTTTCGCTAAGGAAAACTAACTTTAGCCTAAATCACTAGAGGTAGCACACTTAATATCTTGTCATATTTATATGTGTTACCAAATAAAGAAAACTACATTAAATTACTAATTGTGGATAGCCATATATAAGTGGAAAGCTAAACTCAAATTTTGGCGTATTTATATATATGCCACGTTTTTACATATATGAAATATATATCTATTCAAAGAATTAGAAAAAGAGATAAACTCATACCTTGAAATGAGGATTATTTCCCGATTTGGCAGACTCCACGAAGTGGGGTATTGGTTGATTTATGAAAATAAAGTAAACATATATCTCATATATACTATTGAGTAAAGATTATAAGTAAGAGCACTCCGAGTCTTACCGTTGCCAATTTTTTCCCTGCGCGAAATACCTTGGTAAGTTCGCCTGCACCACTTGTCAAATTTCGATCGACATCTGTCGAGAAGAAGCTTTAGGAGAAAACTGTTTCGAGAGGGAGATATAGTATCCACGTGCTAGGGTGAAGAGATCCCGGCATTGGTGTAACAACATTTGGGTGTTATGATGCTCAACAACGATGCGATAGAAAAGGGGAGGGAGAATGAGAAGTCGGGGGGAGGGTGAGCGATTTCGGAGAAAGGATATCTAAGTCAGGTTACCTGTAGGTGTTCATAAGGACTCAGGCCTTCGACGACTGCACTTCTGCGTGAATGGTCGATTTACTTTTATATTTTGCCGAGACTTCAGATCGGCTCGGCCTGGAAACAAGCTCGAAACCTGGTCCTAAATCTTTTTCGTTGTCTGCCCTGGTGAGTTCATAACGTGATTGGATTGCTAAATTCGTTTCTCTGTATGAATCCATTAAGCTTGCCGGAATTGGAGTTTCTGCATTATTTTCAATCTTTCCAGGATGGATCTCAAATAGCAAATATGTGAAATATAATTGCATCATTGTAATGCCGATTTTCTGTCAGGAAGGAATAGCCGAGATTCAAAAATAGAATTTCACCATTTTTTTTTAATATCGATTTTTCTGCCACGAAGGAATAACCCAGATATGCAATAGAGATCTGGTTTACATCATTTAAACGTTGCATTGGATCTCTAATAGAAAATATGTGAAATATAATTGCAACATTGTTAATGTCGATTTTCTGTCAGGAAGGAATAGCCGAGATAAAAAATAGAATTTGCACCATTGTTAATATCCATTTTTCTGCCAGGAAGGAATAACCCAGATCTGCAATAGAGATCTGGTTTACATCATTTAAACATTGCATTGGATCTCAAATAGCAAATATGTTAAATATAATTGCAACATTGTTAATGTCGATTTTCTGTCAGGAAGGAATAGCCGAGATTCAAAATAGAATTTGCACCATTGTTAATATCGATTTTTCTGCCAGGAAGGAATAACCCAGATCTGCAATAGAGATCTGGTTTACATCATTTAAACATTGTATTGGATCTCAAGGATCATACTTCATTCCTAGGCATTGGACATCACTTTTAATGTGGGTTTTTCTATCAGTAAAACTTAGCCCCGTTTGTGAAGTAGGGATTGCAGGGTATATGCTTTACATTGGCAAATTTCTGGTCCTTCCATGATCGCAATAAACGCTAAGACCTAGATACAAGGTTATAGTTTCATGTCTGCAGTTAAAGATCGATTTGCTTTCAGGAAAGAATAGCGTTGATTAGGAAAAGAGAGCATAGTTTTCTTAGATCTCAGTATGAACCGAGTTAGCCGTTTTACTTTTCATTGGTTACTACAATGGTTTAAAGGATCTTTGTATGGAACAAATATAGCCTAGTGTAGCTATAGCCCGTCCGTATGTTTGTTTTATCAAGTTATTATCTGCCTTCATTTTAAATCTCTGGATAGAATCAAGCTAGAACAGCCTAGCTGAGATACATTGTTAATAAGAAGTCGAGGCATGGTGTATTATCTCAGCCATTAATAAGCTACCTTTGTTCAAGTTTATCAAAAGGGAGTTTACAAAAGTAAAATTCTGGATCAGGATCCTTGATCCTTAACAGAGATTCCATAGGGTTTGTTTTTCCAAATCGTATGGGTCTTGGTACATCATTGCTTAACGATCTATGGACAGAGATTCCGCTTGGTCTTTCTGTATAGTATAGGCCTTCTTGTGAAAACTCGTTGAACTCGGACCTCTGTTTTTCATGCTCGGTATGATTCCTAGTTGTGATCTCAGTAGATAGAATTGTCGTGTTTTATTTCCTTTGCGATTATATTTGTTCTAGGATGCAAACTACACATTTTAGTCATACCAAGACAAGTCTTGTAATTTAGGTTGGTGTTGGGGCGAATACCAGCATTTTTAAATATTTAATAATATTCGAGAGAAGTCTTGTAAGCATATGCTGACCCTCGTGTAAATACCAGCAGTTATAAATAAATATTAATACCAAGATGGATTTGGAACTTGTACAAAGATGTAGGTGGTGGAATGGAAATTATGTAGATGGTTACTCAATCACCATGCTGGTTTGAAATTGCATTTTCGTCCAGCATTGGATCTCTGCCTTTTTACTAACCATTAATCTTTCATTGCGAGTTTTTCTTCTTTATTGATGCCACGTCTGACTCTCCGCTTAGAGATGGATAGGGATATTGTACTGTGCATTAAAAAATGCTCAAAGTACTTGTGTGGTAAATCGATCTGATTAGAACCCTTCGGTTATATTATGGATTGAGATTTATGGTTCCTCCATCTTGTGCAAGGTTTCATTTACTCTGTCGATAATGCATACAGAGATTTCAAGGGTTCAGCGTTGTGTAATTATTACTGCTCTGTCGATTTGCATACCAAGGTTTCGGTGGCTACATGTTGTATCTTTTATTTTGTTTCTATTGTTTATTGTTGTCGATCGCTTATTGAGGTGCCTCCATTGTTGTGATTTTTATAGGCTATTCACTTATAGATCCCTGTCGTATTTTTTTTATAATCAACGATTGAGTACATACAGTCATTGTCTTATGTTTTGTACTAACAAGTGTTTATGCCATCGTTTTGGTATAGAGATGATTCTGGCTTAAGAGGCCTGCAAGGGTAGCATAGTCTGCAAGAGATTAGAAAGTAAAAAGGGCAACAATGGCATTGCCAGATGTAACCCCTTGTGGCTAAATAATAAAAGAATGCACACACCTTTTGTGGACTAGCCCGTGTACGGGTGAACCACGTTATATTTTGCCTCCCATGTTTCCTATGGTGTTTCTCAATGTGTTTTATATATGAGTACTTGTTTCTGTCCTTAAAATGTTTATGATTACTTTGATGTATATAATTCATATAGAAGGTTGGTTGTGGATATAATGCTTCTCTTATGATTATGATTGTGTTGTTACCATTGAGATTGTTTTATGGAAAGCAGTATATGTTCCTTAAAGGATGTATATTAAGACATAATGAAGTTTGTGTTTCCCGCAAGATTTAAGAAATGGTTGACATCTTAAGTTAAGCACTGATTTAGTAAAAACATCTATCTATTCATGCAAAAATGACGGGAGATAGTACTTAATATACATGAGTTTCATTGAGGGATCTTTTCCTTGATTATTATAATGACATTTTTAAATAGTAATAAACATTGCAAGGTTTTAATTATTGTAAGCAATAATTTAAGAAAGTAAACCCACACTTTTTATTTTCGCATATATTTTAGTGGCATTTTAGGCACTTAGAAAAGTTTTAAATTTTACGAAATTTTGGGTTCGTGACATATGGTATCAGAGCATTAGGTTGCAACACTAGGGCCTAATGAGCTCAACATGCGATAAGTAAGTATGAAGGTTGACTAATCAAGTATTCGTGTTTCATTTTGGATGCATGGATTGTACTGGAGGAGAGGAAAATGAATCTCCAAGCTCGACTTCAAGTTTCTTCCGCCAGAGCACGGGTTGCAAACACTTGGGCTTATTGAGCTCAATTGGAGAAGAACAAATACAAGTTGGTCAGACTAGAAAAGGAGCTGCATTCTATAAGCCAAGAATAAAATGTTCACTTCCAAAGAATTGTCAAGAGGTAAGCGACAAAACTTCTTGAAATCGCAAGTAAGTACGTATGAGTTTACTGAAGAGTTATAATTAGAGTATCTATTTGTGAACATTACATAAGTTCATGATATCCTATGGATGACACTAGACGATGAATATCTCCTCACCCTTTACAATTAGTTTCATTGAATGACAAGAAAGTACTCTTTTAATTAGTTAGATTATTGGGGGTAAGTCCTTATGAAATGGGTACTTGTAAGTAGAGTAAAAGCACGTTTTGGAAATTATCCTAACTATTTCACAGTGAAGTTTATAGGCTAAGGAAGTCTCCTAATTTGTTGGACCTTAGATAACTAAGTAAACTTGATTGACCAATAGTCTAGATTTCCAAATATAAAATTTAGATGGGGAATGTAAGCAACTTAAATCTGTTAAAAGATCCATTAAGTTCAGATCAAAAGTAAGTCTTTATGTTAAAAGGTCCATTCAAGATTTGATAGTTTGGGTCAGTCTTGGGTTTGAACTATGTAAGAAACGATCAGGTTCCGTTTACATATAAGTTACTTTAAATAAGAAAGTTTATAAATTTATAATGCAGTTGACCTTAGTAGTAAAATCTGTAAAGGTGTATGCTGCCGGAGGAGTCATTGCGAATTTAATAATACTAGTTATGAGGAAAGCATAATTATGTGATGTTAAGCTGTTGTTTTATTCCATAAGAAGTATAGTTTGGCTAGACTAGGATGTCTGGTTCCTTTTAAAGAAAGAAATTAACTTTAATTGGTGTGAAGTTTTCGATGACTAGGAAATTGTGAGATTACAAAGGAGAAAAATGTTAATAGTCTCCTTGCTAATCAATTTCATTCTAGTATGTAATTGTAGAGTATAAGTAATCATAATACGATTTTTGTGACATTGAAGCATGCTCGTACCCTTACATATAAGTGCAACAAAAGTAAAATGGTTATAATTACATATACCTGTGACTATTAATCAGTTAATACATATGATGAGAATGCATGAGTACCTTTTATATATACCTCTTATTTCAGTAATTTCTACTAAGATAGACGTGGGAAACAATGAGTAATAGTGACACTTTTATTTGCTCAATATTTATGATGACTTGCTATCCATGTACCACTATATGTTTGCTCAAATTGATTATTTTTGTTAACGGATAGATTATTGGAAACCTAGAACCAACATGAAATAAATACAGGCGAGTAGGATGCTGTAATCTTCTGACGTCCTTATGTTGCCACAAGGAATGACTGTTTTTATTTATTATGTGTTAAGGAAACATTGATGACATGGAATTTGCAGGGTAGATCAGAAGTGATCTTTGAGACAGTAATCGAGGTATAAGCTTTTATGAAACAAGTAAAAAAATGATGTTTGAACATATGTTATATATACGATTGTTCTTATGATTTAATTACCTTTATACGACCAACACTTTGAATGTTGTAGTCAAGCAAATGCTATCTTCCACACATCACTGCCTGACACCCATCAATGGGTAAATGGGGAATATATATCGATTCATGTATAATACTAATACGTGATGATACGAATAAACTGGAACCTCGGCAGATGAAGGTGAGCTATGCGGTCGCCTTTACAAAGGTACATGGTTATCTGTATATGGTATGTAAGTTCATTTTAGACAATTAGTTATCTCTATATGATGTTAGGGTATACAAAAGGGGTTGTATAACTAAAAATAGGAATTGTGTTGAAATGGTGAAAGCTAACATTCGAGGTTAAATGATCATTGGTATATCATGTTCAAAGCATTATGAAATCTTATAAGCTAGATATGTGTAGTAGGAAATGACATCTTAGATGATTACATATGGATATTTTATTGAGAAAAATGATTTTCTTTTTGTTTAATGAAGGGATCTTCTTACAATATTTGATTTTGTATATAAAGTGATACTAACAAGTGGAATTTGGCAGATGGTGAAATTTCTGTGAAGCTTGTGAAAATGCAAGAGCATGAATGTTATGCATGGTAAAATAAGGGGGTGAGGATTTAAGATCCACATCACAACTGTTACAGATTCTTTTAAATTTTGATATATTTTTGATCGGGAAACTCGACCTAGATTGGTCAGAGTAATTGTATGGGTACAGAATGTAATGTGACGAAATAAATTGATTAAATTGAAAGAGATTTTTTCTTTTTTTTTCTAGACTCAAGCAAGGCGGCTTGGGGAAAATAAATTCCGGGACTCAAGCGAGAAGGATTGAGGGGAATTGTGTAAAGAGTGTTGTAATGGCATTGAAATACTCCCAAAAATCAGGGATTGAAAAGCCACTAGGATTCTTGGAGAATCGGCTGGCTGTAAGACCTAGGCAAGCTATAAGAAAATGTATATGTGGGAGGCAGGACGCTGCTTAGTATAAATGAAAGAAATGTTTGCTGTGTGAGCGCTAAGGTGTTAGGCAAGACATGAAAGAAATGTTTGCTGCGTGAGCACTAAGGTGTTAGGCCAGACATGAATGCAATATTTAATGCGTGAGCACTAAGGTGTTAGGAAAGACATGAGAGAAAGGATTGCGGTGTGAGCACTAAGGTGTTAGGCAAGAATTCCCTGGATCAAGTGAATGCTGTTTGTGATTTTGTCAAACAGTATACAATCATGGAGCGCTAGATCTATTCTAAATATTGCAAGTGATATGTGCAATAAAGAACTCATGATTTATGTTTCTGAGTTTGATTATGAAGTTGATGACAAGTTGTTACTAAACATTGTTCTTTTGAATTCCAGTTCTGTGGTACAAATGATGGATCCAAGAGAAGAGTGAACATCGAGGACGGTGTTATTTTAAAGGGGATGAGGATGTGATATTCCTCCTTTATGACCTGTTATGGTAAAAAAAAAAATATAATAAAAATGAAAACATTGTTGTACACTTGGTTACTAGTCAGGAGGTCAAGGCCAAGGCCCCCACTCGTGGACCTTGAAATTATTATTATAGTATTTCCTAAGCTTTAGATGTTATTGTAAATCTAAAGGACTAAAGGAGGTGACACAACTTAAAAATGGACGACTAAATACGCTAAGAAGGAAAGTGATTGGTTGGGTGACCATCAAGATCTAGCGATAGATGGTGGGTATCATCTTGGTGCCGTAGGCACTTAGAGGAAAGTAACGACCTATTTAGTCGACCTTAGGTGAGCGATCCTAAAATTAATAACTAACTCGTCGCAAGGGTTGAAGAACTCTTAAAATGACGTATTCTCTAAGTTAAAGAAAA
This sequence comes from Larix kaempferi, assembly GCA_027924585.1. Classification (NCBI taxonomy): domain Eukaryota; kingdom Viridiplantae; phylum Streptophyta; class Pinopsida; order Pinales; family Pinaceae; genus Larix; species Larix kaempferi. The sequence continues at coordinate 11,874,832 of BSBM01001048.1, forward strand.
AGTTAAACTTTCAGTATATAATCCTCATTATAACTAATCAATCACCTTGAGTTATTCTTATTCTCGTTTTAAGTAAACGTTAGTGATTATTAATCACAAAGTAAGTAATCTAGCCCCTATTACATTTTATGATCAAGGTAGCTACTATTTTAAATCAAGACTAAGTAGTCATCCTTATTATCTGGTTTCATATCAAATCACATACTTAATGTATTGAAAATATAAAAGATGAAGTTACTTTTATCAAGTATTTAATTGTATAAGCTGAATTAATATGTAATATTATACACATATGAAAATGAATTCAAGTTATGAAGATTTTCGCTAAGGAAAACTAACTTTAGCCTAAATCACTAGAGGTAGCACACTTAATATCTTGTCATATTTATATGTGTTACCAAATAAAGAAAACTACATTAAATTACTAATTGTGGATAGCCATATATAAGTGGAAAGCTAAACTCAAATTTTGGCGTATTTATATATATGCCACGTTTTTACATATATGAAATATATATGTATTCAAAGAATTAGAAAAAGAGATAAACTCATACCTTGAAATGAGGATTATTTCCCGATTTGGCAGACTCCACGAAGTGGGGTATTGGTTGATTTATGAAAATAAAGTAAACATATATCTCATATATACTATTGAGTAAAGATTATAAGTAAGAGCACTCCGAGTCTTACCGTTGCCAATTTTTTCCCTGCGCGAAATACCTTGGTAAGTTCGCCTGCACCACTTGTCAAATTTCCATCGACATCTGTCGAGAAGAAGCTTTAGGAGAAAACTGTTTCGGGAGGGAGATATAGTATCCACGTGCTAGGGTGAAGAGATCCCGGCATTGGTGTAACAACATTTGGGTGTTATGATGCTCAACAACGATGCGATAGAAAAGGGGAGGGAGAATGAGAAGTCGGGGGGAGGGTGAGCGATTTCGGAGAAAGGATATCTAAGTCAGGTTACCTGTAGGTGTTCATAAGGACTCAGGCCTTCGACGACTGCACTTCTGCGTGAATGGTCGATTTACTTTTATATTTTGCCGAGACTTCAGATCGGCTCGGCCTGGAAACAAGCTCGAAACCTGGTCCTAAATCTTTTTCGTTTTCTGCCCTGGTGAGTTCATAACGTGATTGGATTGCTAAATTCGTTTCTCTGTATGAATCCATTAAGCTTGCCGGAATTGGAGTTTCTGCATTATTTTCAATCTTTCCAGGATGGATCTCAAATAGCAAATATGTGAAATATAATTGCATCATTGTAATGCCGATTTTCTGTCAGGAAGGAATAGCCGAGATTCAAAAATAGAATTTCACCATTTTTTTTTAATATCGATTTTTCTGCCACGAAGGAATAACCCAGATATGCAATAGAGATCTGGTTTACATCATTTAAACGTTGCATTGGATCTCAAATAGCAAATATGTGAAATATAATTGCAACATTGTTAATGTCGATTTTCTGTCAGGAAGGAATAGCCGAGATTCAAAATAGAATTTGCACCATTGTTAATATCCCTTTTTCTGCCAGGAAGGAATAACCCAGATCTGCAATAGAGATCTGGTTTACATCATTTAAACATTGCATTGGATCTCAAATAGCAAATATGTTAAATATAATTGCAACATTGTTAATGTCGATTTTCTGTCAGGAAGGAATAGCCGAGATTCAAAATAGAATTTGCACCATTGTTAATATCGATTTTTCTGCCAGGAAGGAATAACCCAGATCTGCAATAGAGATCTGGTTTACATCATTTAAACATTGTATTGGATCTCAAGGATCATACTTCATTCCTAGGCATTGGACATCACTTTTAATGTGGGTTTTTCTATCAGTAAAACTTAGCCCCGTTTGTGAAGTAGGGATTGCAGGGTATATGCTTTACATTGGCAAATTTCTGGTCCTTCCATGATCGCAATAAACGCTAAGACCTAGAGACAAGGTTATAGTTTCATGTCTGTAGTTAAAGATCGATTTGCTTTCAGGAAAGAATAGCGCTGATTAGGAAAAGAGAGCATAGTTTTATTAGATCTCAGTATGAACCGAGGTAGTCGTTTTACTTTTCATTGGTTACTACAATGGTTTAAAGGATCTTTGTATGGAACAAATATAGCCTAGTGTAGCTATAGCCCGTCCGTATGTTTGTTTTATCAAGTTATTATCTGCCTTCATTTTAAATCTCTGGATAGAATCAAGCTAGAACAGCCTAGCTGAGATACATTGTTAATAAGAAGTCGAGGCATGGTGTATTATCTCAGCCATTAATAAGCTACCTTTGTTCAAGTTTATCAAAAGGGAGTTTACAAAAGTAAAATTCTGGATCAGGATCCTTGATCCTTAACAGAGATTCCATAGGGTTTGTTTTTCCAAATCGTATGGGTCTTGGTACATCATTGCTTAACGATCTATGGACAGAGATTCCGCTTGGTCTTTCTGTATAGTATAGGCCTTCTTGTGAAAACTCGTTGAACTCGGACCTCTGTTTTTCATGCTCGGTATGATTCCTAGTTGTGATCTCAGTAGATAGAATTGTCGTGTTTTATTTCCTTTGCGATTATATTTGTTCTAGGATGCAAACTACACATTTTAGTCATACCAAGACAAGTCTTGTAATTTAGGTTGGTGTTGGGGCGAATACCAGCACTTTTAGATATTTAATAATATTCGAGAGAAGTCTTGTCAGCCTATGCTGACCCTCGTGTAAATACCAGCAGTTATAAATAAATATTAATACCAAGATGGATTTGGAACTTGTACATAGATGTAGGTGGTGGAATGGAAATTATGTAGACGGTTACTCAATCACCATGCTGGTTTGAAATTGCATTTTCGTCCAGCATTGGATCTCTGCCTTTTTACTAACCATTAATCTTTCATTACGAGTTTTTCTTCTTTATTGATGCCACGTCTGACTCTCCGCTTAGAGATGGATAGGGATATTGTACTGTGCATTAAAAAATGCTCAAAGTCCTTGTGTGGTAAATCGATCTGATTAGAACCCTTCGGTTATATTATGGATTGAGATTTATGGTTCCTCCATCTTGTGCAAGGTTTCATTTACTCTGTCGATAATGCATACAGAGATTTCAAGGGTTCAGCGTTGTGTAATTATTACTGCTCTGTCGATTTGCATACCAAGGTTTCGGTGGCTACATGTTGTATCTTTTATTTTGTTTCTATTGTTTATTGTTGTCGATCGCTTATTGAGGTGCCTCCATTGTTGTGATTTTTATAGGCTATTCACTTATAGATCCCTGTCATATTTTTGTTATAATCAATGATTGAGTACATACAGTCATTGTCTTATGTTTTGTACTAACAAGTGTTTATGCCATCGTTTTGGTATAGAGATGATTCTGGCTTAAGAGGCCTGCAAGGGTAGCATAGTCTGCAAGAGAGTAGAAAGTAAAAAGGGCAACAATGGCATTGCCGGATGTAACCCCTTGTGGCTAAATAATAAAAGAATGCACACACCTTTTGTGGACTAGCCCGTGTACGGGTGAACCACGTTATATTTTGCCTCCCATGTTTCCTATGGTGTTTCTCAATGTGTTTTATATATGAGTACTTGTTTCTGTCCTTAAAATGTTTATGATTACTTTGATGTATATAATTCATATAGAAGGTTGGTTGTGGATATAATGCTTCTCTTATGATTATGATTGTGTTGTTACCATTGAGATTGTTTTATGGAAAGCAGTATATGTTCCTTAAAGGATGTATATTAAGACATAATGAAGTTTGTGTTTCCCGCAAGATTTAAGAAATGGTTGACATCTTAAGTTAAGCACTGATTTAGTAAAAACATCTATCTATTCATGCAAAAATGACGGGAGATAGTACTTAATATACATGAGTTTCATTGAGGGATCTTTTCCTTGATTATTATAATGACATTTTTAAACAGTAATAAACATTGCAAGGTTTTAATTATTGTAAGCAATAAATTAAGAAAGTAAACCCACACTTTTTATTTCCGCATATATTTTAGTGGCATTTTAGGCACTTAGAAAAGTTTTAAATTTTACGAAATTTTGGGTTCGTGACATATGGTATCAGAGCATTAGGTTGCAACACTAGGGCCTAATGAGCTCAACATGCGATTTAAGTAAGTATGAAGGTTGACTAATCAAGTATTCGTGTTTCATTTTGGATGCATGGATTGTACTGGAGGAGAGGAAAATGAATATCCAAGCTCGACTTCAAGTTTCTTCCGCCAGAGCACAGGTTGCAAACACTTGGGCTTATTGAGCTCAATTGGAGAAGAACAAATACAAGTTGGTCAGACTAGAAAAGGAGCTGCATTCTATAAGCCAAGAATAAAATGTTCACTTCCAAAGAATCGTCAAGAGGTAAGCGACAAAACTTCTTGAAATCGCAAGTAAGTACGTATGAGTTTACTGAAGAGTTATAATTAGAGTATCTATTTGTGAACATTACATAAGTTCATGATCTCCTATGGATGACACTAGACGATGAATATCTCCTCACCCTTTACAATTAGTTTCATTGAATGACAAGAAAGTACTCTTTTAATTAGTTAGATTATTGGGGGTAAGTCCTTATGAAATGGGTACTTGTAAGTAGAGTAAAAGCACGTTTTGGAAATTATCCTAACTATTTAACAGTGAAGTTTATAGGCTAAGGAAGTCTCCTAATTTGTTGGACCTTAGATAACTAAGTAAACTTGATTGACCAATAGTCTAGATTTCCAAATATAAAATTTAGATGGGGAATGTAAGCAACTTAAATCTGTTAAAAGATCCATTAAGTTCAGATCAAAAGTAAGTCTTTATGTTAAAAGGTCCATTCAAGATTTGATAGTTTGGGTCAGTCTTGGGTTTGAACTATGTAAGAAACGATCAGGTTCCGTTTACATATAAGTTACCTTAAATAAGAAAGTTTATAAATTTATAATGCGGTTGACCTTAGTAGTAAAATCTGTAAAGGTGTATGCTGCCGGAGGAGTCATTGCGAATTTAATAATACTAGTTATGAGGAAAGCATAATTATGTGATGTTAAGCTGTTGTTTTATTCCATAAGAAGTATAGTTTGGCTAGACTAGGATGTCTGGTTCCTTTTAAACAAAGAAATTAACTTTAATTGGTGTGAAGTTTTCGATGACTAGGAAATTGTGAGATTACAAAGGAGAAAAATGTTAATAGTCTCCTTGCTAATCAATTTCATTCTAGTATGTAATTGTAGAGTATAAGTAATCATAATACGATTTTTGTGACATTGAAGCATGCTCGTACCCTTACATATAAGTGCAACAAAAGTAAAATGGTTATAATTACATATACCTGTGAATATTAATCAGTTAATACATATGATGAGAATGCATGAGTACCTTTTATATATACCTCTTATTTCAGTAATTTCTACTAAGATAGACGTGGGAAACAATGAGTAATAGTGACACTTTTATTTGCTCAATATTTATGATGACTTGCTATCCATGTACCACTATATGTTTGCTCAAATTGATTATTTTTGTTAACGGATAGATTATTGGAAACCTAGAACCAACATGAAATAAATACAGGTGAGTAGGATGCTGTAATCTTCTGACGTCCTTATGTTGCCACAAGGAATGACTGTTTTTATTTATTATGTGTTAAGGAAACATTGATGACATGGAATTTGCAGGGTAGATCAGAAGTGATCTTTGAGACAGTAATCGAGGTATAAGCTTTTATGAAACAAGTAAAAAAATGATGTTTGAACATATGTTATATATACGATTGTTCTTATGATTTAATTACCTTTATACGACCAACACTTTGAATGTTGTAGTCAAGCAAATGCTATCTTCCACACATCACTGCCTGACACCCATCAATGGGTAAATGGGGAATATATATCGATTCATGTATAATACTAATACGTGATGATACGAATAAACTGGAACCTCGGCAGATGAAGGTGAGCTATGCGGTCGCCTTTACAAAGGTACATGGTTATCTGTATATGGTATGTAAGTTCATTTTAGACAATTAGTTATCTCTATATGATGTTAGGGTATACAAAAGGGGTTGTATAACTAAAAATAGGAATTGTGTTGAAATGGTGAAAGCTAACATTCGAGGTTAAATGATCATTGGTATATCATGTTCAAAGCATTATGAAATCTTATAAGCTAGATATGTGTAGTAGGAAATGACATCTTAGATGATTACATATGGATATTTTATTGAGAAAAATGATTTTCTTTTTGTTTAAAGAAGGGATCTTCTTACAATATTTAATTTTGTATATAAAGTGATACTAACAAGTGGAATTTGGCAGATGGTGAAATTTCTGTGAAGCTTGTGAAAATGCAAGAGCATGAATATTATGCATGGTAAAATAAGGGGGTGAGGATTTAAGATCCACATCACAACTGTTACAGATTCTTTTAAATTTTGATATATTTTTTATCGGGAAACTCGACCTAGATTGGTCAGAGTAATCGTATGGGTACAGAATGTAATGTGACGAAATAAATTGATTAAATTGAAAGAGATTTTTTCTTTTTTTTTCTAGACTCAAGCAAGGCGGCTTGGGGAAAATAAATTCCGGGACTCAAGCGAGAAGGATTGAGGGGAATTGTGTAAAGAGTGTTGTAATGGAATTGAAATACTCCCAAAAATCAGGGATTGAAAAGCCACTAGGATTCTTGGAGAATCGGCTGGCTGTAAGACCTAGGCAAGCTATAAGAAAATGTATATGTGGGAGGCAGGATGCTGCTTAGTATACATGAAAGAAATGTTTGCTGCGTGAGCACTAAGGTGTTAGGAAAGACATGAAAGAAATGTTTGCTGCGTGAGCACTAAGGTGTTAGGCAAGACATGAATGAAATATTTGCTGCGTGAGCACTAAGGTGTTAGGCAAGACATGAGAGAAAGGATTGCGGTGTGAGCACTAAGGTGTTAGGCAAGAATTCCCTGGATCAAGTGAATGTTGTTTGTGATTTTGTCAAACAGTATACAATCATGGAGCGCTAGATCTATTCTAAATATTGCAAGTGATATGTGCAATAAAGAACTCATGATTTATGTTTCTGAGTTTGATTATGAAGTTGATGACAAGTTGTTACTAAACATTGTTCTTTTGAATTCCAGTTCTGTGGTACAAATGATGGCTCCAAGAGAAGAGTGAACACCGAGGATGGTGTTATTTTAAAGGGGATGAGGATGTGATATTCCTCCTTTATGACCTGTTATGGTAAAAAAAAAAATATAATAAAAATGAAAACATTGTTGTACACTTCGTTACTAGTCAGGAGGTCAAGGCCAAGGCCCCCACTAGTGGACCTTGAAATTATTATTATAGTATTTCCTAAGCTTTATATGTTTTTGTAAATCTAAAGGACTAAAGGAGGTGACACAACCTAACAATGGACGACTAAATACGCTAAGAAGGAAAGTGATTGGTAGGGTGACCATCAAGATCTAGCGATAGATGGTGGGTATCATCTTGGTGCCGTAGGCACCTAGAGGAAAGTAACGACCTATTTAGTCGACCTTAGGTGAGCGATCCTAAAATTAATAACTAACTCGTCGCAAGGGTTGAAGAACTCTTAAAATGACGTATTCTCTAAGTTAAAGAAAAAGTTAAACTTTCAGTATATAATCCTCAGTATAACTAATCAATCACCTTGAGTTATTCTTATTCTCGTTTTAAGTAAACGTTAGTGATTATTAATCACAAAGTAAGTAATCTAGCCCCTATTACATTTTATGATCAAGCTAGCTACTATTTTAAATCAAGACTAAGTAGTCATCCTTATTATCTGGTTTCATATCAAATCACATACTTAATGTATTGAAAATATAAAAGATGAAGTTACTTTTATCAAGTATTTAATTGTATAAGCTGAATTAATATGTGATATTATACACATATGAAAATGAATTCAAGTTATGAAGATTTTCGCTAAGGAAAACTAACTTTAGCCTAAATCACTAGAGGTAGCACACTTAATATCTTGTCATATTTATATGTGTTACCAAATAAAGAAAACTACATTAAATTACTAATTGTGGATAGCCATATATAAGTGGAAAGCTAAACTCAAATTTTGGCGTATTTATATATATGCCACGTTTTTTCATATATGAAATATATATGTATTCAAAGAATTAGAAAAAGAGATAAACTCATACCTTGAAATGAGGATTATTTCCCGATGTGGCAGACTCCACGAAGTGGGGTATTGGTTGATTTATGAAAATAAAGTAAACATATATCTCATATATACTATTGAGTAAAGATTATAAGTAAGAGCACTCCGAGTCTTACCGTTGCCAATTTTTTCCCTGCGCGAAATACCTTGGTAAGTTCGCCTGCACCACTTGTCAAATTTCCATCGACATCTGTCGAGAAGAAGCTTTAGGAGAAAACTATTTCGGGAGGGAGAATGAGAAGTCGGGGGGAGGGTGAGCGATTTCGGAGAAAGGATATCTAAGTCAGGTTACCTGTAGGTGTTCATAAGGACTCAGGCCTTCGACGACTGCACTTCTGCGTGAATGGTCGATTTACTTTTATATTTTCCCGAGACTTCAGATCGGCTCGGCCTGGAAACAAGCTCGAAACCTGGTCCTAAATCTTTTTTGTTGTCTGCCCTGGTGAGTTCATAACGTGATTGGATTGCTTTAAATTCGTTTCTCTGTATGAATCCATTAAGCTTGCCGGAATTGGAGTTTCTGCATTATTTTCAATCTTTCCAGGATGGATCTCAAATAGCAAATATGTGAAATATAATTGCATCATTGTAATGCCGATTTTCTGTCAGGAAGGAATAGCCGAGATTCAAAAATAGAATTTCACCATTTTTTTTTAATATCGATTTTCTGCCACGAAGGAATAACCCAGATATGCAATAGAGATCTGGTTTACATCATTTAAATGTTGCATTGGATCTCAAATAGAAAATATGTGAAATATAATTGCAACATTGTTAATGTCGATTTTCTGTCAGGAAGCAATAGCCGAGATTCAAAATAGAATTTGCACCATTGTTAATATCCATTTTTCTGCCAGGAAGGAATAACCCAGATCTGCAATAGAGATCTGGTTTACATCATTTAAACATTGCATTGGATCTCAAATAGCAAATATGTGAAATATAATTGCAACATTGTTAATGTCGATTTTCTGTCAGGAAGGAATAGCCGAGATTCAAAATAGAATTTGCACCATTGTTAATATCGATTTTTCTGCCAGGAAGGAATAACCCAGATCTGCAATAGAGATCTGGTTTACATCATTTAAACATTGTATTGGATCTCAAGGATCATAGTTCATTCCTAGGCATTGGACATCACTTTTAATGTGGGTTTTTCTATCAGTAAAACTTAGCCCCGTTTGTGAAGTAGGGATTGCAGGGTATATGCTTTACATTGGAAAATTTCTGCTCCTTCCATGATCGCAGTAAACGCTAAGACCTAGAGACAAGGTTATAGTTTCACGTCTGCAGGATAAGATCGATTTGCTTTCAGGAAAGAATAGCGCTGAATAGGAAAAGAGAGCATAGTTTTCTTAGATCTCAGTATGAACTGAGTTAGCCGTTTTACTTTTCATTGGTTACTACAATGGTTTAAAGGATCTTTGTATGGAACAAATATAGCCTAGTGTAGCTATAGCCCATCCGTATGTTTGTTTTATCAAGTTATTATCTGCCTTCATTTTAAATCTCTGGATAGAATCAAGCTAGAACAGCCTAGCTGAGATACATTGTTAATAAGAAGTCGAGGCATGGTGTATTATCTCAGCCATTAATAAGCTACCTTTGTTCAAGTTTATCAAAAGGGAGTTTACAAAAGTAAAATTATGGATCGGGATCCTTGATCCTTAACAGAGATTCCATAGGGTTTTTTTTTCCAAATCGTATGGGTCTTGGTACATCATTGCTTAACGATCTATGGACAAAGATTCCGCTTGGTCTTTCTGTATAGTATAGTCCTTCTTGTGAAAACTCGTTGAACTCGGACCTTTGTTTTTCATGCTCGGTATGATTCCTAGTTGTGATCTCAGTAGATAGAATTGTCGTGTTTTATTTCCTTTGCGATTATATTTGTTCTAGGATGCAAACTACACATTTTAGTCATACCAAGACAATTCTTGTAATTTAGGTTGGTGTTGGGGCGAATACCAGCATTTTTAAATATTTAATAATATTCGAGAGAAGTCTTGTAAGCCTATGCTCACCCTCGTGTAAATACCAGCAGTTATAAATAAATATTAATACCAAGATGGATTTGGAACTTGTACATAGATGTAGGTGGTGGAATGGAAATTATGTAGGCGGCTACTCAATCACCATGCTGGTTTGAAATTGCATTTTCGTCCAGCATTGGATCTCTGCCTTTTTACTAACCATTAATCTTTCATTGCGATTTTTTCTTCTTTATTGATGCCACGTCTGACTCTCCGCTTAGAGATGGATAGGGATATTGTACTGTGCGTTAAAAAATGCTCAAAGTCCTTGTGTGGTAAATCAATCTGATTAGAACCCTTCGGTTATATTATGGATTGAGATTTATGGTTCCTCCATCTTGTGCAAGGTTTCATTTACTCTGTCGATAATGCATACAGAGATTTCAAGGGTTCAGCGTTGTGTAATTATTACTGCTCTGTCGATTTGCATACCAAGGTTTCGGTGGCTACATGTTGTATCTTTTATTTTGTTTCTATTGTTTATTGTTGTCGATCGCTTATTGAGGTGCCTCCATTGTTGTGATTTTTATAGGCTATTCACTTATAGATCCCTGTTGTATTTTTGTTATAATCAACGATTGAGTACATACAGTCATTGTCTTATGTTTTGTACTAACAAGTGTTTATGCCATCGTTTTGGTATAGAGATGATTCTGGCTTAAGAGGCCTGCAAGGGTAGCATAGTCTGCAAGAGAGTAGAAAGTAAAAAGGGCAACAATGGCATTGCTGGATGTAACCCCTTGTGGCTAAATAATAAAAGAATGCACACACCTTTTGTGGACTAGCCCGTGTACGGGTGAACCACGTTATATTTTGCCTCCCATGTTTCCTATGGTGTTTCTCAATGTGTTTTATATATGAGTAATTGTTTCTGTCCTTAAAATGTTTATGATTACTTTGATGTATATAATTCATATAGAAGGTTGGTTGTGGATATAATGCTTCTCTTATGATTATGATTGTGTTGTTACCATTGAGATTGTTTTATGGAAAGCAGTATATGTTCCTTAAAGGATGTATATTAAGACATAATGAAGTTTGTGTTTCCCGCAAGATTTAAGAAATGGTTGACATCTTAAGTTAAGCACTGATTTAGTAAAAACATCTATCTATTCATGCAAAAATGACGGGAGATAGTACTTAATATACATGAGTTTCATTGAGGGATCTTTTCCTTATTTATTATAATGACATTTTTAAACAGTAATAAACATTGCAAGGTTTTAATTATTGTAAGCCATAATTTAAGAAAGTAAACCCACACTTTTTATTTCCGCATATATTTTAGTGGCATTTTAGGCACTTAGAAAAGTTTTAAATTTTATGAAATTTTGGGTCCGTGACACTTTAGTCATGAGGAGGCGACCTGGGAATTGGAAAGTGAGCTACTAGAAAAGTATCCAAATTTGTTCCCAGAACCGATGGAGGAAGACTAGAACACTGAGGACAGTGTTCATAATAAGGGGGCAAGGATGTGACGTTCCCCAAATAACAATAAGACATTATGTTTTTGTTTTTTTTATCATTATGAAATTCACTTCAATAAGGGGATAGATGAAAAATCTGCCGAACAAGTCCTAGGAGGATTGTTGTAAGAAACAACTTTGAATTTTAATTATTGTTTTAATAATAAGAGGATGAACAGGAACAACCAAGTTAAATGAGGAGATCATGCATGGAAAAGTGGGGGACAAGTGAGAGTTAACCTTGGCAAAACCAGAACAGGTGTCAGAAGTGTATTTAAGACACTAGACACTCCCTGAAAATCAGGGATTTACTTAGCTGCGAAAATTCCACGAGGAATTGGCTGCTAATGGTAAGACCTAGGCAAAACTATAAAGAAAGGGCATATGTGGGAGGCAGGACGCTGCTTAGTATGCCGGAGAGAATTATACTTGTTGTGTGAGCACTCTGTGTTAGGCAAGGGATTCCGGAAACGTAACTGAGTTTCGAGGTTAACTGTCCACACTTTCCATGCATGTATCTGGCTCGGGGGTGATTACGGACAGACTTGGTGTTTGTACTTAATCTACGGTTGGGTGGAACGAGGCTGTTCCGACTTCATTCGGTTACAAGTTCCAGGTTTTGTTTTTATGATTACAGACTCTAAGCATTTCTCTTGATGGTTATTAAAGTCCAAATTATTGAAAATAGATTTTGTTCATAATGAAATTTGTTGATTCATTACTGCCAATGCTATTAGATCTGCTAAATAATGGACGATGGGTGCTTCCGAAAATCCTTTCTTGCTAATCTATCATGAGTTATTCGTTTACGTTAATTTAAATTTGGGAATTTTAACCTGCATTTATGCTCAGAAACAGCAAGGAATTGGGGCGATTATAGTTCATAAACTTACTCTCAAGTAGAATTACAGGAGTTTTGTTTTTATTGATTTATTTATGATATAAGTTGGATCTAGGAGTAAATTCCCCATCAACATATACTTTGACAGTTTAAATGAAATCGTCGAATTCAACATAAAACCCCTCTGTGTAAGAACCTTCCCAAATTTATTTTCCATATCTTCAGTGGTATAAATTTTGGTAGATTGAAGCACACTTGGCCTGCTAGGTCGGGTTAACTTAGTGCTTAACCTACCTGCGAACTCCTTGACCTTTTGTTTTTATCACCGCCACAAGGATTCTCGTACTAAAGTTACCTGGAGGCATCAATTTTACTCTTAGCTACAAAACGGTGGATACGATTAATTGTTATTTGGTTGTGGACTAATTTCCAATCCGTTATATGACATGTTTAGCAAACGATTCCATTATTTTATATTCATTTGAAGAACTACATCACGACTAACGGAGGTTACAATAAATAGATGGGTATGGTATGTCCAGTTAGGGTTTGGATACACGATGTTTTGGGCGATTTATAGATTTGACTTGATACCTGGAAATGCCAGGCTAAACGCTCCATCGTTGAGATATAAAGGAACCTATATCTCCACCTTTAGAATCGACAGGCCTCTGTAGAGTGAGTCCATCATTTTTCTTGCTTTCATGAAGAATTTACAGCATTATTAAAACCATCGAATCAAGTGTCCTAGTTTTTCTTTTACCGTGTAACCTAGGGTTTGGCCATATTTCCTCCTCAAAGATTGAATAGAGGTTCGTATCTATTAAGACATTTAGGAATTCCATATCAGGGATAGACGAGAATATTATTGGCAATTTTTTAACTATAAAATATGCAGACTCAGAATATTATTGACAACGTTTTTTAACCAGAAAATATGCAGACTCAGAATATTATTGACAACGTTTTTTAACCAGAAAATATGCTGACTCAGAATATTATTGGCAACATTTAACCAGAAAATATGCAGAGTCAGAATATTATTGGAAACATTTTAGCCATAAAATATGCAGACTCATAATATTATTGGCAACATTTTAACCATAAAATGGGCAGACTCAGAATATTATTGGCAACGTTTTAACCATAAAATATGCAGACCCAGAAATTTCTTTCTCCTCAGACCCAGAATTGCATTTCATAAATGAGTAACTAAGGCTAAGAAACATCTCTATTGCTCAAACTGGAAGGGAACGAAAAGTGAAAACATGCAATAACCTCATCCATTAATTAAAATTTAGGGGTCATGAAACCCAGGTAACTGAAAAATTCCTTTAATTACACTATTTTAGATAAGGTCGATAAAGTCCATTTAAAGATTTAGAAAAGGGCCCTGAATCGAAAAACTAATTAGTTCATTTTGCCTCTTTTAATTCTTCTCTCAAAAAACTAAGATCCTCATAAAGAAGTAGTATGAAATTGTTATTACATTAAGTTCGTAAGCAGCAAAACCCTAGGCCGCCTCGAACCATTGAAGCTTCCGAAAAACTAACCAGGTTATAAGATTAGAAAAAGCCCCTTGGTCGTTGGGGAAGGGTCTTGCCCAGGTTGTTCCTGTCGTTGTATGAAGGCGAAAGAGCAATACCACTTACCGGAAAGGAAAGGCTCCCACTTTAACCTGCGTCGCTTCAAGTTGAAGACACCTACCATCAGGAGTAAAATTTATATTATTATCAAATGACGATGGACTGTTTTCAAAAATAACAAAACCAGAAAAGGATTCTGAACCGAGGTATTAGGAAGTTACCTCTGCAGTATCGCAGGGAAGTGGCTACGTCTCTTAAACTCAAGAATTTATGGAATAATCATGATGGCTCCAGACTGCAGGAAAAATCATTTTTTTAGGCCCAAAGCACCAGTTTAAGCTTGGGCAAAGTCTTTAAAACCTCACTCGAAGGCACACACACACACACACACACACACACACACAACACACACACACACACACACACACACACACACACACACACAACTTTCCACTTTCTTTGTCGCTCACACCTCCCTCTAGTCTCTCTCTCCCCAACCATCAATCTCTCTCTCTCTCTCTCTCTCTCTTAAACACACACACACACACACACATTATGTCCCTTTCCATTCTCAAACCCATTCCCCCTCCATACATATCTATCTCCACCTTTCTCCCTCCATCCCTCACCCTACCTTCTCTCCCTCCCACTCTCATCGCCTCTCTCTCTCTCACCTTCTATCCCTCCCTCATGTTATCTTTCCCTCAACCTATCCCAATCTCTCCATCACTCCCTCTCTCACACACACTTAATGTCCCTTCCACCTCCTCTCATATTATCTCTCTCTCTCTCTCTCTCTCTCTCTCTCTCTCTCTCTCTCTCTCCATCGCCACCACTCCCTGCATGTCTCCCACCAACACTTTCTGTCCCTCCCTTCCTATCTCTTTATTTTGTTCTATCCCCATCTATCTCTCACTCCCTCTAAATCCATTCCTCCCCATTGTCCCTCTCCCTCCCTCACTCTATGTCTTTCCCCCCCTTGTATTCTTTAATTCTCTATCATATCCCACTTGCTTCCATCCATTCCCCCTTGTCACTCAAGTCTCACTTTCAACTTCTAACCGTATACCTCTTCAGAACCTCTTCTACTCCTAATAGTGCTCTCAAGCTCCACTTCCCTTCACCCCCTATAGCCCATCATGTTCTCATTCCCTTCATCTCTCCCCACTCAAGCTTCCAACATCCTTCTAAGCCCTTGAACCTTTCCCACCCCTATTAAATATTAACCATAGATTCCCTTGACCTTTCCCCACCCCCTCTCTCTCAAGTATTAAACATATATTTTATGATTTACATAACATGAGCACGTTTTGGCAGTATATAACGTGTACGCGTTATGTAGTTATATAACGCATGCACGTTATGAAATTCTACAAACACGGCAATATTTTTCAATGTAAACAGAACACGCTCGTGTTTTGTAGAGCCTAAACCAAGACGACTCACTTGCTCGCATGTCAACAATAATCCTAAGCGTATGCTTTGGAGTTTGCTTCGGTAATTCCAAACCTATGCTATGGTAATGATAAACCAAAGCTCATTGGGTGTTTCTTCCAATTTATGGAGAAGCATGTTCTTAGCCACTCGTTACAGTATGCTACACATAGTCATTCCAAATATGTAACTTTTATTTAAAAATATTAATTTTTCCTATTTTCTTTCAATTTCTTTTGTGTCCTACCTCCTTATCTCGTGAAACACACTGTTAGTGTTTCTTCCATAACCTTTTCAATTCTTGATCATTTAAAAAAAAAATTGTATGGTGCACAAGAGGACACTAACCTCCACGTTCTATGAAAAACCCATTTCAAGATTTTTGCATTAAGACCTTGAAAGACTGCACCCACAAAAGAGGTACTATTTTCGAGGTTTGATCACTTAGACAATTATAAAAAAATTATAAAATTACTAATTTAATTTTCAAAAAATAATGGTGCACAAGTGCTATATGTTCTCTACATGCATGCCCATTTTTGTAGCTTGATTCCATCATTTAGGCCCTCAAAGGCTGCACCCACAAAAACATATACCTTATCATTTGCCTGAAAAATAAAAAGTGTCTGTTAGGAAAAATGAAACTTGACATAGCTATGCAAATTTTCAATACATAAAAGTTATATATTCATAAACGAGATTCAATTTCCTACATTTCATCTTTTTTACTCAATGCAAGATATTTTGCATAAGTATCTCAAAAAATCCAAGTAAGTTAGGGATGCCTGATTTTTCAGTTTTCTATTGCATCTAACGTGCCAAAAGTGACCCTCATTAGCTTGCACTGACCCTTATCTATAAAAGATGTCTTAATGTTTTCTGTAAAGGCTTGAAATGTTATTATTTATATTCCTAAATGGATTTTGGTTTATCATATATGCATAATCTAGGGTGTTCAAATATATTCTGTATAAAACATAATTTATTTTATGTTTATGAATATACAAGTGAGAATACAAATATCCAATACTGCAGTGACAATATTTACAATACTTTGGAATTACTATTGTTCAGCATACTATAGTAATGAATTATTATGTAAGCAAATATGTCATTATTCTCATCAAATATGGAATCATATCGAATCCTATGTTAATTAAACCCTTCCCATACTAGAGTACATCACCTTAGGGTGAAAGGAAAAATACAGGAAGATATTTATATTCAATCATTCTATACCAGTTTTTAAATATGCAAATTAAATCCATCAGATCGGAATTTTATCATTCCTAACAGCTAACTGATATCTAGGCTATATCTAGAAAATAAACATACAGTTTTATAATTAGTTTAATTTTCATAAATCAAATAAGATGTGAACAAGTAGAACCTGATAACTTGATAGGGTGGACAAACAACCAAAGAGGCTTGTTCCTCCCAACCTTCTCAAGAAAAAGAAGCCAAGCTTACTTGCCTCTTTGGACCCCTGAGCATGTTTATTGAACCACTAGGACGAAGTCTCTATGTAGAAGCAAGGCACTCAGGTTGTACATCAGCAATCAATGGAGACTTGCATACACACCTCACATATGTACTTCAGCAATCAATGGAGACTTGCATACATATCAATACCTCTGCACTCATCAGGAAAACTCTGCACTTAGTAGGAATAAGACAATCTTACTCTGCAACTCAAAACATAGCTTCCCCTCATCGAATCTCTTGTCTGCAATTACCAACAAAACCACAAGGTAAGTTCTCTCATCAGAGAAAGTGTGAGCCTCTGCTCAAATTCGATGGCTATAAAAAGATGCCTAGGTCATTTGGTGGTTAGTTTTTTTCATTCAATGAGCCATAAGCTCCAGTTCCACATTCCTCGGAACTTGACCACATATTAAGGGAGTTGTCCCATAACAATAGCTTGTTACAAAGTTCAGATGCTACCACTCGTCCATTTCCTTCTACCTCAGGTTCCATTCCTCCTAGTGGGTCAGTAAACACTCTTTCAATAGTATCTTTGGGTGAGTGTCTCATATTTTAATTTATTAAATAATAATATTATCCATTTACAGTCATCCTTGACACTTGGTCAAATATAAAACTTTACAATAAAAGTTAGGTAATGTTTTTCCACAAACATAAAATGTCTCAAATACTAGGTAGGTTACACTTACCCCATTCCTGAGCCTTCCCAATGCCAAATAGAAACACATCGTCCACAAATAATTGGTGAGTGATCGAAGTGCTTGAGGTTATCTTCAAACCCCTCACTGACTTGTTTTCTTTGGCATTGAGCAAAAGTATGCTTAGGCCTTCTATAACAATATCTTCCACAATGGAAAATTGTATGCCATTTCTGTATATATATTCTGGTGTTTCCTTTTGCTGCAATGTTGGTTTCCATCTTGTAGTAATCAAACCTTCAATGCTAGTGTCCACTCCACTCACACATGAGATATTAACAATTTCTCTATAGAAATAGAGCATATTGAAATCATCACTAAAATAAAATTGAACAAAGAACTTACAACCATACCAGCAACATGTTTTTTACCTTTTCCTTCTATGGAAGATTGCAACCAGCATTTCTATAAGTTTTTAATTGGAATGTACGAGATTGACTTGCAAGAGAAATTAATAAAGTTCGACTAATTAGGAATTTTTTCTTTGCTCACTCATTGTCGCGGTCTTAGAGGATTCCGAGATTAAAAGTTTAGTATTCCAACATTACAATGTGAATCGCTACATGGGCATTTCGAGATTGCAAGGTAATTCTTTATTTACGCTCTTGTGAAATCTATATATATATGAGTAAGTGGATTCTTACTATTTCAAAGTTAATATTTATATTTATTAGGGAGTTATTTAAAAATTGGACAATTTGGATTGACGATTATATTTAGTTAGAATTTAGTATTTTGCAAAATTGAAAATTAGTTTTGTTTGATCAAAATATCATGTTTGGAAAATTCATTTATTTCAAATGAAATCATAAAAAATTTAGACTACATAATTTATTATTATTAAAATTTAAAAATGATATTTCCAAAAATAAATCTTTATTATCAAAAATATATATATATAGGTTGATTACTTCGCTTGCGTTTCAAAGATAACAACTTAGTATTTCAAAGTTAATATATAAATTTAATAGGATTTAGAAATGGTATTTCGAAAGCTAAGTCTTTATTTACGCTCTTATCAAATCAATATATATGTGAGTAGGTGGATTACTTCGCTTGCCAAAGATAACAACTTAGTATTTCAAAGTTAATATATATATTTATTAGGATTTAGAAATGGTATTTTGAAGTTACATTATTTATGTATGTGTGAATGTATAAGGGTTAGCTCAATTGGTAAGACGTGTGAACACTTTCTTCATATGGGGGAGATCACCAGTAAACTTTATTATTTCTTGAAGTTAATATATACATTTAATAAGATTAAGAAATGGTATTTAGAAGTTTTTTTAAATTATATATATGTACATATATCAGCATAGATCCATCTTAAACCCCAATTATCAATCTCTATTTATCCTTCTCTTGTTTAATAAATGTAAGTTTAAGTTTTAAATTTTTTATTTTATAAGTATATGTGGACTTTTTTAATTACTTTTCATAATTTTTTATTTATAAGTAGACTTGGATTTTTTAATTACTTTTTATTTTATTTTTTTTAACTCAGTCACAATTTAAGACATATGTAGAACATTTTTAAGAAAGCATTCAAGGGCGGCGGGGCAAATTTTTCGAAATTGAGTTTTCTTGCATTTTCAAGATCTCAGCATAATTTGGGGAATTTTCAAGCATCATTTTCATAGAGGTACTTTCATAAATTGGATTTAGCATTAAGGTATTTTTTACAAAGAATTTTCACTATTTCATTTAGGTATTTTATTTACAAATAATTTTCATTGAGGTATTTCATTAAGGTATTTTTTTACAACATTTTCACAGCGACCTGAGGTACTTATATTTTTAGGGAAGCACTTTCAAAGATTTGGGAATTTTCATGGCATGCCTCCAAAATTCTAATCTACTAGCTTGACCTAATCAGGCCCACAAGTTCCTTCCCATGTGGAGCATTTTCACAAAGGGGTAAAAATTCAAGATTGGGTTTTTTCATTAAGATATTTTTTACAAAGCATTTTCACTATTTTTTTAATTTTTTTTTTACAAATAATTTTCATAAAGATATTTCATTAATGCATTTTTTTATGGAGCATTTTCTCATATGTAAGCATTTTCAAACAGGTACTTTCATTCATAGATGCACTTTCACGAGCATTTTCACAGAGGTATTTCATTAAGTTTTTTTTATGGAGCATTTTATCATATGTACTCATTTTTCACAGAGGTAGTTTCATCGAGCATTTTTAGAGATGTACTTTCACAATCATTTTCACAAAGGAGTTTCAAGATTGGGTTTTTTCATTAAGGTATTTTTTACAAAGCATTTTCACTATTTCCTTAAGGTATTTTTTACAAATCATTTTCATAGTTGTATTTCATTAAGGTATTTTTCTACAGAGCATTTTCAAAGTGGTACGTGAGGTACTTGCACTTGAGGGAAGCACTTTCAAAGATTTGGGCATTTTCATGGAATGCCTCCAAAACCTTAATCCACTATCTTGATCTATTGAGGTACACAAGATCCTTCTCCCAACCTTGGTTCTTAAATTACTTTTTACCCTTAAAGCATTTTTACGAAACAATAATAAAGATAAATTTTTGGACCCAACTTTTGATGGTTATTATTAAATATTAATTATAATATCATATTATTATATACTAGTTGTAATATTAATAGTTATTACTATTATATATTATATATTGCTCATGTATTACTAAAAGATGGATATACATATATATACTAGTTATGATATTAGTTATTAGTTTAACAAATTTTAAGGTTATTATAAAATATGAATTATAATATAATATTATTATAAATTAGTTATAAAATTAATTACTATTAGTTATGATATTAGTTAAAATTTATTGGACCCAATTTTTGATGGTTATTATAAAATATTAATTATAATATAATATTATTATATATTAGTTATAAAAATCATTATTATTACAATTATATATTATATATTAGTTAAATATTACCTAAAATATGGGTATGTTAGTTATGATATTAGTTAAAATTTATTGGACCCAACTTTTGATGGTTATTATAAAATATTAATTATAATATAATATTATTATATATTAGTTATAAAATAAATTACTATTACTATTATATAATATATATTGGTCAAATATTACCTAAAAGAATGATGTGTATATTAGTTATGATATGAGTTAAAATTTTGACGGTTATTATAAAATATTAATTATAATACAATATTATTATATATTAGTTGTAATAGTAATTAGTGGAGAAAATGGGTTATACTCATTTATTAGAATTAGTGGAGAATGGGTTATGCTCATTTATTATAATTAGTGGAGAATGGGTTAGGATATTAATTTCATTTCGATATCCAAGACAATTTGGGGCACCCAATTATTTTAATATCCAAGAAACTTTAGGGCAGGGGTAGTGAAATTATATTATTAAAATAATCCATTATTTTGAGATTATATAATAAAAAATTGTTTAAGACATGCACACTGTTTGAAATTTAAATCAATTTGATTGGCTAACACATAATGATATGAAATTTTGAATTAGGAGAAAATGGGTTTGGTATGTTAGTTATGATATTAGTTAAATATTATTGCACCCAACTTTTGACACTTATTATAAAATATTAAATATAATATAATATTATTATATATTAGTTATAAAATAAATTACTATTACTATTATATAATATATATTGGTCAAATATTACCTAAAAGAATGATGTGTATATTAGTTATGATATGAGTTAAAAGTTATTTGACCCAAATTTTGACGGTTATTATAAAATATTAATTATAATACAATATTATTATATATTAGTTGTAATATTAATTAGTGGAGAATGGGTTATACTCATTTATTAGAATTATATATTGTTTATGTATTACCTAAAAGATGGATATATATTATATACTAGTTATGATATTAGTTCTTAGTTTAATAAATTTTGATGGTTGTTATAAAATATGAACTATAATATAATATTACTATATATTAGTTATAAAATTAATTACTATTAGTTATGATATTAGTTAAAATTTATTGGACTCAACTTTTGAAGGTTATTATAAAATATTAATTATAATATGTTATTATTATATATTAGTTATAAAATTAATTTAGCATTGAACCACCTATGAAGCCAAACCTTTAGGGAAAATGAATGTTAAGCTTATGTTATCTAATCCAAAATCATAGGAATCTTCTTTAAACCTTCCTTTACTTGCTTTAGGTGTGTGCCAAATATGAAGTTCAAATCCAATGTAATAAGAATCTTTAAAGTACCTAAACGTAAACTGCATCTATATCATCATCAGACAGAGGGTGTCGATTTGACTGCTCTCAAAGAAGTAGCGTAGCCATTGCAAGGGTTTCACACTCCTTTTTCTTTCCATTCGCTAAACTCTCTTATTTTTAAAGTACCTTGAGACCTATTAAAAAAATCTTGTATTTCTACATATTCCATCAAATATATTTTAGATAAACTTCGAGTGATTCATATATGAGATAAAGTTATATTTCGATGAGTCAAACACCGAGATGTAAAATTTTCTTGATTAACTGCCCTCTCGTAACTAGAGTGGCCATCAGCTCCTGCTTAGCGAGATCCCGGTTTCCATGGATGTGACAAGGTCACCACTGAATTCTATAGGATTAGTAAAAAGCCATTAGTGAATCATTCAATCTACAACATTTTTTAAACTATCCAAGCAAACTCAAAATCAATGAATGTGGTTATTTCCATACAAACTTATCGAACTCTAGACATTTTTGCACTTTAAATTTGTAGATAATTGAATTCAAGAGAAACCAGAGGACAATAGTTCGATTCTGTGGAGTAAAAAATACTAATAAAATAGAGATGCAGAAGAAGAAAGGAACAAAACAGGCCATAAAAACTTGGAGAAATAACTAACCTTTCTATGCTTGGAGATTTTGATTCATAAGAATAAATTAACCTTAGAAACGAATTTAAGAGGTGAACGAGTTCGGCCGTAAGCACAGAGACCTAGGGAGTCCATAATATATGCAAGCTATTGTAATTAAACTCTTAGTCCCAATTTCCAGCCATCTTATACATAAAAATAATTAAGAATAGGTTAATCTTACAAGTGCGAGGAAAATGAACCCTAACTTTAGATCTACTGAAAATATATAGACAATGTATTGCCCCGGTTCTTACTAGGGTTTACATGTTTTGTTAAAATATCAACAATAATGGAAAGAGATCGAAACAAAATCCTCAAAACTCTGAATGCAGAATGATATACAATGAAGATTCTTGAAATACAAGAATTCCTTAAACATTGGTCTCTTGACCTTTCAATCACACCACATGATCATCATCAGGAGTGAAAGGATCTCATACTGAAAGATGGTGAAATGCACTGAGATGCATCAATCTATTTTGGAATTTCATAGTGTTTTGGGTATTGCATGGAAGCCCTAAGATGCATGGATGTGTTTGATAAACAAATACCAGTGTTACAGAAATACATTATGAATTTTGGTTTTCAAATTACCTATCATAAATCCGGTCATAAATCCGGTCAGAAAGAAAAATTAACCTTTACGATGAAAGAAAATAGACTGTAACTTCTACGTTGGCAAGCCTGTTAGGAATAATCTAGCTCGAGATAGAATATGAAGGTTTTACAAAGAGTGGGTATAATAATTTCTTGATATCCATAATAGTCATGTGTCTGAGATGTTCCTTGTAAAGACGGAATTGTAAAGGAAGTCAATAAAAATACAAAGATTTAATGATTTCAATTTCAGCATGGCTGACGCAGAAGCTAGGTGTTGCAACAAACATTCCTTTATATCATCTAACCTTGCTCTCATAATACACAGCCTAAAACCATCATGTTATATTATCTAACACAATGCAAAATAACATAAAGATTTAACTGCTTGATACTAATGAAACTCACACAGGATTTTATTGATTCAAGGTGAAATCACAGAGTTACATTACAACAAATATTGACAGGAGTAACAACATTCCAGTAACAACATAAACTCACACAGGATTTTATTGATTCAATTGATTCAAGGTGATATCACAGAGTTACATTACAACAAATATTGACAGGAGTAATAACAGTAACAACATTTACCAAATTGTTACTCGTGTTGCTATAACAACTCTGAAATCCTATCCCTGAGATGTAGAACAGTTGGTGGCCGGTGATGGTTAAGACACTCCTATGCAAGGTGAACCCTGGTGCAGTCTATGGTGTGATCCCAGTGAGACAGATAGAGTCCCTGAGTTAATGTGCTGATTACTATGTTTCAGCCTTTTGCTTCATGTTGTTCATTGACTGGATCTTCTTCTCCAATGCGTCCTTCACGACCTCTCCTTTTGTGTTTAACCCCATTTCATGGCTTCCACCACTCCTTTAAATTATACAGTCTTCCCTTGAATCGATTTCGCTTCCTCTTCTAAGATCGAATAGTATATACAGGCTGAGTTCAGAGAAACTACTTTTGTTCCTTCGACAAAATGCCTTGTATACAAACGTAGAAACCTTACTACTTGAGGATACAGCTCATAATTTTCTGTTTATATCAAATTCCATAAACAATCTTACAGGAAGAGTGAATCAAACGATCTGCGGGCATAAAGGAGGCAAACAACACTTACTCCCTCGCCGCTAATATCGTGACAGAACATAGCTAGAAGTCAAATATTGCAAGCCCAGAAAATACTAGTGGGAAATGAAGGCTATCACAACCTTGCATATTTTTTTTATTAACTATAACAGGACATCTCTCTTCCGGATGACTCAGAGCAAGGCCAGCCTTAATATTAAGTAGAAGAAGGATTGGTCTAGCAACAAGAGAGACTGTCACCCTGTCAACACTAAGCATACAAAAGCTATCAGAGTACCACAACCACCCCGCACTGAATGAAATATGGTCTCCATCGGGTTAGCAGTAAAGCCTCACAGCTGGCTCCTACCATGAAACCCATTAGGTCCCATAACCTACAGCCAAGTAACAAAATAAAGTCAGAGCTCAATTGTTTCCAAAACATAACGAAGGATTTAGTAATGGCTAAAGGGAGAGGGCACATTAAAAACCCTGATAAAAATTATTCAGATGGTTAAAGAACCCTCTGGTAGATGAAATCTAACAAAGGGCGAAGGCCCTCTTCAAACAAAACAAGATACTGTAATTAATAATTCTATCACTTACTTAGGAATGGAAGAGCAGTATCAAAACAAAGAAGATTGTCCCTACAACAAGGTATAAGAATCAGGGAATTACCAGGTACTGAACAAATGTGCTCGGATGTTTAAGAACCAAACTCTTTCAATGATCAAACCGTTACTTGACAAACCATTACTTTATGACGATGCCTCAATAAACATCTACGAAGCAAAAAAAATATCAGCTTACAGGCTAGCAAATTTATATAAAGAGAGAGTAAGAGGTCTCCAAACTTTACCTGTCAGCAACCAAAGAACGCTGTTAGCATGTCCTTAGGGTGGAATAGAACCTCTTTGTCTGACTGCAGCCAGCTCTAAAGAAATTAGGCTTAATTGGTTATGAAACTTTAGCTGTAATTTATACTACAGAATAAAAGACATAGTTGAATAAAAGAAAACTGTAAATAAAGAATTTAGCACCAGACAGACTCCCCCTCAAATAAAAACTTGCTTGTAAAATTGGGTCCGTTGAAAAAGAGATACAACAATGCTCCCCTCCATCGGATCTCCCATCCAACGGTTTAATAGCAGAGCACCGTTGGATCTGAGGGAGGTCAATTTTCCATAAACTGCTTAATCAGGCCCGCCGCCCGACAATCGACCCGCTGACTTACAGCTGTTACACTCTCCCAGGTCCAGAAACCTCGAGATTCGGTGTAAGTGATGGTGATACAACTCGCCATGGCTTAAATACAGGTAGAGCATATTACACGATTAACCTAGCACTATTCAATGCCCTAACTAACTGTCATCGGTGGTGTATCGAATGAAGTTGATGTCAATAAATGGATGGATCATAACTAATAATTAAACAAAAAATACTCCAGACTGTACACACTTTACAACAGGGCGGATTTACAATCCACTAAGCTTCATATGGTTTACATAACGATAACACCATAGAAACTATGCTTAGCACGAGTTGATTAGGAACTAGGGGTTACCCCTAATTCAAAGACAAATAACAATTTCTTGTTTATATGCATGACTGAATATTTAAATACTACGACTTTAATCATTTCATTCATATGAACTTAATCCCGTAATGTACATCGAAATGGATTATGACCAAATCATTCAAAGATGTAAAACAAAATGAGACTAGTTCAATTGAATAAAAGCAATTCGATCTCTATAAAACACAGTTTGATGTTTATATGTAATGATACTAACACGTTAGTGGATGATCAAGTATAAAATGTTAAACTTTAAAACATCAACCATTCATGCCAATTAAGGTATATTATACAGTTGTAATGTCATCACAATTTAGTCTTTTTCTAACTTAAAATGCCTATCATTTAGCATATCTTTACTAGAAAATGCAGAAATATACAATACCATTTTATCTAGAACAGAAATATGCAATTCAAGTATTATGATTCATCTCTTTATATCGGTACTCTTACTCTTTATATCGATACTCACATTGAAATAATATTTTTAAAAACCTTTCAAAAATGAAACTAATAGTCTTCATCTTCATTATGGGTTACTTTCTTTGACATATTCAAGACATCTCTTCATGAAACTTTGTTATCTCCATAAAACCTTCATGTAGTAAAATGAAACATCACTACTTATGCATATAAATTTCTCAACTAGCAATTAAAAACATGGTAGTTGATGTTGTTTTGGGTTGTAATAACATCTTCCTAAGTGAGGAATTGATACAATACTTGTTGGATCATGGATACTTCCTAAGGTTGGTTGTCTACAATAACACTAGGATTGGAAGGTGAAAATTTTATTATATGAACTCTTTAGGTTGGTCAACTAATAAGATAGAGGAAGGTATAGAACAAAGTTAGGTTAAGAAATGCTAAGAACTAAGTAGGTTCGGGAATTCAAGTTGTTCTAGTCTAAAGTTTGGGAAAAGAAGGCTCCGATGAAATCTCTTAGAAGGTTTAGAGATCAGTCTTTGTAATATATTTAGGAATACTAAAGACAATAATTCTCACCTATCTATTTCATGCCCCTTTAAATCTTATTGATGCTTGGGTTGGAGATAGTATACACGATTGTCTCTTTCTATGGTTTAAGAGGCAAGATCTTAAGGACACGTGGTTCATTCCAATATTTGTCATGTGGAACAATTGGTTAGCCCAAAATGCACCCCTTTAAATCTTAATGATGCTTGGGTTGGGAACAGTATAAAAGATTATCTCTTTCGATGATTTAAGAGGCAAGATCTAAAGGATAAGTGGTTCATTCCAATATTTGTCCTATGGAACAATTGGTTAACCCAAAATGCACTTTATGTTTCACTGCAAAAATATTCCAACATTTTAGGTCTATGCACATGCACTTTTGAAATTTTAAAGACTTGATAAAGACAATAATCAAATAGGAACAACTCAAGATTAGTAAAACTACTCGTGTGATTTTTTTATAAAAAATGTAAGGTTGAATGAAATGGATTCAACAACTATACATAATTGATGCCAATAAAGTAGCTAATAATGATGATATGGTAAAAAAACTACTTCCATTAAGTTTCGATGAAAACTACTTCCATTAAGTTTCGATGAAAACTACTTCCATTAAGTTTCGATGAAAACTCAAAACTAGTAATAAAATAGATGAAATCTGAAAAATTGATACACAATATAAATCTCACACATAAATCCATAACATGTGGTTACATAGTCAAAGGAAAATTCAACTCACGAGGGCTTATTTCGCTCACATATATAGTGACCTCACATATATATAGTGACCTTAATGAGGTTCGATTTATTGTCAAAACAAGAACTTCTACTTATATAGTTACGATTTCATAAGTCACATTGGACAAAATTATGAGGATTTCTATCCTTTTCTAGTTTAATGATCGTCCAAATCCACCACCGTCGGGTTTCAGTGGAAACAACTCCAAAGTATTTTGAGTCCTTTGACCTGACTCCCCAGTAGATAACACCACGCTTCCATGCGCCTCCAGTTGAGCTGTAATTCCAATCTATATATCATAGATACAGATGGTTAAATTTAAAATCAAGTAATCTAAAAGGTAAAATGGCAACATTTTTATACTTATACCTCCATAAAGAGGACTTAATCCTTACCAGATCGTTGACGGAGACTGGCCTGCCTCTCAGAGCTGAAAATTAAAAGCAAATATAAAAAGTTAACTTCAGAACAAAAATTAAAAGTAAATATACATGGCATACGAACTTCAGAACAAAAATTAAAAGCAAATGTAAATGTAAAGTATATGGCATACCCTCTTTTCCAGATGATTTCATTGCCCGTTTTTCTAAAGCTGCAGTGATTTTCTCTATATCCTCCACTGTCCATCTTGTAGTAGTCACACCTTCAGTGCTACTGTTCGCTACTTGCTTTTTATCCATGGCTGGTTTTTTTCGTCCCCTTTTCTTCTCTCCAAAATGGATGGAGTGAATATGAAAATGTAGGCGAAACAAACAGTTATATAAAGTTTTTAATTGGAAGGTACGAGATGGATTTGTAAGAGAAATTAATGTAGTTTCACTAATTAGGGTTTTGTAAGAGAAATTAATGTAGTTCCACTAATTACGGTTTTTTCTTGTTGTAGTGGTGTTTTAGGATTCTAAATTGCTTTGAGGGCATTTCGAGATTGAAAGTAAGTCTGTCAAAATTATAATGTGAATGTGAAAGGCAGGATAAGTTCTAATTAATATTCTTATTTTATGATTTTGATATTCACTTTTATATATATATATATATATATATACACGTTTTAAAGATAAAATCTTATGGGTCTTATAAAATAATGTGTGATGGACAAGTGTGCAATGAGTTAGATTTCTCAAACCAATAAAATTTAAGTATTTTGGTCAATCATTATGGTTTAGTTGGACTTATAGAAGTCAAAGATGTTTATGTGTCATAATTTATAAATCTCACCTTGGTTAAGATTTTAAAAAGTTAATGTCCAAATATAATAAACATACCTAAAATAATAAATATAGATTATTTTATATTATCACTACTTACAAGTCCTTTAAAATAAAATCTCACATTAATTAAGATGATAATGAAGTAATTTTGAAATAATACAAACATTTATATAATTAATCTCTAATAAAGAAAAATAAATAATATTTAAAAAAATATCATAAAAAAATTAGGAGAGAGAAGAAAAATAATTGTTTGTTATTTTTGTGATAACTTTCTTCCCTGAACTCGGGATTTGGCTCTTTTGGTACAGTTGGAAAGGCCTCTACTAGATCTACAACTTTCATGTTTTGAGTTTTCCGAGATTCCACGCCGATTTTTCGAGACGGACTTTTCTCAAAACACGAAAGTTGTAGCTCTCATCGAGGTCTTTCCAACGGTACCAAAAGCGTCAAATTCTGAGTTCAGGTGATAAACTGATCTAAAAAATAACAAACAATTATTTTCTTTTAAATATTATTTATTTTTATTTATGGGAGTAATTATACAAATGTTTTTCTTATTTCAAAATTACTCCACTTTCATTTTAATTAATGTGAGATTTATATTTTAAAGAAATTGAAAGTAGTGATAATATAAAATGAAATAAAAATAACGATTGTTTATTTTTAGTATTATTGTAATTATATTTTTTCATTATTGTTTTAGTTTTTTTAAGTTTTAGATTTTATTAAATATATAAAGAGAAGTAGTTGTATATTTATAAAAAAAATTAAGTAAATTATAATATTAATTTAAAAAATTACCACTATATCATTTATTGTGTATGCATAATAATTTAAGCCTTTCATTATTATTTTAAGTCATCATCTCTTAACTCTACACTAACCTAACATACTTGTCAATTACCATTAATGTGATAGTATAGGTTGACCTTTACTAGATAACACCTTTAACTTAGTGTGACATGGCATATTTGTAATGTGACGTGGTTTTTTTTTTATTTTCCTTAAGAGGCCTATTTTAGACCCCAAATTTCCTCTAATAAGTATTTCAAAGCTAAAATGTTATCATACACATTTTTAGAAATAATATTACAAAGTTAAAACATTTATATATGTGGTGGTTCATTTATGTTAATTTATTACTTAGTGTTATAGTCAAACATATTTTAGTTAAGTTTTAAGTTGCTTAGTGGAGATGTTATGGAAGAGTTTAAGATATTGACCAAGTGTGGTTGCTTGGAAATCATGAGAGAAGGTGATTTGAAAAATTAAGGAAAATACTTTAAATATAAAAAATGTTATTTAATTAATTCAATGTATTTTATAAAAAAAATAGTTTTTATTTTAAGTATTTAATAATTTTAAAATTAAATATATTTTTTCAATTTTACTTCAAACTTTTTGGAATCCAACCAAAACAACTTTGGGTTTTCTAATTCATATTCATATTTGAAATTTCACTTCAAATAGGTCAAACGAATAGTTTTGTCCTAAAATATTTTTTAAAATAAATTATAATGCTATGTGGACATCCATATTGGGTCTACATGTCATCGTGAGTCCTACTATGTAGTCCGTAACCTTTCTCATGCATTATTTTCCATGTGAGGCACAATTTAGGGTATTAATTTCAAGATCTTGGCATAATGTAGGGAATTTTCACTAGGAATTTTTATGGATCATTTTCATGGGTGAATTCAAGATTGAGTTTTTTCACGGAGGCACTTTAAGAGGCATTTTAAGAGGTATATTTAAGATTTTGATTTTTATAAATAATTTTTATACAATGTATTTTCACATAGGTACTTTTATGATGATGATGATGATGACAACAAGAATGATCACTGTTAAATATTTGAACATTTTGGTGTCATGCTTCCAAAATCATTATATTTTATCTAATTTTAACATCTAATTTTATTTTTTTTAAACTTGTTTTTACTTTGCCTCTTCACTAAACCAATTTTACCTTAGAAATGCTTTGTGAGTATATAGATCTTTAGATAAACATAGTGAACAAAGAGAATCTAGACTTTACTTAAAGTTAGGGGAAATGCTTAGCAATAAGTTTGCATCATTTTAAGACAAGATTTAAAAATAGATAAAGCTTAAAAATTACAAGAAAAATTAAATTTATACCTACAACATTTTCATGGATGGTTTGTTTCTTTTGATCCCCTTGTCCTTCCATCTATGAAAGATTGATGAATAGAATATGAAAATATAAGTGAAACAAGCATTTATATAAAGTTTTTAATTGGAAGGTATGAGATAGATTCACAAGAAAAATTAATGAAATTCCATTAATTAGGGTTCTCCATTGTTCTCATATGGCCTTAAAATGTTAATATTATAACATTACAATGTGAATATTTTCCCATGGGCACTTTCATGGGGTAAATTCAACATTGGGTTTTTTCACGAGCAACTTTCATGGGTTATATTAAAGATTGTGATTTTTTATAAAGGCTTTTTTACAAAGCAATTTCACATAGGTAATTTGATGATGATGATGATGATGATGATGATGATGATGATGATGATGATGATGATGATGATGATGATGATGATGATGATGATGATGATGATGATGATGATGATGATGATGATGATGATGATGATGATGATGATGATGATGATGATGATGATGATGATCACTTTCAAGGATTTGGGGATTTTGGTGTCATTCTTCTAAATCCCTAATAATGCCTCTCTAATTTATTTATCATTTTACTTTATTTATTTAAAACTTTTTTTTACTGTCCTAAAAATGCTATGTGACTATGTAGAATCTTTAGATAAACATAGGGAAGAAAGAGAATCTAAATTTCACTTAAAGTTTACATCATTTTCAAACAAGATTCAAAAATAGATAAATATTAAAAATTGCAAGAAAAATTAGAGCCATACTTGCAACACTTTTATGGATGGATTTTTTATTCGATCCCCTTGTCTTGTTTCCATCGATGAAAGATTGATGAAATGAAGATGAGAATATAAATGAAACAAACATTTATATAAAGTTTTTAATTGAAAGGTACGAGATGGATTCACAAGAAAAATTTAAAAAGTTCCCCTAGTTAGGGATTTCCTTGTTCTGGTAGTGCCATAAAAGATTGGTATTCTAACATTACTTGTGAATATTTTCACATGGGTACTTTCATGGGGTAAATTGAAGATTGAGAATTTTTATAAACGCATTTTTTATGATTCGATATTTTTGTGTCATGCTTCCAAAACCATAATATTTCCTCTCTCATTTATGGATCATTTTATTTTATTTTATTTTTTAAAACATGTTTTTATCGTTCCTTTTTACTAAAGCAATTTTATCTCTTTGTGAATATATATCTAATTTTTAGATAAATATAGGGAAGAAAGAGAATCTAAACTTCACTTAAAGTTAGAGGAAATCCTTAACTATAAATTTACATCATTTAAGACAAGATTCAAAAATAGATAGACATTAAAAATTGCAAGAAAATTATAGCCATACCTGCAACATTTTTATGATGGCATGTTTCTTTTGATCCCTTGTCCTTCCATCGATGAAAGATTGATGAAGTGAAATGAAAATATAAGTGAATCAAGCATTAATATAAAGTTTTTTTGTCCTTCCACGGATGAAAGATTGTTGAAGTGAAATGAAAAATATAAGTGAAATGAAAATACAAGTGAAACAAGCATTTATATAAAGTTTTTAATTGGAAGGTACGAGATGGTATTCCACTAATTAGAGTTTTCTCTTGTTCTCATAGTGCCATAACATGTTAGTATTCTAACATTACAATGTGAATATTTTCATATGGGCATTTTCATAGTGTAAATTCAAGATTGGGCTTTTTCTCTGAGGCATTTTCATGGGGTATATTTAAGATTGTGATTTTATATAAATGCATTTTTTAGAAAGCATTTTCACATAGTTATTTTCAAGATGATGATAATGATGACTAGGACTGCAACATTTTTATAGACTCTAACATTACAATGTGAATATTTTCAAATGGCCATTTTCATAGTGTAAATTCAAGATTGGGCTTTTTCATTGAGGCACTTTCATGGGGTATATTCAAAATTGTAATTTTATATAAAGACATTTTTTTTAAAATATTTTTCACATAAGTACTTTCATGATAATAATAATAAAGATGAAAATATCAGTAAAACAAATATCTGACAAATATTTATATAAAGTTTTTAATTAAATAGTATGCAATGGATTCACACAAAAAAATACCACTTCCTTGTTCCCATATTTCCTTTTAGAATTAGAGATTAAAAGGTTCGTATTCTAAGTTACAATGTGAAAGCTATGTATACATTTCGAGATTTAAAAGTAAGTCTTTCAAACTTATAATGTGAAATGCAGGTTATGCTCTTAGCATTCAAATCAGATGACCTTGGTATCCACATCTTATGGAGTGTAAGATATATATACTTGACTAGGAGGACTACTTCGCTTGCTTTTCAAATACAAACACTTAGTATTTCAAAGTTAAGATGTTAACATACACAAGTTCACAAATAGTATTCCGAAGTTAGTTATTATTTCAAATGTAATTGCATTAATTTTTTAAAATAATATATTGTATTTTATAATTAAATTTAATGTGTTTTGTTTTTAAGATAAAAGGATTTTAATGATGTTATTTTTCATTTATGTTAATTTATTACTTATTGGTTTGTTGGGGTTAAATATTTGTTTTTAAAATGATATATTTTAAGGTTAAATTTTAAGTTGCTTAGTGGAAATGTTATGGAAGAGTTTAAGATATTAACCAATTTTGGTTAGTTAGAAATTGTTGGAAATTATGAGAGGATGATTTGGAAAATTTAGTATAAAATTTTAAATATAAAAATTATAATTTAATGAATGACTTTCATATAAAATGGAATTTTTATTAGATGTGTATTTAGTTATATTTTTCCAATTTCTTTTCAAAAATTTTGGAATCCAACCAAAATCCTTTTGGTTTTTCTATTTAATGCTCTTATTTCTTATTATCTAAATTTAATTAACAATGGAGGTGGTTACAATAAGTAGAAACCTACTCTTTTAAAAAAATTGTTTTCCAATTTTCTAAATTTGAATGTAAAATCTTACTCCAAAGTACTCATTGAAAATTTCCACTCAAAAATTTACTTCAAAGTGACTTTATATCCTCCACATATGGCCCAAAGAAAAGTTTCATTCAAGAGTTTTTTAAAAATAAATTGTGATGCTAATGTGGATTCCACATGCTTGTGGTAATGACATCCAACACTGGGACTATGGGTGTTACCATGAAGATAGGTTACGCTTTTTAGCAAGTGGAGGACACAAGCATAGTAAAACACGACCTTGATCGAGCTATTGTTAAGGGCTCGATCAAGAGTTAAATAGTGGGATCGAAGGCTTAATAAAGTGCTCGATAGAGCTTTTTTAATAAGCGTGTTCGAGGTTTTGTTAAACCATCGATCTAGCTATCAGGTTCGATGGTTATCTATAGCTCGATTCAGGTTACATGCTTGATCGAGCATTGAGGCTTGATCAAATGATCATAAAACAAAAGGCCGCGGTTGCAGAAAAGTTCACGCCCATTGAATTTAAGAGCTTGGTCGAGCGTCATAGCTCGGTCAAGTGTCGTAGCTCGATCGAGCTTTATAAATATCAATTGATATCTTGACCGAGCTCCAACAACATGTATAAAAGCAAAAAAAAAATACGTTGGCTTATTTCACCGTGTTTGTTGCATAGGAGCTCCAATGAGAGGATAAGAGATATAGGAGTTCCCAATGCTACCAATTGTTCCCACTTGATCATGGACTGCAATTTGCCACCAAGAACCACCTCTTGCTACCATAGACTCCACATTAAGAGGTAGGCAACTAAAACCCACCAAAAACTATTTCTTCTATGCATAGATTGAAAGTGTTGTTTTATTTTTTAATTTTAATGAAAATTTTGTGAAATTTGTTCAAAACCCTAGAACCAAAAATCATTTCTTCTATGCATTGATTGAAAGTGTTGTTTTTCTAAGGATAATCACATACCTTTATGCGGGAGACTAAATATCGCTTTATTGTATGGCCCTCATATGCCAAGGTGCACGTTTAACTTGCATTAATACACATTAGTAATCCCCTCCATATCATAAAATCTATATATCAAAACGAAACAGATTATCAAGGTATCCATGCATATAACATAAAGCTTTGATTACATAAAGGTATAATCCTTCTGTCAACCACTCCGAGTATCCCAACATTCCTAGTAAGGATCCCTGAAAATAGAATATACAAAAATGCAATCATAACATTTCATCATATGCATCCTTTTAACTACTTAGAATACACATGTATACTTCTTGAGTAATTATAACCATCATCCTTTTGAACCTACAAGCAAGCCTACCAGCGTGTTCCCATGTCACACATTTATACTTCATTATTCTATACAATCCTATACCGCAAAGAGGCAAGGGGATTCTTAACAATTATTCTCTTTTATCCCTTGAAATCTTCAGATAAGGTTATAATGACGAAGGATACTCATTTGTGGAAGTAGAGTTAAGTCGAAGGTCATGAAAATCATTCACACGGATGGCAATTTCCTCGTCATAGAAAATTTCACACAGTAGAATGTCCATTTAACTAAATGAAGTTAATTCCTATCCTTTCAGTCTTTTACCTTGAGGATGACCCTTTGTTAATGATTCATAAAAGTTTTACAACTCTTCTAACCATCTATGGTTTGGATAGTATATATATATATATATATTTTATGTAACATTACTTACATTAACCTTGAAGATCTATTATATATTTATAAATTCAACTACTCATTCTTCTCTACCATGTCACATGTCCCATATAACAAATAAGTAAGAACACAAAACTAATATTCTATATCGAAACCATCGCATGTAACAGTCAATATAATGTACAAGCATCTTCTACACCTTCTCTCAATAACATTTAGCCAATAAGGAGAATTTCAGGAGTTACTCCTTAGTACCATTTATGCATTTTTCTAATATAATAAGGATTATCTCCATCCTACAATCTCATGTACATAATTAATACAATCATTTCAGCATAAGTGCGAGAAATCAATAACCAAGTAATTCATGACAACTTTATAGTCCTTCATATAATGACCTAATTGCACTTTACTCATTTCATACTATATCAACTTTTCTAAGTGCTTCAACCCTTTAACCTATACCTACATATTTTTATATGACCTAACCATTGTCCATTCAACCTTTATAATTCGATATACTTGCTATCCTGCCTTCATTTGTACACTCACATTTCCAAGCCTTAAAACCTTTCTAATCACCATAATACACAATTAAAGCATTCAAGTACTTATGATGAATGTCTATGACTTGACTCATATAAGTACTAAAACCTTACTCATGGCATCAATCGACCGGGTAGGAGTGTACATCTTTCATAGGGTGAATGATCCTAATTATGCTTATACAACCCTCATAAACTTATGAACATTCAAGGCTCCTATGCTACTATCGCTATGATCAATATACATGAAAATATTAACAAGATCACTAAGATAAAGATAGGAACATAGTCCAATTAATATAATCATTTTCAAAGAATACTTTCTTGTCATTCAATGGAATTGCATGAGGAGATATTCATCCTCTAGTATTTATCAATACAGGATCATTTAGATACGAAATGAAACATACAAACTGCTCACTCATTGATAATGCTTTTCCTTTAGAATGCTTCAACAAGTGGAGCATACTTACTTGCGATTTAAAAGACATCTTGTCGATTACCTCCTGCGGATTCTTTAGAACATAAATCCTTTGTTTGCGTCTTACCAATGGAGTTCCCTTGACCAGCTTATATTATTTCTTCAACTGAGCCCAACTAAGCCCGAGTGTTTGCAACCTGTGCTTTGATACCATATGTGACATCTCCAAATAAACGAGTGAGTAAATCTGGTAAAATTTAAAATTTTCCTCCATTAACATTCTAAGGATAAAACCCTTTGTAATGAGGATAAAGTCCGCCATCACAGCATTATTAGAAAACGATTATGTAAGATTCTGAGACATTCAACATATTAATTTTAAACATGAATATTCTTAAAACACAACATACCTTTCATGATTAATACAAGGATTATCTATAACTCATATCTTACCAATCACCTAGTCAAGTATTAATGTAAACGACAACACCATCACAAAATTTTAGGACAGTTTAATCAAGTAAGGACACATTAGAAGGAGACACCAATTTCACGTGGTTCACCCAACTCTTTGGGCTACGTCCACCAACCGTTGTTGCATCATGTAATATTTATCCAAAGAATTACATCCTGGCAACTTCATTGTTGCTCTTACAGATTATCTCACTGAGATTATTTTCTTTTGCGACACTAGTCGATGTAACTTACACCTTCATAGAAAACTTTCTCTGTATGTGTTTATGTCTCCACAAGCTCTGGCCTTAGTACAAAACCCACACCATTAGTGGATATCAGAATTGCAACAAAACCAAACTCATATAAACCTATATAGATCGTTGGCATAGATATTCGATAGTACAACCATAACAAGTTCGAGGGTACCCAATCACTAGTTTTAACGCACGGATCAAACATTTCCATCACAATCATTTCTGAGTATCAACAAAAGACAGAGTTCAGCTATATCCCGAATGATGTTTGTTAGCAAAAGATCGATTGTACCCAGTCACTTCCTAAACCAGCTATGACATGGATCAACCTATATAATCAACATCACACACATTGGTTAGTACAACATAAAACAACGACTGAAAGCATCTAAAAGACAGTCATCATACAGTTGGCCATTATATTCCGGGAAACAAATTAACTTGTTCAGGGATCGAGCGCTCTGCGCTTTCCTTTCCCGAAGCTATATCTTCCAAGATCATTGCATGTACAGAATTTTTATTTGATAAGGATAAAACTTCTTTCAATGTTTAAACAATAACGTGAATAGGACAACCAGTCTAATGCGGTCAAGATCATATCCTAAGATATAAACCCAGACCTCCTGCGTTGTCAAAAATCATGCAGAGGCAAAAATGAAATCAGGTTTCCAATTCGCAATACAGATCTTTAAGGAATCAAAAGCTCTACGCTTAACACGACTGTCCCTTTTACACAAGAGATCGAAACAGTTCTGTGCAATCCTACTACCATAGAGAAGGGCGGATTTTTCCAGGCAGTTGTACCATCACAGAGGTGGAATAGACAGGGTCCAAACAGCATGGCGCAAGGGGTTATAAGGTTTAGGCATTCACTGCGATTACTTTGGCGTTGCAGAGATTAACATATGCAGATAATCAAATGAAGACCATAATTAATATGATACTGCAGAGATCTCAAAACCCTATTATCTGAACACACAGAAAAATAAAAACCAAATCTATGCCACGATTACTCTATCATTACAGAGATTAGCATATGCAGATGATCGACTAAATGAAGACCACGATTACCGTTAGTCTGCACATACGATGCAGCAAGTCAAAAGAACAGAGGTCCACATGTTTATTAGCACAACATTAATCCACGGTGAAACTCTTCAGGGGTCGAGCTTCCTAAATGTAGATATACATCGACAAGAAATGGGATTGGCTTCCTCAGCCTTCCCTGAAGCTTCACGCAGCCCATACATAAAACACACAGCATATAAATGTATCCCATGTCGAGAACTTCATGTGGTTGAATACATAAAGGAACACAACAAATATGTATTTCACGTGTCCAATACATAATGAAACACAACATATCATGCCTCACGAATGAAAGAAACTTAATCGAATTATAGATCAACTCTTGCAGAAACCCTATCCAAGATTTTTCCAGTACTCCACAAGATCGGCTTGCTCTATAGAGCTTCTCCTTTTCCACTCAATATCAAAACGTCTATCACAGAAAATAAACCAGATCTATGCCACGATTACTCTGTCATTACAGAGATTAGCATATGCAGATGATCGACTAAATGAAGACCACGATTAATATTACTCCAACGTATTGATATATCAAAATGGAATTATAAATACAGGAATCGGTCCTTGTGCTCGCCGTCCTATCCCAAAGCAAATTTCAAACAAATCTAACAAGGAAATAAATGTATCTATCCTGTAACTAATTCAGCGACGGAGCATTCTTACAACAGGAACATACGCAGGGTTTTAAATTTATAAACAACAATCAGACAGTATAAGGAGATTGAACTATCCACTCACAAATTCATCATCAATAGGTATCATCTTAGTCCTTTCCAAGTCTTTTTAAAAATAGGAAATAAGGAAAGAAAAACCCACACATAGATATCTACATAACTGAATGGTTCAGGGATTCAATTCTCACTGAGGAGGAATCGTCCCGATCTATGTAGCGTATAGCCAACCGAATACAAAATCTCCCATCATTGTGCAGTAATAACAAAATAATACCACTTCAAAAACTGAATCAGGGCTCGATATTGTGCAGCAATAACAATAATAATACCACTTCAAAACTGAATCAGGGCTCGATCCTCATTAAGGAGGGATCGCCCATCATTGTGCAGCAATAACAATATTAATACAACATTTGTATGGACAGAGGAAAAATTAATACCCATAACCTAAGCTCGCATCCTCACTCCCATGTAGCGGTCGCTCACCCTCTCCTTCTTCATAGTCACTACTCTTTCATCGTAGGGATCGCCCCTCACCGTTTTTCCCTTTCCCCCTCCAGTCGCGTTTAAATAAAATAGTGCCGAGGTTTTTCCCTCCTTCCCAGCACCCAACACACTCCAGCAGATGTCTCTCGTCCTCTTGTCTTTGATGACAAGTGTAATTAAAAAGGAACTCGGCGTTGATGACGAGACGAGTACTACAAGAATTCTATGTGGATGGCATTCTACTGGGACTCAATGTGGATGACAACCTCCAGCAATCAACAAGTGGCAGTGTAGGGATTTAAATCAATTAAAAGGGACAACACGTCATTCTGACAGTTCGCCCTTTCAATGAGGAGAATAGTCTCCTTGGTCGACCCTTGTCATACCTCATCCATTCGTACTACTATAACTCTCCCTCTATATATAGGGTAGTTTTTTTTATTAAAGATTATGTTGTTTTTCCTTTTGTCGTAGTTATTAAGTGGATCAATATATATATTTATGTATATACTTAATTTATGCCTTTATTCATCATATAAATTATACTAAATAAGTCATAAAATCAAATAAACAATGTTTCATATTCATGGTATAACTTGCACCCATATACACTAGTATTTGAGTATACTACTAGAATATCCATAGTATAGCTTAATTAAGTATTACGAATACTTATGTTCTAGCCGATAAATTAATAAGTTGAGCTTATTCAATATTTAAATTAATAAGCTCGGCTTCTAATTTAGCTTTTAGGAAGTTAATGTGCTCTCTAGCACTCTCTCTTGGAATATGATAATTAGCCGTAATTTGGAAAATAAACTTTCCAAACATTATGCTAGGGCATAGGTCATAATTGTTGGTCAATTGTTTGCATTGAAAAGTTACCCTTTACCTTTCTCTAATGGTTTTGGTTGTCTTCGTTGTTTTAGTTGCGTTGTTACCTTTTGTCCCCAAAGCTCACAATTTCATCTCAGTAATTAAATCTCTTAAGTACAAGGTTTTTATGGTGGGACCTTGGCCTTGAGCCCCTCACGACGACCACGTACACAATCATAATCGTATATACAAAATAATAAAAATAAAGATCAAAATAGGTCATAAAGGAGGGATATCACATCCTCATCCCCTTTAAAATAACACCGTCCTCGGTGTTCACTCTTCTCTTGGAGCAATCATTTGTACCACAAAACTGGAATTCAAAAGAAACAAGGTTTAGTAACAACTTGTCCTCAACTTCATAATCAAACTCAGAAATATGAGTTTCTTTATTGTACATATCGCTTGCAATATTTAGAATAGATTTAGCGCTCCATGATTGTATACTGTTTGAAAAATCAACAACCAGTAATCACTTGGTCCAGGGAATTCTTGCCTAGCACCTTAGTGCTCATACAGCAATCTTTTCTCTCGTGCCTTGCCTAACACCTTAGTGCTCACGCAGCAAACATTTCTCTCATGTT
The DNA here is from genome assembly GCA_027924585.1 of Larix kaempferi. Classification (NCBI taxonomy): domain Eukaryota; kingdom Viridiplantae; phylum Streptophyta; class Pinopsida; order Pinales; family Pinaceae; genus Larix; species Larix kaempferi. The sequence goes on from BSBM01001048.1 coordinate 11,915,731, forward strand.
TTTCCTAACACCTTAGTGCTCACGTAGCAACCGTTTCATTCATGTTTTGCCTAACACCTTAGTGCTCACGCAACAAACATTTCTTTCATGTCTTGCCTAACACCTTAGTGCTCACGCAGCAAACATTTCCTTCATGCATACTAAGCAGCGTCCTGCCTCCCACATATACATTTTCTTATAGCTTGCCTAGGTCTTACAGCCAGCCGATTCTCCAAGAATCCTAGTGGCTGTTCAATCCCTGATTTTAGGGAGTATTTCAATGCCTTTACAACACTCTTTACACAATTCCCCTCAAGCTTTCTCGCTTGAGTCCCGGAATTTATTTTCCCCAAGCCGCTTGCTTGAGTCTAGAAAAATCACTTTCAATTTAATCACTTTATTTCGTCATATTACATTCTGTACCCATACGATTACTCTGACCAATCTGGGTCGAGTGCTTTGTTCAACAATAATTATCAAAATCACAAGAATAAATAACAGTTGTGATGTGGGTTCTAAATCCTCACCCACTTATTTTACCTTGGATAATATTCATGCTCTTGTCTTTCCACAAGCTGCATAAAGTTTTGACCATCAGCCAAATTCACTTGTTAGTAACAAGACAAATTATTTGTAAGAAGATATTTTTCTATGCAAAAAAAATAAAAATAAAAATAAAAATAAAAAAAATAAGAAGATTACCCTTCACACTATAATATCCCTACTTTGTCATCTAAGTTGACCCAAATAGGATTACATAATGCCTTAAAATACATTCTTCTTTATTATGGGCATTACGATCACTTCACCTCAATCCTTTTGCTTCACTGTATTAAGTACCCATTTTTTTTTTTTGCATATGCCAACATCATGTGAGTAACAATAAATCGTCTACATATATACTTGCATATATTTTTCTAAGGATAATCACATACCTTTATGGGGGAGACTACATATCGCTTTATTGTATGGCCCTCATATGCCAAGGTGCACGTTTAACTTGCATTAATACACATTAGTAATCCCCTCCATATCATAAAATCTATATATCAAAACGAAACAGATTATCAAGGTATCCATGCATATAACATAAAGCTTTGATTACATAAAGGTATAATCCTTCTGTCAACCACTCCCAGTATCCCAACATTCCTAGTAAGGATCCCTGAAAATAGAATATACAAAAATGCAATCATAACATTTCATCATATGCATCCTTTTAACTACTTAGAATACACATGTATACTTCTTGAGTAATTATAACCATCATCCTTTTGAACCTACAAGCAAGGCTACCAGCGTGTTCCCATGTCACGCATTTATACTTCATTATTCTATACAATCCTATACCGCAAAGAGGCAAGGGGACTCTTAACAATTATTCTCTTTTATCCCTTGAAATCTTCAGATAAGGTTATAATGACGAAGGATACTCGTTTGTGGAAGTAGAGTTAAGTCGAAGGTCATGAAAATCATTCACACGGATGGCAATTTCCTCGTCATAGAAAATTTCACACAGTAGAATGTCCATTTAACCAAATGAAGTTAATTCCTATCCTTTCAGTCTTTTACCTTGAGGATGACCCTTTGTTAATGATTCATAAAAGTTTTACAACTCTTCTAACCATCTATGGTTTGGATAGTATATATATATATATATTTTATGTAACATTACTTACATTAACCTTGAAGATCTATTATATATTTATAAATTCAACTACTCATTCTTCTCTACCATGTCACATGTCCCATATAACAAATAAGTAAGAACACAAAACTAATATTCTATATCGAAACCATCGCATGTAACAGTCAATATAATGTACAAACATCTTCTACACCTTCTCTCAATAACATTTAGCCAATAAGGAGAATTTCAGGAGTTACTCCTTAGTACCATTTATGCATTTTTCTAATATAATAAGGATTATCTCCATCCTACAATCTCATGTACATAATTAATACAATCATTTCAGCATAAGTGCGAGAAATCAATAACCAAGTAATTCATGACAACTTTATACTCCTTCATATAATGACCTAATTGCACTTTACTCATTTCATACTATATCAACTTTTCTAAGTGCTTCAACCCTTTAACCTATACCTACATATTTTTATATGACCTAACCATTGTCCATTCAACCTTTATAATTCGATATACTTGCTATCCTACCTTCATTTGTACACTCACATTTCCAAGCCTTAAAACCTTTCTAATCACCATAATACACAATTAAAGCAATCAAGTACTTATGATGAATGTCTATGACTTGACTCATATAAGTACTAAAACCTTACTCATGGCATCAATCGACCGGGTAGGAGTGTACATGTTTCATAGGGTGAATGATCCTAATTATGCTTATACATCCCTCATAAACTTATGAACATTCAAGGCTCCTATGTTACTATCGCTATGATCAATATACATGAAAATATTAACAAGATCACTAAGATAAAGATAGGAACATAGTCCAATTAATATAATCATTTTCAAAGAATACTTTCTTGTCATTCAATGGAATTGCATGAGGAGATATTCATCCTCTAGTATTTATCAATACAGGATCATTTAGATACGAAATGAAACATATAAACTGCTCACTCATTGATAATGCTTTTCCTTTAGAATGCTTCAACAAGTGGAGCATACTTACTTGCAATTTAAAAGACATCTTGTCGATTACCTCCTGCGCATTCTTTAGAACATAAATCCTTTGTTTGCATCTTACCGATGGAGTTCCCTTGACCAGCTTATATTATTTCTTCAACTGAGCCCAACTAAGCCCAAGTGTTTGCAACCTGTGCTCTAATACCATATGTGACATCTCCAAATAAACGAGTGAGTAAATCTAGTAAAATTTAAAATTTTCCTCCATTAACATTCTAAGGATAAAACCCTTTGTAATGAGGATAAAGTCCGCCATCACAGCATTATTAGAAAACGATTATGTAAGATTCTGAAACATTCAACATATTAATTTTAAACATGAATATTCTTAAAACACAACATACCTTTCATGATTAATACAAGGATTATCTATAACTCATATCTTACCAATCACCTAGTCAAGTATTAATGTAAACGACAACACCATCACAAAATTTTAGGACAGTTTAATCAAGTAAGGACACATTAGAAGGAGACACCAATTTCACGTGGTTCACCCAACTCTTTGGGCTACGTCCACCAACCGTTGTTGCATCATGTAATATTTATCCAAAGAATTACATCCTGGCAACTTCATTGTTGCTCTTACAACTTATCTCACTGAGATTATTTTCTTTTGCGACACTAGTCGATGTAACTTACACCTTCATAGAAAACTTTCTCTGTATGTGTTTATGTCTCCACAAGCTCTGGCCTTAGTACAAAACCCACACCATTAGTGGATATCGGAATTGCAACAAAACCAAACTCATATAAACCTATATAAATCATTGGCATAGATATTCGATAGTACAACCATAACAAGTTCGAGGGTACCCAACCACTAGTTTTAACGCACGGATCAAACATTTCCATCACAATCATTTCTGAGTATTAACAAAAGACAGAGTTCAGCTATATCCCGAATGATGTTTGTTAGCAAAAGATCGATTGTACCCAGTCACTTCCTAAACCAGCTATGACATGTATCAACCTATATAATCAACATCACACACATTGGTTAGTACAACATAAAACAACGACTGAAAGCATCTAAAAGACAGTCATCATACAGTTGGCCATTATATTCTGGGAAACAAATTAACTTGTTCAGGGATCGAGCGCTCTGCGCTTTCCTTTCCCGAAGCTATATCTTCCAAGATCATTGCATGTACAGAATTTTTATTTGATAAAGATAAAACTTCTTTCAATGTTTAAACAATAACGTGAATAGGACAACCAGTCTACTGCGGTCAAGATCCTATCCTAAGATATAAACCCAGACCTCCTGCGTTGTCAAAAATCATGCAGAGGCAAAAATGAAATCAGGTTTCCAATTCGCAATACAGATCTTTAAGGAATCAAAAGCTCTACGCTTAACACGACTGTCCCTTTTACACAAGAGATCCAAATAGTTCTGTGCAATCCTGCTACCATAGAGAAGGGCGGATTTTTCCAGGCAGTTGTACCATCACAGAGGTGGAATAGACAGGGTCCAAACAGCATGGCGCAAGGGGTTATAAGGTTTAGGCATTCACTGCGATTACTTTGGCGTTGCAGAGATTAACATATGCAGATAATCAAATGAAGACCATAATTAATATGATACTGCAGAGATCTCAAAACCCTATTATCTGAACACACAGAAAAATAACAACCAAATCTATGCCACGATTACTCTGTCATTACAGAGATTAGCATATGCAGATGATCGACTAAATGAAGACCACGGTTACCGTTAGTCTGCACATACGATGCAACAAGTCAAAAGAACAGAGGTCCACATGTTTATTAGCACAACATTAATCCACGGTGAACCTCTTCAGGGGTCGAGCTTCCTAAATGTAGATATACATCGACAAGAAATGGGATTGGCTTCCTCAGCCTTCCCTGAAGCTTCACGCAGCCCATACATAAAACACACAGCATATAAATGTATCCCATGTCGAGAACTTCATGTGGTTGAATACATAAAGGAACACAACAAATATGTATTTCACGTGGCCAATACATAATGAAACACAACATATCATGCCTCACGAATGAAAGAAACTTAATCGAATTACAGATCAACTCTTGCAGAAACCCTATCCAAGATTTTTCCAGTACTCCACAAGATCGGCTTGCTCTACAGAGCTTCTCCTTTTCCACTCAATATCAAAACTTCTATCACAGAAAATAAACCAGATCTATGCCACGATTACTCTGTCATTACAGAGATTAGCATATGTAGATGATCGACTAAATGAAGACCATGATTAATATTACTCCAACGTATTGATATATCAAAATGGAATTATAAATACAGGAATCGGTCCTTGTGCTCGCCGTCCTATCCCAAAGCAATTTTCAAACAAATCTAACAAGGAAATAAATGTATCTATCATGTAACTAATGCAACGACGGAGCATTCTTACAACAGGAACATACGCAGGGTTTTGAATTTATAAACAACAATCAGACAGTATAAGGAGATTGAACTATCCACTCACAAATTCAGCATCAATATGTATCATCTTAGTCCTTTCCAAGTCTTTTTAAAAATAGGAAATAAGGAAAGAAAAACCCACACATAGATATCTACATAACTGAATGGTTCAGGGATTCGATTCTCACTGAGGAGGAATCGTCCCGATCTATGTAGCATATATCCAACCGAATACAAAATCGCCCATCATTGTGCAGTAATAACAAAATAATACCACTTCAAAAACTGAATCAGGGCTCAATATTGTGCAGCAATAACAATAATAATACCACTTCAAAACTGAATCAGGGCTCAATCCTCATTAAGGAGGGATCGCCCATCATTGTGTAGCAATAACAATATTAATACAACAGTTGTATGGACAGAGGAAAAAGTAATAACCATAACCTAAGCTCGCATCCTCATTCCCCTGTAGCGGTCGCTCACCCTCTCCTTCTTCATAGTCACTACTCTTTCATCGTAGGGATCGCCCCTCACCGTTTTTCCCTTTCCCCCTCCAGTCGCGTTTAAATAAAATAGTGCCGAGGTTTTTCCCTCCTTCCCAGCACCCAACACACTCCGGCAGATGTCTCTCGTCCTCTTGTCTTTGATGACAAGTGTAATTAAAAAGGAACTCGGCGTTGATGACGAGACGAGTACTACAAGAATTCTATGTGGATGGAATTCTACTGGGACTCAATGTGGATGACAACCTCCAGCAATCAACAAGTGGCAGTGTAGGGATTTAAATCAATTAAAAGGGACAACACGTCATTCTGACAGTTAGCCCTTTCAATGAGGAGAATAGTCTCCTTGGTCGACCCTTGTCATACCTCATCCATTCGTACTACTATAACTCTCCCTCTATATATAGGGTAGTTGTTTTTATTAAAGATTATGTTGTTTTTCCTTTTGTTGTAGTTATTAAGTGGATCAATATATATATTTATGTATATACTTAATTTATGCCTTTATTCATCATATAAATTATACTAAATAAGTCATAAAATCAAATAAACAATGTTTCATATTCATGGTATAACTTGCACCCATATACACTAGTATTTGAGTATACTACTAGAATATCCATAGTATAGCTTAATTAAGTATTACGAATACTTATGTTCTAGCCGATAAATTAATAAGTTGAGCTTATTCAATATTTAAATTAATAAGCTCGGCTTCTAATTTAGCTTTTAGGAAGTTAATGTGCTCTCTAGCACTCTCTCTTGGAATATGATAATTAGCCGTAATTTGGAAAATAAACTTTCCAAACATTATGCTAGGGCATGGGTCATAATTGTTGTTCAATTGTTTGCATTGAAAAGTTACCCTTTACCTTTCTCTAATGGTTTTGGTTGTCTTCGTTGTTTTAGTTGCGTTGTTACCTTTTGTCCCCAAAGCTCACAATTTCATCTCAGTAATTAAATCTCTTAAGTACAAGGTTTTTATGGTGGGACCTTGGCCTTGAGCCCCTCACGACGACCACGTACACAATCATAATCGTATATACAAAATAATAAAAATAAAGATCAAAATAGGTCATAAAGGAGGGATATCACACGCGCAGTAAGAACGAACTTACTCCTCAGCACCATTATCCCTACATGAAGTTCCCACAAGTCAAATGAAAAGATATCGGCAGAAGGACCTGACAGTGTGGTACCTTACCGAGAAACGAAAAGGATGGATGCAAGGACCCGACGATGTGGTAGCTTGCTGAGAAATGGATACAACGGATAAATGGACCCGACGGAGTGGTACCATGTCAAAGGATGAGCATAAAGGACAAATGTGCCCAATGGTGTGGCACCTATGTCCTACAAGGGATGAATTGGTAAAATTTATGCATAAAAACCATATAAAATTGCATTTAGAACACTTGCTCATGAAAATACATTTTAGTATTAAAAATAATATAAATAATTATTTTTAGGCATTTGCACATGCAAGTACTTTTTAGTATTTAAAATATTAGAAATAATTATATTAGGAGCAAAATGGAATCCTAGGCTTGAGTTATTAGCTAACACCACAAGCACCCACAAAATAGAATTTAGAGTGAGCATCTTAGAGACAAACTTGAGTAAATTTAGAAAAGTAGGTGCATTCTTCTAGGAAACTTGACACATGGATTTGTGAGATAAATTACTTTTTGAATATTAAGAAATTGGGTATTTTGCATGAAGCGACATGTGTCGCAGGGGAATTTCCTATTTAAGGAAGGCTTTTGGGATGGGTAAAGGACCCAGTTTTTGGATGGTTATTGTAATCCTGAAAAATTGAGTGACTTGCTTCTATTGGGGTTTGGCTAGAAATTATTGTGGGGGGGAACCCATTAAGGAGTTTCTTGAAATGTGTGTGTGTGAGCTCTACGACTCGAAGCTCGAGGGTGGCCATGCGACTGAAAGAATGAGCCTATGGTTTGGTGGCGAAGCTAACGGTTGCTTCGTCAATGGTTAATCGAGCTTTGCTGGAGGGATCCTACGGAAGGCACGGATGAAAATGCACAAGCTGGATCGGATTAACAACAATTTCTCCTTCGACAGCGGTCACGACCTACGGTCGACAGGTTATGGTTTTTGTCTATATTTGCTAAGTTATTGAGTTAATTTATTTTATTTCTCTAGTATTTATGGTATCTAATTTGTTTTGTATCAATTTGTTGAGTTTCAGGTTCAGTTCATGAGGACCATACAGGAGGGGTCCCTACATTGGTATCAGAGCCGGTTGAGCCTTGAGGGAGCCAGACTCATATTATTTATGGTCTCTTGGTAAATCATTAAAACTGGAGTGACTTGGTTCGGACGCTACTGCAAACATACCTTTCACCATGCGATCGATCTCCAAAAACAGGTACGATTGTTTAAGTTTTACTCTTTTCTTTCCTTTTTCTAGGGTTATTATGAATGAACATGCTGGGATGATTGTGAGAATATACAGATTTACAACTGCATAATGTTTAAATTAGAAATCATTTTTGTACTGAAATTTCTAGATCTGAACTTGTGTTTTATTCGTTAAAAATTCAACTCTAAGTTTCTAGTGTAAAACTCTATGGGAATCTAACCGTGGCATTGCAGATTGTAGCTGCGTAATGTTTAATTTCATAAATCTTTGTGTGCCAAAAATTATAGATTTGAAATTGTGTTTTACGCATTAAAAAAAAATTGATTCTATAATTTAATTATAAACTCACTAAATCATCCTAACCCTAAGAAATGGCAGATCCGAACCTCTATATTGTTTATTGGATAATAGATTTTCTGTTTTCATTATAAACTTAGTTCTAACCGTGAGAAATTACAGATCTAAACTAGTGAATTGTTTATTAAAAGGTTGATTTTATTATAAACTCATTAAAGGATTCTAACAATCAGAAACCACAAATCTGAACCTGTGCATTGGTTGAAATTGGTTTTATGCTTTATCTTATGACTGCCCTTTCCACCATCTAGAACTCCGAAGAAAGAACTGGATCTAATAAAAAAAAATGTGTGAAACCATTTGACCGACACATTCTAGCTTTAGAACCTTATTTATGTACTTTAATCGAGAAGTTATTATGTATAAGTTTATGCCTCGAAACTATTGATTATCCTATCTGATCAGAGAGTGAATGACACTCAGATCCAGATCTACGGATTCAGCATTCACAATACAAGTAGAAAATTCATGATAACCTTGCATCACACATAAAAATATTTAAAAGATATAACAAAGGAATACTATGAGGAATCTCTAATAGATATTTCAACTCCGACACACTATGAACATCAATGATTTGAAAATGAGACTGAAAACTGCATCGAAATTCTATTAATCATGAGGTTCTTTACATAGAAACAGAATGAAACAATAATGGATTTACTAAAGAGAGAAAGAACATCTCTCTAAAATATAGCTATGTCTTTAATCTCTTACAATATCACAATACACGGTAAAAAATGCTTCTCGACTCTACAAAAATTATCTAGAGAGACTCTCCACTAAAATTTCCAGCCTTTAACAATGGATTACAATCTCCTTTATATAGAGTTTGCAAGTAATCCTATTCGGTTACCTACATTCTAACAAAAAAGTAATTGAGAGTCAATTTACTTTTTTACAAATTCTCTTGTCTAGCAAAAAATGCTAATCTTTTACATTTATTTTATTTTGTTAGGGGTATTATGCTTCCCTCTCATGTAGATAGTGGGTTTCCCAAGGTGTTGTCCTAAAGGTCCCACTAGAGAGATGCCAGATTGATTCATTTGATGCATCATCTGAACAGTGGCTGGACTTGCTGGTGGTATGAAAGAAATAGGAGGTGGTTGGTTTGCAAATGCACTTGACACCTAAGCTACTAAAGATGTTGCTCGTTGATCAAACTATCCCCTTGAATCCTAGCAGGATGACTATTCTTGGGGTTGAGTGACTGTTGATATAGGTGGAAAGACATGTTTATGATGTTGGATAACCATTTTCCATTCTTTTCCTAAGGGATGTCTGTAATTTTTCAGAATCTCTAAAGAAATTTCAGCATTGGTATGGTTTTCATACCATGAAATAGGCCCCAATATTTTGGCAATGTTTCTTGATCCTATCCATATTTCAAAACAACTCTTTATTTTGTAAACTGCTTGCTTTCCTTTTATATCTCCTTCTAGTGATTCTGAGGGGAGCTCATCCTTCTTTTGCTGCAGATGCTCATGATACATTTCTTTGGGATAAGTATCATCATTTCCATCCCATGGAGAGGGCATCCCCAATTTTAACACATAATTGAAAAGTTCCTTAAAGGGAATGATTTCATCATTTAATTCTTTAAAATTATCCCTCATCCTTGAAACATATGTTTGCTTCATTATCATTGACCTAGAAATTTTGATTATCTAAGTTATGTTTCCTAGCCCCTTATCATCCAACGGCTTATTGGTTCTGTTGTTTAGATAACCTATAACTTATGCAGCCTTCCTTGGCATATGCCCTAACTACTTTACGACTGATTGAGTAGACATATCTAACTCATCTTGGATAACTTCAAAAAAATCCCATTTTTTCTTGAACCACTCTTCAACCTTCTCCGAGACAGCTTGAGAAATTCTTCTTACCAATTTTTCTCCTTGAACATCTATTTGGAGAGAAGTTACTTGATTTTTTAGGTCTCCTACTTCTTTCTCCAATTTTGAGATTTCATCTTATTTTTTGTTGATTTCATTTTCTAGTTCAAGGACTCTATTATATTTGTTCTCCGGTTCCCTTTTTGCTTCATCCAGTCTTGCATTTAGGTCATTGTCCTCTTCAATAGGTTTAGGACTGGACCTTAAATTGGATCTGTCCTCTTCCTTTGCATTAATATCAATAGTATCTGGGATATCAGTCTGAGACTCACTTGTAACTACTACTGCTATAGGCTGACTTCTAGTTGCTTATACAGTGGGATGAACCTCTTCAATAGAAATATTTGTGGCTCCCAATTTCAAATTTGCAATCTACCAATGAAGATCATCAATATTCTTCCTCCTCTCTTCAGGCAACTGTTGAAATTCTATCATAATGGCATATATTTTCCCTTTCTCTTCTTGCACTTGCTTTAATTCTTCTAAGTGCACTGGTTCAATTGTAGGCATCTTCAGTTTCTTCCTCGGTGTAGCTATTTCATTTTCTTTCTTGGATATAAGTGACTTGATTGGGGTTTCATTAGATGGATTTGTTGCTAAGGATACCAACTTTGATTCCAAAGAATTTATAGTGATATGTTTGGCCCTAGTGGTCCATTTTTCCATCCTGTACAACTTCTCAAATTTCTCTAGTGCCAACCTTAGCTTTATTTCTTCCTTTTTAGATTTGACAATTTTTGTGCACATCATGTCACTTATCTGCTTATATAAATCCATCTTGTCTAGCTTGCTAAAGTCTTTGAAATTAATTATGTGCTCCTCTTCCCTCCAATCACTAAGTTTCATTGGCTTGGCTACCTTGGGTTCCAAAACAGGAAACCTCAAGGCATCCTGTTGGTGATCTGCTACTGCAATTATCATTTTCTCTAAGGTTGGGGGGTCTTGTCTTATATCTTTCATCATTTTCAATCCTCTTTCATTGATATTCCTATATCCATCCTAAAGGTCTGTTCTTATAGGCATCATGTGACGTTCCCCAAATAACAATAAGACATTATGTTTTTGTTTTTTTTTATCATTATGAAATTCAGTTCAATAAGGGGATAGATGAAAAATCTGCCGAATAAGTCCTAGGAGGACTGTTGTAAGAAACAACTTTGAATTTTAATTATTGTTTTAATAATAAAAGGATGAACAGGAACAGCCAAGTTAAATGAGGAGATCATGCATGGAAAAGTGGGGGACAAGTGAGAGTTAACCTTGGGAAAACCAGAACAGGTGTCAGAAGTGTATTTAAGACACTAGACACTCCCTGAAAATCAGGGATTTACTTAGCTGCGAAAATTCCATGAGGAATTGGCTGCTAATGGTAAGACCTAGGCAAAAATATAAAGAAAGGGCATATGTGGGAGGCCGGACGCTACTTAGTATGCCGGAGAGAATTATACTTGCTGTGTGAGCACTCTGTGTTAGGCAAGGGATTCCGGAAACGTAACTGAGTTTCGAGGTTAACTGTCCACACTTTCCATGCATGTATCTGGCTCGGGGGTGATTACGGACAGACTTGGTGTTTGTACTTAATCTACGGTTGGGTGGAATGAGGCTGTTCCGACTTCATTCGGTTACAAGTTCCAGGTTTTGTTTTTATGATTACAGACTCTAAGCATTTCTCTTGATGGTTATTAAAGTCCAAATTATTGAAAATAGATTTTGTTCATAATGAAAGTTGTTGATTCATTACTGCCAATGCTATTAGATCTGCTAAAGAATGGACGATGGGTGCTTCCAGAAATCCATTCTTGCTAATCTATCATGAGTTATTCGTTTAAGTTAATTTAAATCTGGGAATTTTAACCTGCATTTATGCTCAGAAACAGCAAGGAATTGGGGCGATTATAGTTCATAAACTTACTCTCAAGTTGAATTACAGGAGTTTTGTTTTTATTGATTTATTTATGATATAAGTTGGATCTAGGAGTAAATTCCCCATCAACATATACTTTGAAAGTTTAAATGAAATCGTCGAATTCAACATAAAACCCCTCTATGTAAGAACCTTCCAAGATTTATTTTCCATATCTTCAGTGCTATAAATTTTGGTAGATCGAAGCACACTTGGCTTGCTAGGTCGGGTTAACTTAGTGCTTAACCTACCTGCGAACTCCTTGACCTTTTGTTTTTATCACCGCCACAAGGATTCTCGTACTAAAGTTACCTGGAGGCATCAATTTTACTCTTAGCTACAAAACGGTGGATACGAGTAATTGTTATTTGGTTGTGGACTAATTTCCAATCCGTTATATGACATGTTTAGCAAACGATTCCATTATTTTATATTCATTTGAAGAACTACATCACGACTAACGGAGGTTACAATAAATAGATGGGTATGGTATGTCCAGTTAGGGTTTGGATACACGATGTTTTGGGCGATTTATAGATTTGACTTGATACTTGGAAATGCCAGGCTAAACGCTCCATCGTTGAGATATAAAGGAACCTATATCTCCACCTTTAGAATCAACAGGCCTCTGTAGAGCGAGTCCATCATTTTTCTTGCTTTCATGAAGAATTTACAGCATTATTAAAACCATCGAATCAAGTCTCCTAGTTTTTCTTTTACCGTTTAACCTGGGGTTTGGCTGTATTTCCTCCTCAAAGATTGAATAGAGGTTCGTATCTATTAAGACATTTAGGAATTCCATATCAGCGATAGACGAGAATATTATTGGCAATGTTTTAACTATAAAATATGCAGACTCAGAATATTATTGACAACGTTTTTTAACCAGAAAATATGCAGACTCAGAATATTATGTACAATGTTTTTTAACCAGAAAATATGCAGACTCAGAATATTATTGGCAACGTTTAACCAGAAAATATGCAGACTCAAAATATTATTGGCAACATTTTAGCCATAAAATATGCAGACTCATAATATTATTGGCAACGTTTTAACCATAAAATGGGCAGACTCAGAATATTATTGGCAACGTTTTAACCATAAAATATGCAAACCCAGAAATTTCTTTCTCCTCGGACCCAGAATTGCATTTCATAAATGAGTAACTAAGGCTAAGAAACATCTCTATTGCTCAAACTGGAAGTGTAGTGCCCCTAGACTACTGTAGACATTGAGGGCACCTACTGAGTCACCCTGCTGTTTGAAACATTAATAAAATAACCCTATGATTTTATTTTGAGTATATTTATGATTATGATTGATTGATATATGTGCATTTGGGTAGTTATTGTGAATGGACGATTTCATGTTGTTTAACGATTAACTTTGATATGAAAATTGTACACATGAATAATGCTTAACGACTAGCTGTATGGTGATTATATATTTGGCGACGAAATGTATATTTGATAAGATGAATGAGCAGTTTGAATAAATCATAAATGTTTAACAATGCTAGAGTTAGAAACCAGATGATGATTGTTGAGAACAGTGCTACTGATAATTTGTTGTGAGAAGTGTGGGTAGAAACAAGTGAGACGGTTCACCAATGGACACACAAAGGAACATGGAGGGTCGTAGAGTACGGGTAAATCACACACAGGGGAAGCGACGACGATGTCAACTTCCGACAAGAATACCACGCATGAGCAGATAAGCATTGATCCGCTTGCTCAAGAGGAATGCATGAGGACGTACGAGGTGGGCCACGACGGAGCTGGTCACGTACGAGTTGAGGGGCGCGCAGTGAGAACGGACTCACTCCTCAGCGCCATTAGTCCCTAGATAGCATGTAGACGGAGGATGGATGGTAACGGTTCCTAAAATCCCTACAAAAGTTCCCGCAAGTCAAAATGGAAAGATGGTGGCAGAAGGGCTCGACGATGCGGTACCCTGTCGAGAACGGAAAGAATGGATGCAAGGACCCAACGATGAGGTACCATGCCAAGGAATGGAAACCATGGATGACTGGACCCGACGGAGTGGTGCCATGTCAAGGAATTAAAATTAAGGAACTAGGAGCCCAACGGCGCGGCACCGTGATCCTAGTGAGTTTGATTGTTAGATTAAACTGCATAAAAACTTAGGAGAATAACTCTAGATTATTACTTAGCAAATGCATAACAATAGCTTAGACATTTGCACATGAATAGTTATTTTGTTGAGCATTTAAATTAATAGAAATTATTATTTAGGAGCAAAATAGATTAGACACCTAGTCAACTAAAAGCTAGGAGTTGATTAAAATATCTTGGGGACAAACTAGAGCAAACTTAGGGATGTAGGTGCACTGCCCAGAGAAACTGACACTTGGATGGGTGAGTGTTTTAATTAATTAAATAATTAAAAATATTTAATTATGCATGAAGCGACATGTGTCGCAGGAGATTTCCCTTTATAAGGAAGGCTTAAGGAATGGGTAAGGGCCCATGATTTGGACGATTGTCGTAATTTATGAATGCCTCAAAGACTTGCTGCTATCTAAGGGTTTGGCTGAGAAATCCTGGTGGGAGGGGAAGCCCAAGCTGGATTTCTGAAAAACGTGTGTGAGCTCTACGACCCAAAGCTCGGGGGAGGCCATGCGACTGAAAGCATGAGCCTATGGTTGGGTGGCGAAGCTAACGGTTGCTTCGCCTATGGTTAAACGAGCTTTGCTGGTTATGGTTATGGTTTGTTTTAGCTTTGCTAGATTATTCATTTATTTAGTTTATTTATCCAGTCATTATGCTTCTAATCTCTTTTGTAGCAAGTGGTTGAGTTTCAGTTTAAACAGCAAAGACCCTAGAGGAGGGGCTTTACATTTGGTATCAGAGCCGGTCGAGCCTTGAGGGCACCGGACTCATAATTTTACAGGTGTTCGTCGGTGGACTCGTGGTGATCACCGGAGAGCTTGGAACTTCGATTTTCGCAAGAATACACATTCGACCAGAGCAGCAAATACTACAGGTTCTTATTTACTATAATATTTCATATTTTATTTTTCTGTGTCGAGAAATCGTTTTTGACATCTATGAATTTTTATATTCTGCCATGGTATTGAAAAAAAAAAAAAAAAATAGTTTACTTTTCTGTATCTTATTATAATTTTAGAGATCTAGAAAATTCTCATTCCTATGGCAATATTTGAAGACGAATACGTATTAATCTAGTTTATGTAGATCTCTGTTTTATTGGATGAATGAAATCGGGGTAGTAGAATGCGTCTCTGTCAATATGGATAAATGAAATCGATCTCTGTTCTACCTTCTAATTTATAGATCTACTATTCAATTAATTTCTGTGTGCATTGGGCGAAAGAATTTTCTGTATATATTATATTGATCGAATTTTATAGATATGCCATTGAGTGAATTTCTGTGTAGTCTACATGCTGGAATTGATCATATCATTATGCATGCGGTAAAGGAAGTTATTATATACTAAGCGAATTGAATTTTATAGATTTGCCTCTCAATTAAATTCTGTGTAAATTACATTGTGGAAGTCAACCTTATTTTTACTGTGAAAGAAATTAGCTTACACTCAGATAGATTCGACCTAAGTTTTGAATTTGACTTAATAATTCACATCTTGACGGTACCCTGCACATCACGCCTTATTCAGTATTCGCGCACCGGTTTTTCTGTTTGGTTAAGCTCTTATGCCAACATTATGTCTGGTCCTCAAGATAGTATTGGTTTCACACCTCTATCAAGGCTTTACGCCTTCAACCTTTCGCGTGGATCCTTGCTTGTCTCTGCAAGCGTTTTCTTTTACTCATAATTCTGTCTCCAAGTCCAATGATAGTCGATCTGAATGCATTACAATCCACCCCCTCTGCGCTGGTCATGAAAGACACCCACCGCCTTACTCAGTGATAATTAAGGAAATCAAAGTTTGCTGTCGACCAGCTCATACTGAGAATAGGAAGTCCGCTGAATCACACTGCCACTTGTCAAACCATTAAAACTTGTTGTCGAGTTGTGTGTTTTCTTTCGTCATTTTCTAATTCGTCATAGCAGAAGCATTTAGTTCGACAACTATTCATAATGTATCCTAGAAGTGATTAATTAAACAGATTTGTGGCTGCCCCAAGAAGGGGATAAACCCAGATTGGAAGGAAAAGATCCGATCCCATGATCGCAATACCTTTATTTACACTACTCTGCATAATTATTATCTTTGCATTTATTCGAATTCAATTTCCAGATTTGAAAGAAAGATCCAATCTCCATGACCGCTGGACTTGTTATTGAAAGATCCTGTTTATTCGTTTCTTTTTGTATAAAAAAATAAAATTTCAGATCCTTTGCTACCCATGCGATTTATTCTCTTCCAACGATCGACGCAATCTTATCTCTGCCGAATATATTTGAAGATCAAACGATTTCATCTCCGCTAAATGACCATTCTGGATATCAATGATCCACCTCTGTCATTAATCCTTTTTCAGGGATCGACACTATCTTAACTCTGTTGTATATCTTTGAAAATCAAACGATTCAGTCTGTGCAATTAACCATCCTGGAGATCAATGCGAATTAAGCTCGGTATTTAATCAATCTGAAGATTAAATTCAATTTTATTATTCCTAATTATTCCTTCTGGAGATCGATGCAATCTTAAACTGGTTGAGTACCCATTCTGGAGATTCAAATCTGTTTTTCCTCTGATATTATCTTACTTATGTTGATATAAATCCTGCTTATAAAACAATTCCATTTGTTATATTCTGATTTCCAAGGGATGGTTATCGCATCTTCCCTGGGTCTATTTGTTTCTATTACAGAGTAGATCTGATAATAGTTTTTACTTTGCAGCGAAGGATAACCGCTTTCCATCTGGTCTTTGTTTGCTGTACATGATGTATGTCAGATTAAAAAAAAAAAAATGGTTAAAACCCATTCCCTGTATTTTGTCTGTACTTCTTTAAAGATAAGAGAAGGTTATGTTCGGGTTGGGAACTTCCTTCTCAGTTGTTATTTGGATGCTGCATATGGTACTCGGTGGTAGAGGTATTCCTCGCATAATTCTGCAAACATTTGTCAGGTATGTTGCTAACAGATACATATATCTTAAACACTTTATGGTAAAAACTATATTCATGGAGACGCTCGTTAGGAGTGTGCTGGAGATATCTTTATGCCCTAATTACTCTGTGTAAAGGTTAGATCCCTGTAACGGGGTAATTTCTCAGTGGTAAAGGCTAGATCCGTGTAACACTTGATAGGTGTATATTGGCAGACGTCCATCGATTTTTATCGCATAAGCACACCCTAGTTAGGGATTGATCATAGTGTGATCATTATTTTAAAATTCGTGTTCTGTAATTTCTCCGTCTTCAGTATTGAGAATGACCTCTAATAAAGTCTTATTAATCTCATTTTACCTTAGTACGGTAGTTCGGCTGGAAAACACCTTGGCAAATCCGTCTATAGTAGGATATAAACAGCAGGTTTATAAGAGAATCAGTTGACTGGAAATGCCTTGGCAAATCCGCCTACAACAGGTTTACATGAGAAGGTACGTTCGCCTGTTAATCTTTGTTAATTTTTTTTTTAGATCTCAGTAAACATATGATTTTGCTTGGTAGTCTAAGCTACTTAGAACCTTGTTGCCATTTTTTTTTTTAAATTACATATGCTGAGTGCTGTCAACGCATCCCTTGTGATGTTATCAATATTTGATATCTGTAGGTTATTAATCCATATGACAATTATTACATATGTCGAATTTGATCAACCCATTCTTTAGGATGTTAAATGAACCATGCATGTTATTATTTTTATTATGAAATCTTATAGATTCTGGTCGATCTCAGTTTGTATATATATATATTGATATGTGAAATCGTATGAGTCCGTGTGATTTAAATTATTGTTTGCACACTGTTTAATAGCGCCTTAAGGAAGTTTTATTGGAGGAGCTAATAAATATCGGACATAAAATGGTAACCCTTTCCCCTGGCTAATGGTTATGTAAGAGTTAGTTAAATCTCGGTCCCCTTGTTAGCTCGCTAAGCAACAGATTTTCCGCTTACTTCGCCTTTACCTTAAGTGAATAGCTAGCTGGATCTCCAGCAATGGAGTAAGTGCATGTGTTTGTTTCGACGTGTCTCAATCACTCTTATGTAGCACGTGTTCACATGTAATCTTTTATTAACCGGTCATTCACTGTTATTAAAAAAAATAAGCATAACTACGGATTCAACCCGAGTGGTTTTAGCAATTTTCTTATGCACAGGCTGGTACTTTTTAATTGAACTTAGTTGAGGTAACGTGTAGCTTTAAACCCAATAGTGCTTACTTGATTATTGGTCTATCATAAAATTTTATTTATTAGATATCTTTTGTTCGTATATTTGGTTGTATGTATTATGGCATTGAATGATGGAGAAAATAGATATGCTTCTGCAACCCTGTGATCGCCCATACTATGAACCCTGTACCTTTTTGTTACATACACTCAATGTCCAGAATCATAAATATTGCATAACCAATGCTCTGTGATCTGCTTTACTTTTGATATATTATCTCAACTTCAAATCAAATCGATCTTTACGCATTATACTTGTGTCAATCCACCTGTTGGTTGAATCTGATCCGAGTTCTGGTATCCACAATTCTTTTATTTTATTCCATTACCCTCCACCGTGCCAATTTAAGTATTGCCTCTCTTTATCAAATTCTGAATCAAATCAAACTCGAATGATACCCTTAATCCAAGAACTCAGCCACAAGATTGATCTAACTCAAGGCCTCTATGCCGGTATTTTCCCTGCATAGATCTTTATAAGAATTTGCGACGATTTGGCTAGCTTCTCGGTTAATTTAACTATTCAGCATCTTTTGTGTCCTGCACTTAATTAACTGAACTTATCATAGGATGCCATATGCGTACATCTCGGGTTTATACTATGGTAGTTTTAGTTTGTACTTTTACCATATGATAACACAGAGTAGGGTAGAGTTTGGCCTACATATATTACACATTACCTTATAAACGGTAATTTATTATATTCCAACG
Source organism: Larix kaempferi (assembly GCA_027924585.1). NCBI lineage: Eukaryota > Viridiplantae > Streptophyta > Pinopsida > Pinales > Pinaceae > Larix > Larix kaempferi. Next base: position 11,934,903 of record BSBM01001048.1, read on the forward strand.
GAGAACATCCTTCCGAGATATTGGACCAGTCGATACCTTTTATATTCTATATTGTAATTAGAGATGCATCTTACTCCTTGGATTTATGCCTTTCACGGATTTGATATAGTGATCTTTGAAAATGTATATTTAATAAACCCTTGTATTGTCTTTGAATAGAAAATAATGTATAATTCCTTTATTGGATCTAGATGCTAATCAATTGAATCTATATTTTTGATGTTATATATAATTCTGGAAAAAGAATAAGGATACAGTTTAATGCATTTTTATAGTTTTCCTAGAATGGAAAAGAATATATACATAGATATCATTTAATGAATTTAGTTGTCGTTCTTGAAATTATATCTTTAAAGAAAGTATATATGTAGTTCCTTTAAAATAGAATATGGATATGCACATTCTTTAAAGAAATTTATATACTATCCTTTGAACATGTATTTTCAAGAGATATTATTTGCTAAAGGGTGTAATTTAAAATATATATAGATATATTTTAATCGCATAATGCGTATAAGGAATGTAAATTGTAAATGTTGGTTTATTGATGTTCAAGAGATATTACGGGTTAAATTATTTAGTTAAAAAGATAAATAGAGTGTTTAATTATATATATATTTTAAGTGATGATAGGAATTAGTGAAAAGAGATTATTAAGTATAAATTTATAATTCATATTATAATGATTTGGACTAAGTGAAAAGATATTATATTATATTCCACAAGTCATATTTTAACTTATACTTCGTCATATGGTAACATGAATCGAATGAAAAGGGGGAAGGCATTTGAGATAGCTAGAAGTATGAGAAAAATTAATGACTTGTTTTAACTCATAATTCTTTCATGGAGGAATATGGAAGGTTAAAGGGCTATTATACTTACAATGTAACTTATCGTGGGATTGGGATATTTTAGAAAGGGTTAAGTTGTAGCTGCGTGAAGAGGCTTTACATTTGGTATATAACCCATATCCTTACTATGGGATGGATACTTTATATAGAATATATGAATATATAGAGCATGAAAAGGAACTATGGAATAAGAAAATATGCATATAGTTATGCACATTTTTTTTTTAGATGATAATGGTATAAGAATTGTGATGAATAAAATATTTGAATACATATGCATACTCTAAATTGGGTTAGTAGTAAGGTATTATGTGACGGAGCATACGTATGAGTATATGTTAGGTGGCTAATGAATGAATTTGACTTGTTGATAAAAACATCCGTAAATGACCCTTAATTACATGGCCTTTATCACGATGGTAGATCAAGGAAGCAAAGGAGAGACATAAATATTTTAAAAAATATAAAAAAAAAATATAAAAAAAAAATAAAATTTAGCAACAACGACAAGTCTTACATGACAAGCCTTACATGATGAGACACTACACTACATTTGGCCATGGTTATCCCTTGATAAAAATACGACTAACCTGAGATGGAACTCGACGAGGTTAAGAAAACCCACGGTGTGCAACTTGATGAATCTGCTGAACTGGTCCTATGACAACATGAACAATGAAATGAGGTTAGAATGTCATAAGCTCATTGATCAAGACATGATATTATTGAAGAAAGGTCTAGAAGCTAAAGTTTAATATGTTCGATTAAGTCGCTAAGTACTGATGCTTAGAATCTCGTCAAATTGAGAAACAACATTAATAAAAACAGTTGGGGCTTTAAATGTAGTCTTTTGGGAGTTGGATTTTGGAATATTTGATAATCACTCTTGATTTGTTAGCCTGTGATTATAGCTTACCATCAGTATTTTACCCCATATGGCATGATGTTTACCTTTTTGTATTGGGGGAAAGGATAGCCCACAGATGGAATTCTTGTTTAGATTTGTTATGCGAAAGGATGATTGAATAAACTATGGTATGGTTATGGATGCAACATAACTGGTAAATCAGTTGGACATCATGGATGTTTGCAGATAATAGTAGAGATGGGAAAACTATGTTGGAATTGACAACTATTAAATGTATTATTGGATTTGCATTACGCGAAATTACGATTAAGTTCCAGAGGATGTATCGGAACTATGTTGGACGAAATAGAAAACTAATAATAAGAACCACTAGTGCTTATAGCCATGATTATTGGAGAAAAATAGAATAGAATGACAGAAGATGAGAATAGGAAATTAAAAGTTAAGCCTAGTGTCGTAAGGGTCAGAACAAAATTTAAACTTTGGGACGAAGTTCTATACATGAGGGGATGTATGTAATGCCCCTAAAATGACTATGGACTTCAAGAGCACCTGTTGAGTGACCCGGCGGAACAGACTTCAATAAAGTGGCGCTTCGAGTTAGGATGTGTCTTAATAAGGGAGAATCACCTGATGATGTGCATGACTATAGTTGATAAATGAATTAATGAATTGAATTATATGTGTGGACTGGGATAATTGATTGATCAGTTCTTGCTTAAATGCTTAGCCTTGATTGGTTAAGTCAAAGTATTGTAGGACAGCTACAGTCCTAGCTTTGTGACTTGGGAAGACGCAACTGAAATGCGTCATAGCTTTCCGCATTTATTCTGAACTTCGGGACGAAGTTCTAAATAAGTAGGGGTGTATGTAGTGCCCCTAGACTACTGTAGACATTGAGGGCACCTACTAAGTCACCCTGCTGTTTGAAACATTAATAAAATAACCCTATGATTTTATTTTGAGTATATTTATGATTATGATTGATTGATATATGTGCATTTGGGTAGTTATTGTGAATGGACGATTTCATGTTGTTTAACGATTAACTTTGATATGAAAATTGTACACATGAATAATGCTTAACGACTAGCTGTATGGTGATTATATATTTGGCGACGAAATGTATATTTGATAAGATGAATGAGCAGTTTGAATAAATCATAAATGTTTAACAATGCTAGAGTTAGAAACCAGATGATGATTGTTGAGAACAGTGCTACTGATAATTTGTTGTGAGAAGTGTGGGTAGAAACAAGTGAGACGGTTCACCAATGGACACACAAAGGAACATGGAGGGTCGTAGAGTACGGGTAAATCACACACAGGGGAAGCGACGACGATGTCAACTTCCGACAAGAATACCACGCATGAGCAGATAAGCATTGATCCGCTTGCTCAAGAGGAATGCGTGAGGACGTACGAGGTGGGCCACGACGGAGCTGGTCACGTACGAGTTGAGGGGCGCGCAGTGAGAACGAACTCACTCCTCAGCGCCATTAGTCCCTAGATAGCATGTAGACGGAGGATGGATGGTAACGGTTCCTAAAATCCCTACAAAAGTTCCCGCAAGTCAAAATGGAAAGATGGTGGCAGAAGGGCCCGACGATGCGGTACCCTGTCGAGAACGGAAAGAATGGATGCAAGGACCCAACGATGAGGTACCATGCCAAGGAATGGAAACCATGGATGACTGGACCCGACGGAGTGGTGCCATGTCAAGGAATTAAAATTAAGGAACTAGGAGCCCAACGACGCGGCACCGTGATCCTAGTGAGTTTGATTGTTAGATTAAACTGCATAAAAACTTAGGAGAATAACTCTAGATTATTACTTAGCAAATGCATAACAATAGCTTAGACATTTGCACATGAATAGTTATTTTGTTGAGCATTTAAATTAATAGAAATTATTATTTAGGAGCAAAATAGATTAGACACCTAGTCAACTAAAAGCTAGGAGTTGATTAAAATATCTGGGGGACAAACTAGAGCAAACTTAGGGATGTAGGTGCACTGCCCAGAGAAACTGACACTTGGATGGGTGAGTGTTTTAATTAATTAAATAATTAAAAATATTTAATTATGCATGAAGCGACATGTGTCGCAGGAGATTTCCCTTTATAAGGAAGGCTTAAGGAATGGGTAAGGGCCCATGATTTGGACGATTGTCGTAATTTATGAATGCCTCAAAGACTTGCTGCTATCTAAGGGTTTGGCTGAGAAATCCTGGTGGGAGGGGAAGCCCAAGCTGGATTTCTGAAAAACGTGTGTGAGCTCTACGACCCAAAGCTCGGGGGAGGCCATGCGACTGAAAGCATGAGCCTATGGTTGGGTGGCGAAGCTAACGGTTGCTTCGCCTATGGTTAAACGAGCTTTGCTGGTTATGGTTATGGTTTGTTTTAGCTTTGCTAGATTATTCATTTATTTAGTTTATTTATCCAGTCATTATGCTTCTAATCTCTTTTGTAGCAAGTGGTTGAGTTTCAGTTTAAACAGCAAAGACCCTAGAGGAGGGGCTCTACAGGAAGGGAACGAAAAGTGAAAACATGCAAGAACCTCATCCATTAATTAAAATTTAGGGGTCATGAAACCCAGGTAACTGAAAAATTCCTTTAATTACAGTATTTTAGATAAGGTCGATAAAGTCCATTTAAAGATTTAGAAAAGGGCCCTGAATCGAAAAACTAATTAGTTCATTTTGCCTCTTTTAATCCTTGTCTAAAAAAACTAAGATCCTCATAAAGAAGTAGTATGAAATTGTTATTACATTAAGTTCGTAAGCAGCAAAACCCTAGGCCGCCTCGAACCATTGAAGCTTCCGAAAAACTAACCAGGTTATAAGATTAGCAAAAGCCCCTTGGTCGTTGGGGAATGGTCTTGCCCAGGTTGTTCCTGTCATTGTATGAAGGCGAAAGAGCAATACCACTTACCGGAAAGGAAAGGCTCCCACTTTAACCTGCGTCGCTTCAAGTTGAAGACACCTACCATGAGGAGTAAAATTTATATTATTATCAAATGACGATGGACTGTTTTCAAAAATAACAAAACCAGAAAAGGATTCTAAACCGAGGTATTAGGAAGTTAGCTCTGCAGTATCGCAGGGAAGTGGCTACGTCTCTTAAACTCAAGAATTTCTGGAATAATCACGATGGCTCCAAACTGCAGGAAAAATCATTTTTTTAGGCCCAAAGCACGAGTTTAAGCTTGGGCAAAGTCTTTAAAACCTCACTCGAAGGCCAGAAAGTAATCGATCCAGAGAAGTTGAATATATGTTGAGGAGTTACTGTATTCCAAACACCGAGACCACCAAACCCTGTCATTCCCAGGTGCAGGTGGCACCGTAGTATTCAAATACAATAAATGTAGTCACATGGCCAGACTAGAAGGTACTGAATACCCCAGTACGGGTAACCTGTCGGGATGCAGGTGGCACTTTCGACAACAGTTACATTGATGGTGTCACATGGCTAAGTTACCTAGCTGAGATTCGCTGGTTGGTATGAAGTACCTGCAAATTAAATGTTAGAACAATTCCTTGACATTCCAATAAATTGAAGGGTTTACAAACCAGTTCTAACATATTAATATTACCTAGCTGTGCAAAACATATGGCAATCGAACCTTAGCGTTTGTTAGGATTGGATAATGTTAGTGCCTTTATTTGTCCTATTGACATGTCAATAAGATTCAAAGAAAAACGTGTTATCTTATACCTATATCTTTGATAAACATGGTACTGCATTTTGAAGTTTGGTGTTATTAAAAAGGGTTCGCTAAATGACTTTATCAATACAGTTTTAATACAACCTTGTCATCCTAGTTTGAATGTGTGCTTTGTGTGAGTCCAGTACTAGGTTAGAAGAATAACATTAAGGAATAACATTAAGGCATCTTTTCAACCATACCTTGTTACCGGCATCATGAGGAAACTTCAGAAGCATAGGAACCTGCATACCAGTATACGAAGGGAAGTTTAGCCATAGCTAAGTAAGTGGTATGTCCACATAACATAAGTAAGAACAACGTTACGAAGGCATTAATTATATTAGATAATTGAATAACATACTTCTGCCTTCTGTAAAGAGAAAGGAACTACAAAAAGAAGAAGAAGAAAAAAAATAAAAATTAACGAGATTTCACATATGGTATCAGAGCTAGATTCAACCCTGTCGCCTTGGAAACACCTAGCTTTTGTTGCACTTTAAATAAAAATTTCTAATAATGTAATCGGATGTTGTATGCATTTGTTCCATTTTAATTTTTCAGATGACTTCGCACGAGGAATACGGAGAAGAGCCTGAAGGAAATGAACAGGCAAGAACAGGAGAACATTCTGAAGCAAGTCAGGTACTAGAAACCATGAGGAGCTTGATCGTGGAGATACAAAGCTTCAAAGTGGACAATGAGCAGCTAAAGGAAGCTCAGGAAAAACAGCAAGAAATCAATGAAATTTTGCTGCAGAGTCTTCACGAAAGGAATAATGGCGAAAAACAAAAGGAGGATACGAAGAGGAAAGAAGAGACTAACGAAAGCGCTAAGAAAAAAGGAAATTCCTCCAATGAGACCCAGAAATCTGAGCATCAAGATAAGACCATGGGAAAGAGGAAGGTTGACCACCTGGAGGGTGAATTCAAAAAGATAAAACCTACCAGCTTCGATGGAGAATCAAAAACTAGCCAAGAAGCGGAAGCCTGGCTGCTGGACATAAAGAAGTACTTTCAAATTTACAACTACTCCAGCAATATGAAAGTCAGAATGGCTGTGTATAATCTGAAGGGAAAGGCCAGCATATGGTGGCAAGACCTGAAGATTTCCCAGGGATTGAAAGAAAAGAACCTTGAATGGTCAGAATTCAAGAAATATTTCAAGAAACAGTACCTATCCGAAAGTTATTACGAAAGAAAAACCAAGGAATTCTACGAATTGAAGCTGGGCCAAATGACAATGGAATATCTTATCAATAAATTCTTAGACTTGTTACGGTTCGTTCCATACATCAAGGAAGAAAAATTGAAGGTACAGCGGTTCTTAAGCTGTCTGCCACAGTCATATAAAGATCGAATTGAATTCGACAATCCAAGAACGTTAGATGAAGCACTGAGAAAGGCCATACTATGTTTTGAGCAATACAAACAAAGGAATGATACTACTAAGGCATGGAAGGATAAGAAACAGGAAAAGTTTAACCAGCGGAAGAAAGGTTTCAAACCCCCACCTTTCAGGAACATGCCCAAGAACTTCCAAGGAAATTCATTCCCTAAGAATGAACAGTTGCAGCAGAGAACCTTTAAACCCTCTAACATGGGAATAAAAGGAAGTGTTGGTAATCCTAAGGAACCACTGAAGTGTTGGGAATGTGGTGAAGCCCATTTACGCAGAAATTGTCCACGATACAATGAAGCAAACAGGATGTTGCATAATATACAAGAGGCATCCACGGTGGGAGACATTGGGAAAAGTTATCACCGAATTAATGCAGCCTTGGAAGATCGACAGGCAGATCATCAATCTGCTATTGTGGAAATTGAAGGTAAAATTTCTGACCATGTTTGTACTGTTTTAATTGACCCAGGGGCAACCTTAAGCTACATCACTCCCAAGATGATGGAGCACTGCCAACTCATCAAGGTAAAGCACCCTAAACCCTGGTTAGTTCAGTTTGCTATAGGAGCAAAGAGGAAGGTAACTGAATATATATCTGACTGTGAACTTCAAATACAAGACCACAAAACAAAGATCAATTTAAATGTGTTACCTTTAGGATCATATGACATGATAATAGGTATGGACTGGCTGGAAAGATATAAGGTAGTACTGAACTGCTTTACCAAAAACTTTACCTACATTGCTGAAGACCAAATTCTAAGAACAGTGAGTGGAAAACAAAAACCTGTCTCTGTTAGGCAGATTTCTGCCATGCAGTTAAAGAAGTGCATGAGAAAAGGATGCAAGATTTACGCTGTAAGAGTATCTGATTTACTCCTCAATGGAACTCAAACTTCCATAGCAGAGCATCCTGTCTTGGGCGAGTTCCTAGATGTATTTCCAGAAGAAATACTGGGGTTACCCCCTCAACGAGAAATTGATTTTTCCATTGAACTGTTACCAGGATCAACACCAGTGTCAAAAATACCTTATAGAATGAGTATCCCAGAATTGACGGAATTAAAAATTCAGATTCAAGAATTACTAGACAAAGGGTATATAAGACCTAGTGTCTCACCTTGGGGTGCACCGGTCCTTTTTGTCAAGAAAAAAGATGGGACTCTAAGACTATGTATCGACTATAGGCAACTGAATAAGGTAACTGTTAACAATAAATACCCCTTACCACGAATTAACGACTTGTTCGACCAAGTATGGGGAGCCAAAGTCTTTTCCAAATTAGATCTTCGATCTGGGTATCATCAGATTCGAATTAAAAATGAAGACATCAGTAAAACTGCATTCCGAACTCGATACGGACACTACGAATTTGTAGTGATCCCATTCGGTCTAACCAATGCCCCTGCCACATTCATGTGCCTAGACCAATTTGTGCTGATTTTTATTGATGATATCCTAATATACTCCAAGTCGGAGGAAGAACATGAACAACATATAAGAATCGTATTGCAAACCTTGAGGGATCATAAATTGTATGCAAAGTTGAAGAAATGTGAGTTTTTTAAAAAGGAGATCCAGTATCTAGGCCATATTATTTCTACGGAAGGAATTTCAGTAGACCCACAAAAAATAAAAGCCATAGCGGATTGGCCTGTACCGAGAGATGTGGATGATATTAGATCTTTCATGGGACTCACCGGTTATTATCGGAGGTTCATTGAGGGATTCTCAAAGATCGCCTATCCCATTACTTCATTACAGAAAAAGGGGATTAAGTTTGTTTGGTCCTGCAAGTGTCAAGAAAGTTTTGAACGACTTAAGGATTTGTTGACCAAAGCACCTGTTCTAAAAGTAGCAGATCCATGTAAAGGATACACAGTCTGTACGGATGCTAGCAAAGAGGGAGTAGGAGGAGTACTGTCCCAGGACGGACATGTAGTGTGTTATGAATCACGGAAGCTAAAGGAGCATGAACGCAACTACGTGGTTCACAACTTGGAATTAACGGCAGTAGTACACGCACTGAAAATGTGGCGTCACTACCAGCTGGGAAAGAAATTTCTGTTACTAACAGATAACACTTGTGTCAAGAACTTATTCAACCAGCCAGGGCTCAATACCAGACAATCAAGGTGTATGGCCTTTTTAAGTGAATTCGACTTTGACGTAAAACATATAAAAGGTAAGGAAAATACAGTGGCAGATGCACTTAGTCGAAGGACCCACGAGGTGTACGAGTTAATAATGAGTCAACCAGAAAGTAATCTCATGGATAAAGTAATAGTGGCGAGCAAACAGGATGCAGAATACATAAATCTGCAAAGTAAAATTCAGCAAAACGAGATAAACGTGAACGGGACAGATTTCAAAATGGATCAGAAAGGTCTGATTTGGTTCAAAGATAGGCTGTACATGCCTAATGTTGCAGAAATTAAATTGTTTATCCTAAATGAGATGCACAAAACCCCTTTTGCATGTCATCCCGGGTATCAAAAGATGATAACAGCCCTTAGAAAACAGTTCTTTTGGCCTAAATTAAAAACTAATCTAGCTGATTATTTATCTAAATATTTGGAATGTCAACAGGTGAAGGCAGACCATAGACATCCTGCTGGTTTATTACAACCATTACCAATTCCTGAATGGAAATGGGAAGTGATCTCACTAGATTTTATCACAGGTTTGCCGAGAACACAGCGACAACATGACTCTATAATGGTGGTGGTTGACAAATTTAGCAAATCTGCACATTTCATTCCGGTAAAAACCACTTATAAGGCAGCAGATATTGCAGGAATATTTCTAAAAGAAATATTCAGATTACACGGAGTATCAAAGATGGTAATTTCAGATAGGGATGTGAAATTTACCTCCAAATTCTGGAAATCTTTATTTGCAGGTCTAGAAACAAGAATTAATTTCAGCACGAGTTATCACCCTGAAACGGATGGACAAACTGAGTGTACCAATCAGATCATTGAAGATATGCTAAGAATGTACGTCATGGAAAAAACCACCAAATGGGAAGACTATTTACATCTGGTAGAGTTCGCTTACAACAACGGGTATCAAGCATCATCAAGAATGAGTCCATTCGAAATTCTTTATGGAAGGAAGTGCACTACCCCAGTTAGCTGGGATAGCCCGGTCGATCGTCTGTTGGTAGGACCGGATTTGCTGCGGGATATGGAACAAATTGTCCAGAAGGTGCAGAAAAATTTAAAGGTGGCTCAGGACCACCAAAAAAGTTATGCTGATCTAAAAAGAAAGGATAAGGAATTCTCAGTGGGAGAACATGTGTACTTGCGGGTTAAACCAAAGAAAAGCTCACTCCAACTAGGGAGTTGCACTAAACTGGCACCACGATTCTGTGGGCCCTTCCAAATACTTGAGAGGATTGGACCTGTAGCTTATAAATTGGCTTTACCAGCACATTTAAAAATTCATAATATTTTTCACATTTCAGTACTGAAAAAGTATATTCATGACCCCACTCATATTATTGATTGGAATTTGATTCAGGAGGCTCCAGAAGGCGAATTTCAAGTGGAACCTTTACGCATTCTGGACAGGAAAGAAACAGTACTTCGGAACCGAGCCATCGCTCAGGTAAAGGTGCAATGGAAGCACTTTTGTGATATTCCTCCTTTATGACCTGTTATGGTAAAAAAAAAAATATAATAAAAATGAAAACATTGTTGTACACTTGGTTACTAGTCAGGAGCTCAAGGCCAAGGCCCCCACTAGTGGACCTTGAAATTATTATTATAGTATTTCCTAAGCTTTAGATGTTATTGTAAATCTAAAGGACTAAAGGAGGTGACACAACTTAACAATGGACGACTAAATACGCTAAGAAGGAAAGTGATTGTTAGGGTGACCATCAAGATCTAGCGATAGATGGTGGGTATCATCTTGGTGCCGTAGGCACTTAGAGGAAAGTAACGACCTATTTAGTCGACCTTAGGTGAGCGATCCTAAAATTAATAACTAACTCGTCGCAAGGGTTGAAGAACTCTTAAAATGACGTATTCTCTAAGTTAAAGAAAAAGTTAAATGTTCAGTATATAATCCTCAGTATAACTAATCAATCACCTTGAGTTATTCTTATTCTCGTTTTAAGTAAACGTTAGTGATTATTAATCACAAAGTAAGTAATCTAGCCCCTATTACATTTTATGATCAAGCTAGCTACTATTTTAAATCAAGACTAAGTAGTCATCCTTATTATCTGGTTTCATATCAAATCACATACTTAATGTATTGAAAATATAAAAGATGAAGTTACTTTTATCAAGTATTTAATTGTATAAGCTGAATTAATATGTGATATTATACACATATGAAAATGAATTCAAGTTATGAAGATTTTCGCTAAGGAAAACTAACTTTAGCCTAAATCACTAGAGGTAGCACACTTAATATCTTGTCATATTTATATGTGTTACCAAATAAAGAAAACTACATTAAATTACTAATTGTGGATATCCATATATAAGTGGAAAGCTAAACTCAAATTTTGGCGTATTTATATATATGCCACGTTTTTACATATATGAAATATATATGTATTCAAAGAATTAGAAAAAGAGATAAACTCATACCTTGAAATGAGGATTATTTCCCGATTTGGCAGACTCCACGAAGTGGGGTATTGGTTGATTTATGAAAATAAAGTAAACATATATCTCATATATACTATTGAGTAAAGATTATAAGTAAGAGCACTCCGAGTCTTACCGTTGCCAATTTTTTCCCTGCGCGAAATACCTTGGTAAGTTCGCCTGCACCACTTGTCAAATTTCCATCGACATCTGTCGAGAAGAAGCTTTAGGAGAGAACTGTTTCGGGAGGGAGATATAGTATCCACGTGCTAGGGTGAAGAGATCCCGGCATTGGTGTAACAACATTTGGGTGTTATGATGCTCAACAACGATGCGATAGAAAAGGGGAGGGAGAATGAGAAGTCGGGGGGAGGGTGATCGATTTCGGCGAAAGGATATCTAAGTCAGGTTACCTGTAGGTGTTCATAAGGACTCAGGCCTTCGACGACTGCACTTCTGCGTGAATGGTCGATTTACTTTTATATTTTGCCGAGACTTCAGATCGGCTCGGCCTGGAAACAAGCTCGAAACCTGGTCCTAAATCTTTTTCGTTGTCTGCCCTGGTGACTTCATAACGTGATTGGATTGCTCAATTCGTTTCTCTGTATGAATCCATTAAGCTTGCCGGAATTGGAGTTTCTGCATTATTTTCAATCTTTCAAGGATGGATCTCAAATAGCAAATATGTGAAATATAATTGCATCATTGTAATGCCGATTTTCTGTGAGGAAGGAATAGCCGAGATTCAAAAATAGAATTTCACCATTTTTTTTTAATATCGATTTTTCTGCCACGAAGGAATAACCCAGATATGCAATAGAGATATGGTTTACATCATTTAAATGTTGCATTGGATCTCAAATAGCAAATATGTGAAATATAATTGCAACATTGTTAATGTCGATTTTCTGTCAGGAAGGAATAGCCGAGATTCAAAATAGAATTTGCACCATTGTTAATATCCATTTTTCTGCCAGGAAGGAATAACCCAGATCTGCAATAGAGATCTGGTTTACATCATTTAAACATTGCATTGGATCTCAAATAGCAAATATGTGAAATATAATTGCAACATTGTTAATGTCGATTTTCTGTCAGGAAGGAATAGCCGAGATTCAAAATAGAATTTGCACCATTGTTAATATCGATTTTTCTGCCAGGAAGGAATAACCAAGATCTGCAATAGAGATCTGGTTTACATCATTTAAACATTGTATTGGATCTCAAGGATCATAGTTCATTCCTAGGCATTGGACATCACTTTTAATGTGGGTTTTTCTATCAGTAAAACTTAGCCCCGTTTGTGAAGTAGGGATTGCAGGGTATATGCTTTACATTGGAAAATTTCTGGTCCTTCCATGATCGCAATAAACGCTAAGAACTAGAGACAAGGTTATAGTTTCATGTCTGCAGTTAAAGATCGATTTGCTTTCAGGAAAGAATAGCGCTGAATAGGAAAAGAGAGCATAGTTTTCTTAGATCTCAGTATGAACCGAGTTAGCCGTTTTACTTTTCATTGGTTACTACAATGGTTTAAAGGATCTTTGTATGGAACAAATATAGCCTAGTGTAGCTATAGCTCGTCCGTATGTTTGTTTTATAAAGTTATTAGCTTCCTTCATTTTAAATCTCTGGATAGAATCAAGCTAGAACAGCCTAGCTGAGATACATTGTTAATAAGAAGTCGAGGCATGGTGTATTATCTCAGCCATTAATAAGCTACCTTTGTTCAAGTTTATCAAAAGGGAGTTTACAAAAGTAAAATTCTGGATCGGGATCCTTGATCCTTAACAGAGATTCCATAGGGTTTGTTTTTCCAAATCGTATGGGTCTTGGTACATCATTGCTTAACGATCTATGGACAGAGATTCCGCTTGGTCTTTCTGTATAGTATAGGCCTTCTTGTGAAAACTCATTGAACTCGGACCTCTGTTTTTCATGCTCGGTATGATTCCTAGTTGTGATCTCAGTAGATAGAATTGTCGTGTTTTATTTCCTTTGCGATTATATTTGTTCTAGGATGCAAACTACACATTTTAGTCATACCAAGACAAGTCTTGTAATTTAGGTTGGTGTTGGGGCGAATACCAGCATTTTTAAATATTTAATAATATTCGAGAGAAGTCTTGTAATCCTATGCTGACCCTCGTGTAAATACCAGCAGTTATAAATAAATATTAATACCAAGATGGATTTGGAACTTGTAAATAGATGTAGGTGGTGGAATGGAAATTATGTAGACGGTTACTCAATCACCATGCTGGTTTGAAATTGCATTTTCGTCCAGCATTGGATCTCTGCCTTTTTACTAACCATTAATCTTTCATTGCGAGTTTTTCTTCTTTATTGATGCCACGTCTGACTCTCCACTCAGAGATGGATAGGGATATTGTACTGTGCGTTAAAAAATGCTCAAAGTCCTTGTGTGGTAAATCGAAAAGTAAACCCACACTTTTTATTTCCGCATATATTTTAGTGGCATTTTAGGCACTTAGAAAAGTTTTAAATTTTACGAAATTAGGTAAACAGTAATAAACATTGCAAGGTTTTAATTATTGTAAGCAATAAATTAAGAAAGTAAACCCACACTTTTTATTTCCGCATATATTTTAGTGGCATTTTAGGCACTTAGAAAAGTTTTAAATTTTACGAAATTTTGGGTTTGTGACACTTTAGTCCTGAGGAGGCGACCTGGAAATTGGAAAGTGAGCTACTAGAAAAGTATCCGAATTTGTTCCCAGAACCGATGGAGGAAGAGTAGAACACTGAGGACAGTGTTCATAATAAGGGGGCAAGGATGTTACGTTCCCCAAATAACAATAAGACATTATGTTTTTGTTTTTGTTATCATTATGAAATTCAGTTCAATAAGGGGCTAGATGAAAAATCTGCCGAATAAGTCCTAGGAGGACTGTTGTAAGAAACAACTTTGAATTTTAATTATTGTTTTAATAATAAAAGGATGAACAGGAACAGCCAAGTTAAATGAGGAGATCATGCATGGAAAAGTGGGGGACAAGTGAGAGTTAACCTTGGGAAAACCAGAACAGGTGTCAGAAGTGTATTTAAGACATTAGACACTCCCTGAAAATCAGGGATTTACTTAGCTGCGAAAATTCCATGAGGAATTGGCTGCTAATGGTAAGGCCTAGGAAAAACTATAAAGAAAGGGCATATGTGGGAGGCAGGATGCTGCTTAGTATGCCGGAGAGAATTATACTTGCTGTGTGAGCACTCTGTGTTAGGCAAGGGATTCCGGAAACGTAACTGAGTTTCGAGGTTAACTGTCCACACTTTCTATGCATGTATCTGGCTCGGGGGTGATTACATACAGACTTGGTGTTTGTACTTAATCTATGGTTGGGTGGAACGAGGCTGTTCCGACTTCATTCAGTTACAAGTTCCAGGTTTTGTTTTTATGATTACAGACTCTAAGCATTTCTCTTGATGGTTATTAAAGTCCAAATTATTGAAAATAGATTTTGTTCATAATGAAAGTTGTTGATTCATTTCTGCCGATGCTATTAGATATGCTAAAGAATGGACGATGGGTGCTTCCGGAAATCCATTCTTGCTAATCTATCATGAGTTATTCGTTTAAGTTAATTTAAATCTGGGAATTTTAACCTGCATTTATGCTCAGAAACAGCAAGGAATTGGGGCGATTATAGTTCATAAACTTACTCTCAAGTTGAATTACAGGAGATTTGTTTTTATTGATTTATTTATGATATAAGTTGGATCTAGGAGTAAATTCCCCATCAACATATACTTTGACAGTTTAAATGAAATCGTCGAATTCAACATAAAACCCCTCTATGTAAGAACCTTCTCAGATTTATTTTCCATATCTTCAGTGCTATAAATTTTGGTAGATCGAAGCACACTTGGCCTGCTAGGTCGGGTTAACTTAGTGCTTAACCTACCTGCGAACTCCTTGACCTTTTGTTTTTATCACCGCCACAAGGATTCTCGTACTAAAGTTACCTGGAGGCATCAATTTTACTCTTAGCTACAAAACGGTGGATACGAGTAATTGTTATTTGGTTGTGGACTAATTTCCAATCCGTTATATGACATGTTTAGCAAACTATTCCATTATTTTATATTCATTTGAAGAACTACATCACGACTAACGGAGGTTACAATAAATAGATGGGTATGGTATGTCCAGTTAGGGTTTGGATACACGATGTTTTGGGCGATTTATAGATTTGACTTGATACCTGGAAATGCCAGGCTAAACGCTCCATCGTTGAGATATAAAGGAACCTATATCTCCACCTTTAGAATCGACAGGCCTCTGTAGAGCGAGTCCATCATTTTTCTTGCTTTCATGAAGAATTTACAGCATTATTAAAACCATCGAATCAAGTCTCCTAGTTTTTCTTTTACCGTGTAACCTAGGGTTTGGCCGTATTTCCTCCTCAAAGACTGAATAGAGGTTCGTATCTATTAAGACATTTAGGAATTCCATATCAGCGATAGACGAGAATATTATTGGCAATGTTTTAACTATAAAATATGCAGACTCAGAATATTATTGACAACGTTTTTTAACCAGAAAATATGCAGACTCAGAATATTATTGACAACGTTTTTTAACCAGAAAATATGCAGACTCAGAATATTATTGGCAACGTTTAACCAGAAAATATGCAGAGTCAGAATATTATTGGCAACATTTTAGCCATAAAATATGCAGACTCATAATATTATTGGCAACGTTTTAACCATAAAATGGGCAGACTCAGAATATTATTGGCAACATTTTAACCATAAAATATGCAGACCCAGAAATTTCTTTCTCCTCAGACCCAGAATTGCATTTCATAAATGAGTAACTAAGGCTAAGAAACATCTCTATTGCTCAAACTGGAAGGGAACGAAAAGTGAAAACATGCAAGAACCTCATCCATTAATTAAAATTTAGGCGTCATGAAACCGAGGTAACTGAAAAATTCCTTTAATTACAGTATTTTGGATAAGGTCGATAAAGTCCATTTAAAGATTTAGAAAAGGGCCCTGAATCGAAAAACTAATTAGTTCATTTTGCCTGTTTTAATCCTTCTCTCAAAAAACTAAGATCCTCATAAAGAAGTAGTATGAAATTGTTATTACATTAAGTTCGTAAGCAGCAAAACCCTAGGCCACCTCGAACCATTGAAGCTTCCGAAAAACTAACCAGGTTATAAGATTAGCAAAAGCCCCTTGGTCGTTGGGGAAGGGTCTTGCCCAGGTTGTTGCTGTCGTTGTATGAAGGCGAAAGAGCAATACCACTTACCGGAAAGGAAAGGCTCCCACTTTAACCTGCGTCGCTTCAAGTTGAAGACACCTACCATCAGGAGTAAAATTTATATTATTATCAAATGACGATGGACTGTTTTCAAAAATAACAAAACCAGAAAAGGATTCTGAACCGAGGTATTAGGAAGTTACCTCTGCAGTATCGCAGGGAAGTGGCTACGTCTCTTAAACTCAAGAATTTCTGGAATAATCACGATGGCTCCAGACTGCAGGAAAAATCATTTTTTTAGGCCCAAAGCACCAGTTTAAGCTTGGGCAAAGTCTTTAAAACCTCACTCGAAGGAACACACACACACACACACACACACAACACACACACACACACACACACACACACACACACACAACTTTCCACTTTCTTTGTCGCTCACACCTCCCTCTAGTCTCTCTCTCCCCAACCATCAATCTCTCTCTCTCTCTCTCTCTCTCTCTCTCTCTCTTAAACACACACACACACACACACATTATGTCCCTTTCCATTCTCAAACCCATTCCCCCCCCATACATATCTATCTCCACCTTTCTCCCTCCATCCCTCACCCTACCTTCTCTCCCTCCCACTCTCATCGCCTCTCTCTCTCTTACCTTCTATCCCTCCCTCATGTTATCTTTCCCTCAACCTATCCCAATCTCTCCATCACTCCCTCTCTCACACACACTTAATGTCCCTTCCCCCTCCTCTCATATTATCTCTCTCTCTCTCTCTCTCTCTCTCTCTCTCTCTGTCTCCATCGCCACCACTCCCTGCATGTCTCCCACCAACACTTTCTGTCCCTCCCTTCCTATCTCTTTATTTTGTTCTATCCCCATCTATCTCTCACTCCCTCTAATTCCATTCCTCCCCATTGTCCCTCTCCCTCCCTCACTCTATGTCTCTCCCCCCCTTGTATTCTTTAATTCTCTCTCATATCCCGCTTGCTTCCATCCATTCCCCCTTGTCACTCAAGTCTCACTTTCAACTTCTAACCGTATACCTCTTCAGAACCTCTTCTACTCCTAATAGTGCTCTCAAGCTCCACTTCCCTTCACCCCCTATAGCCCATCATGTTCTCATTCCCTTCATCTCTCCCCACTCAAGCTTCCAACATCCTTCTAAGCCCTTGAACCTTTCCCACCCCTATTAAATATTAACCATAGATTCCCTTGACCTTTCCCCACCCCCTCTCTCTCAAGTATTAAACATATATTTTATGATTTACATAACATGACCACGTTTTGGCAGTATATAACATGTACGCGTTATGTAGTTATATAATGCATGCGCGTTATGAAATTCTACAAACACGGCAATATTTTTCAATTCTTAGCCACTCGTTACAGTATGCTACACACAGTCATTCCAAATATGTAACTTTTATTTAAAAATATTAATTTTTCCTATTTTCTTTCAATTTCTTTTGTGTCCTACCTCCTTATCTCGTGAAACACACTGTTAGTGTTTCTTCCATAACCTTTTCAATTCTTGATCATTTCAAAAAAAAATTGTATGGTGCACAAGAGGACACTAACCTCCACGTTCTATGAAAAACCCATTTCAAGATTTTTGCATTAAGACCTTGAAAGACTGCACCCACAAAAGAGGTACTATTTTCGAGGTTTGATCACTTAGACAATTATAAAAAAATTATAAAATTACTAATTTAATTTTCAAAAAATAATGGTGCACAAGTGCTATATGTTCTCTACGTGCATGCCCATTTTTGTAGCTTGATTCCATCATTTAGGCCCTCAAAGGATGCACCCACAAAATCATATACCTTATCATCTGCCTGAAAAATAAAAAGTGTCTGTTAGGAAAAATGAAACTTGACATAGCTATGCAAATTTTCAATACATAAAAGTTATATATTCATAAACGTGATTCAATTTCCTACATTTCATCTTTTTTACTCAATGCAAGATATTTTGCATAAGAATCTCAAAAAATCCAAGTAAGTTAGGGATGCCTGATTTTTCAGTTTTCTATTGCATCTAACGTGCCAAAAGTGACCCTCATTAGCTTGCACTGACCCTTATCTATAAAAGATGTCTTAATGTTTTCTGTAAAGGCTTGAAATGTTATTATTTATATTCCTAACTGGATTTTGGTTTATCATATATGCATAATCTAGGGTGTTCAAATATATTCTGTATAAAACATAATTTATTTTATGTTTATGAATATACAAGTGAGAATACAAATATCCAATACTGCAGTGACAATATTTACAATACTTTGGAATTACTATTGTTCAGCATACTATAGTAATGAATTATTATGTAAGCAAATATGTCATTATTCTTATCAAATATGGAATCATATCGAATTCTATGTTAATTAAACCCTTCCCATACTAGAGTACATCACCTTAGGGTGAAAGGAAAAATACAGGAAGATATTTATATTCAATCATTCTATACCAGTTTTTAAATATGCAAATTAAATCCATCAGATCGGAATTTTATCATTCCTAACAGCTAACTGATATCTAGGCTATATCTAGAAAATAAACATACAGTTTTATAATTAGTTTAATTTTCATAAATCAAATAAGATGTGAACAAGTAGAACCTGATAACTTGATAGGGTGGACAAACAACCAAAGAGGCCTGTTCCTCCCAACCTTCTCAAGAAAAAGAAGCCAAGCTTACTTGCTTCTTTGGACCCGTGAGCATGTTTATTGAACCACTAGGACGAAGTCTCTATGTAGAAGCAAGGCACTCAGGTTGTACATCAGCAATCAATGGAGACTTGCATACACACCTCACATATGTACTTCAGCAATCAATGGAGACTTGCATACATATCAATACCTCTGCACTCAGCAGGAAAACTCTGCACTTAGTAGGAATAAGACAATCTTACTCTGCAACTCAAAACATAGCTTCCCCTCATCGAATCTCTTGTGTGCAATTACCAACAAAACCACAAGGTAAGTTCTCTCATAAGAGAAAGTGTGAGCCTCTGCTCAAATTCGATGGCTATAAAAAGATGCCTAGGTCTTTTGGTGGTTAGGTTTTTTCATTCAATGAGCCATAAGCTCCAGTTCCACATTCCTCGGAACTTGACCACAATTTAAGGGAGTTGTCCCATAACAATAGCTAGTTACAAAGTTCAGATGCTACCACTCGTCCATTGCCTTCTACCTCAGGTTCCATTCCTCCTAGTGGGTCAGTAAACACTCTTTCAATAGTATCTTTGGGTGAGTGTCTCATATTTTAATTTATTAAATAATAATATTATCCATTTACAGTCATCCTTGACACTTGGTCAAACATAAAACTTTACAATAAAAGTTAGGTAATGTTTTTCCACAAACATAAAATGTCTCAAATACTAGGTAGGTTACACTTACCCAATTCCTCAGCCTTCCCAATGCCAAATAGAAACACATCGTCCACTAATTGGTGAGTGATCGAAGTGCTTGAGGTTATCTTCAAACCTCTCACTGACTTGTTTTCTTTGGCATTGAGCAAAAGTCTGCTTAGGCCTTCTATAACAATATCTTCCACAATGGAAGATTGTATGCCATTTCTGTATATATATTTTGGTGTTTCCTTTTGCTGCAATGTTGGTTTCCATCTTGTAGTAATCAAACCTTCAATGCTAGTGTCCACTCCACTCACACATGAGATATTAACAATTTCTCTATAGAAATAGAGCATATTGAAATCATCACTAAAATAAAATTGAACAAAGAACTTACAACCATACCAGCAACATGTTTTTTACCTTTTCCTTCTATGGAAGATTGAAACCAGCATTTCTATAAGTTTTTAATTGGAATGTACGAGATTGACTTGCAAGAGAAATTAATAAAGTTCGACTAATTAGGAATTTTTTCTTTGTTCACTCATTGTCGCGGTCTTAGAGGATTCCGAGATTAAAAGTTTAGTATTCCAACATTACAATGTGAATCGCTACATGGGCATTTCGAGATTGCAAGGTAATTCTTTATTTACGCTCTTGTGAAATCTATATATATATATGAGTAAGTGGATTATTACTATTTCAAAGTTAATATTTATATTTATTAGGGAGTTATTTAAAAATTGGACAATTTGGATTGACGATTATATTTAGTTAGAATTTAGTATTTTGCAAAATTGAAAATTAGTTTTGTTTGATCAAAATATCATATTTGGAAAATTCATTTATTTCAAATGGAATCATAAAACATTTAGATTACATAATTTATTATTATTAAAATTTAAAAATGATATTTCCAAAAATAAATCTTTATTATCAAAAATATATATATATAGGTTGATTACTTCGCTTGCGTTTCAAAGATAACAACTTAGTATTTCAAAGTTAATATATAAATTTAATAGGATTTAGAAATGGTATTTCGAAAGCTAAGTCTTTATTTACGCTCTTATCAAATCAATATATATGTGAGTAGGTGGATTACTTCGCTTGCCAAAGATAACAACTTAGTATTTCAAAGTTAATATATATATTTATTAGGATTTAGAAATGGTATTTCGAAGTTACATTATTTATGTATGTGTGAATGTATAAGGGTTAGCTCAATTGGTAAGACGTGTGAACACTTTCTTCATATGGGGGAGATCACGAGTAAACTTTATTATTTCTTGAAGTTAATATATACATTTAATAAGATTAAGAAATGGTATTTAGAAGTTTTTTTAGATTATATATATGTACATATATCAGCATAGATCCATCTTAAACCCCAATTATCAATCTGTATTTATCCTTCTCTTGTTTGATAAATCTAAGTTTAAGTTTTAAATTTTTTATTTTATAAGTATATGTGGACTTTTTTAATTACTTTTCATAATTTTTTATTTATAAGTAGACTTGGATTTTTTAATTACTTTTTATTTTATTTTTTTTAACTGAGTCACAATTTAAGACATATGTAGAACATTTTTAAGAAAGCATTCAAGGGCGGCGGGGCAAATTTGCATAATTTGGGGAATTTTCAAGCATCATTTTCATAGAGGTACTTTCATAGATTGGATTTAGCATTAAGGTATTTTTTACAAAGAATTTTCACTATTTCATTTAGGTATTTTATTTACAAATCATTTTCATTGAGGTATTTCATTAAGGTATTTTTTTACAACATTTTCACAGCGATACCTCAGGTACTTGTATTTTTAGGGAAGCACTTTCAAAGATTTGGGAATTTTCATGGCATGCCTCCAAAATTCTAATCTACTAGCTTGACCTAATGAGGCCCACAAGTTCCTTCCCATGTGGAGCATTTTCACAAAGGGGTAAAAATTCAAGATTGGGTTTTTTCATTAAGATATTTTTTACAAAGCATTTTCACTATTTTTTTAATTTTTTTTTTACAAATAATTTTCATAAAGATATTTCATTAATGCATTTTTTTATGGAGCATTTTCTCATATGTAAGCATTTTCAAACAGGTACTTTCATTCATAGATGCACTTTCACGAGCATTTTCACAGAGGTATTTCATTAAGTTTTTTTTATGGAGCATTTTCACAGAGGTATTTCATTAAGTTTTTTTTATGGAGCATTTTATCATATGTACTCATTTTTCAGAGAGGTAGTTTCATCGAGCATTTTTAGAGATGTACTTTCACAATCATTTTCACAAAGGAGTTTCAAGATTGGGTTTTTTCATTAAGGTATTTTTTACAAAGCATTTTCACTATTTCCTTAAGGTATTTTTTACAAATCATTTTCATAGTTGTATTTCATTAAGGTATTTTTCTACAGAGCATTTGCAAAGTGGTACGTGAGGTACTTGCAATTGAGGGAAGCACTTTCAAAGATTTGGGCATTTTCATGGAATGCCTCCAAAACCTTAATCCACTATCTTGATCTAATGAGGTACACAAGATCCTTCTCCCAACCTTGGTTCTTAAATTACTTTTTACCCTTAAAGCATTTTTACGAAACAATAATAAAGATAAATTTTTGGACCCAACTTTTGATGGTTATTATTAAATATTAATTATAATATAATATTATTATATATTAGTTGTAATATTAATAGTTATTACTATTATATATTATATATTGCTCATGTATTACTAAAAGATGGATATATATATATATACTAGTTATGATATTAGTTATTAGTTTAACAAATTTTAAGGTTATTATAAAATATGAATTATAATATAATATTATTATAAATTAGTTATAAAATTAATTACTATTAGTTATGATATTAGTTAAAATTTATTGGACCCAGTTTTTGATGGTTATTATAAAATATTAATTATAATATAATATTATTATATATTAGTTATAAAAATCATTATTATTACAATTATATATTATATATTAGTCAAATATTACCTAAAATATGGGTATGTTAGTTATGATATTAGTTAAAATTTATTGGACCCAACTTTTGATGGTTATTATAAAATATTAATTATAATATAATATTATTATATATTAGTTATAAAATAAATTACTATTACTATTATATAATATATATTGGTCAAATATTACCTAAAAGAATGATGTGTATATTAGTTATGATATGAGTTAAAAGTTATTTGACCCAAATTTTGACGGTTATTATAAAATATTAATTATAATACAATATTATTATATATTAGTTGTAATAGTAATTAGTGGAGAATGGGTTATACTCATTTATTAGAATTATATATTGTTTATGTATTACCTAAAAGATGGATATATATTATATACTAGTTATGATATTAGTTCTTAGTTTAATAAATTTTGATGGTTGTTATAAAATATGAACTATAATATAATATTACTATATATTAGTTATAAAATTAATTACTATTAGTTATGATATTAGTTAAAATTTATTGGACTCAACTTTTGAAGGTTATTATAAAATATTAATTATAATATGTTATTATTATATATTAGTTATAAAATTAATTTAGCATTGAACCACCTATGAAGCCAAACCTTTAGGGAAAATGAATGTTAAGCTTATGTTATCTAATCCAAAATCATAGGAATCTTCTTTAAACCTTCCTTTACTTGCTTTAGGTGTGTGCCAAATATGAAGTTCAAATCCAATGTAATAAGAATCTTTAAAGTACCTAAACGTAAACTGCATCTATATCATCATCAGACCGAGGGTGTCGATTTGACTGCTCTCAAAGAAGTAGCGTAGCCATTGCAAGGGTTTCACACTCCTTTTTCTTTCCATTTGCTAAACTCTCTTATTTTTAAAGTACCTTGAGACCTATTAAAAAAATCTTGTATTTCTACATATTCCATCAAATATATTTTAGATAAACTTCGAGTGATTCATATATGAGATAAAGTTATATTTCGATCAGTCAAACACCGAGATGTAAAATTTTCTTGATTAACTGCCCTCTCGTAACTAGAGTGGCCATCAGCTCCTGCTTAGCGAGATCCCGGTTTCCATGGATGTGACAAGGTCACCACTGAATTCTATAGGATTAGTAAAAAGCCATTAGTGAATCATTCAATCTACAACATTTTTTAAACTATCCAAGCAAACTCAAAATCAATGAATGTGGTTATTTCCATACAAACTTATCGAACTCTAGACATTTTTGCACTTTAAATTTGTAGATAATTGAATTCAAGAGAAACCAGAGGACAATAGTTCGATTCTGTGGAGTAAAAAATACTAATAAAATAGAGATGCAGAAGAAGAAAGGAACAAAACAGGCCATAAAAACTTGGAGAAAGAACTAACCTTTCTATGCTTGGAGATTTTGATTCATAAGAATAAATTAACCTTAGAAACGAATTTAAGAGGTGAACGAGTTCGGCCGTAAGCACAGAGACCTAGGGAGTCCATAATATATGCAAGCTATTGTAATTAAACTCTTAGTCCCAATTTCCAGCCATCTTATACATAAAAATAATTAAGAATAGGTTAATCTTACAAGTGCGAGGAAAATGAACCCTAACTTTAGATCTACTGAAAATATATAGACAATGTATTGCCCCGGTTCTTACTAGGGTTTACATGTTTTGTTAAAATATCAACAATAATGGAAAGAGATCGAAACAAAATCCTCAAAACTCTGAATGCAGAATGATATACAATGAAGATTCTTGAAATACAAGAATTCCTTAAACATTGGTCTCTTGACCTTTCAATCACACCACATGATCATCATCAGGAGTGAAAGGATCTCATACTGAAAGATGGTGAAATGCACTGAGATGCATCAATCTATTTTGGAATTTCATAGTGTTTTGGGTATTGCATGGAAGCCCTAAGATGCATGGATGTGTTTGATAAACAAATACCAGTGTTACAGAAATACATTATGAATTTTGGTTTTCAAATTACCTATCATAAATCCGGTCATAAATCCGGTCAGAAAGAAAAATTAACCTTTACGATGAAAGAAAATAGACTGTAACTTCTACGTTGGCAAGCCTGTTAGGAATAATCTAGCTCGAGATAGAATATGAAGGTTTTACAAAGAGTGGGTATAATAATTTCTTGATATCCACAATAGTCATGTGTCTGAGATGTTCCTTGTAAAGACGGAATTGTAAAGGAAGTCAATATAAATACAAAGATTTAGTGATTTCAATTTCAGCATGGCTGACGCAGAAGCTAGGTGTTGCAACAAACATTCCTTTATATCATCTAACCTTGCTCTCATAATACACAGCCTAAAACCATCATGTTATATTATCTAACACAATGCAAAATAACATAAAGATTTAACTGCTTGATACTAATGAAACTCACACAGGATTTTATTGATTCAAGGTGAAATCACAGAGTTACATTACAACAAATATTGACAGGAGTAACAACATTCCAGTAACAACATAAACTCACACAGGATTTTATTGATTCAATTGATTCAAGGTGATATCACAGAGTTACATTACAACAAATATTGACAGGAGTAATAACAGTAACAACATTTACCAAATGGTTACTCGTGTTGCTATAACAACTCTGAAATCCTATCCCTGAGATGTAGAACAGTTGGTGGCCGGTGATGGTTAAGACACTCCTATGCAAGGTGAACCCTGGTGCAGTCTATGGTGTGATCCCAGTGAGACAGATAGAGAGTCCCTGAGTTAATGTGCTGATTACTATGTTTCAGCCTTTTGCTTCATGTTGTTCATTGACTGGATCTTCTTCTCCAATGCGTCCTTCACGACCTCTCCTTTTGTGTTTAACCCCATTTCATGGCTTCCACCACTCCTTTAAATTATACAGTCTTCCCTTGAATCGATTTCGCTTCCTCTTCTAAGATCGAATAGTATATACAGGCTGAGTTCAGAGAAACTACTTTTGTTCCTTCGACAAAATGCCTTGTATACAAACGTAGAAACCTTACTACTTGAGGATACAGCTCATAATTTTCTGTTTATATCAAATTCCATAAACAATCTTACAGGAAGAGTGAATCAAACGATCTGCGGGCATAAAGGAGGCAAACAACACTTACTCCCTCGCCGCTAATATCGTGACAGAACATAGCTAGAAGTCAAATATTGCAAGCCCAGAAAATACTAGTGGGAAATGAAGGCTATCACAACCTTGCATATTTTTTTTATTAACTATAACAGGACATCTCTCTTCCGGATGACTCAGAGCAAGGCCAGCCTTAATATTAAGTAGAAGAAGGATTGGTCTAGCAACAAGAGAGACTGTCACCCTGTCAACACTAAGCATACAAAAGCTATCAGAGTACCACAACCACCCTGCACTGAATCAAATATGGTCTCCATCGGGTTAGCAGTAAAGCCTCACAGCTGGCTCCTACCATGAAACCCATTAGGTCCCATAACCTACAGCCAAGTAACAAAATAAAGTCAGAGCTCAATTGTTTCCAAAACATAACGAAGGATTTAGTAATGGCTAAAGGGAGAGGGCACATTAAAAACCCTGATAAAAATTATTCAGATGGTTAAAGAACCCTCTGGTAGATGAAACCTAACAAAGGGCGAAGGCCCTCTTCAAACAAAACACGATACTGTAATTAATAATTCTATCACTTACTTAGGAATGGAAGAGCAGTATCAAAACAAAGAAGATTGTCCCTACAACAAGGTATAAGAATCAGGGAATTACCAGGTACTGAACAAATGTGCTCGGATGTTTAAGAACCAAACTCTTTCAATGATCAAACCGTTACTTGACAAACCATTACTTTATGACGATGCCTCAATAAACATCTACGAAGCAAAAAAAATATCAGCTTACAGGCTAGCAAATTTATATAAAGAGAGAGTAAGAGGTCTCCAAACTTTACCTGTCAGCAACCAAAGAACGCTGTTAGCATGTCCTTAGGGTGGAATAGAACCTCTTTGTCTGACTGCAGCCAGCTCTAAAGAAATTAAGCTTAATTGGTTATGAAACTTTAGCTGTAATTTATACTACAGAATAAAAGACATAGTTGAATAAAAGAAAACTGTAAATAAAGAATTTAGCACCAGACAGACTCCCCCTCAAATAAAAACTTGCTTGTAAAATTGGGTCCGTTGAAAAAGAGATACAACAATGCTCCCCTCCATCGGATCTCCCATCCAACGGTTTAATAGCAGAGCACCGTTGGATCTGAGGGAGGTCAATTTTCCATAAACTGCTTAATCAGGCCCGCCGCCCGACAATCGACCCGCTGACTTACAGCTGTTACACTTTCCCAGGTCCAGAAACCTCGAGATTCGGTGTAAGTGATGGTGATACAACTCGCCATGGCTTAAATACAGGTAGAGCATATTACACGATTAACCTAGCACTATTCAATGCCCTAACTAACTGTCATCGGTGGTGTATCGAATGAAGTTGATGTCAATAAATGGATGGATCATAACTAATAATTAAACAAAAAATACTCCAGACTGTACACACTTTACAACAGGGCGGATTTACAATCCACTAAGCTTCATATGGTTTACATAACGATAACACCATAGAAACTATGCTTAGCACGAGTTGATTAGGAACTAGGGGTTACCCCTAATTCAAAGACAAATAACAATTTCTTGTTTATATGCATGACTGAATATTTAAATACTACGACTTTAATCATTTCATTCATATGAAGTTAATCCCGTAATGTACATCGAAATGGATTATGACCAAATCATTCAAAGATGTAAAACAAAATGAGACTAGTTCAATTGAATAAAAGCAATTCGATCTCTATAAAACACAGTTTGATGTTTATATGTAATGATCTAGACTGTTGGGTATGATACTAACACGTTAGTGGATGATCAAGTATAAAATGTTAAACTTTAAAATATCAACCATTCATGCCAATTAAGGTATATTATACAGTTGTAATGTCATCACAATTTAGTCTTTTTCTAACTTAAAATGCCTATCATTTAGCATATCTTTACTAGAAAATGCAGAAATATACAATACCATTTTATCTAGAACAGAAATATGCAATTCAAGTATTATGATTCATCTCTTTATATCGGTACTCTTTATATCGATACTCACATTGAAATAATATTTTTAAAAACCTTTCAAAAATGAAACTAATAGTCTTCATCTTCATTATGGGTTACTTTCTTTGACATATTCAAGACATCTCTTCATGAAACTTTGTTATCTCCATAAAACCTTCATGTAGTAAAATGAAACATCACTATTTATGCATATAAATTTCTCAACTAGCAATTAAAAACATGGTAGTTGATGTTGTTTTGGGTTGTAATAACATCTTCCTAAGTGAGGAATTGATACAATACTTGTTGGATCATGGATACTTCCTAAGGTTGGTTGTCTACAATAACACTAGGATTGGAAGGTGAAAATTTTATTATATGAACTCTTTAGGTTGGTCAACTAATAAGATAGAGGAAGGTATAGAACAAGGTTAGGTTAAGAAATGCTAAGAACTAAGTAGGTTCGGGAATTCAAGTTGTTCTAGTCTAAAGTTTGGGAAAAGAAGGCTCCGATGAAATCTCCTAGAAGGTTTAGAGATCAGTCTTTGTAATATATTTAGGAATACTAAAGACAATAATTCTCACCTATCTATTTCATGCCCCTTTAAATATTAATGATGCTTGGGTTGGAGATAGTATACAGGATTGTCTCTTTCTATGGTTTAAGAGGCAAGATCTTAAGGAGAAGTGGTTCATTCCAATATTTGTCATGTGGAACAATTGGTTAGCCCAAAATGCACCCCTTTAAATCTTAATGATGCTTGGGTTGGGAACAATATAAAAGATTATCTCTTTCTATGATTTAAGAGGCAAGATCTAAAGGATAAGTGGTTCATTCCAATATTTGTCCTATGGAACAATTGGTTAACCCAAAATGCACTTTATGTTTCACTGCAAAAATATTCCAACATTTTAGGTCTATGCACATGCACTTTTGAAATTTTAAAGACTTGATAAAGACAATAATCAAATAGGAACAACTCAAGATCAATAAAACTACTCGTGTGATTTTTTTATAAAAAATGTAAGGTTGAATGAAATGGATTCAACAACTATACATAATTGATGCCAATAAAGTAGCTAATAATGATGATATGGTAAAAAAACTACTTCCATTAAGTTTCGATGAAAACTACTTCCATTAAGTTTCGATGAAAACTCAAAACTATTAATAAAATAGATGAAATCTGAAAAATTGATACACAATATAAATCTCACACATAAATCCATAACATGTGGTTACATAGTCAAAGGAAAATTCAACTCACGAGGGCTTATTTCGCTCACATATATAGTGACCTCACATATATATAGTGACCTTAATGAGGTTCGATTTATTGTCAAAACAAGAACTTCTACTTATATAGTTACGATTTCATAAGTCACATTGGACAAAATTATGAGGATTTCTATCCTTTTCTAGTTTAATGATCGTCCAAATCCACCACCGTCGGGTTTCAGTGGAAACAACTCCAAAGTATTTTGAGTCCTTTGAGCTGACTCCCCAGTAGATAACACCACGCTTCCATGCGCCTCCAGTTGAGCTGTAATTCCAATCTATATATCATAGATACAGATGGTTAAATTTAAAATCAAGTAATCTAAAAGGTAAAATGGCAACATTTTTATACTTATACCTCCATAAAGAGGACTTAATCCTTACCAGATCGTTGACGGAGACTGGCCTGCCTCTCAGAGCTGAAAATTAAAAGCAAATATAAAAAGTTAACTTCACAACAAAAATTAAAAGTAAATATACATGGCATACGAACTTCAGAACAAAAATTAAAAGCAAATGTAAATGTAAAGTATATGGCATACCCTCTTTTCCAGATGATTTCATTGCCCGTTTTTCTAAAGCTGAAGTGATTTTCTCTATATCCTCCACTGTCCATCTTGTAGTAGTCACACCTTCAGTGCTACTGTTCGCTACTTGCTTTTTATCCATGGCTGGTTTTTTTTCGTCCCCTTTTCTTCTATCCAAAATGGATGGAGTGAAGATGAAAATGTAGGCAAAACAAACAGTTATATAAAGTTTTTAATTGGAAGGTACGAGATGGATTTGTAAGAGAAATTAATGTAGTTTCACTAATTAGGGTTTTGTAAGAGAAATTAATGTAGTTCCACTAATTAGGGTTTTTTCTTGTTGTAGTGGTGTTTTAGGATTCTAAATTGCTTTGAGGGCATTTCGAGATTGAAAGTAAGTCTGTCAAAATTATAATGTGAATGTGAAAGGCAGGATAAGTTCTAATTAACATTCTTATTTTATGATTTTGATATTCACATATATATATATATACCTTTTAAAGATAAAATCTTATGGGTCTTATAAAATAATGTGTGATGGACAAGTGTGCAATGAGTAAGATTTCTCAAACCAATAAAATTTAAGTATTTTGGTCAATCATTATGGTCTAGTTGGACTTATAGAAGTCAAAGATGTTTATGTGTCATAATTTATAAATCTCACCTTGGTTAAGATTTTAAAAAGTTAATGTCCAAATATAATAAACATACCTAAAATAATAAATATAGATTATTTTATATTATCACTACTTACAAGTCCTTTAAAATATAAATCTCACATTAATTAAGATGATAATGAAGTAATTTTGAAATAATACAAACATTTATATAATTAATCTCTAATAAAGAAAAATAAATAATATTTAAAAAAATATCATAAAAAAATTAGGAGAGAGAAGAAAAATAATTTTTTGTTATTTTTGTGATAACTTTCTTCCCTGAACTCGGGATTTGACTCTTTTGGTACAGTTGGAAAGGCCTCTACTAGATCTACAACTTTCATGTTTTGAGTTTTCCGAGATTCCACGCCGATTTTTCGAGACGGACTTTTCTCAAAACACGAAAGTTGTAGCTCTCATCGAGGTCTTTCCAACGGTACCAAAAGCGTCAAATTCTGAGTTCAGGTGATAAACTGATCTAAAAAATAACAAACAATTATTTTCTTTTAAATATTATTTATTTTTATTTATGGGAGTAATTATACAAATGTTTTTCTTATTTCAAAATTACTCCACTTTCATTTTAATTAATGTGAGATTTATATTTTAAAGAAATTGAAAGTAGTGATAATATAAAATGAAATAAAAATAACGATTGTTTATTTTTAGTATTATTGTATTTATATTTTTTCATTATTTTTTTAGTTTTTTTAAGTTTTAGATTTTATTAAATATATAAAGAGAAGTAGTTGTATATTTATAAAAAAAATTAAGTAAATTATAATATAAATTTAAAAAATTACCACTATATCATTTATTGTGTATGCATAATAATTTAAGCCTTTCATTATTATTTTAAGTCATCATCTCTTAACTCTACACTAACCTAACATACTTGTCAATTACCATTAATGTGATAGTATAGGTTGACTTTTACTAGATAACACCTTAACTTAGTGTGACATGGCATATTTGTAATGTGACGTGGTTTTTTTTTTTTTTTTCCTTAAGAGGCCTATTTTAAACCCCAAATTTCCTCTAATAAGTATTTCAAAGCTAAAATATTATCATACACATTTTTAGAAATAATATTACAAAGTTAAAACATTTATATATGTGGTGGTTCATTTATGTTAATTTATTACTTAGTGTTATAGTCAAAAAGGAAAAGACTTTAAATATAAAAAATGTCATTTAATTAATTCAATGTATTTTATAAAAAACATAGTTTTTATTTTAAGTATTTAATAATTTTAAAATTAAATATATTTTTTCAATTTTACTTCAAACTTTTTGGAATCCAACCAAAACAACTTTGGGTTTTCTAATTCATATTCATATTTGAAATTTCACTTCAAATAGGTCAAAGGAATAGTTTTGTCCTAAAATATTTTTTAAAATAAATTATAATGCTATGTGGACATCCATATTGGGTCTACATGTCATCGTGAGTCCTACTATGTAGTCCATAACCTTTCTCATGCATTATTTTCCATGTGAGGCACAATTTAGGGTATTAATTTCAAGATCTTGGCATAATGTAGGGAATTTTCACTAGGAATTTTTATAGATCATTTTCATGGGTGAATTCAAGATTGAGTTTTTTCACGGAGGCACTTTAAGAGGCATTTTAAGAGGTATATTTAAGATTTTGATTTTTATAAATAAATTTTTTACAATGTATTTTCACATAGATACTTTTATGATGATGATGATGATGATGACAAGAATGATCACTGTTAAATATTTGAACATTTTGGTGTCATGCTTCCAAAATCATTATATTTTATCTAATTTTAACATCTAATTTTATTTTTTTTAAACTTGTTTTTACTTTGCCTCTTCACTAAACCAATTTTACCTTAGAAATGCTTTGTGAGTATATAGATCTTTAGATAAACATAGTGAACAAAGAGAATCTAGACTTTACTTAAAGTTAGGGGAAATGCTTAGCAATAAGTTTGCATCATTTTAAGACAAGATTTAAAAATAGATAAAGCTTAAAAATTACAAGAAAAATTAAATTTATACCTACAACATTTTCATGGATGGTTTGTTTCTTTTGATCCCCTTGTCCTTCCATTTATGAAAGATTGATGAATAGAATATGAAAATATAAGTGAAACAAGCATTTATATAAAGTTTTTAATTGGAAGGTATGAGATAGATTCACAAGAAAAATTAATGAAATTCTATTAATTAGGGTTCTCCATTGTTCTCATATTGCCTTAAAATGTTAATATTATAACATTACAATTTCCCATGGGCACTTTCATGGGGTAAATTCAACATTGGGTTTTTTCATCATTTAAACATTGTATTGGATCTCAAGGATCATAGTTCATTCCTAGGCATTGGACATCACTTTTAATGTGGGTTTTTCTATCAGTAAAACTTAGCCCCGTTTGTGAAGTAGGGATTGCAGGGTATATGCTTTACATTGGAAAATTTTTGGTCCTTCCATGATCGCAATAAACGCTAAGACCTAGAGACAAGGTTATAGTTTCATGTCTGCAGTTAAAGATCGATTTGCTTTCAGGAAAGAATAGCGTTGAATAGGAAAAGAGAGCATAGTTTTCTTAGATCTCAGTATGAACCGAGTTAGCCGTTTTACTTTTCATTGGTTACTACAATGGTTTAAAGGATCTTTGTATGGAACAAATATAGCCTAGTGTAGCTATAGCCCGTCCATATGTTTGTTTTATCAAGTTATTATCTGCCTTCATTTTAAATCTCTGTGTTAAGTCAGTAAATTTTTCTCCATTTTTTTATTTATTTTCCCAAGTTTTGGTTTGTTTTTCAATCTACCTCGGTTAAATTTTTGGTTTTAAGTTTTAGTT
The DNA here is from genome assembly GCA_027924585.1 of Larix kaempferi. NCBI lineage: Eukaryota > Viridiplantae > Streptophyta > Pinopsida > Pinales > Pinaceae > Larix > Larix kaempferi. The sequence goes on from BSBM01001048.1 coordinate 11,968,293, forward strand.
TTAGTCTCTTTAGAAACTCTATGGGTGATTGAATAAGTTTTGAGCCCATTCTTTTTTAGATTTTATTTGATTGTTGTTGATCTTTTATATTTTAAAGGGGGTTAATGAGAGTCATATTTTCAAAGGTAGAATCATTAATGTGTTTAGAGAACGGTTAAACTTATTTCTTAAATCAAATAATTGTTAGAACCTCCGACAAATTAGCAGAAAGTTGAAAAACCGCTAAATTTTGGCATAGTAGTTATTCTTGTAGCGCTAAACAAAATTTTAACAAAGGGCGCGCTACAGGAATATCGCGTGTTTTCCTGTTTTGAGTGATTGAAGTCAAATGCAGACCGCGAGTTGATGGAGAGGAATTTTTGAAAACGGAAGGAGGTTTTTGTTCCTAAGATACCCATCTACAAAAACCTCTCTCAGTTTTGCAACATCTATCAAGGATTGAAAGATTCAGTTTAATCTTTGCAGCCTATTTTCCAGGGATTTTAAAGATTTAATATTTTCCTGTTTTAGTGTTCATCTTGCGGGGCAGATTCTGATTGACTGGAGATGAATTTTTAAAAACCAAGAGAGGTTTTTGTCCATCACGGACCCATCTACAAAAACCTCTCTCAGTTTTTACACAGGTGTCACCAATTGAGAGATATGGAAGCTTCTTTGACACCTATTTTCCAGAAATTCGCCATATTTGCCAGGAATCCGATTTACTATTTTTAGTTAATTAGTTGAGTTAGTTAGTTAATGTAACTGCTCAGTGGTTTCAATTTCGACCTAATGAAGGGGAAATAGAACCACTTCTTTGTAATTATAAAAGAGGGACAAAAGGTCATTGAGAGGGTTCTGATTTTGAAGAGCATTAGGAGGTCTGTTAAGCTGCTTCTACTTCCAGACTTATTCAGTGATAAGTACTGTAAACTCTCATATGCATTTTTTGATGAAACTATGAATATATGACTCTTTACCCTATATTTGATCTGTGTTGGCTTCATTTTGAACTTATTTAGTTTCATGAATGATAAATTCATTTCTGGTTTATGTGTAATTTCCAGTGATGCTTGTCCTTTATGTGTGAACTTCATTTACAATCTTTTGTTGGGTTATTGTGATATATATACATCTTTATTGACATATGTGTATGATTTAGTTGTTGCTTATTTACTGAATGTATTCCCTTTATGCTCTTGAAGTCAATGACCAAAAACATATGAAACAAAACCCTAAACCCTAGTTTGAATTGATTTTCACTTTTGAGATTGTGTTGGCTTGTTACCTTAGCCTTAGTAACAATTTCTGATACAAACATCTTTGGCGCAGTTGCCGGGGACGAAGCTGAAGCATATCTTCCCTGGGATACTCATCATTTTTCTGGTTTAAGAGGTGGACTTGAACCAGCATTTTTTGAAGGCTATTTTCACCAGAAACTTGTCACAGTGGCTTCTAACAGAATTGGAACAAGGAGCAGACCTACATCTTCATTACAGCTGGGTGTGACAGATCCTGAAAAGATCATAAAAACAGCAAGAAAGCTTAGAAGGTCTCAATCTTTACCAGCCTCTTGTGACTCTCACCAGTTGGGTGAATCATTAGACCCAGCTGAAACTTCACCTTGTGTAAAACCTATCATCCCTGAGAGCACTTTCCAGGTTTTCACTAGTCCTCGAAGCTTTTTGAAAGCTAAAACCTCTTCTCCTAATAAAATACCCATCTTTCAGTTGAAAGTAGGAAGGAATCCTTTTAAAAAAAGTTCCAGTCAAATTTCTTCCTCTTCAAAACCTCAGTCTAAACCTCAGTTCACAATGGCAGCCCAAAATCCACCTATGGATATGATGGACAGAATGGTAGCAACTAGATATGCACCATTAGTATTACCTCAGCCTTTACATGCCTTGCCTACACATGATTACCAAAAGTATATGCCTCGATTCAATGGACAAGGTGAAACAACTGTAGAAGAACATTGGGAAGCTTTTGAGAGTTATGCAGATAATCAGAACATTGAAATTAAAGATGTATGGATGAGGGTATTTGTACAAAGTTTTGATGGGGATGTGAGAAAATCGTTCAGAGAACTGCCTGCTAATTCTATCACCATAATTGAAGAACTCAAAGATCTTTTTCTGAGACAGTGGGGAGACACAAAGGATCACACATACTATATAACTGAGTTTGGAGCTCTGAGAAGAAAGAAAGATGAGACTGTTGCAGATTTTTCCAAAAGGTTTAATAAGATGTACAGTAGAATTCCAGCAGAAATCAAACCTACAGAAACATCAGCTAAGCTGACTTATGCAAATGATTTTGATCATGAATTTTCTCTGTTGCTGAGAGAAAGAAGACCTATCACCCTGCTGAACATGCAAGATGCAGCTTTAGAGGTAGAGTCTAATTTGCTAGCTTCAAACAGACTTAAGAATGAAACAGCTCAACAGCTATATGAAAGAAAAGGAAAGAAAGAAGCTGTCACAGCAGGTTCTGCTTCTCAGTCTGCTGAGACCAAGATAGATGAGATGGCTAAAATGGTTAAGATCCTTACTGCAAAGTTGAATAAACTAGAGCTTGAAAAGAATTCTGCTAAACCTGCTCCAGAAGCTCAGAGGAATCCAAATAACCAAAATCAGTTTAGAAGACAGTTTGCTCCTAGATTCATGCCGAGGGAGTGAAGAAATAATGACATCTAGCAAGAAAGGAGGGAAAATGAGGATCAAAAAGTGCCCCCACCCTTTCAAAATAATTTGGTTGATGAAGAAGAAATCGATCAACAGCTGCTCTTTGAAGAAACTGAGACTGATCACGACATCAATCACATTGGAGATAGATTGTTTACAGGTTTTGTTACTGAAGAAGATTTTTTGAATTCTGAATGTTACACTACTGGCATGTTTGAAAATGAAGATGATGCAGATGTGGAGAATATTCCTATAACTGCTGTTATTCATGAGAATGGAGCACCTAAAAAGACCCGAAATCTTAGATCAGGTCCAAAACAAGTGGCTCAAGCTCCAAAGAAGAGGACACTTGTTCCTGCTGCACATGTTCCTGCTAAACAAATAGCTGATCCTGTTATTGAGAAGAAGCAATCTGCTGAAAAATCAAAGAAGAATGCTGAAGTTGAAGAGGTAAACAAATCTGTCCAAAATTTTAGTTTGGAGAATGAACTGGGAAAGTTAAAGATTCCTGTACCTTTGACTGAGTTAATAACAAATCCATCATATAAGAATACAGTTCTGAAAGTGATGAATATACCCAGTAATCAGCCAGTTTCAGATATAGTTAATTTGCAGGAAGAAAACCCTAGAATTTTCATTGGGTCAGCTTTGGCTGAAAAGACTGAAAACGAAGTTGGTGCTTCTCCTCCTTTCTATATTACCTTGACTGTACACGAGCAGATGATTCATAATTGCCTGCTAGATTCAGGAGCATCCCATAACTTGATGCCAAAAACTGTGATGGAAGCCCTGGGCATTAATGTTGTGACATCTCCAAGGTTTGCGAGTTAGTATTTTGGTGACAATTAAAAAAAATATTTCTTCCCTTAAAAATCTTCATAATAAACATTATAAGAAAACTTTTTCTAACATTAACGATCTTCACAAAAATTACTAACATACTTCCATCATTAAATTGACCATTAATAAATCGACATACTTCCATCATTAAATTAATCATTAAATAAATCGACATACTTCCATCATTAAATTGACCATTAAATAAATCGACATACTTCCATCATTAAATTAACCATTAAAACATACTCATTAAAATTCCTATATTGGAATAGTAACTTAATGTCCACGAATTCGTATATTGAACACATCTATGTAGTTGTCATAACCCACATGATAAATCAGGAATTACCTTGTTCTAATGAAACATTGTATAACAATATACCTATTTTATAAGCAGTAAAATCCTTAATATTTTAATGTAATATAAATGAAGATACCAATTTAAAACAACAAAAGTCACCATAGTTACTCAAGGAAAGATACCATCAAAATCATACACAAAGAATACACATAGGAGACCATATAAAAGGTGGTTCACCCAAACTTTGGGCTACGTCCACGAAGGCGAGTCAATTTCGTATTATTATTATTCAACAACAGAGGGATACAATCTGCAACTCACAGGTCGCATTGTTCACTTTTCGCTTACTCAAGCCTCTTCCCATAATGGGCATGTTCAAGACATTCCTTAATAACTTCACATAATCATAAGGATCTATTCATAAAGCTGAAAATATAACTAACTGCTATCTTTCATTCTATCCTTAATACAAGGTACAGGGATCTATCTCCCTTCTGATCTACGCTGTTGATGGCAGCATAAGAATATAACCAACCTACATATCTGCTAAAACTAAGCAGGAATGATCAGCATAATACTTTAGCCATCCTACAGGTCTAAGTTTATTGATGGCAGCATAATAACCTAACCATCTACCGATCTGTGCTTAACAAGTGGCAGCATATTAATTATGTATATATCTAATACCATACCAAAGAGCAGTACAGTGATTGATAAGATAAGGCGAGTTGAGAATAACATATATTACTCAGAATATATATGTATATATAACATAGGATCTTACCCTACGATGGCAGCACCGTTGTGACAATCCAACCCATTGAAACATTAATTGCAAATATAAATAATACGCTTCAAGAGAGAGCTAGGATCTATTAATCTAAATATAGATAGGACATCTGCGATCTCATAATGAGCATGGATCTACGCCTTCCATAAGTATACAGAACATTAAAACCCTGTAATGAGAAACTCGAATCTACCCTTGAAATAACAAGCTATCACAATAAACAAAACCCAAAAGAGATTAATACAACTCTTATCGGAGGTTGACCATTTCGTGGAGCACAAAACCAGAAGGTCTTGCTACGGTGGTTTGATGCAAATCTCAGGAGAGTGGCATATAACCAGACATCACTTAAAACTTAGCCTAAGGATAGTACAGTCCTACCATAGATGGGCATCATCGAAACTTCGATCAAAAAGAAGAGATCCTATATGCTGCTTTATTCAAAGCGAAAACTTACTAATGATTTGTGCAGAGATGTCATACATAATACGGTTTTTGCCAATGGATTTCCCAACCAGTCGGCAGATCTCGTATGAACCATTCACACCCTAATGTATATATATATATAGGGCAAACACTCACAACATAACGGTAAAACCGCTGGGATCTAGCTTCATCTCGGGAGCCATCACTTTACTATTGAACAATCTAAATCATTATGTCATGTAATACTGGATCTTAAATCTTAAACACAGATTCCAAGTATAATATCACCACTGTCAGAAATAACAAGCAAATTTCCACGATTCCAAACGGAGGTGCTAGAGGCTTCACCGGGAGCTACATTTTCATACAATATATACAAATATAAAGAAATGTTTCGAAAAAAGAGATAAAAGACGTTCGACGCTATTATAGCAAAACAAAGGAGTGTTTCTATTCCAAACTGATAGATCTACAGGAAGTACAAACCCACGACTGAATTTTCCAGACGCTTTCTTAGTACGGCTCTAGCTAACTTCTTTAGCTATTACATGGATCCTACCCAACTTCCATATACCTTGCATCTTTGAAACGCCTCGATTCTCTGTATTTTCCATTTAAGTGTGCAGTGGTTTAATATGCTCGCCTAGACAATATCGATGGTGGAGTTGGAAGAATCTTATTCGAGCATAGATAATAACTGAATCAGAAGGAAAGAATAGGAATCGGACAACTAATGTCCTCTGCTCAACGCAATCACCAGAATTCGAATACCACTTAATAATTAAGTGTGCAGTGGTTTAATATGCTCGCCTAGAACATATCGATGGTGGAGTTTGGAAGAATCTTATTCGAGCACAGATGATAACTCAATCAGAAGGAAAGAATAGGAATCGGATAGCCAATGTCTTCTGCTCAACGCAATCACCAGAATTCGAATACCACTTAATAATTAAGTGTGCAGTGGTTTAATATGCTCGCCTAGACCATATCGATGGTTGTATTTAAGAAATAACATACTAAAGATAAACACTGTAGATTTGCAGCAATCGACAAAGCAAGAAAATACAATGAAGGCACCGTCAATCTCGGTAGAGGTCGATTGCTGCTAACAATGCTGATAAATATAAACATATATGGGATTGCCAGGCATAGAAGATCGTTTACCTCAGCTACCGAGATATGAAAACCAGGCAGAAGTTTACTTGTTGTTATACGCAGAGATGACTCTGTCCTTTACCCCAGAGTAATCTATCCACATTTGTAGACTCCTCCCTCCGCCATCAAGACAAGCTGCGATTTTTCTCCGGGTCCGCACTTCAAGACCGGCTACTCCTTTCCATATATGCCATCAAGACTACACTCGGCTCTACCTCGTCACTATGAATTCGTATCTTCCCCCCTTTCCGTTTCCATCAAGGAAGGCTTATATAGAGATTTCCCCCCCTACACCCGTAATGGCCATCTCTTCGTTGTATGCATGCCCAGCCAAACATGAATAACGGTGTTCTTCCATCGGCATGCAATCTCCAGTAAAAAGCGGGATTTTTCTCCTCTCGGGGTGTCCATCACGGACTTCACCCACTCGTTGAGAGGATCCATCAACAACCAAATCTCATCAGAAAGTTTGTTCTCTCAGGAATATCCGCCCAAAGCTAAATCATAAATTTAATATACAAAAGTTAACTGCAGCGATCTCTTGATGGAGACAATTTCTCCTATGATTAAGGGAAAGGTAGGATATGGTGTACCGACCCTAAAAGGGGTTTCTCCATAGCATATACTCATTTTTAAAATACAAATGTATGCTTCTTCATTATTTATGAACATCGTTGGATTCTTCTTAAGTTATACCTTTGAGAAATTGGTTATATATATTTAAATATAAACTCTAATAAGCTTAAGGAATTAATATATAGAGAGAGAGTGTGTAGCATACACTCAATAAATTCCTTATCCTAGGCTTATAAAGTATCATAATGAAGTAACATAATTCTATGTTGAAAAGCACACACCTCGCTTATTTTCTCATGCAAGTAGGGTATTGTCTCATAACCTCAATGGTCATTAATGAACGTGTAATTTCTATTTTTGACTTCCTGTCAAAATGCCTAAAATATGTAATAGGTATTCCTTTTGGTATCCCATAGGCCAATAATGACACCTGGCCATTATTATTAGCTTCACGAGACATCTCTCACCTTTAACCTCTCGCCCTAGTGCATTTAGTTATCTGGTCATTTCGCTGTATCACCATTTTTAGTCTCCTAAGTTTACAATTACAATAGAAGTTAAAAGAGGGATATTACATCCTCTCCCCGTTAAAAATAACACCATCCTCGGTGTTCATGTCTTTCAGCAATTCGTCTCCCTTTCTTGAGCTATCTTCTTCTTGCTTCGTCATTTCTGTCTGGATCATTTTCAAACTTTCATGACTCTTTTTCCAGTCCCTCTCGATCACCTCTGCATTTTTCACAATGCAACTGGAATTCAAGGAACCAAAAAAAAAAAAAAAAACTTGTCATCCATTCCATAATCAAATCATAAATATAAACAATGACCCATTTTATTGCATCATATCATTTTCAATTCATGGAATATCTTTAGTCTTTTTGTGCTTTTATTATCACAAACATACTTAAATCCATTGCTCTAAGAATTGTATACTGTTTAAATTTAATCAACACCTCAATCATTTGATCCAGGAAATTCTTGCCTAACACCCCAGTGCTCACGCAGCAATCCTTTCGGAGATTTCTTGCCTAACACCACAGTGCTCACGCAGCAATCCTTTCGGAGATTTCTTGCCTAACACCACAGTGCTCACACAGCAATACTTCCTCCCATGCATACTAAGCAGCGTCCTGCCTCCCGCATATGCATTTTATTATAGTTTGCCTAGGTCTTTACCGCTTGTTGATTCCTTCAAGAATCCTAGCGGGTGTCAACTCCTTGATTTCTCGGGAGTGTTTCAGTGCCTTTAACGTACTCTCGCATAATTCCCCTCAAGCCTTTTCGCTTGAGTCCAGGAATCTATTCCCCTCAATCCTCCTCGCTTGAGTCTAGGAAAATCTCATTCAAATTCATCAATGATTTCGTCATATTACATTTTATAACCATACAATTTCTCTGACCAATTTGGTCTAGTGCTTTATTCAACAATAATTAACAATAATAAAAGCTGCAACGTGGATCTTTCATCCTTACCCCTTTATTGTACCATGCATAACATATTACGCTTTTGTCTTTCGACAAGTTCCACCGAGTTTTGGCCATCTGCCAATTCAATTGTTAGTAACACTTTATATAACACAATCAAATATTTGTAAATAAGAAAATCCTTCGTTCTTCATACTACAATATCCATACTTGATCATCTGAAGTAAACGTTTTTCTCCTTCCAATCATATCTAACTTACTTAATAGGATTACATAATTCCTTGAACACGAAATAATATTCTTCCTATAATGACCCATGGACATGATGATTTCTTAACCTCGAATGTTATCCTTCATCATTTCAAACACACTTCCTATTTTAGTTATACAACCAACATCACATAGAAATCACCAATTTTCTAAACATACTTGCATACCTTATAATGATAACCATATACCTTTGTAAGGGTGGCCGCATCTCTTCTTATTATAAGATCCTCATATGTCGAGGTATCAGTTTACCTGTATCATCACACATTAGTATTATACTAAATATCACCTGCATCTATATATCTCATCTTTACCTCTTGACTGTTGTAGTGATGTGTGGGAGTATAGCATTCCGCTCGACCACAACATTAAATGTGTTAGTCGTAAAAGGAAAAACTGTAATTAAATCATAAGAGCAATCATGCATAAAACATATGTCAATCCTCACCTTGACTTGTTTCATAAAAGCTTATACATCAATTACTGCTAAATATTACTTCTGATCTATCATGGAACTTCCATGATATTAACGGTTTTTCCTTAACTCCTAATGCGTATTTAAAACAGTCATTATAAAAACATCAGGGAATTTAAAGTGTCATGTATTACCATTCCGTGGCGGTTCTAGTTTTCCCATACTTTTATTCGTATAATAACACATACTCACCATTAATTACATCTATGCATTCATTATGGGAGCAACATGATTAACTATAGTTTTATTTCTTAACCAAAATAATCATTTTGACACCACATATAACATATGTATAAAGCCATTTTGAATGATAAATTTACGATGTTGACATAACTAGGAAGTTCTGGTAACATACATACATACATACATACATACAGCCGAACTAACCTGCCACAAGAAATGTTCGGCTTTATATATGAAAGGAACTTGGCAGTTCCTAACATAATCAAAACATTAGACCATCTTCTTTAGTCAGGTATTAGCATATATACTTACTTTATAAACGACTTAACAGATATAAGTTGCTTATTTTATCTATCTGAGTCTCATATGCGGAAATCCTGACGAATTGATCAATAGAATTCGATTAGTCAGAAACAATTAACACAATGTATCAACCCTATTCTCCCATATCACGCGTTTACTGATTTTGAAAGATATCCACTCTTAAGAGTAACAATAAAGGTAGAGAAGGTAATAAGTATTTAAGACGAATTATCCAATCAACAGATTTAGGAGAGCTCCTCCGTTTAGCACATTCACAACTAGGATGACTTTCAATATACGAAGACTCATTCCACAAAACCATAACCGTTATCATGCTAACGATTATTTTCTCGTCGTCCAATGAATTCTAATTTGTAAAATAGGAGGATATATTCATCAGCTAATATTTACCAATAATAGATTGTTCCTCTCCATAATGAAACATATACTACCCTTACCTACAAACAATGTTGCGCCATTATAATGCTTTCACCAAATGAAACATACTTACTTGCAATTCAATGACGACTTGTAAGCTACCTGTTGTCGATCCGTTGAAATGAAATCTTCTATTGCGTCTTGTGTCGCTAGTTCGATTAGCTCATATATGTTTTCCCCGACTGGGCCCAAATAAGCCCGAGTGTTTGCAACCTGCGCTCTGGCGGAAGAAACTTGAAGTCGAGTTTTGAGATTCATTTTCCCTCCTCCAGTACAGTCCATGCATCCAAAATGAAACGAAACCAATTGATTAGTAAACTTAACAACCTTCATACTCACTTATCGCATGTTGAGCTCATTAGGCCCTAGTGTTGTAACCTAATGCTCTGATACCATATGTGACATCTCCAAGGCTTGCGAGTTAGTATTTTGGTGACAATTAAAAATAATATTTCTTCCCTTAAAAATCTTCATAATAAACATTATAAGAAAACTTTTTCTAACATTAACGATCTTCACAAAAATTACTAACATACTTCCATCATTAAATTGACCATTAATAAATCGACATACTTCCATCATTAAATTAATCATTAAATAAATCGACATACTTCCATCATTAAATTGACCATTAAATAAATCGACATACTTCCATCATTAAATTAACCATTAAAACATACTCATTAAAATTCCTATATTGGAATAGTAACTTAATGTCCACGAATTCGTATATTGAACACATCTATGTAGTTGTCATAACCCACATGATAAATCAGGAATTACCTTGTTCTAATGAAACATTGTATAACAATATACCTATTTTATAAGCAGTAAAATCCTTAATATTTTAATGTAATATAAATGAAGATACCAATTTAAAACAACAAAAGTCACCATAGTTACTCAAGGAAAGATACCATCAAAATCATACACAAAGACTACACATAGGAGACCATATATAAGGTGGTTCACCCAAACTTTGGGCTACGTCCACGAAGGCGAGTCAATTTCGTATTATTATTATTCAACAACAGAGGGATACAATCTGCAACTCAGAGGTCGCATTGTTCACTTTTCGCTTACTCAAGCCTCTTCCCATAATGGGCATGTTCAAGACATTCCTTAATAACTTCACATAATCATAAGGATCTATTCATAAAGCTGAAAATATAACTAACTGCTATCTTTCATTCTATCCTTAATACAAGGTACAGGGATCTATCTCCCTTCTGATCTACGCTGTTGATGGCAGCATAAGAATATAACCAACCTACATATCTGCTAAAACTAAGCAGCAATGATCAGCATAATACTTTAGCCATCCTACAGGTCTAAGTTTATTGATGGCAGCATAATAACCTAACCATCTACCGATCTGTGCTTAACAAGTGGCAGCATATTAATTATGTATATATCTAATACCATACCAAAGAGCAGTACAGTGATTGATAAGATAAGGCGAGTTGAGAATAACATATATTACTCAGAATATATATGTATATATAACATAGGATCTTACCCTACGATGGCAGCACCGTTGTGACAATCCAACCCATTGAAACATTAATTGCAAATATAAATAATACGCTTCAAGAGAGAGCTAGGATCTATTAATCTAAATATAGATAGGACATCTGCGATCTCATAATGAGCATGGATCTACGCCTTCCATAAGTATACAGAACATTAAAACCCTGTAATGAGAAACTCGAATCTACCCTTGAAATAACAAGCTATCACAATAAACAAAACCCAAAAGAGATTAATACAACTCTTGTCGGAGGTTGACCATTTCGTGGAGCACAAAACCAGAAGGTCTTGCTACGGTGGTTTGATGCAAATCTCAGGAGAGTGGCATATAACCAGACATCACTTAAAACTTAGCCTAAGGATAGTACAGTCCTACCATAGATGGGCATCATCGAAACTTCGATCAAAAAGCAGAGATCCTATATGCTGCTTTATTCAAAGCGAAAACTTACTAATGATTTGTGCAGAGATGTCATACATAATACGGTTTTTGCCAATGGATTTCCCAACCAGTCGGCAGATCTCGTATGAACCATTCACACCCTAATGTATATATATATATAGGGCAAACACTCACAACATAACGGTAAAACCGCTGGGATCTAGCTTCATCTCGGGAGCCATCACTTTACTATTGAACAATCTAAATCATTATGTCATGTAATACTGGATCTTAAATCTTAAACACAGATTCCAAGTATAATATCACTACTGTCAGAAATAACAAGCAAATTTCCACGATTCCAAACGGAGGTGCTAGAGGCTTCACCGGGAGCTACATTTTCATACAATATATACAAATATAAAGAAATGTTTCGAAAAAAGAGATAAAAGACGTTCGACGCTATTATAGCAAAACAAAGGAGTGTTTCTATTCCAAACTGATAGATCTACAGGAAGTACAAACCCACGACTGAATTTTCCAGACGCTTTCTTAGTACGGCTCTAGCTAACTTCTTTAGCTATTACATGGATCCTACCCAACTTCCATATACCTTGCATCTTTGAAACGCCTCGATTCTCTGTATTTTCCATTTAAGTGTGCAGTGGTTTAATATGCTCGCCTAGACAATATCGATGGTGGAGTTGGAAGAATCTTATTCGAGCATAGATAATAACTGAATCAGAAGGAAAGAATAGGAATCGGACAGCCAATGTCCTCTGCTCAACGCAATCACCAGAATTCGAATACCACTTAATAATTAAGTGTGCAGTGGTTTAATATGCTTGCCTAGACCATATCGATGGTGGAGTTTGGAAGAATCTTATTCGAGCACAGATGATAACTCAATCAGAAGGAAAGAATAGGAATCGGACAGCCAATGTCCTCTGCTCAACGCAATCACCAGAATTCGAATACCACTTAATAATTAAGTGTGCAGTGGTTTAATATGCTCGCCTAGACCATATCGATGGTTGTATTTAAGAAATAACATACTAAAGATAAACACTGTAGATTTGCAGCAATCGACAAAGCAAGAAAATACAATCAAGGCACCGTCAATCTCGGTAGAGGTCGATTGCTGCTAACAATGCTGATAAATATAAACATATATGGGATTGCCAGGCATAGAAGATCGTTTACCTCAGCTACGGAGATATGAAAACTAGGCAGAAGTTTACTTGTTGTTATACGCAGAGATGACTCTGTCCTTTACCCCAGAGTAATCTATCCACATTTGTAGACTCCTCCCTCCGCCATCAAGACAAGCTGCGATTTTTCTCCGGGTCCGCACTTCAAGACCGGCTACTCCTTTCCATATATGCCATCAAGACTACACTCGGCTCTACCTCGTCACTATGAATTCGTATCTTCCCCCCTTTCCGTTTCCATCAAGGAAGGCTTATATAGAGATTTCCCCCCCTCCACCCGTAATGGCCATCTCTTCGTTGTATGCATGCCCAGCCAAACATGAATAACGGTGTTCTTCCATCGGCATGCAATCTCCAGTAAAAAGAGGGATTTTTCTCCTCTCGGGGTGTCCATCACGGACTTCACCCACTCGTTGAGAGGATCCATCAACAACCAAATCTCATCAGAAAGTTTGTTCTCTCAGGAATATCCGCCCAAAGCTAAATCATAAATTTAATATACAAAAGTTAACTGCAGCGATCTCTTGATGGAGATAATTTCTCCTATGATTAAGGGAAAGGTAGGATATGGTGTGCCAACCCTAAAAGGGGTTTCTCCATAGCATATACTCATTTTTAAAATACAAATGTATGCTTCTTCATTATTTATGAACATCGTTGGATTCTTCTTAAGTTATACCTTTGAGAAATTGGTTATATATATTTAAATATAAACTCTAATAAGCTTAAGGAATTAATATATAGAGAGAGAGTGTGTAGCATACACTCAATAAATTCCTTATCCTAGGCTTATAAAGTATCATAATGAAGTAACATAATTCTATGTTGAAAAGCACACACCTCGCTTATTTTCTCATGCAAGTAGGGTATTGTCTCATAACCTCAATGGTCATTAATGAACGTGTAATTTCTATTTTTGACTTCCTGTCAAAATGCCTAAAATATGTAATAGGTATTCCTTTTGGTATCCCATAGGCCAATAATGACACCTGGCCATTATTATTAGCTTCACGAGACATCTCTCACCTTTAACCTCTCGCCCTAGTGCATTTAGTTATCTGGTCATTTCGCTGTATCACCATTTTTAGTCTCCTAAGTTTACAATTACAATAGAAGTTAAAAGAGGGATATTACATCCTCTCCCCGTTAAAAATAACACCGTCCTCGGTGTTCATGTCTTTCAGCAATTCGTCTCCCTTTCTTGAGCTATCTTCTTCTTGCTTCGTCATTTCTGTCTGGATCATTTTCAAACTTTCATGACTCTTTTTCCAGTCCCTCTCGATCACCTCTGCATTTTTCACAATGCAACTGGAATTCAAGGAACCAAAAAAAAAAAAAAAAACTTGTCATCCATTCCATAATCAAATCATAAATATAAACAATGACCCATTTTATTGCATCATATCATTTTCAATTCATGGAATATCTTTAGTCTTTTTGTGCTTTTATTATCACAAACATACTTAAATCCATTGCTCTAAGAATTGTATACTGTTTAAATTTAATCAACACCTCAATCATTTGATCCAGGAAATTCTTGCCTAACACCCCAGTGCTCACGCAGCAATCCTTTCGGAGATTTCTTGCCTAACACCACAGTGCTCACGCAGCAATCCTTTCGGAGATTTCTTGCCTAACACCACAGTGCTCACACAGCAATACTTCCTCCCATGCATACTAAGCAGCGTCCTGCCTCCCGCATATGCATTTTATTATAGTTTGCCTAGGTCTTTACCGCTTGTTGATTCCTTCAAGAATCCTAGCGGGTGTCAACTCCTTGATTTCTCAGGAGTGTTTCAGTGCCTTTAACGCACTCTCGCATAATTCCCCTCAAGCCTTTTCGCTTGAGTCCAGGAATCTATTCCCCTCAAGCCTCCTCGCTTGAGTCTAGGAAAATCTCATTCAAATTCATCAATGATTTCGTCATATTACATTTTATAACCATACAATTTCTCTGACCAATTTGGCATTCAGCATATGGCTACTCCGAGTTGGTTGTTCAACAGGTGAAGAACAACTATCAAGTAAAGCAGGGTTTGCTGGAGAGTTACAGAAATGAGGTATGGGATATGCTGGAAAATTACTTCATAGCATTTAATATTACTCATATTCCAAGGAATCATAATGAAACAACTGATTCATTGGCTCTAGCAGCCTCATATTTCAGAATTCCTAAGACTACTCAGTTAAGGTATCCTATAGAAGTGAGGTACAGGCCTTGTGTACCTGATAATGTTAAGCATTGGAGGGTCTTCGAAGATGACATTGAAATCAAGAAATTTCTTGAGCTAACAGATGAGTTTGCAAATGCTCAGATTGATCAGGATGAAGGAAAAGATGAACCTTTAGCATTATCATTCAAAATTTCTCAGAATACTCCTTGCTATGATGAAGAGATTAGGGTTCCAAGACAAGAATTCTGTGATGAATTAGACTCTATCCCTTTTGGTTTTGATATTAAAATTGATGAAGGCCAGGCTGTTCAAAAATTTTCAGAAGTTGCTTACATTCATGGTTATGATATATCTGCTGTTCAAAATCATTATGAAGATGGTCTAATTTTTAATAAATATGATGATGAAATTGAAAAGAAAGACCCAGAAATCTGTGAGGAGTGTGATATGTCACAATCTGATCAGCAGTTTCAAGAATGGATTCAGTCTATTATCCTTGAACAGCAAAAGCCAATGCCTGATAGTCATTTATTTGAAGACAGTGTGGAAAAGAAGGTTCAAAGTGTTGACATTATTGGTGATACTGTTCAAAAATTTACAGAGCAAATTCAGGCTGATCCTGATGTCTTTTATCGCCAATGCCTGATTGAAATTCATGGAACAAAATATTCTTTTGGACAGCTTGTCTTTTTCATAGAGCAGGAAGAAGTAACTTGTGGAAGTTTTATTGATCCAGTAGCAGATTATTTAGAGTCAATATCAGGTTATAAATCTGTCATTTCGGAGACATTATTTGATGAAAGTGAGTATAAGTGGTTAAATCTCTGCTCTTCATGTTTTCCAACATTTCTGATTATATATATATTTGGAGTTGGAAACAAGTTTTGGTGGGTTGACCAAATTTTTTCTTGGTTACATTTGAAATCGGATTTCGATTTGTTTCAGTAAATGGAAGGTTCCTCAGAGAAAGAGATTTGATTTTCATTGTACATATATCAGTGTGTGAAAGATTGAATAAAGACTCCATAGCCCAATGGAAGTTTGCAGGCAGTTAGATTGAAGACAGAAGGCACTAGTCTACAGGTTCTTGAAGCCTCACAGGGAGGACTTCATCCCGCAGCTGGAGCCAGATGTTAAGTCAGTAAATTTTTCTCCATTTTTTTATTTATTTTCCCAAGTTTTGGTTTGTTTTTCAATCTACCTCGGTTAAATTTTTGGTTTTAAGTTTTAGTTTTAGTCTCTTTAGAAACTCTATGGGTGATTGAATAAGTTTTGAGCCCATTCTTTTTTAGATTTTATTTGATTGTTGTTAATCTTTTATATTTTAAAGGGGGTTAATGAGAGTCATATTTTCAAAGGTAGAATCATTAATGTGTTTAGAGAACGGTTAAACTTATTTCTTAAATCAAATAATTCTTAGAACCTCCGACAAATTAGCAGAAAGTTGAAAAACCGCTAAATTTTGGCATAGTAGTTATTCTTGTAGCGCTAAACAAAATTTTAACAAAGGGCGCGCTACAGGAATATCGCGTGTTTTCCTGTTTTGAGTGATTGAAGTCAAATGCAGACCGCGAGTTGATCGAGAGGAATTTTTGAAAACTGAAGGAGGTTTTTTTTCCTAAGATACCCATCTAAAAAAACCTCTCTCAGTTTTGCAACATCTATCAAGGATTGAAATATTCAGTTTAATCTTTGCAGCCTATTTTCCAGGGATTTTAAAGATTTAATATTTTCCTGTTTTAGTGTTCATCTTGCGGGGCAGATTCGGATTGAATGGAGATGAATTTTTAAAAACCAAGAGAGGTTTTTGTCCATAACGGAACCATCTACAAAAACCTCTCTCAGTTTTTACACAGGTGTCACCAATTGAGAGATATAGAAGCTTCTTTGACACCTATTTTCCAGAAATTCGCCATATTTGCGAGGAATCCGATTTACTATTTTTAGTTAATTAGTTGAGTTAGTTAGTTAATGTAACTGCTCAGTGGTTTCAATTTCGACCTAATGAAGGGGAAATAGAACCACTTCTTTGTAATTATAAAAGAGGGACAAAAGGTCATTGAGAGGGTTCTGATTTTGAAGAGCATTAGGAGGTCTATTAAGTTGCTTCTACTTCCAGACTTGTTCAGTGATAAGTACTGTAAACTCTCATATGCATTTTTTGATGAAACTATGAATATATGACTCTTTACCCTATATTTGATCTGTGTTGGCTTCATTTTGAACTTATTTAGTTTCATGAATGATAAATTCATTTCTAGTTTATGTGTAATTTCCAGTGATGCTTGTCCTTTATGTGTGAACTTCATTTACAGTCTTTTGTTGGGTTATTGTGATATATATACATCTTTAGTGACATATGTGTATGATTTAGTTGTTGCTTATTTACTGAATGTATTCCCTTTATGCTCTTGAAGTCAATGACCAAAAACATATGAAACAAAACCCTAAACCCTAGTTTGAATTGATTTTCACTTTTGAGATTGTGTTGGCTTGTTACCTTAGCCTTAGTAACAATTTTTGACACAAACACTCTGGATAGAATCAAGCTAGAACAGCCTAGCTAAGATACATTGTTAATAAGAAGTCGAGGCATGGTGTATTATCTCAGCCATTAATAAGCTACCTTTGTTCAAGTTTATCAAAAGGGAGTTTACAAAAGTAAAATTCTGGATCGGGATCCTTGATCCTTAACAGAGATTCCATAGGGTTTGTTTTTCCAAATCGTATGGGTCTTGGTACATCATTGCTTAACGATCTATGGACAGAGATTCCACTTGGTCTTTCTGTATAGTATAGGCCTTCTTGTGAAAACTCATTGAACTCGGACCTCTGTTTTTCATGCTCGGTATGATTCCTAGCTGTGATCTCAGTAGATAGAATTGTCGTGTTTTATTTCCTTTGCGATTATATTTGTTCTAGGATGCAAACTACACATTTTAGTCATACCAAGACAAGTCTTGTAATTTAGGTTGGTGTTGGGGCGAATACCAGCATTTTTAAATATTTAATAATATTCGAGAGAAGTCTTGTAAGCCTATGCTGACCCTCGTGTAAATACCAGCAGTTATAAATAAATATTAATACCAAGATGGATTTGGAACTTGTACATAGATGTAGGTGGTGGAATGGAAATTATGTAGACGGTTACTCAATCACCATGCTGGTTTGAAATTGCATTTTCGTCCAGCATTGGATCTTTGCCTTTTTACTAACCATTAATCTTTCATTGCGAGTTTTTCTTCTTTATTGATGCCACGTCTGACTCTCCGCTTAGAGATGGATAGGGATATTGTACTGTGCGTTAAAAAATGCTCAAAGTCCTTGTGTGGTAAATCGATCTGATTAGAACCCTTCGGTTATATTATGGATTGAGATTTATGGTTCCTCCATCTTGTACAAGGTTTCATTTACTCTGTCGATAATGCATACAGAGATTTCAAGGGTTCAGCGTTGTGTAATTATTACTGCTCTGTCGATTTGCATACCAAGGTTTCGGTGGCTACATGTTGTATCTTTTATTTTGTTTCTATTGTTTATTGTTGTCGATAGCTTATTGAGGTGCCTCCATTGTTGTGATTTTTATAGGCTATTCACTAATAGATCCCTGTCGTATTTTTGTTATAATCAACGATTGAGTACATACAGTCATTGTCTTATGTTTTGTACTAACAAGTGTTTATGCCATCGTTTTGGTATAGAGATGATTCTGGCTTAAGAGGCCTGCAAGGGTAGCATAGTCTGCAAGAGAGTAGAAAGTAAAAAGGGCAACAATGGCATTGCCGGATGTAACCCCTTGTGGCTAAATAATAAAAGAATGCACACACCTTTTGTGGACTAGCCCGTGTACGGGTGAACCACGTTATATTTTGCCTCCCATGTTTCCTATGGTGTTTCTCAATGTGTTTTATATATGAGTACTTGTTTCTGTCCTTAAAATGTTTATGATTACTTTGATGTATAATTCATATAGAAGGTTGGTTGTGGATATAATGCTTCTCTTATTATTATGATTGTGTTGTTACCATTGAGATTGTTTTATGGAAAGCAGTATATGTTCCTTAAAGGATGTATATTAATACATAATGAAGTTTGTGTTTCCCGCAAGATTTAAGAAATGGTTGACATCTTAAGTTAAGCACTGATTTAGTAAAAACATCTATCTATTCATGCAAAAATGTCGGGAGATAGTACTTAATATACATGAGTTTCATTGAGGGATCTTTTCCTTGATTATTATAATGACATTTTTAAACAGTAATAAACATTGCAAGGTTTTAATTATTGTAAGCAATAAATTAAGAAAGTAAACCCACACTTTTTATTTCCGCATATATTTTAGTGGCATTTTAGGCACTTAGAAAAGTTTTAAATTTTACGAAATTTTGGGTTCGTGACACTTTAGTCCTGAGGAGGCGACCTGGGAATTGGAAAGTGCGCTACTAGAAAAGTATCCGAATTTGTTCCCAGAACCGATGGAGGAAGACTAGAACACTAAGGACAGTGTTCATAATAAGGGGGCAAGGATGTGACGTTCCCCAAATAACAATAAGACATTATGTTTTTGTTTTTGTTATCATTATGAAATTCAGTTCAATAAGGGGCTAGATGAAAAATCTGCCGAATAAGTCCTAGGAGGACTGTTGTATGAAACAACTTTGAATTTTAATTATTTTTTTAATAATAAAAGGATGAACAGGAACAGCCAAGTTAAATGAGGAGATCATGCATGCAAAAGTGGGGGACAAGTGAGAGTTAACCTTGGGAAAACCAGAACAGGTGTCAGAAGTGTATTTAAGACACTAGACACTCCCTGAAAATCAGGGATTTACTTAGCTGCGAAAATTCCATGAGGAATTGGCTGCTAATGGTAAGACCTAGGAAAAACTATAAAGAAAGGGCATATGTGGGAGGCAGGACGCTGCTTAGTATGCCGGAGAGAATTATACTTGCTGTGTGAGCACTCTGTGTTAGGAAAGGGATTCCGGAAACGTAACTGAGTTTCGAGGTTAACTGTCCACACTTTCCATGCATGTATCTGGCTCGGGGGTGATTACGGACAGACTTGGTGTTTGTACTTAATCTACGGTTGGGTGGAACGAGGCTGTTCCGACTTCATTCGGTTACAAGTTCCAGGCTTTGTTTTTATGATTACAGACTCTAAGAATTTCTCTTGATGGTTATTAAAGTCCAAATTATTGAAAATAGATTTTGTTCATAATGAAAGTTGTTGATTCATTACTGCCAATGCTATTAGATATGCTAAAGAATGGACGATGGGTGCTTCCGGAAATCCATTCTTGCTAATCTATCATGAGTTATTCGTTTAAGTTAATTTAAATCTAGGAATTTTAACCTGCATTTATGCTCAGAAACAGCAAGGAATTGGGGCGATTATAGTTCATAAACTTACTCTCAAGTTGAATAACAGGAGTTTTGTTTTTATTGATTTATTTATGATATAAGTTGGATCTAGGAGTAAATTCCCCATCAACATATACTTTGACAGTTTAAATGAAATCGTCGAATTCAACATAAAACCCCTCTGTGTAAGAACCTTCCCGGATTTATTTTCCATATCTTCAGTGGTATAAATTTTGGTAGATCGAAGCACACTTGGCCTGCTAGGTCGGGTTAACTTAGTGCTTAACCTACCTGCGAACTCCTTGACCTTTTTTTTATCACCGCCACAAGGATTCTCGTACTAAAGTTACCTGGAGGCATCAATTTTACTCTTAGCTACAAAACGGTGGATACGAGTAATTGTTATTTGGTTGTGGACTAATTTCCAATCCGTTATATGACATGTTTAGCAAACGATTCCATTATTTTATATTCATTTGAAGAACTACATCACGACTAATGGAGGTTACAATAAATAGATGGGTATGGTATGTCCAGTTAGGGTTTGGATACACGATGTTTTGGGCGATTTATAGATTTGACTTGATACCTGGAAATGCCAGGCTAAACGCTCCATCGTTGAGATATAAAGGAACCTATATCTCCACCTTTAGAATCGACAGGCCTCTGTAGAGCAAGTCCATCATTTTTCTTTCTTTCATGAAGAATTTACAGCATTATTAAAACCATCGAATCAAGTCTCCTAGTTTTTCTTTTACCGTGTAACCTAGGGTTTGGCCGTATTTCCTCCTCAAAGATTGAATAGAGGTTCGTATCTATTAAGACATTTAGGAATTCCATATCAGCGATAGACGAGAATATTATTGGAAATGTTTTAACTATAAAATATGCAGACTCATAATATTATTGACAACGTTTTTTAACCAGAAAATATGCAGACTCAGAATATTATTGACAACGTTTTTTAACCAGAAAATATGCAGACTCAGAATATTATTGGCAACGTTTAACCAGAAAATATGCAGAGTCAGAATATTATTGGCAACATTTTAGCCATAAAATATGCAGACTCATAATATTATTGGCAACGTTTTAACCATAAAATGGGCAGACTCAGAATATTATTGGCAACGTTTTAACCATAAAATATGCAGACCCAGAAATTTCCTTCTCCTCAGACCCAGAATTGCATTTCATAAATGAGTAACTAAGGCTAAGAAACATCTCTATTGCTCAAACTGGAAGGGAACGAAAAGTGAAAACATGCAAGAACCTCATCCATTAATTAAAATTTAGGGGTCATGAAACCCAGGTAACTGAAAAATTCCTTTAATTACAATATTTTAGATAAGGTCGATAAAGTCCATTTAAAGATTTAGAAAAGGGCCCTGAATCGAAAAACTAATTAGTTCATTTTGCCTCTTTTAATCCTTCTCTCAAAAAACTAAGATCCTCATAAAGAAGTAGTATGAAATTGTTATTACATTAAGTTCGTAAGCAGCAAAACCCTAGGCCGCCTCGAACCATTGAAGCTTCTGAAAAACTAACCAGGTTATAAGATTAGCAAAATCCCCTTGGTAGTTGGGGAAGGGTATTGCCCAGGTTGTTCCTGTCGTTGTATGAAGGCGAAAGAGCAATACCACTTACCAAAAAGGAAAGGCTCCCACTTTAACCTGCGTCGTTTCAAGTTGAAGACACCTACCATCAGGAGTAAAATTTATATTATTATCAAATGACGATGGACTGTTTTCAAAAATAACAAAACCAGAAAAGGATTCTGAATCGAGGTATTAGGAAGTTACCTCTGCAGTATCGCAGGGAAGTGGCTACGTCTCTTAAACTCAAGAATTTCTGGAATAATCATGATGGCTCCAAACTGCAGGAAAAATCATTTTTTTAGGCCCAAAGCACCAGTTTAAGCTTGGGCAAAGTCTTTAAAACCTCACTCGAAGGCACACACACACACACACACACACACACACACACACACACACACACACACACACACACACACACACACACACACACACACACAACTTTCCACTTTCTTTTTCGCTCACACCTCCCTCTAGTCTCTCTCTCCCCAACCATCAATCTCTCTCTCTCTCTCTCTCTCTCTTAAACACACACACACACACACACATTATGTCCCTTTCCATTCTCAAACCCATTCCCCCCCCATACATATCTATCTCCACCTTTCTCCCTCCATCCCTCACCCTACCTTCTCTCCCTCCCACTCTCATCGCCTCTCTCTCTCTCACCTTCTATCCCTTCTCATGTTATCTTTCCCTCAACCTATCACAATCTCTCCATCACTCCCTCTCTCACACACACTTAATGTCCCTTCCCCCTCCTCTCATATTATCTCTCTCTCTCTCTCTCTCTCTCTCTCTCTCTCTCTCTCTCCATCGCCACCACTCCCTGCATGTCTCCCACCAACACTTTCTGTCCCTCCCTTCCTATCTCTTTATTTTGTTCTATCCCCATCTATCTCTCACTCCCTTTCATTCCATTCCTCCCCATTGTCCCTCTCCCTCCCTCACTCTATGTCTCTCCCCCCCTTGTATTCTTTAATTCTCTCTCATATCCCGCTTGCTTCCATCCATTCCCCCTTGTCACTCAAGTCTCACTTTCAACTTCTAACCGTATACCTCTTCAGAACTTCTTCTACTCCTAATAGTGCTCTCAAGCTCCACTTCCCTTCACCCCCTATAGCCCATCATGTTCTCATTCCCTTCATCTCTCCCCACTCAAGCTTCCAACATCCTTCTAAGCCCTTGAACCTTTCCCACCCCTATTAAATATTAACCATAGATTCCCTTGACCTTTCCCCACCCCCTCTCTCTCAAGTATTAAACATATATTTTATGATTTACATAACATGAGCACGTTTTGGCAGTATATAACGTGTACGCGTTATGTAGTTATATAACGCATGCGCGTTATGAAATTCTACAAACACGGCAATATTTTTCAATGTAAACAGAACGCGCTCGTGTTTTGTAGAGCCTAAACCAAGACGACTCAGTTGCTCGCATGTCAACAATAATCCTATGCGTATGCTTTGGAGTTTGCTTCGGTAATTCCAAACCTATGCTATGGTAATGATAAACCAAAGCTCATTGGGTATTTCTTCAAATTTATGGAGAAGCATGTTCTTAGCCACTCGTTACAGTATGCTACACACAGTCATTCCAAATATGTAACTTTTATTTAAAAATATTAATTTTTCCTATTTTCTTTCAATTTCTTTTGTGTCCTACCTCCTTATCTCGTGAAACACACTGTTAGTGTTTCTTCCATAACCTTTTCAATTCTTGATCATTTCAAAAAAAAATTGTATGGTGCACAAGAGGACACTAACCTCCACGTTCTATGAAAAACCCATTTCAAGATTTTTGCATTAAGACCTTGAAAGACTGCACCCACAAAAGAGGTACTATTTTCGAGGTTTGATCACTTAGACAATTATAAAAAAATTATAAAATTACTAATTTAATTTTCAAAAAATAATGGTGCACAAGTGCTATATGTTCTCTACATGCATGCCCATTTTTGTAGCTTGATTCCATCATTTAGGCCCTCAAAGGCTGAACCCACAAAAACATATACCTTATCATTTGCCTGAAAAATAAAAAGTGTTTGTTAGGAAAAATGAAACTTGACATAGCTATGCAAATTTTCAATACATAAAAGTTATATATTCATAAACGTGATTCCATTTCCTACATTTCATCTTTTTTACTCAATGCAAGATATTTTGCATAAGTATCTTAAAAAATCCAAGTAAGTTAGGGATGCCTGATTTTTCAGTTTTCTATTCCATCTAACGTGCCAAAAGTGACCCTCATTAGCTTGCACTGACCCTTATCTATAAAAGATGTCTTAATGTTTTCTGTAAAGGCTTGAAATGTTATTATTTATATTCCTAACTGGATTTTGGTTTATCATATATGCATAATCTAGGGTGTTCAAATATATTCTGTATAAAACATAATTTATTTTATGTTTATGAATATACAAGTGAGAATACAAATATCCAATACTGCAGTGACAATATTTACAATACTTTGGAATTACTATTGTTCAGCATACTATAGTAATGAATTATTATGTAAGCAAATATGTCATTATTCTCATCAAATATGGAATCATATCGAATCCTATGTTAATTAAACCCTTCCCATACTAGAGTACATCACCTTAGGGTGAAAGGAAAAATACAGGAAGATATTTATATTCAATCATTCTATACCAGTTTTTAAATATGCAAATTAAATCCATCAGATCGGAATTTTATCATTCCTAACAGCTAACTGATATCTAGGCTATATCTAGAAAATAAACATACAGTTTTATAATTAGTTTAATTTTCATAAATCAAATAAGATGTGAACAAGTAGAACCTGATAACTTGATAGGGTGGACAAACAACCAAAGAGGCCTGTTCCTCCCAACCTTCTCAAGAAAAAGAAGCCAAGCTTACTTGCTTCTTTGGACCCGTGAGCATGTTTATTGAACCACTAGGACGAAGTCTCTATGTAGAAGCAAGGCACTCAGGTTGTACATCAGCAATCAATGGAGACTTGCATACACACCTCACATATGTACTTCAGCAATCAATGGAGACTTGCATACATATCAATACCTCTGCACTCAGCAGGAAAACTCTGCACTTAGTAGGAATAAGACAATCTTACTCTGCAACTCAAAACATAGCTTCCCCTCATCGAATCTCTTGTGTGCAATTACCAACAAAACCACAAGGTAAGTTCTCTCATCAGAGAAAGTGTGAGCCTCTGCTCAAATTCGATGGCTATAAAAAGATGCCTAGGTCTTTTGGTGGTTAGTTTTTTTCATTCAATGAGCCATAAGCTCCA
Organism: Larix kaempferi; assembly: GCA_027924585.1. Lineage (NCBI taxonomy): Eukaryota > Viridiplantae > Streptophyta > Pinopsida > Pinales > Pinaceae > Larix > Larix kaempferi. Next base: position 11,993,682 of record BSBM01001048.1, read on the forward strand.
CTTCCACATTCCTCGGAACTTGACCACAATTTAAGGGAGTTGTCCCATAACAATAGCTAGTTACAAAGTTCAGATGCTACCACTCGTCCATTGCCTTCTACCTCAGGTTCCATTCCTCCTAGTGGGTCAGTAAACACTCTTTCAATAGTATCTTTGGGTGAGTGTCTCATATTTTAATTTATTAAATAATAATATTATCCATTTACAGTCATCCTTGACACTTGGTCAAATATAAAACTTTACAATAAAAGTTAGGTAATGTTTTTCCACAAACATAAAATGTCTCAAATACTAGGTAGGTTACACTTACCCAATTCCTCAGCCTTCCCAATGCCAAATAGAAACACATCGTCCACAAATAATTGGTGAGTGATCGAAGTGCTTGAGGTTATCTTCAAACCCCTCACTGACTTGTTTTCTTTGGCATTGAGCAAAAGTCTGCTTAGGCCTTCTATAACAATATCTTCCACAATGGAAGATTGTATGCCATTTCTGTATATATATTTTGGTGTTTCCTTTTGCTGCAATGTTGGTTTCCATCTTGTAGTAATCAAACCTTCAATGCTAGTGTCCACTCCACTCACACATGAGATATTAACAATTTCTCTATAGAAATAGAGCATATTGAAATCATCACTAAAATAAAATTGAACAAAGAACTTACAACCATACCAGCAACATGTTTTTTACCTTTTCCTTCTATGGAAGATTGAAACCAGCATTTCTATAAGTTTTTAATTGGAATGTACGAGATTGACTTGCAAGAGAAATTAATAAAGTTCGACTAATTAGGAATTTTTTCTTTGTTCACTCATTGTCGCGGTCTTAGAGGATTCCGAGATTAAAAGTTTAGTATTCCAACATTACAATGTGAATCGCTACATGGGCATTTCGAGATTGCAAGGTAATTCTTTATTTACGCTCTTGTGAAATCTATATATATATATGAGTAAGTGGATTATTACTATTTGAAAGTTAATATTTATATTTATTAGGGAGTTATTCAAAAATTGGACAATTTGGATTGACGATTATATTTAGTTAGAATTTAGTATTTTGCAAAATTGAAAATTAGTTTTGTTTGATCAAAATATCATGTTTGGAAAATTCATTTATTTCAAATGAAATCATAAAAAATTTAGATTACATAATTTATTATTATTAAAATTTAAAAATGATATTTCCAAAAATAAATCTTTACTCTCAAAAATATATATATATAGGTTGATTACTTCGCTTGCGTTTCAAAGATAACAACTTAGTATTTCAAAGTTAATATATAAATTTAATAGGATTTAGAAATGGTATTTCGAAAGGTAAGTCTTTATTTACGCTCTTATCAAATCAATATATATGTGAGTAGGTGGATTACTTCGCTTGCCAAAGATAACAACTTAGTATTTCAAAGTTAATATATATATTTATTAGGATTTAGAAATGGTATTTCGAAGTTACATTATTTATGTATGTGTGAATGTATAAGGGTTAGCTCAATTGGTAAGACGTGTGAACACTTTCTTCATATGGGGGAGATCACGAGTAAACTTTATTATTTCTTGAAGTTAATATATACATTTAATAAGATTAAGAAATGGTATTTAGAAGTTTTTTAAAATTATATATATGTACATATATCAGCATAGATCCATCTTAAACCCCAATTATCAATCTGTATTCCTTCTCTTGTTTGATAAATCTAAGTTTAAGTTTTAAATTTTTTATTTTATAAGTATATGTGGACTTTTTTAATTACTTTTCATAATTTTTTATTTATAAGTAGACTTGTGTGATATCCCTCCTTTATGACCTACTTTGATTTTTATTTTTATATAAATGTAATTGTAATTGGGTAAGTGACATTGGTGAGGAGCTTAAGGCCATCAGTAAGATTTGAGATTCATGAGGTTTAACTCATCAGTCGTAAATTTATAACACTCAGGATTTGAGCATGGGTAGCGCAAAGAAGAAAAGGGAAAACATCGATTATTCATTAGAAGACATGAAATGGGTAAGATGGCTAGGAAGCCATGGGTTTGATGACCATAATCGTAAGTATCATCTTAAGTTATGATAGTGTTAAAATTTCATTCTTATAGAGCTTACCGTAAGTGTTTAACTAAATTATTATGCCCTATAAGTTATGACGACCCTAGTAAGATTAATTCGAGTTCATATAAACATCTTAACTAGGAATGAAATGCCATCGTGTCATCTATAAAGATAGATTCCAGCCAAGGGAATTATTTTAAAGGTATTATGTGGAATAATCACCTTGAAATAAAAAGAATAGTATTATAGTATTTATGCCATTTTACTTTCATACAAAGCTATAAACTATTATATACCTTAAAGGAAATTTGGAAAAGGTAAAACATATTATGAATATATAAGATATGTTTAAAAGTGCATATGGAGGTAAGATTTTTGTTTTACATAGAAGGGACAAAGATCTAGGGTTAATTTGTATAATACATTTTAAAGATATGACCTTATAAATGAATTAGGAATTGTAAAAAAATTCTTATATGGTAGTGTTATATTTTTTTTAGACTCGGCTGGCTCTTCCAGCAAAATCTTAAGTCTTTGAGAAGTATTCACTCCACTAAGAAGAGAGACGTGTAGCTTTTGGTAGTGGAGTAACTTTTAGTGGGAGTTTGCTCCCTTAGTGACTTCCATTACCTAATTCGCCACTTGTCACAAATTTAAGTTAAACTAACTCGTTGCCGATTTGGGAAATTTGGAGGGAGTTAATTTTGAGATAGTGGAGGAGTTGTCTTTTAATAGGGCACTACCAGCAGTTAAGGGGATTTTCGCCATTTGTCTCCAGTTAAAAAGAACCTAGAGTTGGCATTCTTGGGGGGGTGAGCTGCGACCGGAGTGTGAGAGGAGGTGGAGAATTTGATTAGCAAGACGACCGATGGGGAATGGATAGAACAGAGCAATCTAGTCTGATTAGGAATGGATCAGCATGGATTTTTTGAACGCTTTTGGGTGGAGGAAATACTCGCTGGATAGTTTGATGCATGATGCATCTTGCGGAACATAACTCCTCATTCCTGAATACTCTGCGGTTGGAGCGGCACTGCGATGAGATTACTGAGATGGGGACAGGTGAGTCGTGGATCACAGCTAGGAAGTACGTATTAGCTCTGCCTTGTTTGATTTCTGTGGTTTTGTGTGTTCCCAGAATTTGATTTTTAAAAGTCGATCCGAGATGCAAAGATCAGTTGAAACCCTGTTGTATTTTTTGTGCATACCCAGAATTTTTTCTTTTAAATTTGATCTAAGATGCACATTTAAAAGCTCTGTTGGCGTCTACTCGAGAACCTATTAACTTTCCGGCTCTCCGGAATTAGATCAATCCAACATTATTATGCATCTAAAAACTACGTTTGCATGTTGGTTGAGAATTTATTCCACTTCCAGATCTCATGATAGTATTGGATCGTGGCTGATGAGTTTAAGTAGAATCTCGATCCCGAATCTATCTCAGCCGATTGCCCTATATTGCTCTGTTTATTTATAGAAATTGTAATTTTTTTTATCTCCAGATCTGCAATGTTTGGAAAGTGTATTACCTCCCTCGTCAGCCTGTCGAGAGTGTTAAAAGATAGTTTAATCCTCTTTTGCCTCAAGATCCTTACAGTTGAAGTAAAATCGTATTCTCGCTTATGTTGAAGAAAAGCGATTGCTCTGTTTTCTTGATTAGTAATTCTTTTTATTCCAGATTTCATCTCCGAACTAGGGTATAGCGATCTCAACCTCTAAGTATGTATTATTACTGCAGTACATTTTCTTACTTCAAGGAATAGAAATACTTATATATTACTACCTCTACCAGCAATGCGTTTGCTTGATTTCGATGGGTTGATCTCTGCCCATACCAACGATGGCGATCCGTATGTGATGCACCCAAGTTTGGGTGAAAAACAGAATCTTGCCTTGATTTTATTATATTTACGTCTTATTAACTTTCCAGAATTGTATTTGCTTGATTTCGATGGGTTGATCTCTGCCCATACCAACGATGGCGATCCGTATGTGATGCGCCCAAGTTTGGGTGAAAAACAGAATCTTGCCTTGATTTTATTATATTTACGTCTTATTAACTTTCCAGAAATGTATTTGCTTGATTTCGATGGGTTGATCTCTATCCATACAAACGATGGCCATATGTATGTGATGCGTCCAGGTTTTGGTGAAAAACAGATCTTGCTCTTATTTTTATTATATTTATATATTATTAACTTTTCGAGAAAGGTATTTTGCTTGATGGGTTGATCTTTGTTCATACAAACGATGGAAGTAGATCTTGTTTTATATTTCATTATATTTATATATCATTAACCTTACCAGCAATGTATTGTGCCTTGTACTGGCAAATTCTTAGAAAATAGTACTGATATGAATATGTTGAAAACTTGGTTGATACTTTACTTTGTATACAAGATCATTGAAGAAGGGTATAGCCCTAAGGTTATGAAAGGGATTCAAGTGTAGAATCAAGATACTTTTATAAAGTTGACATATTAATATTAAGGGTTGATATATATATTTTGGTATATATATATTTTGGATTGTAGAAAGAGCATTGATAAAGTTCTCTATGAGAGAAGCTAGGGAAAGAAGAAAGTGGTAAGTAACATCATTGTAAATGGATGTAACCTCTTCCTCTCGATTTAGTAAAATCATTAAACTATAGACAAGGATTTTGTATATTTCGAAGTGAAAGGTTATTTTTGGTTGATCCATGAAAAGCTCATTGTAATAGAGTCTTGACGGAAGGAGGTGAGTTTTGTTATAGCAACCATGTTGCTCATTGTAATAATATCACTTTGTGCCCAAAATAATAAATGATGCACACACCTTTGTGGACTAGCCCGTGTACGGGTGAACCACGTTATATTTTGTCTCCTATGTTTCCTATGGTTTTCTCAATGTGTCTTATGTATGAGTACTTGTTTTCTGTCCTTAAGAATGTTTATGACTACTTTGAAGTATCTGATCCATTAGAAAGTTGATTGTATATAAGATGTATATTGCTAATATGTTTTCCTTATGATTATGATTATGTGTTACCATTTAGGTTGTTCTATTGGTGCGATAAAAGTTATACATGATTTCCAAAGATGTATATTATAAGGAAGTTTTGTGTTTTCCGCAAGATTTAAAAATGGTTGACATATCAATTTCAGAATTTATTTAGTTGAAAATAAAACGTATATCTTTTCGTGATTAACATAACGACATTTGTAATCAGTAATAAGTGTCCGAAAGTTTTAATTATTTTTGTAAAGCGGTAGTTAGATGAAGTAAACCCACACTTTGTATTTTTGCATAGATTTTAGTGGTATTTTAGACACTTCGGAAAAATTTTAAAATTTTACAATTACGGGTTCGTTACATATGGTATCAGAGCATTAGGTTACAACACTAGGACCTAGTGAGCTCAACATGCGATAAGTTAGTATGAAGGTTGTTAAGTTTACTAATCAATTTTTTTGGTTTCATTTTGGTTGCATGGACTATATTGGAGGAGAGGAAAATGAATCTCCGAGCTAGACTTTAAGAGCGCAGGTTGCAAACACTCGGGCTTATTGGGCTCAAGAGGGGAAAACAAAAAAAAACAAGTTTGTTGAGCGAGGAAAGAAACTCCATCGATAAGACGCAAACAAAGGATTTATGTTTCAAAGAATCAGCAAGAGGTAATCGACAAGATGTCTTTTAAATCGCAAGTAAGTATACTCCACTTGTTGAAGCATTCTAAAGGAAAAGCATTGTCTATATGTGAGCATTTATATGTTTCCTCCCGAAGTTGAATGATCTTCTATAAATACTAGAGGATGAATATCTCCTCATGCTCTACAATTAGTTTCATTAAAGAATAAGAAAGTATTCTTTAAAAATGATTAAAATAGTTGGAATATGTTCCTATCTTTATCTTGGTGATCTTGTTAATATTTTCTTATAAGTTGATCGTAATGATAGTAATGAGAATCATAGGAGCATTTGTATGTTCAAAAGTTCATAAACATAGTTAGGATTATGTATCTAATGAAAGATGTACATTCATATCTGGGCGATTGATGCCATTGGTAGGGCTTTAGTACATATATAAGTCAAGTCATAGACATTCATCATAGGTACTTGATTGCTTCAATCATATTTATGAGGATAAGAAAAGGTCTAGGCTTGGAAAGGTGACTATACAAACGAAGACAGGATAGCAAACATATTGAATCATAAGGATTGAATGAATGATGGTTAGGTCATTATGAGAAGGATTGGAAAATTGTCATGAATTACCTAGTCATTGATTTCACGCACTTATGTTGGGACGATGGTATTAAGTATGTGCACGAGATTGTAGGGTGGAGGGATCCTTATCATGTTAGAAAAATGCATAAATGGTACTAAGGAATAAATCCCGAAATTCTCCTTATTGGCTAAATGTTATTGAGAGAAGGTGTACAAGATGTTTGTACATTATATTGAATGTTACATGCGATGGTTTCGATATAGAATATTAGTTTTGTGTTCTTCCTTAATTGTTATGTGACATGGTAGAAAAGAATGATTAGTTGAATTTATAAATATATAATAGATCTTCAAGGTTAATGTAAGTAATGTTACTATCCAAACCATAGATGGTTAGAAGAGTTGTAAAACTTTTATGAATGCTTAACAAAGGGTCATCCTCAAGGTAAAAGATTTAAAGGATAGGAATTAACTTCATGGACATTCTACTGTGTGAAATTTTCTAGGACTAGGAAATTGCCATCCTTGTGAATGATTTTCATGACCTTCGACTTAACTCTACTTCCCCAAACGAGTATCCTTCGTCATTATAACCTTATCTGAAGATTTCAAGGGATAAAAGAGAATAATTGTTAAGAATTCCCTTGTCTCTTTGCAGTATAGGATTGTATATAATAATGAAGTATAAATGTGTGACATGGGAACACGCTGGTAGCCTTGCTTGAAGGTTCAAAAGGATGATGGTTATAATTACTCAAGAAGTATACATGTGTATTCTAAGTAGTTAAAAGGATGCATATGATGAAATGTTATGATTTCATTTTTGTATATTCTATTTTCAGGGATCCTTACTAGGAATGTTGGGATACTAGGAGTGATTGACAGAAGGATTATACCTTCATGTGGTCAAAGATTTGTGTTATATGCATGGATACCTTGATGATCTGTTTCGTTTTGATATATAGATTATATGATATGGAGGGGATTACTAATGTGTATTAATGCAAGTTAAACGTGCACCTTGGCATAGGAGGCCCATACAATAAAGCGATATGCAACCTCCCCCATAAAGGTATGTGATTATCCTTAGAAAAATATATGCAAGTATATATGTAGACGATTTATTGTTACTCACATGATGTTGGCATATGCAAGAAAAATGGATACTTAATACAGTGAAGGAAAAAGGATTGAGGTGAAGTGATTGTGATGCCCATAATAAAGAAGAATGTATTTTAAGGCATTATGTAATCCTATTGGGTCAATTTAGATGACCATGTATGGATATTATAGTGTGAAGGGTAATCTTCTTATTTTATATTTTTTTTTCTTTTGCAAAAAAAAAAAAAAAAATCTTCTTACAAATAATTTGTCTTGTTACTAACAGGTGAATTTGGCTGATGGTCAAAACTTTATGCAGCTTGTGGAAGACAAGAGCATGAATATTAACCAAGGCAAAATAAGTGGGTGAGGATTTAGAACCCACATCACGACCATTATTTATTCTTTTAAATGTTGATAATTATTGTTGAACAAAGTACTCGACCCAGATTGGTCAGAATAATCGTATGGGTACAGAACGTATGTGACGAAATAAATTGTTTAAATTGAAAGGGATTTTTCTAGACTCAAGCAAGGAGGCTTGGGGAAAATAAATTCCGGGACTCGAGCAAGAAGGCTTGAGGGGAATTGTGTAAAGAGTGTTATAATGGCATTGAAATACTCCCTAAAATCAGGGATTGAACAGCCACTAGGATTCTCGGAGAATCGGCTGGCTGTAAGACCTAGGCAAGCTATAAGAAAATGTATATGTGGGAGGCAGGACGCTGCTTAGTATACATGAAAGAAATGTTTGCTGCGTGAGCACTAAGGTGTTAGGCAAGACATGAAAGGAATGTTTGCTGCGTGAGCTCTAAGGTGTTAGGCAAGACATGAATGAAATGATTGCTGCGTGAGCACTAAGGTGTTAAGCAAGGCATGAGAAAAAGGATTGTTGCGTGAGCACTAAGGTGTTAGGCAAGAATCTCCTGGATCAAATGAATGTTGTTTGTTGTTGATTTTGTCAACAGTATACAATCAGGGAACACTAGATTTATTCCATATGTTGCAAGTGATATATGCAATAAAGAACTCATGATTTATGTTTCTGAGTTTGATTATGAAGTTGATGACAAGTTGTTACTAAACATTGTTTCTTTTGAATTCCAGTTTTGTGATACAAATGATTGCTCCAAGAGAAGAGTGAACACCGAGGACGGTGTTATCTTAAAGGGGATGAGGATGTGATATCCCTCCTTTATGACCTACTTTGATTTTTATTTTTATATAAATGTAATTGTAATTGGGTAAGTGACATTGGTGAGGAGCTTAAGGCCATCAGTAAGATTTGAGATTCATGAGGTTTAACTCATCAGTCGTAAATTTATAACACTCAGGATTTGAGCATGGGTAGCGCAAAGAAGAAAAGGGAAAACATCGATTATTCATTAGAAGACATGAAATGGGTAAGATGGCTAGGAAGCCATGGGTTTAATGACCATAATCGTAAGTATCATCTTAAGTTATGATAGTGTTAAAATTTCATTCTTGTAGAGCTTACCGTAAGTGTTTAACTAAATTATTATGCCCTATAAGTTATGACGACCCTAGTAAGATTAATTCGAGTTCATATAAACATCTTAACTAGGAATGAAATGCCATCGTGTCATCTATAAAGATAGATTCCAGCGAAGGGAATTATTTTAAAGGTATTATGTGGAATAATCACCTTGAAATAAAAAGAATAGTATTATAGTATTTATGCCATTTTACTTTCATACAAAGCTATAAACTATTATATACCTTAAAGGAAATTTGGAAAAGGTAAAACATATTATGAATATATAAGATATGTTTAAAAGTGCCTATGGAGGTAAGATTTTTGTTTTACATAGAAGGGACAAAGATCTAGGGTTAATTTGTATAATACATTTTAAAGATATGACCTTATAAATGAATTAGGAATTGTAAAAAATTTCTTATATGGTAGTGTTATATTTTTTTTAGACTCGGCTGGCTCTTCCAGCAAAATCTTAAGTCTTTGAGAAGTATTCACTCCACTAAGAAGAGAGGCGTGTAGCTTTTGGTAGTGGAGTAACTTTTAGTGGGAGTTTTCTCCCTTAGTGGAGCACTTCCATTACCTAATTCGCCACTTGTCACAAATTTAAGTTAAACTAACTCGTTGTCGATTTGGGAAATTTGGAGGGAGTTAATTTTGAGATAGTGGAGGAGTTGTCTTTTAATAGGGCACTACCAGCAGTTAAGGGGATTTTCGCCATTTGTCTCCAGTTAAAAAGAACCTATAGTTGGCATTCTTGGGGGGGGTGAGCTGCGACCGGAGTGTGAGAGGAGGTGGAGAATTTGATTAGCAAGACGACCGATGTGGAATGGATAGAACAGAGCAATCTAGTCTGATTAGGAATGGATCAGCTTGGCTTTTTCGAACGCTTTTGGGTGGAGGAAATACTCGCTGGATAGTTTGATGCATGATGCATCTTGCGGAACATAACTCCTCATTCCTGAATACTCTGCGGTTGGAGCAGCACTGCGATGAGATTACTGAGATGGGGACAGGTGAGTCGTGGATCACAGCTAGGAAGTACGTATTAGCTCTGCCTTGTTTGATTTCTGTGTTTTTGTGTGTTCCCAGAATTTGATTTTTAAAAGTCGATCCGAGATGCAAAGATCAGTTGAAACCCTGTTGTATTTTTTGTGCATACCCAGAAGTGTTTCTTTTAAAGTTGATCTAAGATGCACATTTAAAAGCTCTATTGGCGTCTACTCGAGAACCTATTAACTTTCCGGCTCTCCGGAATTAGATCAATCCAACATTATTATGCATCTAAAAACTACGTTTGCATGTTGGTTGAGAATTTATTCCACTTCCAGATCTCATGATAGTATTGGATCGTGGCTGATGAGTTTAAGTAGAATCTCGATCCCGAATCTATCTCAGCCGATTTCCCTATATTGCTCTGTTTATTTATAGAAATTGTAATTTTTTTTATCTCCAGATCTGCAATGTTTGGAAAGTGTATTACGTCCCTCGTCATCCTGCCGAGAGTGTTAAAAGATAGTTTAATCCTCTTTTGCCTCAAGATCCTTACAGTTGAAGTAAAATCGTATTCTCGCTTATGTTGAAGAAAAGCGATTGCTCTGTTTTCTTGATTAGTAATTCTTTTTATTCCGGATTTCATCTCCGAACTAGGGTATAGCGATCTCAACCTCTAAGTATGTATTATTACTGCAGTACATTTTCTTACTTCAAGGAATAGAAATACTTATATATTACTACCTCTACCAGCAATGCGTTTGCTTGATTTCGATGGGTTGATCTCTGCCCATACCAACGATGGCGATCCGTATGTGATGCGCCCAAGTTTGGGTGAAAAACAGAATCTTGCCTTGATTTTATTATATTTACGTCTTATTAACTTTCCAGAATTGTATTTGCTTGATTTCGATGGGTTGATCTCTGCCCATACCAACGATGGCGATCCGTATGTGATGCGCCCAAGTTTGGGTGAAAAACAGAATCTTGCCTTGATTTTATTATATTTACGTCTTATTAACTTTCCAGAAATGTATTTGCTTGATTTCGATGGGCTGATCTCTGTCCATACAAACGATGGCCATATGTATGTGATGCGTCCAGGTTTTGGTGAAAAACAGATCTTGCTCTTATTTTTATTATATTTATATATTATTAACTTTTCGAGAAAGGTATTTTGCTTGATGGGTTGATCTTTGTTCATACAAACGATGGAAGTAGATCTTGTTTTATATTTCATTATATTTATATATCATTAACCTTACCAGCAATGTATTGTGCCTTGTACTGGCAAATTCTTAGAAAATAGTACTGATATGAATATGTTGAAAACTTGGTTGATACTATACTTTGTATACAAGATCATTGAAGAAGGGTATAGCCCTAAGGTTATGAAAGGGATTCAAGTATAGAATCAAGATACTTTTATAAAGTTGACATATTAATATTAAAGGTTGATATATATATTTTGGTATATATATATTTTGGATTGTAGAAAGAGCATTGATAAAGTTCTCTATGAGAGAAGCTAGGGAAAGAAGAAAGTGGTAAGTAACATCATTGTAAATGGATGTAACCTCTTCCTCTCGATTTAGTAAAATCATTAAACTATAGACAAGGATTTTGTATATTTCGAAGTGAAAGGTTATTTTTGGTTGATCCATGAAAAGCTCATTGTAATAGAGTCTTGACGGAAGGAGGTGAGTTTTGTTATAGCAACCATGTTGCTCATTGTAATAATATCATTTTGTGCCCAAAATAATAAATGATGCACACACCTTTGTGGACTAGCCCGTGTACGGGTGAACCACGTTATATTTTGTCTCCTATGTTTCCTATGGTTTTCTCAATGTGTCTTATGTATGAGTACTTGTTTTCTGTCCTTAAGAATGTTTATGACTACTTTGAAGTATTTGATCCATTAGAAAGTTGATTGTATATAAGATGTATATTGCTAATATGTTTTCCTTATGATTATGATTATGTGTTACCATTTAGGTTGTTCTATTGGTGCGATAAAAGTTATACATGATTTCCAAAGATGTATATTATAAGGAAGTTTTGTGTTTTCCGCAAGATTTAAAAATGGTTGACATATCAATTTCAGAATTTATTTAGTTGACAATAAAACGTATATCTTTTCGTGATTAACATAACGACATTTGTAATCAGTAATAAGTGTCCGAAAGTTTTAATTATTTTTGTAAAGCAGTAGCTAAATAAAGTAAACTCACACTTTGTATTTTTGCATAGATTTTAGTGGTATTTTAGACACTTCGGAAAAATTTTAAAATTTTACAATTACGGGTTCGTTACAACTTGGATTTTTTAATTACTTTTTATTTTATTTTTTTTAACTGAGTCACAATTTAAGACATATGTAGAACATTTTTAAGAAAGCATTCAAGGGCGGCGGGGCAAATTTTTCGAAATTGAGTTTTCTTGCATTTTCAAGATCTCAGCATAATTTGGGGAATTTTCAAGCATTATTTTCATAGAGGTACTTTCATAGATTGGATTTAGCATTAAGGTATTTTTTACAAAGAATTTTCACTATTTCATTTAGGTATTTTATTTACAAATCATTTTCATTGAGGTATTTCATTAAGGTATTTTTTTACAACATTTTCACAGCGATACCTCAGGTAGTTGTATTTTTAGGGAAGCACTTTCAAAGATTTGGGAATTTTCATGGCATGCCTCCAAAATTCTAATCTACTAGCTTGACCTAGTCAGGCCCACAAGTTCCTTCCCATGTGGAGCATTTTCACAAAGGGGTAAAAATTCAAGATTGGGTTTTTTCATTAAGATATTTTTTACAAAGCATTTTCACTATTTTTTTAATTTTTTTTTTACAAATATTTTTCATAAAGATATTTCATTAATGCATTTTTTTATGGAGCATTTTCTCATATGTAAGCATTTTCAAACAGGTACTTTCATTCATAGATGCACTTTCACGAGCATTTTCACAGAGGTATTTCATTAAGTTTTTTTTATGGAGCATTTTATCATATGTACTCATTTTTTAGAGAGGTAGTTTCATCGAGCATTTTTAGAGATGTACTTTCACAATCATTTTCACAAAGGAGTTTCAAGATTGGGTTTTTTCATTAAGGTATTTTTTACAAAGCATTTTCACTATTTCCTTAAGGTATTTTTTACAAATCATTTTCATAGTTGTATTTCATTAAGGTATTTTTCTACAGAGCATTTTCAAAGTGGTACGTGAGGTACTTGCACTTGAGGGAAGCACTTTCAAAGATTTGGGCATTTTCATGGAATGCCTCCAAAACCTTAATCCACTATCTTGATCTAATGAGGTACACAAGATCCTTCTCCCAACCTTGGTTCTTAAATTACTTTTTATCCTTAAAGCATTTTTACGAAACAATAATAAAGATAAATTTTTGGACCCAACTTTTGATGGTTATTATTAAATATTAATTATAATATAATATTATTATATATTAGTTGTAATATTAATAGTTATTACTATTATATATTATATATTGCTCATGTATTACTAAAAGATGGATATATATATATATACTAGTTATGATATTAGTTATTAGTTTAACAAATTTTAAGGTTATTATAAAATATGAATTATAATATAATATTATTATAAATTAGTTATAAAATTAATTACTATTAGTTATGATATTAGTTAAAATTTATTGGACCCAATTTTTGATGGTTATTATAAAATATTAATTATAATATAATATTATTATATATTAGTTATAAAAATCATTATTATTACAATTATATATTATATATTAGTCAAATATTACCTAAAATATGGGTATGTTAGTTATGATATTAGTTAAAATTTATTGGACCCAACTTTTGATGGTTATTATAAAATATTAATTATAATATAATATTATTATATATTAGTTATAAAATAAATTACTATTACTATTATATAATATATATTGGTCAAATATTACCTAAAAGAATGATGTGTATATTAGTTATGATATGAGTTAAAATTTTGACGGTTATTATAAAATATTAATTATAATACAATATTATTATATATTAGTTGTAATAGTAATTAGTGGAGAATGGGTTATACTCATTTATTAGAATTATATATTGTTTATGTATTACCTAAAAGATGGATATATATTATATACTAGTTATGATATTAGTTCTTAGTTTAATAAATTTTGATGGTTGTTATAAAATATGAACTATAATATAATATTATTATATATTAGTTATAAAATTAATTACTATTAGTTATGATATTAGTTAAAATTTATTGGACTCAACTTTTGAAGGTTATTATAAAATATTAATTATAATATGTTATTATTATATATTAGTTATAAAATTAATTTAGCATTGAACCACCTATGAAGCCAAACCTTTAGGGAAAATCAATGTTAAGCTTATGTTATCTAATCCAAAATCATAGGAATCTTCTTTAAACCTTCCTTTACTTGCTTTAGGTGTGTGCCAAATATGAAGTTCAAATCCAATGTAATAAGAATCTTTAAAGTACCTAAACGTAAACTGCATCTATATCATCATCAGACAGAGGGTGTCGATTTGACTGCTCTCAAAGAAGTAGCGTAGCCATTGCAAGGGTTTCACACTCCTTTTTCTTTCCATTTGCTAAACTCTCTTATTTTTAAAGTACCTTGAGACCTATTAAAAAAATCTTGTATTTCTACATATTCCATCAAATATATTTTAGATAAACTTCGAGTGATTCATATATGAGATAAAGTTATATTTCGATCAGTCAAACACCGAGATGTAAAATTTTCTTGATTAACTGCCCTCTCGTAACTAGAGTGGCCATCAGCTCCTGCTTAGCGAGATCCCGGTTTCCATGGATGTGACAAGGTCACCACTGAATTCTATAGGATTAGTAAAAATCCATTAGTGAATCATTCAATCTACAACATTTTTTAAACTATCCAAGCAAACTCAAAATCAATGAATGTGGTTATTTCCATACAAACTTATCGAACTCTAGACATTTTTGCACTTTAAATTTGTAGATAATTGAATTCAAGAGAAACCAGAGGACAATAGTTCGATTCTGTGGAGTAAAAAATACTAATAAAATAGAGATGCAGATGAAGAAAGGAACAAAACAGGCCATAAAAACTTGGAGAAATAACTAACCTTTCTATGCTTGGAGATTTTGATTCATAAGAATAAATTAACCTTAGAAACGAATTTAAGAGGTGAACGAGTTCGGCCGTAAGCACAGAGACCTAGGGAGTCCATAATATATGCAAGCTATTGTAATTAAACTCTTAGTCCCAATTTCCAGCCATCTTATACATAAAAATAATTAAGAATAGGTTAATCTTACAAGTGCGAGGAAAATGAACCCTAACTTTAGATCTACTGAAAATATATAGACAATGTATTGCCCCGGTTCTTACTAGGGTTTACATGTTTTGTTAAAATATCAACAATAATGGAAAGAGATCGAAACAAAATCGTCAAAACTCTGAAGGCAGAATGATATACAATGAAGATTCTTGAAATACAAGAATTCCTTAAACATTGGTCTTTTGACCTTTCAATCACACCACATGATGATCATCAGGAGTGAAAGGATCTCATACTGAAAGATGGTGAAATGCACTGAGATGCATCAATCTATTTTTGAATTTCATAGTGTTTTGGGTATTGCATGGAAGCCCTAAGATGCATGGATGTGTTTGATAAACAAATACCAGTGTTATAGAAATACATTATGAGATTTTGGTTTTCAAATTACCTATCATAAATCCGGTCATAAATCCGGTCAGAAAGAAAAATTAACCTTTACGATGAAAGAAAATAGACTGTAACTTCTACGTTGGCAAGCCTGTTAGGAATAATCTAGCTCGAGATAGAATATGAAGGTTTTACAAAGAGTGGGTATAATAATTTCTTGATATCCACAATAGTCATGTGTCTGAGATGTTCCTTGTAAAGACGGACTGGTAAAGGAAGTCAATAAAAATACAAAGATTTAATGATTTCAATTTCAGCATGGCTGACGCAGAAGCTAGGTGTTGCAACAAACATTCCTTTATATCATCTAACCTTGCTCTCATAATACACAGCCTAAAACCATCATGTTATATTATCTAACACAATGCAAAATAACATAAAGATTTAACTGCTTGATACTAATGAAACTCACACCGGATTTTATTGATTCAAGGTGAAATCACAGAGTTACATTACAACAAATATTGACAGGAGTAACAACATTCCAGTAACAACATAAACTCACACACGATTTTATTGATTCAATTGATTCAAGGTGATATCACAGAGTTACATTACAACAAATATTGACAGGAGTAATAACAGTAACAACATTTACCAAATGGTTACTCGTGTTGCTATAACAACTCTGAAATCCTATCCCTGAGATGTAGAACAGTTGGTGGCCAGTGATGGTTAAGACACTCCTATGCAAGGTGAACCCGGCAGATACTAAAATCCAACCATGTTAAAAGCTGGTGCAGTCTATGGTGTGATCCCAGTGAGACAGATAGAGTCCCTGAGTCAATGTGCTGATTACTATGTTTCAGCCTTTTGCTTCATGTTGTTCATTGACTGGATCTTCTTCTCCAATGCGTCCTTCACGACCTCTCCTTTTGTGTTTAACCCCATTTCATGGCTTCCACCACTCCTTTAAATTATACAGTCTTCCCTTGAATCGATTTCGCTTCCTCTTCTAAGATCGAATAGTATATACAGGCTGAGTTCAGAGAAACTACTTTTGTTCCTTCGACAAAATGCCTTGTATACAAACGTAGAAACCTTACTACTTGAGGATACAGCTCATAATTTTCTGTTTATATCAAATTCCATACACAATCTTACAGGAAGAGTGAATCAAACGATCTGCGGGCATAAAGGAGGCAAACAACACTTACTCCCTCGCCGCTAATATCGTGACAGAACATAGCTAGAAGTCAAATATTGCAAGCCCAGAAAATACTAGTGGGAAATTGTTGGAAATAATTCCTCCCGTCACCTGTCTATGTCCACCAACCACCGTACAAGGAGTTAATACCATTAGGTGGAGAAGTAAATGAGCCTCGGGTGAAGAGGCATCAGATGTTCAATGTATTTCTTTTTGTGGGTGTTCATAGATAGTTCTAGAATGCAATGGAAGAGCCGCAGAGCTCCGTGGAGAAGTCCTCCTCTGTTTTCGCTGCATACTCTGTTTTCTATTCTTGCCTCTGTCTCATACCCTGTTCGGTTATGATCTGCCTCTAAATCTGACATGGTATCAGAGCCATATGGTTTTCTATGATCCTGTGAGCCACTGTTCTGGCCAAAGAGAAACTTCCTAGCAGTCATCTAGGAGAGTTGTGAAAGTTTGGGTTGAGCCAAGTTTGTGGACAGCGCCATTGTCAAGCAAGTCTGCATTAGCGTGTAGTGCTGAGTGAGCCAAGCTCCTGACTATGTCGAGCCAATGAGGAGAAGCAACTCCATTCATGTCAATCAGAAGAGGTCGTGTTAACGATGGTAGTTCCTGAAGGAGCGGTCTGAGGAAGAAAATATAAAGAGCCGTGGTTACGGTTTGAAGTCACCAAGTAAAAAGAAACATTTGCTGGTGTGGCTGCTGGGATTCGAGCCCAGGTCTCCATGGGTAGTTTGGGGGTCTCGAAACTCCATGGTGACGAGTCAATGTTCATAGTCGCAGCCTGGGAAAAGAGGTTCTCGCCTGCCGGAATCATTGGAGTGTAGCGGAGAGTACACAGATCCGGAGTTCGAAACCCAGCAACGAACAATCATGCATCGCGACGGCGGTGTTGGCCGATTAAACCCGTATAAATGGCCGTAACCTGACAGAACAGGGAAGGAAGATGATTTAGGTAGCAGAGCAGGTGAAGAAGAATGAGCAGAGAACGTTGATGAATAAGGGTCATATTCCCATGAATGAAGTCGAGAGGATGATTGAGCAATAGCTCTAGTTTCTGGCTTATGTGGCTGTCGCCAACCCCTGTGCCGTGAACTGAGGACAGTTCCGTGAATTAAAAGAACAGACTGTAGCTCAAGCTCCCGCCGGAGTGGTCGCTGTTGATTAAAAAAAAAAGGGGCTGAAGAAGCGACGACGCGGAAGCTCGTAACCTCTCTATCACGTTCCGGGTTAAGTAGACTCAGTTGTTTCCCACAGAAAATGTGGATGACGGCAGATTGCTCGATGGCCTTGTAACCTACCCAAGTGATTCTGATTATCAGACTGACCATGCTGCGGCCCCCTCTTTTCCAGATGACTGGGATGAAGCTGTGTCCTCCTCTTCTTCTGATTACTTGTGGGACGACTGTTAGTGGATGTGTGCAGTGAGCCGGTGATGCAGAGAAGGAAAGTTGTAGAGGGTACTGTGGGTCGATGTTCGACTTTATGCACAGAGAAATCTGGTAAGGTCTTCGTCCCTTCCTCGTTTTTTGATTGGTTAGGGTTGCCGTCGGACTTCTGTTGTGGGCTCTGGCTGTGAGGCGTTCTCGGTGGACTCTGTGTCGAGTTAATTCCAATGTGGTTATGTTATGGCGTTTAAGGGGAATATCAGTGGTTGTGAGGCGGTCCTGGTGGCCTGTCTGTCTTTTTATGTTTGCTGTGGCTCCTTATTGTGTTAAGGACTTTTCCTTCTGTGAATAAGGAATCAAACCCTCTATTGCAGCCTTCAGTACAGTAGAATGGACAGCCCCTGCTCTGTTTAGCCACAGTCGCATACTCTGTTTTTGGGGTGATGCTCTGCCAGCACAGAACACCTGCAACTCAGCAGAGCAAAAATGGGCAGAAAGTCCAGGTCTAGACAAGCCAAGAAGAAAGAAAATCAGTGGAGCAGAGTGGATCTGCCATCTCCTCCACAGTTTAATGGCACGAATTTTGCCATATGGACAAGTAGAATGAGGGTATATCTACGGTATGTAGATGCACATGTTGAATTAAATGATGAAGCCAAAGATGCTTTGGCATTGCATCTCATCCAACTAGCTGTGGATGATAGTTTGATGCAAATGATTACAGCAGCAAAGACTTCTAAGGAAGCATGGTGCATTCTAGAGGAAGAATGCAGCGTAAGGGGGAGTAACATGTGCAAGCAGTCAATAGTGTCACATCCTGTTGAAGAAGCAGCAGTTGAGAATCCTGCAGTTGAAGCAGAAGACAGCCAAGCTGTTAGTGAATCCCACGGTGTAAAGGCACTTGTGGATGAATATGCAGATGGAACTTCCATTGCAGCAGCAGATACTCCATCCATAGAAGCATTTGAATGCTTGTATGAAACGGTCAAGGACTCTATCAGCCAAGCAGAGCCTGCTGAGTTTGAGAACAGTGAACCCCACTGTGCAGAGCCACAGGTGGATGAAGATAACAAAGATGACGTTGAAGAGGAAGCTGCCATAGCAGCAGCAGAAAATGGTGAATTAGCAACTCAAGCAGTTGCAGAACAGCCAGTAGAGGCTGAATGTGAAGAAGAAAATGAGCTCATGAAGAGCATGCCCATGAGGGCAGAAATTTATACTAACAGGTTAGATGTCTATGCATGTGCAGGTGCATATAGAAATCAGCCTGCAATTGAGCAAAATGTAAATGAAAATGATGATGAAATCATTCAAGAGTTTCTAAAGAATGTGGACAATGTGATGTCCTTCTTTGAAGCAGAAAATGGAAAAGAAGGCAGCAATGGAGCTGATAAGTATAATGAAGACCATGAAGATTTGAAATTTATTGAAGAGTGGCTAGCAAAGCCCAAGCACGATGAAAACTGCACTTTCATTGCAGAATCTGACAAAACATTCCCAGTTTGCATAGAGATTGCCGACATGACAGTTCAAGATGAATGCAAGGACTTCATTACTGATTTTGATGCTGATTTGAAGCTCATTGAAGAATGGCTCGAAAAGCCAAACTATGTTGAACTGAACTGCACTGATCTTGTAGCCGTTAGAAGGTTAGCTGAAGGCAGCATTGAGGTTGCAAACATGAATGAAAAAGGAGACAGCCATGTAGCTGCAAAAGATGAAGTTCATGCAGAAGATAAGGCAACAAATGAACCTGAAGTTTGTGCAGTGGAAGAAGGTAAAACTAATTTAGCAGCTGGTCTACATGTTCGTTCAGCAAGCCCCGGATCATGTGGTGGACGAAAATCAAATTACAACGAATAAATTCATACTCCTGCTAGCTTATCCAGCGGACCAAGACTTGGTTCCAGGCGTACCACTATTGTAGATTATTCATGTGTACATGACGATGATAGCCTTTATTCAACTGTTGTTCCTAACTACATGACTGCCACTGAATCTGCAAGGGGGATAAATTCTATGGATGAGAACCGTAGTAATTTTCTGCAGGTTGCTGCAGAAGTCGGGGATGATAAACACATGCGTAAGAAGCATAAGAAAGAAAGGTCATATAAAGAGATGCGGTGTGACATTATAGAGGACCAGAATAATACTAAAACCATTGAAATTGGAAATATACATGCAGAAGATAATGGTACTTTGCAATCAAAAGAACATAAATCGAAAAAGAAAATAAAAGATAAAAAGGCAAAAAGTTGGAAGGTACACAAAGAATCAGAGGAGTTCCTGGAAAGTGATCATATGACAGAGAGATGTCCTGCAAGAGAACATGATCAAGTTCAAGCACTGATCCCTGAGTTGGAGAATGCTTCTGCAGCATCTCAAGTAGAAAAAAAGTCTCCAAGCAGAAGTGCA
The DNA here is from genome assembly GCA_027924585.1 of Larix kaempferi. Lineage (NCBI taxonomy): Eukaryota > Viridiplantae > Streptophyta > Pinopsida > Pinales > Pinaceae > Larix > Larix kaempferi. Next base: position 12,014,236 of record BSBM01001048.1, read on the forward strand.
AGGAGAAAAAAAACAAAGAGACGTTGGCTACGAGAACAGAAAGATAAAAATCAAGAGAAAAACAGCACCCTTGACAACCAAATTTTCTCAAAATGCAAGAAACTTCAAAAATCAAATCAATCTGATGATGCTGAAGCTGAAGAAGAAAGCCTTCCTGTAATAGTGAGACCTGGACATATACGCTTTGAGCCCATTAACAACGAGCAGGAGAGCCGGGGCATTCAAGATTCCACGCCAGCACTTCATTGGAATGGGATAACTAATAAAAGGCAAGGTCAGAACTGGGGAAAAGAGAGAAATTATCTCCACAAAGTAGAAGGCTCTGCTTGTCCCCAAGAAAAAGAGATATTTCCTTCACACAGTGGGGAGGAAAGGTCTTTTATCCAGTGTCCGCTTGAGTTTGACAAGCTTCCTAGCATGTCTGGTGTGCCACAGGAAGGTGACATAATTGCATACCGTTTAGTGGAACTATCTACTTCCTGGTGTCCAGAAATTTCTAGTTTCAGAGTTGGCATAGTTGCATGGTATGATTGTCAAACCACTAAGATCAGGTTGGCACCAGTTTCTGAGTATCTTTTTGAATTCTTGAATTCTCTTGGTGAAGAAGAAGATGCTAACCAGAGAGGCATCTCACCTTACAATGATGATGGCTCATTAGATATAGATTTTGCATCACTTGTTGATGTCCGTTGGGTACATCAGCACAAGCCAACTTCTGAACCAATTCATATCGAAGGAGAGAATAAAATCTCTAGCACTGATACAGGTACTAGAGTTCCAGTTGCTGAGGAACCTGGAAGAATAGAAACACATGCAAATGGTCAGAGAAATTTAAAGAGCAGTGCCGACAAAAATACTGACTTTCCAGATATTGAGAAACTTGCAACTGAAACACATGCAAATGCAGAGATAAATTCGAAGAGTGACATTACAAATTTTCCAGTGCATACTGAAGGGAATGGAGAAATTGTGAGTATCTAGCAGGAGATCAATCAGGTGTTTTGTGCTAAAAAAGCGGAGCTTGCTCTTAAGAATGATCAGTCCAAGGTAGAGGACTTCGAGGATGAGATTGAGGTTGATATAGAAAGTTTCGATACAGAAACCCTTTGGGAACTTGATAGGTTTGTCAATAATTGCAAGAAGAAAGTGAGAATGAAGAAGAAGGTGAAAAAGAACGCTGAATTCAAAGTCTGGAGCAAGCGAAAGAAAAAGAAGCCACTGCATCAGCATGCAGCAGACAAGAATGGTAAGATAATTTTGAGTTTTGACATGAACTAATGTAAGCCTAGCTGAGACTTAGACCAGCAGGCATTAATGTTTTATATTTTTTGTTTGTTGAAAGCCCATGAAGGCACTGTATGTATGTGTTAAATGTTAATAGTTTGTTTATGGTCGGAATTAAGGGGGAGTGTTGGAAATAATTCCTCCCGTCACCTGTCTATGTCCACCAACCACCGTACAAGGAGTTAATACCATTAGGTGGAGAAGTAAATGAGCCTCGGGTGAAGAGGCATCAGATGTTCAATGTATTTCTTTTTATGGGTGTTCATAGATAGTTCTAGAATGCAATGGAAGAGCCGCAGAGCTCCGTGGAGAAGTCCTCCTCTGTTTTCGCTGCATACTCTGTTTTCTGTTCTTGCCTCTGCCTCATACCCTGTTCGGTTATGCTCTGCCTCTAAATCTGACAGAAATGAAGGCTATCACAACCTTGCATATTTTTTTTATTAACTATAACAGGACATCTCTCTTCCGGATGACTCAGAGCAAGGCCAGCCTTAATATTAAGTAGAAGAAGGATTGGTCTAGCAACAAGAGAGACTGTCACCCTGTCAACACTAAGCATACAAAAGCTATCAGAGTACTACAACCACCCCGCACTCAATCAAATATGGTCTCCATCGGGTTAGCAGTAAAGCCTCACAGCTGGCTCCTACCATGAAACCCATTAGGTCCCATAACCTACAGCCAAGTAACAAAATAAAGTCAGAGCTCAATTGTTTCCAAAACATAACGAAGGATTTAGTAATGGCTAAAGGGAGAGGGCACATTAAAAACCCTGATAAAAATTATTCAGATGGTTAAAGAACCCTCTGGTAGATGAAGCCTAACAAAGGGCGAAGGCCCTCTTCAAACAAAACAAGATACTGTAATTAATAATTCTATCACTTACTTAGGAATGGAAGAGCAGTATCAAAACAAAGAAGATTGTCCCTACAACAAGGTATAAGAATCAGGGAATTACCAGGTACTGAACAAATGTGCTCGGATGTTTAAGAACCAAACTCTTTCAATGATCAAACCGTTACTTGACAAACCATTACTTTATGACGATGCCTCAATAAACATCTACGAAGCAAAAAAAGTATCAGCTTACAGGCTAGCAAATTTATATAAAGAGAGAGTAAGAGGTCTCCAAACTTTACCTGTCAGCAACCAAAGAACGCTGTTAGCATGTCCTTAGGGTGGAATAGAACCTCTTTGTCTGACTGCAGCCAGCTCTAAAGAAATTAGGCTTAATTGGTTATGAAACTTTAGCTGTAATTTATACTAACAGAATAAAAGACATAGTTGAATAAAAGAAAACTGTAAAACAAGAATTTAGCACCAGACAGACTCCCCCTCAAATAAAAACTTGCTTGTAAAATTGGGTCCGTTGAAAAAGAGATACAACAATGCTCCCCTCCATCGGATCTCCCATCCAACGGTTTAATAGCAGATCATCGTTGGATCTGAGGGAGGTCAATTTTCCATAAACTGCTTAATCAGGCCCGCCGCCCGACAATCGACCCGCTGACTTACAGCTGTTACACTCTCCCAGGTCCAGAAACCTCGAGATTCGGTGTAAGTGATGGTGATACAACTCGCCATGGCTTAAATACAGGTAGAGCATATTACACGATTAACCTAGCACTATTCAATGCCCTAACTAACTGTCATCGGTGATGTATCGAATGAAGTTGATGTCAATAAATGGATGGATCATAACTAATAATTAAACAAAAAATACTCCAGACTGTACACACTTTACAACAGGGCGGATTTACAATCCACTAAGCTTCATATGGTTTAAATAACGATAACACCATAGAAACTATGCTTAGCACGAGTTGATTAGGAACTAGGGGTTACCCCTAATTCAAAGACAAATAACAATTTCTTGTTTATATGCATGACTGAATATTTAAATACTACGACTTTAATCATTTCATTCATATGAAGTTAATCCCGTAGTGTACATCGAAATGGATTATGACCAAATCATTCAAAGATGTAAAACAAAATGAGACTAGTTCAATTGAATAAAAGCAATTCGATCTCTATAAAACACAGTTTGATGTTTATATGTAATGATCTAGAGTGTTGGGTATGATACTAACACGTTAGTGGATGATCAAGTATAAAATGTTAAACTTTAAAATATCAACCATTCATGCCAATTAAGGTATATTATACAGTTGTAATGTCATCACAATTTAGTCTTTTTCTAACTTAAAATGCCTATCATTTAGCATATCTTTACTAGAAAATGCAGAAATATACAATACCATTTTATCTAGAACAGAAATATGCAATTCAAGTATTATGATTCATCTCTTTATATCGGTACTCTATATCGATACTCACATTGAAATAATATTTTTAAAAACCTTTCAAAAATGAAACTAATAGTCTTCATCTTCATTATGGGTTACTTTCTTTGACATATTCAAGACATCTCTTCATGAAACTTTGTTATCTCCATAAAACCTTCATGTAGTAAAATGAAACATCACTACTTATGCATATAAATTTCTCAACTAGCAATTAAAAACATGGTAGTTGATGTTGTTTTGGGTTGTAATAACATCTTCCTAAGTGAGGAATTGATACAATACTTGTTGGATCATGGATACTTCCTAAGGTTGGTTGTCTACAATAACACTAGGATTAGAAGGTGAAAATTTTATTATATGAACTCTTTAGGTTGGTCGACTAATAAGATAGAGGAAGGTATAGAACAAGGTTAGGTTAAGAAATGCTAAGAACTAAGTAGGTTCGGGAATTCAAGTTGTTCTAGTCTAAAGTTTGGGAAAAGAAGGCTCCGATGAAATCTCCTAGAAGGTTTAGAGATCAGTCTTTGTAATATATTTAGGAATACTAAAGACAATAATTCTCACCTATCTATTTCATGCCCCTTTAAATCTTAATGATGCTTGGGTTGGAGATAGTATACAGGATTGTCTCTTTCTATGGTTTAAGAGGCAAGATCTTAAGGACAAGTGGTTCATTCCAATATTTGTCATGTGGAACAATTGGTTAGCCCAAAATGCACCCCTTTAAATCTTAATGATGCTTGGGTTGGGAACAGTATAAAAGATTATCTCTTTCTATGATTTAAGAGGCAAGATCTAAAGGATAAGTGGTTCATTCCAATATTTGTCCTATGGAACAATTGGTTAACCCAAAATGCACTTTATGTTTCACTGCAAAAATATTCCAACATTTTAGGTCTATGCACATGCACTTTTGAAATTTTAAAGACTTGATAAAGACAATAATCAAATAGGAACAACTCAAGATCAGTAAAACTACTCGTGTAATTTTTTTATAAAAAATGTAAGGTTGAATGAAATGGATTCAACAACTATACATAATTGATGCCAATAAAGTAGCTAATAATGATGATATGGTAAAAAAACTACTTCCATTAAGTTTCGATGAAAACTACTTCCATTAAGTTTCGATGAAAACTCAAAACTAGTAATAAAATAGATGAAATCTGAAAAATTGATACACAATATAAATCTCACACATAAATCCATAACATGTGGTTACATAGTCAAAGGAAAATTCAACTCACGAGGGCTTATTTCGCTCACATATATAGTGACCTCACATATATATAGTGACCTTAATGAGGTTCGATTTATTGTCAAAACAAGAACTTCTACTTATATAGTTACGATTTCATAAGTCACATTGGACAAAATTATGAGGATTTCTATCCTTTTCTAGTTTAATGATCGTCCAAATCCACCACCGTCGGGTTTCAGTGGAAACAACTCCAAAGTATTTTGAGTCCTTTGAGCTGACTCCCCAGTAGATAACACCACGCTTCCATGCGCCTCCAGTTGAGCTGTAATTCCAATCTATATATCATAGATACAGATGGTTAAATTTAAAATCAAGTAATCTAAAAGGTAAAATGGCAACATTTTTATACTTATACCTCCATAAAGAGGACTTAATCCTTACCAGATCGTTGACGGAGACTGGCCTGCCTCTCAGAGCTGAAAATTAAAAGCAAATATATGTAAAGTATATGGCATACCCTCTTTTCCAGATGATTTCATTGCCCGTTTTTCTAAAGCTGAAGTGATTTTCTCTATATCCTCCACTGTCCATCTTGTAGTAGTCACACCTTCAGTGCTACTGTTCGCTACTTGCTTTTTATCCATGGCTGGTTTTTTTTCGTCCCCTTTTCTTCTATCCAAAATGGATGGAGTGAAGATGAAAATGTAGGCAAAACAAACAGTTATATAAAGTTTTTAATTGGAAGGTACGAGATGGATTTGTAAGAGAAATTAATGTAGTTTCACTAATTAGGGTTTTGTAAGAGAAATTAATGTAGTTCCACTAATTAGGGTTTTTTTCTTGTTGTAGTGGTGTTTTAGGATTCTAAATTGCTGTGAGGGCATTTCGAGATTGAAAGTAAGTCTGTCAAAATTATAATGTGAATGTGAAAGGCAGGATAAGTTCTAATTAACATTCTTATTTTATGATTTTAATATTCACTTTTATATATATATATATATATACGTTTTAAAGATAAAATTTTATGGGTCTTATAAAATAATGTGTGATGGACAAGTGTGCAATGAGTAAGATTTCTTAAACCAATAAAATTTAAGTATTTTGGTCAATCATTATGGTCTAGTTGGACTTATAGAAGTCAAAGATGTTTATGTGTCATAATTTATAAATCTCACCTTGGTTAAGATTTTAAAAAGTTAATGTCCAAATATAATAAACATACCTAAAATAATAAATATAGATTATTTTATATTATCAGTACTTACAAGTCCTTTAAAATATAAATCTCACATTAATTAAGATGATAATGGAGTAATTTTGAAATAATACAAACATTTATATAATTAATCTCTAATAAAGAAAAATAAATAATATTTAAAAAAATATCATAAAAAAATTAGGAGAGAGAAGAAAAATAATTGTTTGTTATTTTTGTGATAACTTTCTTCCCTGAACTCGGGATTTGACTCTTTTGGTACAGTTGGAAAGGCCTCTACTAGATCTACAACTTTCATGTTTTGAGTTTTCCGAGATTCCACGCCGATTTTTCGAGACGGACTTTTCTCAAAACACGAAAGTTGTAGCTCTCATCGAGGTCTTTCCAACGGTACCAAAAGCGTCAAATTCTGAGTTCAAGTGATAAACTGATCTAAAAAATAACAAACAATTATTTTCTTTTAAATATTATTTATTTTTATTTATGGGAGTAATTATACAAATGTTTTTCTTATTTCAAAATTACTCCACTTTCATTTTAATTAATGTGAGATTTATATTTTAAAGAAATTGAAAGTACTGATAATATAAAATGAAATAAAAATAACGATTGTTTATTTTTAGTATTATTGTAATTATATTTTTTCATTATTGTTTTAGTTTTTTTAAGTTTTAGATTTTATTAAATATATAAAGAGAAGTAGTTGTATATTTATAAAAAAAATTAAGTAAATTATAATATAAATTTAAAAAAATTACCACTATATCATTTATTGTGTATGCATAATAATTTAAGCCTTTCATTATTATTTTAAGTCATCATCTCTTAACTCTACACTAACCTAACATACTTGTCAATTACCATTAATGTGATAGTATAGGTTGACCTTTACTAGATAACACCTTTAACTTAGTGTGACATGGCATATTTGTAATGTGACGTGGTTTTTTTTATTATTTTCCTTAAGAGGCCTATTTTAGACCCCAAATTTCCTCTAATAAGTATTTCAAAGCTAAAATGTTATCATACGCATTTTTAGAAATAATATTACAAAGTTAAAACATTTATATATGTGGTGGTTCATTTATGTTAATTTATTACTTAGTGTTATAGTCAAACATATTTTAGTTAAGTTTAAAGTTGCTTAGTGGAGATGTTATGGAAGAGTTTAAGATCTTGACCAAGTGTGGTTGCTTGGAAATCATGAGAGAAGGTGATTTGAAAAATTAAGGAAAAGACTTTAAATATAAAAAATGTTATTTAATTAATTCAATGTATTTTATAAAAAACATAGTTTTTATTTTAAGTATTTAATAATTTTAAAATTAAATATATTTTTTCAATTTTACTTCAAACTTTTTGGAATCCAACCAAAACAACTTTGGGTTTTCTAATTCATATTCATATTTGAAGTTTCACTTCAAATAGGTCAAAGGAATAGTTTTGTCCTAAAATATTTTTTAAAATAAATTATAATGCTATTTTAAAATAAATTATAATGCTATGTGGACATCCATATTGGGTCTACATGTCATCGTGAGTCCTACTATGTAGTCCATAACCTTTCTCATGCATTATTTTCCATGTGAGGCACAATTTAGGGTATTAATTTCAAGATCTTGGCATAATGTAGGGAATTTTCACTAGGAATTTTTATGGATCATTTTCATGGGTGAATTCAAGATTGAGTTTTTTCACGGAGGCACTTTAAGAGGCATTTTAAGAGGTATATTTAAGATTTTGATTTTTATAAATAAATTTTTTACAATGTATTTTCACATAGATACTTTTATGATGATGATGATGATGACAACAAGAATGATCACTGTTAAATATTTGAACATTTTGGTGTCATGCTTCCAAAATCATTATATTTTATCTAATTTTAACATCTAATTTTATTTTTTTTAAACTTGTTTTTACTTTGCCTCTTCACTAAACCAATTTTACCTTAGAAATGCTTTGTGAGTATATAGATCTTTAGATAAACATAGTGAACAAAGAGAATCTAGACTTTACTTAAAGTTAGGGGAAATGCTTAGCAATAAGTTTGCATCATTTTAAGACAAGATTTAAAAATAGATAAAGCTTAAAAATTACAAGAAAAATTAAATTTATACCTACAACATTTTCATGGATGGTTTGTTTCTTTTGATCCCCTTGTCCTTCCATTTATGAAAGATTGATGAATAGAATATGAAAATATAAGTGAAACAAGCATTTATATAAAGTTTTTAATTGGAAGGTATGAGATAGATTCACAAGAAAAATTAATGAAATTCCATTAATTAGGGTTCTCCATTGTTCTCATATTGCCTTACAATGTGAATATTTTCCCATGGGCACTTTCATGGGGTAAATTCAACATTGGGTTTTTTCACGAGCAACTTTCATGGGTTATATTAAAGATTGTGATTTTTTATAAAGGCTTTTTTACAAAGCAATTTCACTTAGGTAATTTGATGATGATGATGATGATGATGATGATGATGATGATGATGATGATGATGATGATGATGATGATGATGATGATGATGATGATGATGATGATGATGATGATGATGATGATGATGATGATGATGATGATGATGATGATGATGATGATGATGATGACTTTCAAGGATTTGGGGATTTTGGTGTCATTCTTCTAAAGCCCTAATAATGCCTCTCTAATTTATTTATCATTTTACTTTATTTATTTAAAACTTTTTTTTACTGTCCTAAAAATGCTATGTGACTATGTAGAATCTTTAGATAAACATAGGGAAGAAAGAGAATCTAAATTTCACTTAAAGTTTACATCATTTTCAAACAAGATTCAAAAATAGATAGATATTAAAAATTGCAAGAAAAATTAGAGCCATACTTGCAACACTTTTATGGATGGATTTTTTATTCGATCCCCTTGTCTTCTTTCGATCGATGAAAGATTGATGAAATGAAGATGAGAATATAAATGAAACAAACATTTATATAAAGTTTTTAATTGAAAGGTATGAGATGGATTCACAAGAAAAAATTTTAAAATTCCCCTAATTAGGGATTTCCTTGTTGTGGTAGTGCCATAAAAGATTGGTATTCTAACATTACTTGTGAATATTTTCACATGGGTACTTTCATGGGGTAAATTGAAGATTGAGAATTTTTATAAACGCATTTTTTATGATTCGACATTTTTGTGTCATGCTTCCAAAACCATAATATTTCCTCTCTCATTTATGGATCATTTTATTTTATTTTATTTTTTAAAACATGTTTTTATCATTCCTTTTTACTAAAGCAATTTTATCTCTTTGTGAATATATATCTAATTTTTAGATAAATATAGGGAAGAAAGAGAATCTAAACTTCACTTAAAGTTAGAGGAAATCCTTAACTATAAATTTACATCATTTAAGACAAGATTCAAAAATAGATAGACATTAAAAATTGCAAGAAAATTATAGCCATACCTGCAACATTTTTATGATGGCATGTTTCTTTTGATCCCTTGTCCTTCCATCGATGAAAGATTGATGAAGTGAAATGAAAATATAAGTGAATCAAGCATTAATATAAAGTTTTTTTGTCCTTCCACGGATGAAAGATTGTTGAAGTGAAATGAAAAATATAAGTGAAATGAAAATACAAGTGAAACAAGCATTTATATAAAGTTTTTAATTGGAAGGTACGAGATGGTATTCCACTAATTAGAGTTTTCTCTTGTTCTCATAGTGCCATAACATGTTAGTATTCTAACATTACAATGTGAATATTTTCATATGGGCATTTTCATAGTGTAAATTCAAGATTGGGCTTTTTCTCTGAGGCATTTTCATGGGGTATATTTAAGATTGTGATTTTATATAAATGCATTTTTTAGAAATCATTTTCACATAGTTATTTTCAAGATGATGATAATGATGACTAGGACTGCAACATTTTTATAGATTCTAACATTACAATGTGAATATTTTCACATGGCCATTTTCATAGTGTAAATTCAAGATTGGGCTTTTTCATTGAGGCACTTTCATGGGGTATATTCAAAATTGTAATTTTATATAAAGACATTTTTTTTAAAATATTTTTCACATAAGTACTTTCATGATAATAATAATAAAGATGAAAATATCAGTAAAACAAATATCTGACAAATATCTATATAAAGTTTTTAATTAAATAGTATGCAATGGATTCACACAAAAAAATACCACTTCCTTGTTCCCATATTTCCTTTTAGAATTAGAGATTAAAAGGTTCGTATTCTAAGTTACAATGTGAAAGCTATGTATACATTTCGAGATTGAAAAGTAAGTCTTTCAAACTTATAATGTGAAATGCAGGTTATGCTCTTAGCATTCAAATCAGATGACCTTGGTATCCACATCTTATGGAGTGTAAGATATATATACTTGGCTAGGAGGACTACTTCGCTTGCTTTTCAAATACAAACACTTAGTATTTCAAAGTTAAGATGTTAACATACACAAGTTCACAAATAGTATTCCGAAGTTAGTTATTATTTCAAATGTAATTGCATTAATTTTTTAAAATAATATATTGTATTTTATAATTAAATTTAATGTGTTTTGTTTTTAAGATAAAAGGATTTTAATGATGTTATTTTTCATTTATGTTAATTTATTACTTATTGGTTTGTTGGGGTTAAATATTTGTTTTTAAAATGATATATTTTAAGGTTAAATTTTAAGTTGCTTAGTGGAAATGTTATGGAAGAGTTTAAGATATTAACCAATTTTGGTTAGTTAGAAATTGTTGGAAATTATGAGAAGATGATTTGGAAAATTTAGTATAAAATTTTAAATATAAAAATTATAATTTAATGAATGACTTTCATATAAAATGGAATTTTTATTAGATGTGTATTTAGTTATATTTTTCCAATTTCTTTTCAAAAATTTTGGAATCCAACCAAAATCTTTTTGGTTTTTCTATTTAATGCTCTTATTTCTTATTATCTAAATTTAATTAACAATGGAGGTGGTTACAATAAGTAGAAACCTACTCTTTTAAAAAAATTGTTTTCCAATTTTCTAAATTTGAATGTAAAATCTTACTCCAAAGTACTCATTGAAAATTTCCACTCAAAAATTTACTTCAAAGTGACTTTATATGCTCCACATATGGCCCAAAGAAAAGTTTCATTCAAGAGTTTTTTAAAAATAAATTGTGATGCTAATGTGGATTCCACATCCTTGTGGCAATGACATCCAACACTGGGACTATGGGTGTTACCATGAAGATAGGTTACGCTTTTTAGCAAGTGGAGGACACAAGCATAGTAAAACACGACCTTGATCGAGCTATTGTTAAGGGCTCGATCAAGAGTTAAATAGTGGGATCGAAGGCTTAATAAAGTGCTCGATAGAGCTTTTTTAATAAGTGTGTTCGAGGTTTTGTTAAACCATCGATCTAGCTATCAGGTTCGATGGTTATCTATAGCTCGATTCAGGTTACATGCTTGATCGAGCATTGAGGCTTGATCAAATGATCATAAAACAAAAGGTCGCGGTTGCAGAAAAGTTCACGCCCATTGAATTTAAGAGCTTGGTCGAGCGTCATAGCTCGGTCAAGTGTCGTAGCTCGATCGAGCTTTATAAATATCAATTGATATCTTGACCGAGCTCCAACAACATGTATAAAAGCAAAAAAAAAAATACGTTGGCTTATTTCACCGTGTTTGTTGCATAGGAGCTCGAATGAGAGGATAAGAGATATAGGAGTTCCCAATGCTACCAATTGTTCCCACTTGATCATGGACTGCAATTTTCCACCAAGAACCACCTCTTGCTACCATAGACTCCACATTAAGAGGTAGGCAACTAAAACCCACCAAAAACTATTTCTTCTATGCATTGATTGAAAGTGTTGTTTTATTTTTTAATTTTAATGAAAATTTTGTGAAATTTGTTCAAAACCCCTAGAACCAAAAATCATTTCTTCTATGCATTGATTGAAAGTGTTGTTTTTCTATTATTATTTTTAATGAAAATGTTGTGAAATTTGTTCAAATCCCCCCAAAACCAAAAATCAGTTCTTCTATGCATTGAATTGAAAGTGTTGTTTGTTTTTAGTAACTTTAATGAAAAATTTGTGCAATTTGTTCAACACCCTAGAAACGAAAAAATTTGCTATATGCATTGATTGATATGTTTTTTTTATAGTAATTTTAATGAAAACAAATTTAGTTATTTTTATTGTGCATGTAATCTAAACTTTAGTTCATTTGAAATAAATTATCGATTTTGAGAATAAAGAGATTGTTGTTTAGAGTGAACTTGTATAGTACATGATGCATCCAATTTTATATCTATAGGTGTCATTTTTATATTTTAGGAAATGGAATTTTTCTTATTTCCAACTCCATAGCTGGAACTCAATTTGGGCCATTGTAACTTCATATTTTAGAAGTACAAAAACCCTAAATATGAGAAATGTTCAACTCAAAAAAAATCTTAATCATATATGTTTATAGGTATATCTTCCAAAAAAAATTGGTGATGTACATTAGATTAAAGATGTGAAACCATCTCTATATTGAATGTACAACCACGATGGGCATGCTAATGTTAGTTGTTAGTAGATGCAACAAATAGGTCGTAGAGATAGCTCAACCAAATTCCAAATATATAATTCAATGAGATTACACAAATTTTGTCATTAAAAGTATGTAAATCTAGTCATAAGGTTAGGGATCTAGGTGTTTCGCTGCTAAGTATATAATTAAGAAAATATATTGGTGGGGAAATCCATATATAGGTATATTTTTCTTAGAACCTTTATTGTATTCAACCGATAACATATATATGATTTATTGTAGTGCCCCTAGATGGTTGTAGACCTTGAGGGCACTTGTCGAGTGACCCGACTGATTGAAACTTCCACAACTTAACCCTTTGAATTTATTTTTCTGAATAATTGAAGAACAACTGAGTATGTACGTGACGACAACTAATGAATGAAAATAATGAATTGTATGACAATTATGAAAGTAAATAATTATCTAATCTAAAAAATAGCATGCTGTGGATTGACTAGATGTGTGATGAATTATGTGATGAAAACGAAAGAAATACATGTAACGTAGTGCCTTACTGATTAACAAGATATAAGATGTTATGAATAAACTGTAATTGCTTAACGATTAGCATGTATAAAATGATTATGATGAATAAGGACATGATTATTAATATGTGTTTTTTAGAATGTTTCCAGCGACATGTGAAACGGTTCACCAACGGACACACAAAGGAAATAAATGGTCGTAGCATACGAATAAATCACACACGGAAGGACGACGACGGGTGTCGACTTCCAGCGGATCCCATGGCCCAGTTCAAAATCCCTTATCCACTTACTCGGGGGTCGCGTGAAGTCGTGCGATGTGGACCACGACAGAGTTGGTCACGTACGAGTTGGGGGGCGCACAGTAAGAATGAACTTACTCCTCAGCACCATTATCCCCCAATAGCTTGTAGACAGAGGATTGAAGGTAACAGATCCTAAATCCCTACATGAAGTTCCCGCAAGTCAAATGAAAAGATATCGGCAGAAGGACCTGACAGTGTTGTACCTTACCAAGAAACGAAAAGGATGGACGCAAGGACCCGACGATGTGGTAGCTTGCTGAGAAATGGAATACGACGGATAAATGGACCCGGCGGAGTGGGTACCATGTCAAAGGATGAGCATAAAGGACAAATGTGCCCAATGGTGTGGCACCTATGTCCTACAAGGGATGAATTGGTAAACTTTATGCATAAAAAACCATATAAAATTGCATTTAGAACACTTGCTCATGAAAATACATTTTAGTATTAAAAATAATATAAATAATTATTTTTAGGCATTTGCACATGCAAGTACTTTTTAGTATTTAAAATATTAGAAATAATTATATTAGGAGCAAAAATGGAATCCTAGGCTTGAGTTATTAGCTAACACCACAAGCACCCACAAAATAGAATTTAGAGTGAGCATCTTAGAGACAAACTTGAGTAAATTTAGAAAAGTAGGTGCGTTCTTCTAGGAAACTTGACACATGGATTTGTGAGATAAATTACTTTTTGAATATTAAGAAATTGGGTATTTTGCATGAAGCGACATGTGTCGCAGGGGAATTTCCTATTTAAGGAAGGCTTTTGGGATGGGTAAAGGACCCAGTTTTTGGATGGTTATTGTAATCCTTAAAAATTGAGTGACTTTCTTCTATTGGGGTTTGGCTAGAAATTATTGTGGGGGGGAACCCATTAAGGAGTTTCTTGAAATGTGTGTGTGTGAGCTCTACGACTCGAAGCTTGAGGGTGGCCATGCGACTGAAAGAATGAGCCTATGGTTTGGTGGCGAAGCTAACGGTTGCTTCGTCAATAGTTAATCGAGCTTTGCTGGAGGGATCCTACGGAAGGCACGGATGAAAATGCACAAGCTGGATCGGATTAACAAGAATTTGTCCTTCGACAGTGGTCACGACCTACGGTAGACAGGTTATGGTTTTTGTCTATATTTGCTAAGTTATTGAGTTAATTTATTTTATTTCTCTAGTATTTATGGTATCTAATCTGTTTTGTATCAATTTGTTGAGTTTCAGGTTCAGTTCATGAGGACCATACAGGAGGGTTCCCTACATTGGTATCAGAGCCGGTTGAGCCTTGAGGGCACCAGACTCATATTATTTATGGTCTCTTGGTAAATCATTAAAACTGGAGTGACTTGGTTCAGACGCTACTGCAAACATACCTTTCACCATGCGATCAATCTCCAAAAACAGGTACGATTGTTTAAGTTTTACTCTTTTCTTTCCTTTTTCTAGGGTTATTATGAATGAACATGCTGGGATGATCGTGAGAATATACAGATTTACAACTGCATAATGTTTAAATTAGAAATCATTTTTGTACTGAGATTTCTAGATCTGAACTTGTGTTTTATTCGTTAAAAATTCAACTCTAAGTTTCTAGTGTAAAACTCTATGGGAATCTAACCGTGGCATTGCAGATTGTAGCTGCGTAATGTTTAATTTCATAAATCTTTGTGTGCCAAAAATTATAGATTTGAAATTGTGTTTTATGCATTAAAAAAAAATTGATTCTATAATTTAATTATAAACTCACTAAATCATCCTAACCCTAAGAAATGGCAGATCCGAACCTCTATATTGTTTATTGGATAATAGATTTTCTGTTTTCATTATAAACTTAGTTCTAACCGTGAGAAATTACAGATCTAAACTAGTGAATTTTTTATTAAAAGGTTGATTTTATTATAAACTCATTAAAGGATTCTAACAATCAGAAACCACAAATCTGAACCTGTGCATTGGTTGAAATTGGTTTTATGCTTTATCTTATGACTGCCCTTTCCACCATCTAGAACTCCGAAGAAAGAACTGGATCTAATAAAAAAAAATGTGTGAAACCATTTGACCGACACATTCTAGCTTTAGAACCTTATTTATGTACTTTAATCGAGAAGTTATTATGTATAAGTTTATGACTCGAAACTATTGATTATCCTATCTGATCAGAGAGTGAATGACACTCAGATCCAGATCTACGGATTCAGCATTCACAATACAAGTAGAAAATTCATGATAACCTTGCATCACACATAGAAATATTTAAAAGATATAACAAAGGAATACTATGAGGAATCTCTAATAGATATTTCAACTCCGACACACTATGAACATCAATGATTTGAAAATGAGACTGAAAACTGCATCGAAATTCTATTAATCATGAGGTTCTTTACATAGAAACAGAATGAAACAATAATGGATTTACTAAAGAGAGAAAGAACATCTCTCTAAAATATAGCTATGTCTTTAATCTCTTACAATATCACAATACACGGTAAAAAATGCTTCTCGACTCTACAAAAATTATCTAGAGAGACTCTCCACTAAAATTTCCAGCCTTTAACAATGGATTACAATCTCCTTTATATGGAGTTTGCAAGTAATCCTATTCGATTACCTACATTCTAACAAAAAAGTAATTGAGAGTCAATTTACTTTTTTACAAATTCTCTTGTCTAGCAAAAAAATGCTAATCTTTTACATTTATTTTATTTTGTTAGGGGTATTATGCTTCCCTCTCATGTAGATAGTGGGTTTCCCAAGGTGTTGTCCTAAAGGTCCCACTAGAGAGATGCCAGATTGATTCATTTGATGCATCATCTGAACAGTGGCTGGACTTGCTGGTGGTATGAAAGAAATAGGAGGTGGTTGGTTTTGCAAATGCACTTGGCACCTAAGCTACTAAAGATGTTGCTCGTTGATCAAACTATCCCCTTGAATCCTAGTAGGATGACTATTCTTGGGGTTGAGTGACTGTTGATATAGGTGGAAAGACATGTTTATGATGTTGGATAACCATTTTCCATTCTTTTCCTAAGGGATGTCTGTAATTTTTCAGAATCTCTAAAGAAATTTCAGCATTGGTATGGTTTTCATACCATGAAATAGGCCCCAATATTTTGGCAATGTTTCTTGATCCTATCCATATTTCAAAACAACTCTTTATTTTGTAAACTGCTTGCTTTCCTTTTATATCTCCTTCTAGTGATTCTGAGGGGAGCTCATCCTTCTTTTGCTGCAGATGCTCATGATACATTTCTTTGGGATAAGTATCATCATTTCCATCCCATGGAGAGGGGCATCCCCAATTTTAACACATATTTGAAAAGTTCCTTAAAGGGAATGATTTCATCATTTAATTCTTTAAAATTATCCCTCATCCTTGAAACATATGTTTGCTTCATTATCATTGACCTAGAAATTTTGATTATCTAAGTTATGTTTCCTAGCCCCTTATCATCCAACTGCTTCTTGGTTCTGTTGTTTAGATAACCTATAACTTATGCAGCCTTCCTTGGTATATGCCCTAACTACTTTACGACTGATTGAGTAGACATATCTAACTCATCTTGGATAACTTCAAAAAAATCCCATTTTTTCTTGAACCACTCTTCAACCTTCTCTGAGACAGCTTGAGAAATTCTTCTTACCAATTTTTCTCCTTGAACATCTATTTGAAGAGAAGTTACTTGATTTTTTAGGTCTCCTACTTATTTCTCCAATTTTGAGATTTCATCTTATTTTTTGTTGATTTCATTTTCTAGTTCAAGGACTCTATTATATTTGTTCTCCGGTTCCCTTTTTGCTTCATCCAGTCTTGCATTTAGGTCATTGTCCTCTTCAATAGGTTTAGGACTGGACCTTAAATTGGATCTGTCCTCTTCCTTTGCATTAATATCAATAGTATCTGGGATATCAATCTGAGACTCACTTGTAACTACTACTGCTATAGGCTGACTTTTAGTTGCTTATACAGTGGGATGACCCTCTTCAATAGAAATATTTGTGGCTCCCAATTTCAAATTTGCAATCTACCAATGAATATCATCAATATTCTTCCTCCTCTCTTCAGACAACTGTTGAAATTCTATCATAATGGCATATATTTTCCCTTTCTCTTCTTGCACTTGCTTTAATTCTTCTAAGTGCACTGGTTCAATTGTAGGCATCTTCAGTTTCTTCCTCGGTGTAGCTATTTCATTGTCTTTCTTGGATATAAGTGACTTGATTGGGGTTTCATTGGTGGATTTGTTGCTAAGGATACCAACTTTGATTCCAAAGAATTTATAGTGATATGTTTGGCCCTAGTGGTCCATTTTTCCATCCTGTACAACTTCTCAAATTTCTCTAGTGCCAACCTTAGCTTTATTTCTTCCTTTTTAGATTTGACAATTTTTGTGCACATCATGTCACTTATCTGCTTATATAAATCCATCTTGTCTAGCTTGCTAAAGTATTTGAAATTAATTATGTGCTCCTCTTCCCTCCAATCACTAAGTTTCATTGGCTTGGCTACCTTGGGTTCCAAAACAGGAAACCTCAAGGCATCCTGTTGGTGATCTGCTACTGCAATTATCATTTTCTCTAAGGTTGGGGGGTCTTGTCTTATATCTTTCATCATTTTCAATCCTCTTTCATTGATATTCCTATATCCATCCTAAAGGTCTGTTCTTATAGGGATCATGTGACGTTCCCCAAATAACAATAAGACATTATGTTTTTGTTTTTCTTATCATTATGAAATTCAGTTCAATAAGGGGCTAGATGAAAAATCTGCCGAATAAGTCCTGGGAGGACTGTTGTAAGAAACAACTTTGAATTTTAATTATTGTTTTAATAATAAAAGGATGAACAAGAACAGCCAAGTTAAATGAGGAGATCATGCATGGAAAAGTGCGGGACAAGTGAGAGTTAACCTTGGGAAAACCAGAACAGGTGTCAGAAGTGTATTTAAGACACTAGACACTCCCTGAAAATCAGGAATTTACTTAGCTGCGAAAATTCCATGAGGAATTGGCTGCTAATGGTAAGACCTAGGCAAAACTATAAAGAAAGGGCATATGTGGGAGGCAGGACGCTGCTTAGTATGCCGGAGAGAATTATACTTGCTGTGTGAGCACTCTGTGTTAGGCAAGGGATTCCGGAAATGTAACTGAGTTTCGAGGTTAACTGTCCACACTTTCCATGCATGTATCTGGCTCGGGGGTGATTACATACAGACTTGGTGTTTGTACTTAATCTATGGTTGGGTGGAACGAGGCTGTTCCGACTTCATTCGGTTACAAGTTCCAGGTTTTTTTTTTATGATTACAGACTCTAAGCATTTCTCTTGATGGTTATTAAAGTCCAAATTATTGAAAATAGATTTTGTTCATAATGAAAGTTGTTGATTCATTACTGCCAATGCTATTAGATCTGCTAAAGAATGGACAATGGGTGCTTCTGGAAATCCATTCTTGCTAATCTATCATGAGTTATTCGTTTAAGTTAATTTAAATCTGGGAATTTTAACCTGCATTTATGCTCAACAACAGCAAGGAATTGGGGGCGATTATAGTTCATAAACTTACTCTCAAGTTGAATTACAGGAGTTTTGTTTTTATTGATTTATTTATGATATAAGTTGGATCTAGGAGTAAATTCCCCATCAACATATACTTTGACAGTTTAAATGAAATCGTCGAATTCAACATAAAACCCCTCTGTGTAAGAACCTTCCCAGATTTATTTTCCATATCTTCAGTGGTATAAATTTTGGTAGATCGAAGCACACTTGGCCTGCTAGTTCGGGTTAACTTAGTGCTTAACCTACCTGCGAACTCCTTGACCTTTTGTTTTTATCACCGCCACAAGGATTCTCGTACTAAAGTTACCTGGAGGCATCAATTTTACTCTTAGCTACAAAACGGTGGATACGAGTAATTGTTATTTGGTTGTGGACTAATTTCCAATCCGTTATATGACATGTTTAGCAAACGATTCCATTATTTTATATTCATTTGAAGAACTACATCACGACTAACGGAGGTTACAATAAATAGATGGGTATGGTATGTCCAGTTAGGGTTTGGATACACGATGTTTTGGGCGATTTATAGATTTGACTTGATACCTGGAAATGCCAGGCTAAACGCTCCATCGTTGAGATATAAAGGAACCTATATCTCCACCTTTAGAATCGATAGGCCTCTGTAGAGCGAGTCCATCATTTTTCTTGCTTTCATGAAGAATTTACAGCATCATTAAAACCATCGAATCAAGTCTCTTAGTTTTTCTTTTACCGTTTAACCTAGGGTTTGGCCGTATTTCCTCCTCAAAGATTGAATAGAGGTTCGTATCTATTAAGACATTTAGGAATTCCATACCAGCGATAGACGAGAATATTATTGGCAATGTTTTAACTATAAAATATGCAGACTCAGAATATTATTGACAACGTTTTTTAACCAGAAAATATGCAGACTCAGAATATTATTGACAACGTTTTTTAACCAGAAAATATGCAGACTCAGAAAATTATTGGCAACGTTTAACCAGAAAATATGCAGACTCAGAATATTATTGGCAACATTTTAGCCATAAAATATGCAGACTCATAATATTATTGGCAACGTTTTAACCATAAAATGGGCAGACTCAGAATATTATTGGCAACATTTTAACCATAAAATATGCAGACCCAGAAATTTCTTTCTCCTCAGACCCAGAATTGCATTTCATAAATGAGTAACTAAGGCTAAGAAACATCTCTATTGCTCAAAACTGGAAGGGAACGAAAAGTGAAAACATGCAAGAACCTCATCCATTAATTAAAATTTAGGGGTCATGAAACCCAGGTAACTGAAAATTTTCCTTTAATTACAGTATTTTAGATAAGGTCGATAAAGTCCATTTAAAGATTTAGAAAAGGGCCCTGAATCGAAAAACTAATTAGTTCATTTTGCCCCTTTTAATCCTTCTCTCAAAAAACTAAGATCCTCATAAAGAAGTAGTATGAAATTGTTATTACATTAAGTTCGTAAGCAGCAAAACCCTAGGCCGCCTCGAACCATTGAAGCTTCCGAAAAACTAACCAGGTTATAAGATTAGCAAAAGCCCCTTGGTCGTTGGGGAAGGGTCTTTCCCAGGTTGTTCCTGTCATTGTATGAAGGCGAAAGAGCAATACCACTTACCGGAAAGGAAAGGCTCCCACTTTAACCTGCGTCGCTTCAAGTTGAAGACACCTACCATCAGGAGTAAAATTTATATTATTATCAAATGACGATGGACTGTTTTCAAAACTAACAAAACCAGAAAAGGATTCTGAACCGAGGTATTAGGAAGTTACCTCTGCAGTATCGCAGGGAAGTGGATACGTCTCTTAAACTGAAGAATTTCTGGAATAATCACGATGGCTCCAGACTGTAGGAAAAATCATTTTTTTAGGCCCAAAGCACCAGTTTAAGCTTGGGCAAAGTCTTTAAAACCTCACTCGAAGGCTAGAAAGTAATCGATCCAGAGAAGTTGAATATATGTTGAGGAGTTACTGTATTCCAAACACCGAGACCACCAAACCCTATCATTCCCAGGTGCAGGTGGCACCGTAGTATTCAAATACAATAAATGTAGTCACATGGCCAGACTAGAAGGTACTGAATACCCCAGTACGGGTAACCTGTCGGGATGCAGGTGGCACTTTCGACAACAGTTCCATCGATGGTGTCACATGGCTAAGTTACCTAGCTGAGCTTCACTGGTTGGTATGAAGTACCTGCAAATTAAATGTTAGAACAATTCCTTGACATTCCAATAAATTGAAGGGTTTACAAACCAGTTCTAACATATTAATATTACCTAGCTGTGCAAAACATATGGCAATCGAACCTTAGCGTTTGTTAGGATTGGATAATGTTAGTGCCTTTATTTGTCCTATTGACATGTCAATAAGATTCAAAGAAAAACGTGTTATCTTATACCTATATCTTTGATAAACATGGTACTGCATTTTGAAGTTTGGTGTTATTAAAAAGGGTTCGCTAAATGACTTTATCAATACAGTTCTAATACAACCTTGTCATCCTAGTTTTAATGTGTGCTTTGTGTGAGTCCAGTACTAGGTTAGAAGAATAACATTAAGGAATAACATTAAGGAATCTTTTCAACCATACCTTGTTACCGGCATCATGAGGAAACTTCAGAAGCATAGGAACCTGCATACCAGTATACGAAGGGAAGTTTAGCCGTAGCTAAGTAAGTGGTATGTCCACATAATATCCTTCTAACTAGTAGGAACACAAGGGTAATAACATAAGTAAGAACAACGTTACGAAGGCATTAATTATATTAGATAATTGAATAACATACTTCTGCCTTCTGTAAAGAGAAAGGAACTACAAAAAGAAGAAGAAAAAATAAAAATAAAAATTTAACGAGATTTCACATATGGTATCAGAGCTTGATTCAACCCTGTCGCCTTGGAAACACCTAGCTTTTGTTGCACTTTAAATAAAAATTTCTAATAATGTATTCGGATGTTGTATGCATTTGTTCCAGTTTAATTTTTCAGATGACTTCGCACGAGGAATACGGAGAAGAGCCTGAAGGAAATGAACAGGCAAGAACAGAAGAACATTCTGAAGCAAGTCAGGTACTAGAAACCATGAGGAGCTTGATCGTGGAGACAAAGCTTCAAAGCGGACAATGAGCAGCTAAAGAAAGCTCAGGAAAAACAACAAGAAATCAATGAAATTTTGCTGCAGAGTCTTCACGAAAGGAATAATGGTGAAAAACAAAAGGAGGATACGAAGAGGAAAGAAGAGCCTAACGAAAGCGCTGAGAAAAAAGGAAATTCCTCCAATGAGACCCAGAAATCTGAGCATCAAGATAAGACCATGGGAAAGAGGAAGGTTGACCACCTGGAGGGTAAATTCAAAAAGATAAAACCTACCAGCTTCGATGGAGAATCAAAAACTAGTCAAGAAGCGGAAGCCTCGCTGCTGGACATAAAGAAGTACTTTCAGATTTACAACTACTCCAGCAATATGAAAGTCAGAATGGCTATGTATAATCTGAAGGGAAAGGCCAGCATATGGTGGCAAGACCTGAAGATTTCCCAGGGATTGAAAGAAAAGAACCTTGAATGGTCAGAATTCAAGAAATATTTCAAGAAACAGTACCTATCCGAAAGTTATTACGAAAGAAAAACCAAGGAATTCTACGAATTGAAGCTGGGCCAAATGACAATGGAATATCTTATCAATAAATTCTTAGACTTGTTACGGTTCGTTCCATACATCAAGGAAGAAAAATTGAAGGTACAGCGGTTCTTAAGCTGTCTGCCACAGTCATATAAAGATCGAATTGAATTCGACAATCCAAGAACGTTAGATGAAGCACTGAGAAAGGCCATACTATGTTTTGAGCAATACAAACAAAGGAATGATACTACTAAGGCATGGAAGGATAAGAAACAGGAAAAGTTTAACCAGCGGAAGAAAGGTTTCAAACCCCCACCTTTCAGGAACATGCCCAAGAACTTCCAAGGAAATTCATTCCCTAAGAATGAACAGTTGCAGCAGAGAACCTTTAAACCCTCTAACATGGGAATAAAAGGAAGTGTTGGTAATCCTAAGGAACCACTGAAGTGTTGGGAATGTGGTGAAGCCCATTTATGCAGAAATTGTCCACGATACAATGAAGCAAACAGGATGTTGCATAATATACAAGAGGCATCCACGGTGGGAGACATTGGGAAAAGTTATCACCGAATTAATGCAGCCTTGGAAGATCGACAGGAAGATCATCAATCTGCTATTGTGGAAATTGAAGGTAAAATTTATGACCATGTTTGTACTGTTTTAATTGACCCAGGGGCAACCTTAAGCTACATCACTCCCAAGATGATGGAGCACTGCCAACTCATCAAGGTAAAGCACCCTAAACCCTGGTTAGTTCAGTTAGCTACAGGAGCAAAGAGGAAGGTAACTGAATATATATCTGACTGTGAACTTCAAATACAAGACCACAAAACAAAGATCAATTTAAATGTGTTACCTTTAGGATCATATGACATGATAATAGGTATGGACTGGCTGGAAAGATATAAGGTAGTACTGAACTGCTTTACCAAAAACTTTACCTACATTGCTGAAGACCAAATTCTAAGAACAGTGAGTGGAAAACAAAAACATGTCTCTGTTAGGCAGATTTATGCCATGCAGTTAAAGAAGTGCATGAGAAAAGGATGCAAGATTTACGTTGTAAGAGTATCTGATTTACTCCTCAATGGAAGTCAAACTTCCATAGCAGAGCATCCTGTCTTGGGTGAGTTCCTAGAAGTATTTCCAGAAGAAATACCGGGGTTACCCCCTCAATGAGAAATTGATTTTTCCATTGAACTGTTACCAGGATCAACACCAGTGTCAAAAATACCTTATAGAATGAGTATCCCAGAATTGACGGAATTAAAAATTCAGATTCAAGAATTACTAGACAAAGGGTATATAAGACCTAGTGTCTCACCTTGGGGTGCACCGGTCCTTTTTGTCAAGAAAAAAGATGGGACTCTAAGACTATGTATCGACTATAGGCAACTGAATAAGGTAACTGTTAAGAATAAATACCCCTTACCACGAATTAACGACTTGTTCGACCAAGTAGGGGGAGCCAAAGTCTTTTCCAAATTAGATCTTCGATCTGGGTATCATCAGATTCGAATTAAAAATGAAGACATCAGTAAAACTGCATTCCGAACTCGATACGAACACTACGAATTTGTAGTGATCCCATTCGGTCTAACCAATGCCCCTGCCACATTCATGTGCCTAATGAATGGTATCTTCAACAAATACATAGACCAATTTGTGCTGGTTTTTATTGATGATATCCTAATATACTCCAAGTCGGAGGAAGAACATGAACAACATATAAGAATCGTATTGCAAACCTTGAGGGATCATAAATTGTATGCAAAGTTGAAGAAATGTGAGTTTTTTAAAAAGGAGATCCAGTATCTAGGCCATATTATTTCTACGGAAGGAATTTTAGTAGACCCACAAAAAATAAAAGCCATAGCGGATTGGCCTGTACCGAGAGATGTGGCTGATATTAGATCTTTCATGGGACTCACCGGTTATTATCGGAGGTTCATTGAGGGATTCTCAAAGATCGCCTATCCCATTACTTCATTACAGAAAAAGGGGATTAAGTTTGTTTGGTCCTGCAAGTGTCAAGAAAGTTTTGAACGACTTAAGGATTTGCTGACCAAAGCACCTGTTCTAAAAGTAGCAGACCCATGTAAAGGATACACAGTCTGTACGGATGCTAGCAAAGAGGGAGTAGGAGGAGTACTGTCCCAGGACGGACATGTAGTGTGTTATGAATCACGGAAGCTAAAGGAGCATGAACGCAACTACGTGGTTCACGACTTGGAATTAACGGCAGTAGTACACGCACTGAAAATGTGGCGTCACTACCAGCTGGGAAAAAAATTTCTGTTACTAACAGATAACACTTGTGTCAAGAACTTATTCAACCAGCCAGGGCTCAATTCCAGACAAGCAAGGTGTATGGCCTTTTTAAGTGAATTCGACTTTGACGTAAAACATATAAAAGGTAAGGAAAATACAGTGACAGATGCACTTAGTCGAAGGACCCACGAGGTGTACGAGATAATAATGAGTCAACCATAAAGTAATCTCATGGATAAAGTAATTGTGGCGAGCAAACAGGATGCATAATACATAAATCTGCAAAGTAAAATTCAGCAAAATGAGATAAACGTGAACGAGACAGATTTAAAAATGGATCAGAAAGGTCTGATTTGGTTCAAAGATAGGCTGTACATGCCTAATGTTGCAGAAATTAAATTTTTTATCCTAAATGAGATGCACAAAACCCCTTTTGCAGGTCATCCCGGGTATCAAAAGATGATAACAGCCCTTAGAAAACAGTTCTTTTGGCCTAAATTAAAAACTGATCTAGCTGATTATTTATCTAAATTTTTGGAATGTCAACAGGTGAAGGCAGACCATAGACATCCTGCTGGTTTATTACAACCATTACCAATTCCTGAATGGAAATGGGAAGTGATCTCACTAGATTTTATCACAGGTTTGCCGAGAACACAGCGACAACATGACTCTATAATGGTGGTGGTTGACAAATTTAGCAAATCTGCACATTTCATTCCGGTAAAAACCACTTATAAGGAAGCAGATATTGCAGGAATATTTCTAAAAGAAATATTCAGATTACACGGAGTATCAAAGATGGTAATTTCAGATAGGGATGTGAAATTTACCTCCAAATTCTGGAAATCTTTATTTGCAGGTCTAGAAACAAGAATTAATTTCAGCACGAGTTATCACCCTGAAACGGATGGACAAACTGAGCGTACCAATCAGATCATTGAAGATATGCTAAGAATGTACGTCATGGAAAAAACCACCAAATGGGAAGACTATTTACATCTGGTAGAGTTCGCTTACAACAACGGGTATCAAGCATCATCAAGAATGAGTCCATTCGAAATTCTTTATGGAAGGAAGTGCACTACCCCAGTTAGCTGGGATAGCCCGGTCGATCGTCTGTTGGTAGGACCGGATTTGCTGCGGGATATGGAACAAATAGTCCAGAAGGTGCAGAAAAATTTAAAGGTGGCTCAGGACCGCAAAAAAAGTTATGCTGATCTAAAAAGAAAGGATAAGGAATTTTCAGTGGGAGAACATGTGTACTTGCGGGTTAAACCAAAGAAAAGCTCACTCCGACTAGGGAGTTGCACTAAACTGGCACCACGATTCTGTGGGCCCTTCCAAATACTTGAGAGGATTGGACCTGTAGCTTATAAATTGGCTTTACCAGCACATTTAAAAATTCATAATATTTTTCACATTTCAGTACTGAAAAAGTATATTCATGACCCCACTCATATTATTGATTGGAATTTGATTCAGGAGGCTCCAGAAGGTGAATTTCAAGTGGAACCTTTACGCATTCTGGAAAGGAAAGAAACAGTACTTCGGAACCGAGCCATCGCTCAGGTAAAGGTGCAATGTAAGCACTTTTGTGATATTCCTCCTTTATGACCGGTTATGGTAAAAAAGAAAATATAATAAAAATGAAAACATTGTTGTACACTTGGTTACTAGTCAGGAGCTCAAGGCCAAGGCCCCCACTAGTGGACCTTGAAATTATTATTATAGTATTTCCTAAGCTTTAGATGTTATTGTAAATCTAAAGGACTAAAGGAGGTGACACAACTTAACAATGGACGACTAAATACGCTAAGAAGGAAAGTGATTGGTAGGGTGACCATCAAGATCTAGCGATAGGTGGTGGGTATCATCTTGGTGACGTAGGCAATTAGAGGAAAGTAACGACCTATTTAGTCGACCTTAGGTGAGCGATCCTAAAATTAATAACTAACTCGTCGCAAGGGTTGAAGAACTCTTAAAATGACGTATTCTCTAAGTTAAAGAAAAAGTTAAACTTTCAGTATATAATCCTCACTATAACTAATCAATCACCTTGAGTTATTCTTATTCTCGTTTTAAGTAAACGTTAGTGATTATTAATCACAAAGTAAGTAATCTAGCCCCTATTACATTTTATGATCAAGCTAGCTACTATTTTAAATCAAGACTAAGTAGTCATCCTTATTATCTGGTTTCATATCAAATCACATACTTAATGTATTGAAAATATAAAAGATGAAGTTACTTTTATCAAGTATTTAATTGTATAAGCTGAATTAATATGTGATATTATACACATATGAAAATGAATTCAAGTTATGAAGATTTTCGCTAAGGAAAACTAACTTTAGCCTAAATCACTAGAGGTAGCACACTTAATATCTTGTCATATTTATATGTGTTACCAAATAAAGAAAACTACATTAAATTACTAATTGTGGATAGCCATATATAAGTGGAAAGCTAAACTCAAATTTTGGCGTATTTATATATATGCCACGTTTTTACATATATGAAATATATATGTATTCAAAGAATTAGAAAAAGAGATAAACTCATACCTTGAAATGAGGATTATTTCCCGATTTGGCAGACTCCACGAAGTGGGGTATTGGTTGATTTATGAAAATAAAGTAAACATATATCTCATATATACTATTGAGTAAAGATTATAAGTAAGAGCACTCCGAGTCTTACCATTGCCAATTTTTTCCCTGCGCGAAATACCTTGGTAAGTTCGCCTGCACCACTTGTCAAATTTCCATCGACATCTGTCAAGAAGAAGCTTTAGGAGAAAACTGTTTCGGGAGGGAGATATAGTATCCACGTGCTAGGGTGAAGAGATCCCGGCATTGGTGTAACAACATTTGGGTGTTATGATGCTCAACAACGATGCGATAGAAAAGGGGAGGGAGAATGAGAAGTCGGGGGGAGGGTGAGCGATTTCGGCGAAAGGATATCTAAGTCAGGTTACCTGTAGGTGTTCATAAGGACTCAGGCCTTCGACGACTGCACTTCTGCGTGAATGGTCGATTTACTTTTATATTTTGCCGAGACTTCAGATCGGCTCGGCCTGGAAACAAGCTCGAAACCTGGTCCTAAATCTTTTTCGTTGTCTGCCCTGGTGAGTTCATAACGTGATTGGATTGCTAAATTCGTTTCTCTGTATGAATCCATTAAGCTTGCCGGAATTGGAGTTTCTGCATTATTTTCAATCTTTCCAGGATGGATCTCAAATAGTAAATATGTGAAATATAATTGCATCATTGTAATGCCGATTTTCTGTCAGGAAGGAATAGCCGAGATTCAAAAATAGAATTTCACCATTTTTTTTTAATATCGATTTTTCTGCCACGAAGGAATAACCCAGATATGCAATAGAGATCTGGTTTACATCATTTAAACGTTGCATTGGATCTCAAATAGCAAATATGTGAAATATAATTGCAACATTGTTAATGTCGATTTTTTGTCAGGAAGGAATAGCCGAGATTCAAAATAGAATTTGCACCATTGTTAATATCGATTTTTCTGCCAGGAAGGAATAACCCAGATCTGCAATAGAGATCTGGTTTACATCATTTAAACATTGCATTGGATCTCAAATAGCAAATATATGAAATATAATTGCAACATTGTTAATGTCTATTTTCTGTCAGGAAGGAATAGCCGAGATTCAAAATAGAATTTGCACCATTGTTAATATCGATTTTTCTGCTAGGAAGGAATAACCCAGATCTGCAATAGAGATCTGGTTTACATCATTTAAACATTGTATTGGATCTCAAGGATCATAGTTCATTCCTAGGCATTGGACATCACTTTTAATGTGGGTTTTTCTATCAGTAAAACTTAGCCCCGTTTGTGAAGTAGGGATTGCAGGGTATATGCTTTACATTGGCAAATTTCTGGTCCTTCCATGATCGCAATAAACGCCTTGACCTAGAGACAAGGTTATAGTTTCATGTCTGCAGTTAAAGATCGATTTGCTTTCAGGAAAGAATAGCGCTGAATAGGAAAAGAGAGCATAGTTTTCTTAGATCTCAGTATGAACCGAGTTAGCCGTTTTACTTTTCATTGGTTACTACAATGGTTTAAAGGATCTTTCTATGGAACAAATATAGCCTAGTGTAGCTATAGCCCGTCCGTATGTTTGTTTTATCAAGTTATTATCTGCCTTCATTTTAAATCTCTGGATAGAATCAAGCTAGAACAGCCTAGCTGAGATACATTGTTAATAAGAAGTCGAGGCATGGTGTATTATCTCAGCCATTAATAAGCTACCTTTGTTCAAGTTTATCAAAAGGGAGTTTACAAAAGTAAAATTCTGGATCGGGATCCTTGATCCTTAACAGAGATTCCATAGGGTTTGTTTTTCCAAATCGTATGGGTCTTGGTACATCATTGCTTAACGATCTATGGACAGAGATTCCGCTTGGTCTTTCTGTATAGTATAGGCCTTCTTGTGAAAACTCGTTGAACTCGGACCTCTGTTTTTCATGCTCGGTATGATTCCTAGTTGTGATCTCAGTAGATAGAATTGTCGTGTTTTATTTCCTTTGCGATTATATTTGTTCTAGGATGCAAACTACACATTTTAGTCATACCAAGACAAGTCTTGTAATTTAGGTTGGTGTTGGGGCGAATACCAGCATTTTTAAATATTTAATAATATTCGAGAGAAGTCTTGTAAGCCTATGCTGACCCTCGTGTAAATACCAGCAGTTATAAATAAATATTAATACCAAGATGGATTTGGAACTTGTACATAGATGTAGGTGTTGGAATGGAAATTATGTAGACGGTTACTCAATCACCATGCTGGTTTGAAATTGCATTTTCGTCCAGCATTGGATCTCTGCCTTTTTACTAACCATTAATCTTTCATTGCGAGTTTTTCTTCTTTATTGATGCCACGTCTGACTCTCCGCTTAGAGATGGATAGGGATATTGTACTGTGCGTTAAAAAATGCTCAAAGTCCTTGTGTGGTAAATCGATCTGATTAGAACCCTTCGGTTATATTATGGATTGAGATTTATGGTTCCTCCATCTTGTGCAAGGTTTCATTTACTCTGTCGATAATGCACACAAAGATTTCAAGGGTTCAGCATTGTGTAATTATTACTGCTCTGTCGATTTGCATACCAAGGTTTCGGTGGCTACATGTTGTATCTTTTATTTTTTTTCTATTGTTTATTGTTGTCGATCGCTTATTGAGGTGCCTGCATTGTTGTGATTTTTATAGGCTATTCACTTATAGATCCCTGTCGTATTTTTGTTATAATCAACGATTGAGGACATACAGTCATTGTCTTATGTTTTGTACTAACAAGTGTTTATGCCATTGTTTTGGTATAGAGATGATTCTGGCTTAAGAGGCCTACAAGGGTAGCATAGTCTGCAAGAGAGTAGAAACTAAAAAGGGCAACAATGGCATTGCCGGATGTAACCCCTTGTGGCTAAATAATAAAAGAATGCACACACCTTTTGTGGACTAGCCCGTGTATGGGTGAACCACGTTATATTTTGCCTCCCATGTTTCCTATGGTGTTTCTCAATGTGTTTTATATATGAGTACTTGTTTCTGTCCTTGAAATGTTTATGATTACTTTGATGTATATAATTCATATAGAAGGTTGGTTGTGGATATAATGCTTCTCTTATGATTATGATTGTGTTGTTACCATTGAGATTGTTTTATGGAAAGCAGTATATGTTCCTTAAAGGATGTATATTAAGACATAATGAAGTTTGTGTTTCCCGCAAGATTTAAGAAATGGTTGACATCTTAATTTAAGCACTGATTTAGTAAAAACATCTATCTATTCATGCAAAAATGACGGGAGATAGTACTTAATATACATGAGTTTCATTGAGGGATCTTTTCCTTGATTATTATAATGACATTTTTAAACAGTAATAAACATTGCAAGGTTTTAATTATTGTAAGCAATAAATTAAGAAAGTAAACCAACACTTTTTATTTCCGCATATATTTTAGTGGCATTTTAGGCACTTAGAAAAGTTTTAAATTTTACGAAATTTTGGGTTCGTGACATATGGTATCAGAGCATTAGGTTGCAACACTAGGGCCTAATGAGCTCAACATGCGATAAGTAAGTATGAAGGTTGACTAATCAAGTATTTGTGTTTCATTTTGGATGCATGGATTGTACTAGAGGAGAGGAAAATGAATCTCCAAGCTCGACTTCAAGTTTCTTCCGCCAGAGCACAGGTTGCAAACACTTGGGCTTATTGAGCTCAATTGGAGAAGAACAAATACAAGTTGGTCGGACTAGAAAAGGAGCTGCATTCTATAAGCCAAGAATAAAATGTTCACTTCCAAAGAATCGTCAAGAGGTAAGCGACAAAACTTCTTGAAATCGCAAGTAAGTACGTATGAGTTTACTGAAGAGTTATAATTAGAGTATCTATTTGTGAACATTACATAAGTTCATGATCTCCTATGGATGACACTAGACGATGAATATCTCCTCACCCTTTACAATTAGTTTCATTGAATGACAAGAAAGTACTCTTTTAATTAGTTAGATTATTGGGGGTAAGTCCTTATGAAATGGGTACTTGTAAGTAGAGTAAAAGCACGTTTTGAAAATTATCCTAACTATTTCACAGTGAAGTTTATAGGCTAAGGAAGTCTCCTAATTTGTTTGACCTTAGATAACTAAGTAAACTTGATTGACCAATAGTCTAGATTTCCAAATATAAAATTTAGATGGGGAATGTAAGCAACTTAAATCTGTTAAAAGATCCATTAAGTTCATATCAAAAGTAAGTCTTTATGTTAAAAGGTCCATTCAAGATTTGATAGTTTGGGTCAGTCTTGGGTTTGAACTATGTAAGAAACGATCAGGTTCCGTTTACATATAAGTTACCTTAAATAAGAAAGTTTATAAATTTATAATGCGGTTGACCTTAGTAGTAAAATCTGTAAAGGTGTATGCTGCCGGAGGAGTCATTGCGAATTTAATAATACGAGTTATGAGGAAAGCATAATTATCTGATGTTAAGTTGTTGTTTTATTCCATAAGAAGTATAGTTTGGCTAGACTAGGATGTCTGGTTCCTTTTAAACAAAGAAATTAACTTTAATTGGTGTGAAGTTTTCGATGACTAGGAAATTGTGAGATTACAAAGGAGAAAAATGTTAATAGTCTCCTTGCTAATCAATTTCATTCTAGTATGTAGTTGTAGAGTATAAGTAATCATAATACGATTTTTGTGACATTGAAGCATGCTCGTACCCTTACATATAAGTGCAACAAAAGGAAAATGGTTATAATTACATATACCTGTGAATATTAATCAGTTAATACATATGATGAGAATGCATGAGTACCTTTTATATATACCTCTTATTTCAGTAATTTCTACTAAGATAGACGTGGGAAACAATGAGTAATAGTGACACTTTTATTTGCTCAATATTTATGATGACTTGCTATCCATGTACCACTATATGTTTGCTCAAATTGATTATTTTTGTTAACAGATAGATTATTGGAAACCTAGAACCAACATGAAATAAATACAGGTGAGTAGGATGCTGTAATCTTCTTACGTCCTTATGTTGCCACAAGGAATGACTGTTTTTATTTATTATGTGTTAAGGAAACATTGATGACATGGAATTTGCAGGGTAGATCAGAAGTGATCTTTGAGACAGTAATCGAGGTATAAGCTTTTATGAAACAAGTAAAAAAATGATGTTTGAACATATGTTATATATACGATTGTTCTTATGATTTAATTACCTTTATACGACCAACACTTTGAATGTTGTAGTCAAGCAAATGCTATCTTCCACACATCACTGCCTGACACCCATCAATGGGTAAATGGGGAATATATATCGATTCATGTATAATACTAATACGTGATGATACGAATAAAATGGAACCTCGGCAGATGAAGGTGAGCTATGCGGTCGCCTTTACAAAGGTACATGGTTATCTGTATATGGTATGTAAGTTCATTTTAGACAATTAGTTATATCTATATGATGTTAGGGTATACAAAAGGGGTTGTATAACTAAAAATAGGAATTGTGTTGAAATGGTGAAAGCTAACATTCGAGGTTAAATGATCATTGGTATATCATGTTCAAAGCATTATGAAATCTTATAAGCTAGATATGTGTTGTAACGTATCCAAATTTCAGACATTTGGAAAAATGAGTAAAATTTTAAAATTTCTCAAACATAGATGATAACAAAAATATGTAACATACTAATCCCTTTTTGAAACACCACATCGGTTAATCACTCATTACAATATATAGAATATACATAGGTTTAGCTTCTAAACTCTTATAAACTATTTTTTAAAACAACATGTAAAGGACACCTTAACTTGTTTTAACATTCTCATAGACTCTTATTAAATAACCATGCATGCCATTGTGTTGAAACCTTTTTGCACATCTTTATCTTATAGTCAATAAGAAAACAACTTCATTGATAACAACATTAACAAGATCATAAGGCGAATGTATTAGCAATATACATCACAATCACTTTGTATATGAATCGTATACATCAAATAATCATAACCACTTTTAAAGACAGAAACCAGTACTCATACATGAGACACATTGAGAAACACCATCGAAAACATAGGAGACAAAATATAACGTGGTTCACCCAAACTCGGGCTAGTCCACAAAGGTGTGTGTGCAGCTTTTATTATTCATCAAAAGATAATTTACAACTACAACCCAATGGTTGTTTTAATCATCTTCCAGCTTTTTCCAAGCTTCTCAAATGAATGAGTGTTTAAAACATTGAAGCCAACCTCTAATAGAGAATAGAAAACTATTTCAGTTGAGACATAGTGTAACTTATTCATATTTCTATTTAGATAAGTTACTCTCCTTTAACATGTAATTAAATAAATTAACCTTCACTTTAATAAAGTGATGAATGAGGAGTCATATATAATGATACCATATTATGTGCATTTGAAAAGGGTTCAAATACGGTTTCACCGTCACTTAGCATAACCATGTTAGTAATACCATAAATATTAGCGATGTAAGACTAGACCACCAAATCGCAGGTCTATAAATATTATTGCAAAAGACAGAGATACATTCTGGTCCCTATAATCATAGGTATATAATATATAACTCTGTCAAAAATCTATATCACTGACACACATCAAAGACTGTGAAGATTACCCCAAACGATCCACGCAGTCAACAACATACAAATTATTAAGGCAAATAGTTACAAGTCTCTCGGCTATCCAACACGTAGTTGTAACCAAAACTACATTATTGAACCGAACTAGGAAATAGCTTGGTATTAACGCCAAAACTTATCGATAAATATTAAACTAAACATTCATAGCTTTCATAAAGCAATCCCAATTACGAGTATGAGAGCTGGTTGGCACAAACTCAGACAGAGACTAATCGCAACGGAGTTCAACTCGGTATCTATCGTTGGCATGTATAACTATTCACACAAAATATAAAAAGAGCTTATACACGATAGAGAGAGCACAATCGCTGTAGCAATACAAGCGGAGATAACTGTTGTTACAACAATGGAAAAAATATGAAAACTGAAACGTTATCGTTACACCATATACAACATATAAAAACATATTAACCGAAACAATCAGGGATCGGGCCTCCCCTCTTGGGCCATCTCCTACCATCGGAGAGATCAATCATGAACAACATTATATATGTAAGTAATAGTAGAGTGTAACGTCATGGATCAAATCTCCATCCTATAAACAGCGTTCAGTAGAATTTCACCCATCAAAGGAACCTCAGAGATCACCCCTCTCGGCTAGTGGTTTATAATAATGGTAGAAACGTTCTCGGCAAATGTAAAGAGGTACAAATATCATTGCACTCTAAGAAAAATGAAACCAGAAAAAAAAACAGCGTCTTCAACCAGACAGAGCATAAAAACCCTCAGCAGAGATCAATCGGTAGGTATGTAAATAACACTAATCCTATCCTCTATCTTTATAGAGCAATAATGAAGTAGGCTGGTTTTCATGTGTGGCACAGCAAACATGGATTCGGAATCTGAAACAAGAACGTATTCTCACTGAGCTTGGGCAAAAATACAATTCCTATGGCAGCTTAAATAATCCAAGGAGAATTTGTGATCAACACAACAACGTTTTTGTTGGCAGTATTCATGAAAAGAGATCCTAAGATCGATGCTTTTATTGGCATTCTAAATACCTAGTAGAACGAGAATATTCAAATTAGAGAGTTTATCGACCAATAGCTTCTTAAATCAACCACGACTTCATGTGAAAATTAAGAGCATTCATATAGGTAACATATGAAATGTGTATACCAGGTTTTTGACTCTAGAGAGTCTTTCCATGGTCTTTGTGCAGTATTAAACAATAACCCAGAAACCATTTCCGAAAACAACTACACGAAGATAATAACAAATCCAACAAAAATAAAACAGAGACTCACTTACAGACATTTGTTGGCAGTCATTTCACCGATCAGTATGGCTACCTGTATATCCATTTCGATATTGGCCTCCTCCTATTGCAGAGGTCCCCTCGTAATTAGATTTCCCCAAATGGCGATTTCTCCAAACGCGAGCTTTATCCTCCATCGCAGAAAGACATTTGTTGGCAGTCCTTTCACCGATCAGTATGGCTGCCTGTATATCCATTTCGATATTCGCCTCCACCTATTGCAGAGGTCCCCTCGTAAATAGATTTCCCCCCCAATTTTTCCAATCGATCACTGTCTCCTCCCTTAAACTCTACTCGTTGGACTTGAAGATACGCAACCAAACACAGATTCCCCCCTCCGAGATGTTTCCTCCCTCTCTATCATCACCTCTCGCCGAGCTCCTGCTACGCCTGGCTGGCAGAAGTCCCGATTTCTATGGTACAATTGTCGGTTAACTCCATAGCTGCGATCTCCATCCACTCTATTCACAATCTAATCCCGTCCATTCTGATTTCTCCTCAACAAACTAATCTCACCTCCCCGTACTTGCCGAGCGTTTTTCTCCCCGTAACTCGGTGTGTGGAGATGTACTAATTAAAGCCACTTGAATACTCCACCTTCCCCAATCTAACATTGGAGCTAACGCTAGTGTGGTGGAGATCGTGGGAGTAATACTGAGCTCTAGATGATAATCTAAATCAAAACCCAGCTGAGTGAGTGGTGTAAACAACTCCGCATTTCAAGCAAAAATTATTGTTTATTTGTTAAAAGATCACCCCCTCAACTTCCTACGTGGAAAAATTAGAATGGGATGTGCTCTCGGCATCCTTCGTGCCTTCGTGGAAATAGTAAGTATTCAAGCTCTTTATCTTCCTTTTTTTTTTCTTTCTTTATACTTTGAAAAAAAATCAATTAATTTCAAAACAATAACATTTTATCATTATGTTACTTTTTGACATATAAATCTCTAAATAATCACCTTGTTCTTATGCCATTATTTATTTATTAACCATTCAAGACATATAACAATATATTTCGATTATATGTCATTTAGGTAAGTAAAATGTATATATATTTATATACTCTACTTCCTTCTTAATCAATCTCTTTTCCTGAGATAGTATTTTAACTACAATATTCATATTAGTTCATCTATAAATAAAATCTATCTTTGTGGCTTACTCAAAATAGGATTAGAGTAACCTAAGCCCCAGTATCTTAGCTAGATACTCAAGATGAATAATAATCTAGGACGAACTTATATCCGTACCCTTTGTAATCACTTGGATTTCCTAGTCAGTATATTTTCTTATAGGTGGGTTTTGTTATTTTTAGCCGCATTACCATCTTCTAGTTTTAAATTAAGACTTATAATCATAAAACTAGCTCGAGGTCCACTGGTGTGGCCTTGGCCTTGAGCTCCTCACCAGGGTCATTTACGTACTACAGTTACAAAAAATAACAAAGTAAAGATTAAAATAGGTCATAAAGGAGGGATATCACATCCTCATCCCCTTTAAAAATAACACCGTCCTCGGTGTTCACTCTTCTCTTGGAGTAATCATTTGTACCGTAGAACTGGAATTTAAAAGAAACAATGTTTAGTAACAACTTGACATCAACTTCATAATCAATCTCATAAACATAAATCATGAGTTCTCTATTGCACATATCACTTGTAATATATATGGAATAAATCTAGTGTTCCATGATTGTATACCGTTGACGAAATCAACAAATAGCATTCACTTGATCCAGGAAATTCTTGCCTAACACCTTAGTGCTCACGCAGCAATCCTTTCTCTCATGCCTTGCCTAACACCTTAGTGCTCACGCAGCAACATTTCTCTCATGTTTTGCCTAACACCTTAGTGCTCCCGCAGCAACATTTCTTTCATGTCTTGCCTAACACTTTAGTGCTCACGCAGCAAACATTTCTTTCATGTCTTGCCTAACACCTTAGTGCTCACGCAGCAGACATTTCTATCATGTATACTAAGCAGCGTCCTGCCTCCCACATATACATTTTCTTATAGCTTGCCCAGGTCTTACAGCCAGCCGATTCTCCGAGAATCCTAGTGGCTGTTCAATCCCTGATTTTAGGGAGTATTTCAAATGCCATTACGACACTCTTTACACAATTCCCCTCAAGCCTTCTCGCTTGAGTCCCGGAATTTATTTCGATAACCAATCATCTCTTAATTCTTACAATTTTTTTAAATTACAATATATCTTGTAATAACGGTAAGTAGTTTCACTTATTTGCTTATCATTCATGATATGTAGCACACATCCATCACCAAATCAGGTTTTGTGCCATACTGTAATCCATGCTATAATAAAAGGTAATCACTTACTCTTGAGCGATTTTGTTCTGCTCAGCTTCACCAATGGACTTATAAGCCACGTTCCTTTTTGTTTATCACATTGGTCGTAATTATGATAACATCCTGAAAATGTTAGTAACTAAACAACATAATCCAATGTTAAGCCATGGTTATAAGTGTCTCGAAATATGACCAGTAAATAAGATGCATTAAGTGAATCATCACTTACTCTTGAGTGATTAACTCAGCTATTTATCCGCGTGAATACTCACTTCCATTTTGATTTGTTATATTCATAGCAAAATCCTGCATTGTTAGTTCATAACCACTATACAACATTTATTTATAGGAATTTTAATAGCACTAACACGTCTTTCACTTGTCTATTCCTTATCGACTCCTACTAAGAATAAAAATAAAATAAAATCATTCGAGTTTTACTCAAATGCTCATGAGTGATAAGCTAGATATGTATGGACTCAAGTTGTGATTTCTACTTATAGTGTCATCAGTGAAATAATATAATTTAACCACCCAACATTTATAACTTGCGTCGAGGTCTTGTTGACAAGGCGACATATACCTGCATAATATATTACGCTCTTCCATAAGTTCAACCGAGTTTTTGACCATCTATCATAATAACATAACCAAATATTGTAAGGAGGTTTTTCTTCTATGTATAAAAATAAGAAAGTCATCCTTCATACTACAATCTCCACATGTGGTTATCTAAAATAAACATTATTTCCATACTAAGCATAACCAACTCAATTAATAGGACTACATTCTTCTTTATCATGGGCATTACGATCACTTTACCTCAATCCTTTTCCTTCACTGTATTAAGTACCCATTTTTCTTGCATATGCCAACATCATGTGAGTAACAATAAATCGTCTACATATATACTTGCATATATTTTTCTAAGGATAATCACATACCTTTATGGGGGAGACTGCATATCGCTTTATTGTATGGCCCTCATATGCCAAGGTGTACTTTTAACTTGCATTAATACACATTAGTAATCCCCTCCATATCATAAAATCTATATATCAAAACGAAACAGATTATCAAGATATCCATGCATATAACATAAAGCTTTGATCACATAAAGGTATAATCCTTCTGTCAACCACTCCCAATATCCTAACATTCCTAGTAAGGATCCCTAAAGATAGAATATACAAAGATGAAATCATAACATTTCATCATATGCATCCTTTTAACTACTTAGAATACACATTTATACTTCAATATTCTTATACAATCCTATACCGCAAAGAGACAAGGGAATTCTTAACAATTATTCTTTTTATCCCTTGAAATCTTCAGATAAGGTTATAATGACGAAGGATACTCGTTTGTGGAAGTAGAGTTAATTCGAAGGTTATGAAAATCATTCACAAGGATGGCAATTTCCTAGTCATAGCAAATTTCACACAGTAGAATGTCCATTTAAACCAATGAAGTTAATTCCTATCTTTTCAATCTTTTTCCTTGAGGATGACCCTTTGTTAATCATGCATAAAAAGTCTTACGACTCTTCTAACCATCTATGGTTTGGATATATATATATATATGTATATATTTTATGTAACATTACTTACATTTAACCTTGAAGATCTATTATATATTTATTAGTTCAACTAATCATTCTTCTCTACCATGTCACATGTCCCATACAACAAATAAGTAAGAACACAAAACTAACATTCTAAATCGAAACCATCGCATGTAACATTCAATATAATGTACGACATCTTCTACACCTTTTCTCAATAGCATTTAGCTAATAAGGAGAATTTCAGGAGTTACTCCT
Organism: Larix kaempferi; assembly: GCA_027924585.1. Lineage (NCBI taxonomy): Eukaryota > Viridiplantae > Streptophyta > Pinopsida > Pinales > Pinaceae > Larix > Larix kaempferi. The sequence continues at coordinate 12,053,676 of BSBM01001048.1, forward strand.
TAGTACCATTTATGCATTTTTCTAATATAATAAGGATTATCTCAATCCTACAATCTTATGTACATAATTAATACAATCATTTCAGCATAAGTGCGAGAAATCAATAACCAAGTAATTCATGGCAAATTTATAGTCTTTCATATAGTGACCTAATTGCACCTTACTCATTTCATAATCCACATACTATATCAACTTTTCTAATCATCATAATACACAATTAGAGCAATCAAGTACTTATGATGAATGTCTATGACTTGACTCATATAAGTACTAAAACCTTACTTGTGGCATCAATCGACCGGGTAGGAGTATACATCTTTCATAGGGTGAATGATCCTAATTATGCTTATACAGCCTTCATAAACTTATGAACATTCAAGGCTCCTATGTTACTGTCGTTATGATCAATATACATGAAAATATTAACAAGATCACTAAGATAAAAATAGGAACATAGTCCAATTAATATAATCATTTTCAAAAATACTTTCTGGTCATTCAATGGAATTGCATGAGGAAATATTCATCCTCTAGTTTTTATCCATACAGGATCATTCAGATACGAAATTAAACATACAAACTGCTCACTCATCGACAATGCTTTTCCTTTAGAATGCTTCAACAAGTGGAGTATACTTACTTGCGATTTTAAAGACATCTTGTCGATTACCTCCTGCTGATTCTTTAGAACATAAATCCTTTGTTTGCGTCTTATCGATGGAGATCCCTTGACCAGCTTATATTATTTCTTCAGCTGGGCTCAACTAAGCCCGAGTGTTTGCAACCTGTGCTTTGGCGGGAGAAACTTGAAGTCGAGCTCGGAGATTCATCTTCCCCTCCTCCGATACAATCCATGCATCCAAAATGAAACGAAAACTATTGATTAGTAAACTTAAAACCTTCATACTCACTTATCGCATGTTGAGCTCATTAGGCCCTAGTGTTGTAACCTAATGCTCTGATACCATATGTAACGTATCTAAATTTCAGACATTTGGAAAAATGAGTAAAATTTTAAAATTTCTCAAACATAGATGATAACAAAAATATGTAACATACTAATCCCTTTTTGAAGCACCACATCGGTTAATCACTCATTACAATATATAGAATATACATAGGTTTAGCTTCTAAACTCTTATAAACTATTTTTTAAAACAACATGTAAAGGACACCTTAACTTGTTTTAACATTCTCATAGACTCTTATTAAATAACCATGCATGCCATTGTGTTGAAACCTTTTTGCACATCTTTATCTTATAGTCAATAAGAAAACAACTTCATTGATAACAACATTAACAAGATCATAAGGCGAATGTATTAGCAATATACATCACAATCACTTTGTATATGAATCGTATACATCAAATAATCATAACCACTTTTAAAGACAGAAACCAGTACTCATACATGAGACACATTGAGAAACACCATCGAAAACATAGGAGACAAAATATAATGTGGTTCACCCAAACTCGGGCTAGTCCACAAAGGTGTGTGTGCAGCTTTTATTATTCATCAAAAGATAATTTACAACTACAACCCAATGGTTGTTTTAATCATCTTCCAGCTTTTTCCAAGCTTCTCAAATGAATGAGTGTTTAAAACATTGAAGCCAACCTCTAATAGAGAATAGAAAACTATTCCAGTTGAGACATAGTGTAACTTATTCATATTTCTATTTAAATAAGTTACTCTCCTTTAACATGTAATTAAATAAATTAACCTTCACTTTAATAAAGTGATGAATGAGGAGTCATATATAATGATACCATATTATGTGCATTTGAAAAGGGTTCAAATACGGTTTCACCGTCACTTAGCATAACCATGTTAGTAATACCATAAATATTAGCGATGTAAGACTAGACCACCAAATCGCAGGTCTATAAATATTATTGCAAAAGACAGAGATACATTCTGGTCCCTATAATCATAGGTATATAATATATAACTCTGTCAAAAATCTATATCACTGACACACATCAAAGACTGTGAAGATTACCCCAAACGATCCACGCAGTCAACAACATACAAATTATTAAGGCAAATAGTTACAAGTCTCTCGGCTATCCAACACGTAGTTGTAACCAAAACTACATTATTGAACCGAACTAGGAAACAGCTTGGTATTAACGCCAAAACTTATCGATAAATATTAAACTAAACATTCATAGCTTTCATAAAGCAATCCCAATTACGAGTATGAGAGCTGGTTGGCACAAACTCAGACAGAGACTAATCGCAACGGAGTTCAACTCGGTATCTATCGTTGGCATGTATAACTATTCACACAAAATATAAAAAGAACTTATACACGATAGAGAGAGCACAATCGCTGTAGCAATACAAGCTGAGATAACTGTTGTTACAACAATGGAAAAAATATGAAAACTGAAACGTTATCGTTACACCATATACAGCATATAAAAACATATTAACCGAAACAATCAGGGATCGGGCCTCCCCTCTTGGGCCATCTCCTACCATCGGAGAGATCAATCATGAACAACATTATATATGTAAGTAATAGTAGAGTGTAACCTCATGGATCAAATCTCCATCCTATAAACAGCGTTCAGTAGAATTTCACCCATCAAAGGAACCTCAGAGATCACCCCTCTCGGCTAGTGGTTTATAATAATGGTAGAAACGTTCTCGGCAAATGTAAAGAGGTACAAATATCATTGCACTCTAAGAAAAATGAAACCAGAAAAAAAAACAGCGTCTTCAACCAGACAGAGCATAAAAACCCTCAGCAGAGATCAATCGGTAGGTATGTAAATAACACTAATCCTATCCTCTATCTTTATAGAGCAATAATGAAGTAGGCTGGTTTTCATGTGTGGCACAGCAAACATGGATTCGGAATCTGAAACAAGAACGTATTCTCACTGAGCTTGGGCAAAAATACAATTCCTATGGCAGCTTAAATAATCCAAGGAGAATTTGTGATCAACACAACAACGTTTTTGTTGGCAGTATTCATGAAAAGAGATCCTAAGATCGATGCTTTTATTGGCATTCTAAATACCTAGTAGAACGAGAATATTCAAATTAGAGAGTTTATCGACCAATAGCTTCTTAAATCAACCACGACTTCATGTGAAAATTAAGAGCATTCATATAGGTAACATATGAAATGTGTATACCAGGTTTTTGACTCTAGAGAGTCTTTCCATGGTCTTTGTGCAGTATTAAACAATAACCCAGAAACCATTTCCGAAAACAACTACACGAAGATAATAACAAATCCAACAAAAATAAAACAGAGACTCACTTACAGACATTTGTTGGCAGTCATTTCACCGATCAGTATGGCTACCTGTATATCCATTTCGATATTGGCCTCCTCCTATTGCAGAGGTCCCCTCGTAATTAGATTTCCCCAAATGGCGATTTCTCCAAACGCGAGCTTTATCCTCCATCGCAGAAAGACATTTGTTGGCAGTCCTTTCACCGATCAGTATGGCTGCCTGTATATCCATTTCGATATTCGCCTCCACCTATTGCAGAGGTCCCCTCGTAAATAGATTTCCCCCCCAATTTTTCCAATCGATCACTGTCTCCTCCCTTAAACTCTACTCGTTGGACTTGAAGATACGCAACCAAACACAGATTCCCCCCTCCGAGATGTTTCCTCCCTCTCTATCATCACCTCTCGCCGAGCTCCTGCTACGCCTGGCTGGCAGAAGTCCCGATTTCTATGGTACAATTGTCGGTTAACTCCATAGCTGCGATCTCCATCCACTCTATTCACAATCTAATCCCGTCCATTCTGATTTCTCCTCAACAAACTAATCTCACCTCCCCGTACTTGCCGAGCGTTTTTCTCCCCGTAACTCGGTGTGTGGAGATGTACTAATTAAAGCCACTTGAATACTCCACCTTCCCCAATCTAACATTGGAGCTAACGCTAGTGTGGTGGAGATCGTGGGAGTAATACTGAGCTCTAGATGATAATCTAAATCAAAACCCAGCTGAGTGAGTGGTGTAAACAACTCCGCATTTCAAGAAAAAATTATTGTTTATTTGTTAAAAGATCACCCCCTCAACTTCCTACGTGGAAAAATTAGAATGGGATGTGCTCTCGGCATCCTTCGTGCCTTCGTGGAAATAGTAAGTATTCAAGCTCTTTATCTTCCTTTTTTTTTTCTTTCTTTATACTTTGAAAAAAAATCAATTAATTTCAAAACAATAACATTTTATCATTATGTTACTTTTTGACATATAAATCTCTAAATAATCACCTTGTTCTTATGCCATTATTTATTTATTAACCATTCAAGACATATAACAATATATTTCGATTATATGTCATTTAGGTAAGTAAAATGTATATATATTTATATACTCTACTTCCTTCTTAATCAATCTCTTTTCCTGAGATAGTATTTTAACTACAATATTCATATTAGTTCATCTATAAATAAAATCTATCTTTGTGGCTTACTCAAAATAGGATTAGAGTAACCTAAGCCCCAGTATCTTAGCTAGATACTCAAGATGAATAATAATCTAGGACGAACTTATATCCGTACCCTTTGTAATCACTTGGCTTTCCTAGTCAGTATCTTTTCTTATAGGTGGGTTTTGTTATTTTTAGCCGCATTACCATCTTCTAGTTTTAAATTAAGACTTATAATCATAAAACTAGCTCGAGGTCCACTGGTGTGGCCTTGGCCTTGAGCTCCTCACCAGGGTCATTTACGTACTACAGTTACAAAAAATAACAAAGTAAAGATTAAAATAGGTCATAAAGGAGGGATATCACATGTGTAGTAGGAAATGACATCTTAGATGATTACATATGGATATTTTATTGAGAAAAATGATTTTCTTTTTGTTTAAAGAAGGGATCTTCTTACAATATTTGATTTTGTATATAAAGTGATACTAACAAGTGGAATTTGGCAGATGGTGAAATTTCTGTGAAGCTTGTGAAAATGCAAGAGCATGAATATTATGCATGGTAAAATAAGGGGGTGAGGATTTAAGATCCACATCACAACTGTTACAGATTCTTTTAAATTTTGATATATTTTTGATCGAGAAACTCGACCTAGATTGGTCAGAGTAATCGTATGGGTACAGAATGTAATGTGACGAAATAAATTGATTAAATTGAAAGAGATTTTTTCTTTTTTTTTCTAGACTCAAGCAAGGCGGCTTGGGGAAAATAAATTCCGGGACTCAAGCGAGAAGGCTTGAGGGGAATTGTGTAAAGAGTGTTGTAATGGCATTGAAATACTCCCAAAAATCAGGGATTGAAAAGCCACTAGGATTCTCGGAGAATCGGCTGGCTGTAAGACCTAGGCAAGCTATAAGAAAATGTATATGTGGGAGGCAGGACGCTGCTTAGTATACATGAAAGAAATGTTTGCTGCGTGAGCACTAAGGTGTTAGGCAAGACATGAAAGAAATGTTTGCTGCGTGAGCACTAAGGTGTTAGGCAAGACATGAATGAAATATTTGCCGCGTGAGCACTAAGGTGTTAGGCAAGACATGAGAGAAAGGATTGCGGTGTGAGCACTAAGGTGTTAGGCAAGAATTCCCTGGATCAAGTGAATGTTGTTTGTGATTTTGTCAAACAGTATACAATCATGGAGCGCTAGATCTATTCTAAATATTGCAAGTGATATGTGCAATAAAGAACTCATGATTTATGTTTCTGAGTTTGATTATGAAGTTGATGACAAGTTGTTACTAAACATTGTTCTTTTGAATTCCAGTTCTGTGGTACAAATGATGGCTCCAAGAGAAGAGTGAACACCGAGGACGGTGTTATTTTAAAGGGGATGAGGATGTGATATTCCTCCTTTATGACCTGTTATGGTAAAAAAAAAAATATAATAAAAATGAAAACATTGTTGTACACTTGGTTACTAGTCAGGAGCTCAAGGCCAAGGCCCCCACTAGTGGACCTTGAAATTATTATTATAGTATTTCCTAAGCTTTAGATGTTATTGTAAATCTAAAGGACTAAAGGAGGTGACACAACTTAACAATGGACGACTAAATACGCTAAGAAGGAAAGTGATTGGTAGGGTGACCATCAAGATCTAGCGATAGATGGTGGGTATCATCTTGGTGCCGTAGGCACTTAGAGGAAAGTAACGACCTATTTAGTCGACCTTAGGTGAGCGATCCTAAAATTAATAACTAACTCGTCGCAAGGGTTGAAGAATTCTTAAAATGACGTATTCTCTAAGTTAAAGAAAAAGTTAAACTTTCAGTATATAATCCTCAGTATAACTAATCAATCACCTTGAGTTATTCTTATTCTCGTTTTAAGTAAACGTTAGTGATTATTAATCACAAAGTAAGTAATCTAGCCCCTATTACATTTTATGATCAAGCTAGATACTATTTTAAATCAAGACTAAGTAGTCATCCTTATTATCTGGTTTCATATCAAATCACATACTTAATGTATTGAAAATATAAAAGATGAAGTTACTTTTATCAAGTATTTAATTGTATAAGCTGAATTAATATGTGATATTATACACATATGAAAATGAATTCAAGTTATGAAGATTTTCGCTAAGGAAAACTAACTTTAGCCTAAATCACTAGAGGTAGCACACTTAATATCTTTTCATATTTATATGTGTTACCAAATAAAGAAAACTACATTAAATTACTAATTGTGGATAGTCATATATAAGTGGAAAGCTAAACTCAAATTTTGGCGTATTTATATATCTTCCACGTTTTTACATATATGAAATATATATGTATTCAAAGAATTAGAAAAAGAGATAAACTCATACCTTGAAATGAGGATTATTTCTCGATTTGGCAGACTCCACGAAGTGGGGTATTGGTTGATTTATGAAAATAAAGTAAACATATATCTCATATATACTATTGAGTAAAGATTATAAGTAAGAGCACTCCGAGTCTTACCGTTGCCAATTTTTTCCCTACGCGAAATACCTTGGTAAGTTCGCCTGCACCACTTGTCAAATTTCCATCGACATCTGTTGAGAAGAAGCTTTAGGAGAAAACTGTTTCTGGAGGGAGATATAGTATCCACGTGCTAGGGTGAAGAGATCCCGGCATTGGTGTAACAACATTTGGGTGTTATGATGCTCAACAACGATGCGATAGAAAAGGGGAGGGAGAATGAGAAGTCGGGGGGAGGGTGAGCGATTTCGGCGAAAGGATATCTAAGTCAGGTTACCTGTAGGTGTTCATAAGGACTCAGGCCTTCGACGACTGCACTTCTGCGTGAATGGTCGATTTACTTTTATATTTTTCCGAGACTTCAGATCGGCTCGGCCTGGAAACAAGCTCGAAACCTGGTCCTAAATATTTTTCGTTGTCTTCCCTGGTGAGTTCATAACGTGATTGGATTGCTAAATTCGTTTCTCTGTATGAATCCATTAAGCTTGCCGGAATTGGAGTTTCTGCATTATTTTCAATCTTTCCAGGATGGATCTCAAATAGCAAATATGTGAAATATAATTGCATCATTGTAATGCCGATTTTCTGTTAGGAAGGAATAGCCGAGATTCAAAAATAGAATTTCACCATTTTTTTTTAATATCGATTTTTTTGCCACGAAGGAATAACCCAGATATGCAATAGAGATCTGGTTTACATCATTTAAATGTTGCATTGGATCTCAAATAGCATATATGTGAAATATAATTGCAACATTGTTAATGTCGATTTTCTGTCAGGAAGGAATAGCCGAGATTCAAAATAGAATTTGCACCATTGTTAATATCAATTTTTCTGCCAGGAAGGAATAACCCAGATCTGCAATAGAGATCTGGTTTACATCATTTAAACATTGCATTGGATCTCAAATAGCAAATATGTGAAATATAATTGCAACATTGTTAATGTCGATTTTCTGTCAGGAAGGAATAGCCGAGATTCAAAATAGAATTTGCACCTTTGTTAATATCGATTTTTCTGCCAGGAAGGAATAACCCATATCTGCAATAGAGATCTGGTTTACATCATTTAAACATTGTATTGGATCTCTAGGATCATAGTTCATTCCTAGCCATTGGACATCACTTTTAATGTGGGTTTTTCTATCAGTAAAACTTAGCCCCGTTTGTGAAGTAGGGATTGCAAGGTATATGCTTTACATTGGCAAATTTCTGGTCCTTCCATGATCGCAATAAACGCTAAGACCTAGAGACAAGGTTATAGTTTCATGTCTACATTTAAAGATCGATTTGCTTTCAGGAAAGAATAGCGCTTAATAGGAAAAGAGAGCATAGTTTTCTTAGATCTCAGTATGAACCGAGTTAGCCGTTTTACTTTTCATTGGTTACTACAATGGTTTAAAGGATCTTTGTATGGAACAAATATAGCCTAGTGTAGCTATAGCCCATCCGTATGTTTGTTTTATCAAGTTATTATCTGCCTTCATTTTAAATCTCTGGATAGAATCAAGCTAGAACAACCTAGCTGAGATACATTGTTAATAAGAAGTCGAGGCATGGTGTATTATCTCAGCCATTAATAAGCTACCTTTGTTCAAGTTTATCAAAAGGGAGTTTACAAAAGTAAAATTCTGGATCGGGATCCTTGATCCTTAACAGATATTCCATAGGGTTTGTTTTTCCAAATCGTATGGGTCTTGGTACATCATTGCTTAACGATCTATGGACAGAGATTTCGCTTGGTCTTTCTGTATAGTATAGGCCTTCTTGTGAAAACTCGTTGAACTCGGACCTCTGTTTTTCATGCTTGGTATGATTCCTAGTTGTGATCTCAGTAGATAGAATTGTCGTGTTTTATTTCCTTTGCGATTATATTTGTTCTAGGATGCAAACTACACATTTTAGTCATACCAAGACAAGTCTTGTAATTTAGGTTGGTGTTGGGGCGAATACCAGCATTTTTAAATATTTAATAATATTCGAGAGAAGTCTTGTAAGCCTATGCTGACCCTCGTGTAAATACCAGCAGTTATAAATAAATATTAATACCAAGATGGATTTGGAACTTGTACATAGATGTAGGTGGTGGAATGGAAATTATGTAGATGGTTACTCAATCACCATGCTGGTTTGAAATTGCATTTTCGTCCAGCATTGGATCTTTGCCTTTTTACTAACCATTAATCTTTCGTTGCGAGTTTTTCTTCTTTATTGATGCCACGTCTGAGTCTCCGCTTAGAGATGGATAGGGATATTGTACTGTGCATTAAAAAATGCTGAAAGTCCTTGTGTGGTAAATCGATCTGATTAGAACCCTTCGGTTATATTATGGATTGAGATTTATGGTTCCTCCATCTTGTGCAAGGTTTCATTTACTCTATCGATAATGCATACAGAGATTTCAAGGGTTCAGCGTTGTGTAATTATTACTGCTCTGTCGATTTGCATACCAAGGTTTCGGTGGCTACATGTTGTATCTTTTATTTTGTTTCTATTGTTTATTGTTGTCGATCGCTTATTGAGGTGCCTCCATTGTTGTGATTTTTATAGGCTATTCACTTATAGATCCTTGTCGTATTTTTGTTATAATCAACGATTGAGTACATACATTCATTGTCTTATGTTTTGTACTAACAAGTGTTTATGCCATCGTTTTGGTATAGAGATGATTCTGGCTTAAGAGGCCTGCAAGGGTAGCATAGTCTGCAAGAGAGTAGAAACTAAAAAGGGAAACAATGGCATTGCCGGATGTAACCCCTTGTGGCTAAATAATAAAAGAATGCACACACCTTTTGTGGACTATCCCGTGTACGGGTGAACCACGTTATATTTTGCCTCCCATGTTTCCTATGGTGTTTCTCAATGTGTTTTATATATGAGTACTTGTTTCTGTCCTTAAAATGTTTATGATTACTTTGATGTATATAATTCATATAGAAGGTTGGTTGTGGATATAATGCTTCTCTTATGATTATGATTGTGTTGTTACCATTGAGATTGTTTTATGGAAAGCAGTATATGTTCCTTAAAGGATGTATATTAAGACATAATGAAGTTTGTGTTTCCCGCAAGATTTAAGAAATGGTTGACATCTTAAGTTAAGCACTGATTTAGTAAAAACATCTATCTATTCATGCAAAAATGACGGGAGATAGTACTTAATATACATGAGTTTCATTGAGGGATCTTTTCCTTGATTATTATAATGACATTTTTAAACAGTAATAAACATTGCAAGGTTTTAATTATTGTAAGCAATAAATTAAGAAAGTAAACCCACACTTTTTATTTCCGCATATATTTTAGTGGCATTTTAGGCACTTAGAAAAGTTTTAAATTTTACGAAATTTTGGGTTCGTGACACTTTAGTCCTGAGGAGGCGACCTGGGAATTGGAAAGTGAGCTACTAGAAAAGTATCCGAATTTGTTCCCAGAACCGATGGAGGAAGACTAGAACACTGAGGACAATGTTCATAATAAGGGGGCAAGGATGTGACGTTCCCCAAATAACAATAAGACATTATGTTTTTGTTTTTGTTATCATTATGAAATTCAGTTCAATAAGGGGCTAGATGAAAAATCTGCCGAATAAGTCCTAGGAGGACTGTTGTAAGAAACAACTTTGAATTTTAATTATTGTTTTAATAATAAAAGGATGAACAGGAACAGCCAAGTTAAATGAGGAGATCATGCATGGAAAAGTGGGGGACAAGTGAGAGTTAACCTTGGGAAAACCAGAACAGGTGTCAGAAGTGTATTTAAGACACTAGACACTCCCTGAAAATCAAGGATTTACTTAGCTGCGAAAATTCCATGAGGAATTGGCTGCTAATGGTAAGACCTAGGAAAAACTATAAAGAAAGGGCATATGTGGGAGGCAGGACGATGCTTAGTATGCCGGAGAGAATTATACTTGCTGTGTGAGCACTCTGTGTTAGGCAAGGGATTCCGGAAACGTAACTGAGTTTCGAGGTTAACTGTCCACACTTTCCATGCATGTATCTGGCTCGGGGGTGATTACGGACAGACTTGGTGTTTGTACTTAATCTACGGTTGGGTGGAACGAGGCTGTTCCGACTTCATTCGGTTACAAGTTCCAGGTTTTGTTTTTATGATTACAGACTCTAAGCATTTCTCTTGATGGTTATTAAAGTCCAAATTATTGAAAATAGATTTTGTTCATAATGAAAGTTGTTGATTCATTACTGGCAATGCTATTAGATATGCTAAAGAATGGACGATGGGTGCTTCCGGAAATCCATTCTTGCTAATCTATCATGAGTTATTCGTTTAAGTTAATTTAAATCTCGGAATTTTAACCTGCATTTATGCTCAGAAACAGCAAGGAATTGGGGCGATTATAGTTCATAAACTTACTCTCAAGTTGAATTACAGGAGTTTTGTTTTTATTGATTTATTTATGATATAAGTTGGATCTAGGATTAAATTCCCCATCAACATATACTTTGACAGTTTAAATGAAATCGTCGAATTCAACATAAAACCCCTCTGTGTAAGAACCTTCCCAGATTTATTTTCCATATCTTCAGTGGTATAAATTTTGGTAGATCGAAGCACACTTGGCCTGCTAGGTCGGGTTAACTTAGTGCTTAACCTACCTGCGAACTCCTTGACCTTTTGTTTTTATCACCGCCACAAGGATTCTCGTACTAAAGTTACCTGGAGGCATCAATTTTACTCTTAGCTACAAAACAGTGGATACGAGTAATTGTTATTTGGTTGTGGACTAATTTCCAATCCGTTATATGCCATGTTTAGCAAACGATTCCATTATTTTATATTCATTTGAAGAACTACATCACGACTAACGGAGGTTACAATAAATAGATGGGTATGGTATGTCCAGTTAGGGTTTGGATACACGATGTTTTGGGCGATTTATAGATTTGACTTGATACCTGGAAATGCCAGGCTAAACGCTCCATCGTTGAGATATAAAGGAACCTATATCTCCACCTTTAGAATCGACAGGCCTCTGTAGAGCGAGTCCATCATTTTTCTTGCTTTCATGAAGAATTTACAGCATTATTAAAACCATCGAATCAAGTCTCCTAGTTTTTCTTTTACTGTGTAACCTAGGGTTTGGCCATATTTCCTCCTCAAAGATTGAATAAAGGTTCGTATCTATTAAGACATTTAGGAAGTCCATATCAGTGATAGACGAGAATATTATTGGCAATGTTTTAACTATAAAATATGCAGACTCAGAATATTATTGACAACGTTTTTTAACCAGAAAATATGCAGACTCAGAATATTATTGACAACGTTTTTTAACCAGAAAATATGCAGACTCAGAATATTATTCGCAACGTTTAACCAGAAAATATGCAGACTCAGAATATTATTGGCAACATTTTAGCCATAAAATATGCAGACTCATAATATTATTGGCAACGTTTTAACCATAAAATGGGTAGACTCAGAATATTATTGGCAACGTTTTAACCATAAAATATGTAGACCCAGAAATTTCTTTCTCCTCAGACCCAGAATTGCATTTCATAAATGAGTAACTAAGGCTAAGAAACATCTCTATTGCTCAAACTGGAAGGGAACGAAAAGTGAAAACATGCAAGAACCTCATCCATTAATTAAAATTTAGGGGTCATGAAACCCAGGTAACTGAAAAATTCCTTTAATTACATTATTTTAGATAAGGTCGATAAAGTCCATTTAAAGATTTAGAAAAGGGCCCTGAATCGAAAAACTAATTAGTTCATTTTGCCTCTTTAATCCTTCTCTCAAAAAACTAAGATCCTCATAAAGAAGTAGTATGAAATTGTTATTACATTAAGTTCGTAAGCAGCAAAACCCTAGGCCGCCTCGAACCATTGAAGCTTCCGAAAAACTAACCAGGTTATAAGATTAGCAAAAGCCCCTTGGTCGTTGGGGAAGGGTCTTGCCCAGGTTGTTCCTGTCATTGTATGAAGGCGAAAGAGCAATACCACTTACCGGAAAGGAAAGGCTCCCACTTTAACCTGCGTCGCTTCAAGTTGAAGACACCTACCATCAGGAGTAAAATTTATATTATTATCAAATGACGATGGACTGTTTTCAAAAATAACAAAACCAGAAAAGGATTCTGAACCGAGGTATTAGGAAGTTACCTCTGCAGTATCGCAGGGAAGTGGCTACGTCTCTTAAACTCAAGAATTTCTGGAATAATCACGATGGCTCCAGACTGCAGGAAAAATCATTTTTTTAGGCCCAAAGCACCAGTTTAAGCTTGGGCAAAGTCTTTAAAACCTCACTCGAAGGCACACACACACACACACACACACAGCTTTCCACTTTCTTTGTCGCTCACACCTCCCTCTAGTCTCTCTCCCCAACCATCAATCTCTCTCTCTCTCTCTCTCTCTCTCTCTCTCTTAAACACACACACACACACACACACATTATGTCCCTTTCCATTCTCAAACCCATTCCCCCCCCATACATATCTATCTCCACCTTTCTCCCTCCATCCCTCACCCTACCTTCTCTCCCTCCCACTCTCATCGCCTCTCTCTCTCTCACCTTCTATCCCTCCCTCATGTTATCTTTCCCTCAACCTATTCCAATCTCTCCATCACTCCCTCTCTCACACACACTTAATGTCCCTTCCCCCTCCTCTCATATTATCTCTCTCTCTCTCTCTCTCTCTCTCCATCGCCACCACTCCCTGCATGTCTCCCACCAACACTTTCTGTCCCTCCCTTCCTATCTCTTTATTTTGTTCTATCCCCATCTATCTCTCACTCCCTCTAAATCCATTCCTCCCCATTGTCCCTCTCCCTCCCTCACTCTATGTCTTTCCCCCCCTTGTATTCTTTAATTCTCTATCATATCCCACTTGCTTCCATCCATTCCCCCTTGTCACTCAAGTCTCACTTTCAACTTCTAACCGTATACCTCTTCAGAACCTCTTCTACTCCTAATAGTGCTCTCAAGCTCCACTTCCCTTCACCCCCTATAGCCCATCATGTTCTCATTCCCTTCATCTCTCCCCACTCAAGCTTCCAACATCCTTCTAATCCCTTGAACCTTTCCCACCCCTATTAAATATTAACCATAGATTCCCTTGACCTTTCCCCACCCCCTCTCTCTCAAGTATTAAACATATATTTTATGATTTACATAACATGAGCACGTTTTGGCAGTATATAACGTGTACGCGTTATGTAGTTATATAACGCATGCACGTTATGAAATTCTACAAACACGGCAATATTTTTCAATGTAAACAGAACACGCTCGTGTTTTGTACAGCCTAAACCAAGACGACTCACTTGCTCGCATGTCAACAATAATCCTAAGCGTATGCTTTGGAGTTTGCTTCGGTAATTCCAAACCTATGCTATGGTAATGATAAACCAAAGCTCATTGGGTATTTCTTCCAATTTATGGAGAAGCATGTTCTTAGCCACTCGTTACAGTATGCTACACACAGTCATTCCAAATATGTAACTTTTATTTAAAAATATTAATTTTTCCTATTTTCTTTCAATTTCTTTTGTGTCCTACCTCCTTATCTCGTGAAACACACTGTTAGTGTTTCTTCCATAACCTTTTCAATTCTTGATCATTTCAAAAAAAAATTGTATGGTGCACAAGAGGACACTAACCTCCACGTTCTATGAAAAACCCATTTCAAGATTTTTGCATTAAGACCTTGAAAGACTGCACCCACAAAAGAGGTACTATTTTCGAGGTTTGATCACTTAGACAATTATAAAAAAATTATAAAATTACTAATTTAATTTTAAAAAAATAATGGTGCACAAGTTCTATATGTTCTCTACATGCATTCCCATTTTTGTAGCTTGATTCCATCATTTAGGCCCTCAAAGGCTGCACCCACAAAAACATATACCTTATCATTTGCGTGAAAAATAAAAAGTGTCTGTTAGGAAAAATGAAACTTGACATAGCTATGCAAATTTTCAATACATAAAAGTTATATATTCATAAACGAGATTCAATTTCCTACATTTCATCTTTTTTACTCAATGCAAGATATTTTGCATAAGTATCTCAAAAAATCCAAGTAAGTTAGGGATGCCTGATTTTTCAGTTTTCTATTGCATCTAACGTGCCAAAAGTGACCCTCATTAGCTTGCACTGACCCTTATCTATAAAAGATGTCTTAATGTTTTCTGTAAAGGCTTGAAATGTTATTATTTATATTCCTAAATGGATTTTTGTTTATCATATATGCATAATCTAGGGTGTTCAAATATATTATGTATAAAACATAATTTATTTTATGTTTATGAATATACAAGTGAGAATACAAATATCCAATACTGCAGTGACAATATTTACAATACTTTGGAATTACTATTGTTCAGCATACTATAGTAATGAATTATTATGTAAGCAAATATGTCATTATTCTCATCAAATATGGAATCATATCGAATCCTATGTTAATTAAACCCTTCCCATACTAGAGTACATCACCTTAGGGTGAAAGGAAAAATACAGGAAGATATTTATATTCAATCATTCTATACCAGTTTTTAAATATGCAAATTAAATCCATCAGATCAGAATTTTATCATTCCTAACAGCTAACTGATATCTAGGCTATATCTAGAAAATAAACATACAGTTTTATAATTAGTTTAATTTTCATAAATCAAATAAGATGTGAACAAGTAGAACCTGATAACTTGATAGGGTGGACAAACAACCAAAGAGGCCTGTTCCTCCCAACCTTCTCAAGAAAAAGAATCCAAGCTTACTTGCCTCTTTGGACCCCTGAGCATGTTTATTGAACCACTAGGACGAAGTCTCTATGTAGAAGCAAGGCACTCAGGTTGTACATCAGCAATCAATGGAGACTTGCATACACACCTCACATATGTACTTCAGCAATCAATGGAGACTTGCATACATATCAATACCTCTGCACTCAGCAGGAAAACTCTGCACTTAGTAGGAATAAGACAATCTTACTCTGCAACTCAAAACATAGCTTCCCCTCATCGAATCTCTTGTGTGCAATTACCAACAAAACCACAAGGTAAGTTCTCTCATCAGAGAAAGTGTGAGCCTCTGCTCAAATTCGATGGCTATAAAAAGATGCCTAGGTCATTTGGTGGTTAGTTTTTTTCATTCAATGAGCCATAAGCTCCAGTTCCACATTCCTCGGAACTTGACCACATATTAAGGGAGTTGTCCCATAACAATAGCTAGTTACAAAGTTCAGATGCTACCACTCGTCCATTGCCTTCTACCTCAGGTTCCATTCCTCCTAGTGGGTCAGTAAACACTCTTTCAATGGTATCTTTGGGTGAGTGTCTCATATTTTAATTTATTAAATAATAATATTATCCATTTACAGTCATCCTTGACACTTGGTCAAATATAAAACTTTACAATAAAAGTTAGGTAATGTTTTTCCACAAACATAAAATGTCTCAAATACTAGGTAGGTTACACTTACCCCATTCCTGAGCCTTCCCAATGCCAAATAGAAACACATCGTCCACAAATAATTGGTGAGTGATCGAAGTGCTTGAGGTTATCTTCAAACCCCTCACTGACTTGTTTTCTTTGGCATTGAGCAAAAGTATGCTTAGGCCTTCTATAACAATATCTTCCACAATGGAAAATTGTATGCCATTTCTGTATATATATCTGGTGTTTCCTTTTGCTGCAATGTTGGTTTCCATCTTGTAGTAATCAAACCTTCAATGCTAGTGTCCACTCCACTCACACATGAGATATTAACAATTTCTCTATAGAAATAGAGCATATTGAAATCATCACTAAAATAAAATTGAACAAAGAACTTACAACCATACCAGCAACATGTTTTTTACCTTTTCCTTCTATGGAAGATTGCAACCAGCATTTCTATAAGTTTTTAATTGGAATGTACGAGATTGACTTGCAAGAGAAATTAATAAAGTTCGACTAATTAGGAATTTTTTCTTTGCTCACTCATTGTCGCGGTCTTAGAGGATTCCGAGATTAAAAGTTTAGTATTCCAACATTACAATGTGAATCGCTACATGGGCATTTCGAGATTGCAAGGTAATTCTTTATTTACGCTCTTGTGAAATCTATATATATATGAGTAAGTGGATTATTACTATTTCAAAGTTAATATTTATATTTATTAGGGAGTTATTTAAAAATTGGACAATTTGGATTGACGATTATATTTAGTTAGAATTTAGTATTTTGCAAAATTGAAAATTAGTTTTGTTTGATCAAAATATCATGTTTGGAAAATTCATTTATTTCAAATGAAATCATAAAAAATTTAGACTACATAATTTATTATTATTAAAATTTAAAAATGATATTTCCAAAAATAAATCTTTATTATCAAAAATATATATATAGGTTGATTACTTCGCTTGCGTTTCAAAGATAACAACTTAGTATTTCAAAGTTAATATATAAATTTAATAGGATTTAGAAATGGTATTTCGAAAGCTAAGTCTTTATTTACGCTCTTATCAAATCAATATATATGTGAGTAGGTGGATTACTTCGCTTGCCAAAGATAACAACTTAGTATTTCAAAGTTAATATATATATTTATTAGGATTTAGAAATGGTATTTTGAAGTTACATTATTTATGTATGTGTGAATGTATAAGGGTTAGCTCAATTGGTAAGACGTGTGAACACTTTCTTCATATGGGGGAGATCACCAGTAAACTTTATTATTTCTTGAAGTTAATATATACATTTAATAAGATTAAGAAATGGTATTTAGAAGTTTTTTTAAATTATATATATGTACATATATCAGCATAGATCCATCTTAAACCCCAATTATCAATCTGTATTTATCCTTCTCTTGTTTGATAAATCTA
This sequence comes from Larix kaempferi, assembly GCA_027924585.1. Taxonomy (NCBI): domain Eukaryota; kingdom Viridiplantae; phylum Streptophyta; class Pinopsida; order Pinales; family Pinaceae; genus Larix; species Larix kaempferi. The sequence goes on from BSBM01001048.1 coordinate 12,071,433, forward strand.
AGTTTAAGTTTTAAATTTTTTATTTTATAAGTATATGTGGACTTTTTTAATTACTTTTCATAATTTTTTATTTATAAGTAGACTTGGATTTTTTAATTACTTTTTATTTTATTTTTTTTAACTCAGTCACAATTTAAGACATATGTAGAACATTTTTAAGAAAGCATTCAAGGGCGGCGGGGCAAATTTTTCGAAATTGAGTTTTCTTGCATTTTCAAGATCTCAGCATAATTTGGGGAATCTTCAAGCATCATTTTCATAGAGGTACTTTCATAAATTGGATTTAGCATTAAGGTATTTTTTACAAAGAATTTTCACTATTTCATTTAGGTATTTTATTTACAAATCATTTTCATTGAGGTATTTCATTAAGGTATTTTTTTACAACATTTTCACAGCGACCTCAGGTACTTATATTTTTAGGGAAGCACTTTCAAAGATTTGGGAATTTTCATGGCATGCCTCCAAAATTCTAATCTACTAGCTTGACCTAATCAGGCCCACAAGTTCCTTCCCATGTGGAGCATTTTCACAAAGGGGTAAAAATTCAAGATTGGGTTTTTTCATTAAGATATTTTTTACAAAGCATTTTCACTATTTTTTTAATTTTTTTTTTACAAATAATTTTCATAAAGATATTTCATTAATGCATTTTTTTATGGAGCATTTTCTCATATGTAAGCATTTTCAAAGAGGTACTTTCATTCATAGATGCACTTTCACGAGCATTTTCACAGAGGTATTTCATTAAGTTTTTTTTATGGAGCATTTTATCATATGTACTCATTTTTCAGAGAGGTAGTTTCATCGAGCATTTTTAGAGATGTACTTTCACAATCATTTTCACAAAGGAGTTTCAAGATTGGGTTTTTTCATTAAGGTATTTTTTACAAAGCATTTTCACTATTTCCTTAAGGTATTTTTTACAAATCATTTTCATAGTTGTATTTCATTAAGGTATTTTTCTAGAGAGCATTTTCAAAGTGGTACGTGAGGTACTTGCACTTGAGGGAAGCACTTTCAAAGATTTGGGCATTTTCATGGAATGCCTCCAAAACCTTAATCCACTATCTTGATCTAATGAGGTACACAAGATCCTTCTCCCAACCTTGGTTCTTAAATTACTTTTTACCCTTAAAGCATTTTTACGAAACAATAATAAAGATAAATTTTTGGACCCAACTTTTGATGGTTATTATTAAATATTAATTATAATATAATATTATTATATATTAGTTGTAATATTAATAGTTATTACTATTATATATTATATATTGCTCATGTATTACTAAAAGATGGATATATATATATACTAGTTATGATATTAGTTATTAGTTCAACAAATTTTAAGGTTATTATAAAATATGAATTATAATATAATATTATTATAAATTAGTTATAAAATTAATTACTATTAGTTATGATATTAGTTAAAATTTATTGGACCCAATTTTTTATGGTTATTATAAAATATTAATTATAATATAATATTATTATATATTAGTTATAAAAATCATTATTATTACAATTATATATTATATATTAGTCAAATATTACCTGAAATATGGGTATGTTATTATGATATTAGTTAAAATTTATTGGACCCAACTTTTGATGGTTATTATAAAATATTAATTATAATATAATATTATTATATATTAGTTATAAAATAAATTACTATTACTATTATATAATATATATTGGTCAAATATTACCTAAAAGAATGATGTGTATATTAGTTATGATATGAGTTAAAATTTTGACGGTTATTATAAAATATTAATTATAATACAATATTATTATATATTAGTTGTAATAGTAATTAGTGGAGAAAATGGGTTATACTCATTTATTAGAATTAGTGGAGAATGGGTTATGCTCATTTATTATAATTAGTGGAGAATGGGTTAGGATATTAATTTCATTTCGATATCCAAGACAATTTGGGGCACCCAATTATTTTAATATCCAAGAAACTTTAGGGCAGGGGTAGTGAAATTATATTATTAAAATAATCCATTATTTTGAGATTATATAATAAAAAATTGTTTAAGACATGCACAGTGTTTGAATTTTAAATCAATTTGATTGGCTAACACATAATGATATGAAATTTTGAATTAGGAGAGAATGGGTTTGGTATGTTAGTTATGATATTAGTTAAATATTATTGCACCCAACTTTTGACACTTATTATAAAATATTAATTATAATATAATATTATTATATATTAGTTATAAAATAAATTACTATTACTATTATATAATATATATTGGTCAAATATTACCTAAAAGAATGATGTGTATATTAGTTATGATATGAGTTAAAAGTTATTTGATCCAAATTTTGACGGTTATTATAAAATATTAATTATAATACAATATTATTATATATTAGTTGTAATAGTAATTAGTGGAGAATGGGTTATACTCATTTATTAGAATTATATATTGTTTATGTATTACCTAAAAGATGGATATATATTATATACTAGTTATGATATTAGTTCTTAGTTTAATAAATTTTGATGGTTGTTATAAAATATGAACTATAATATAATATTACTATATATTAGTTATAAAATTAATTATTATTAGTTATGATATTAGTTAAAATTTATTGGACTCAACTTTTGAAGGTTATTATAAAATATTAATTATAATATGTTATTATTATATATTAGTTATAAAATTAATTTAGCATTGAACCACCTATGAAGCCAAACCTTTAGGGAAAATGAATGTTAAGCTTATGTTATCTAATCCAAAATCATAGGAATCTTCTTTAAACCTTCCTTTACTTGCTTTAGGTGTGTGCCAAATATGAAGTTCAAATCCAATGTAATAAGAATCTTTAAAGTACCTAAACGTAAACTGCATCTATATCATCATCAGACAGAGGGTGTCGATTTGACTGCTCTCAAAGAAGTAGCGTAGCCATTGCAAGGGTTTCACACTCCTTTTTCTTTCCATTTGCTAAACTCTCTTATTTTTAAAGTACCTTGAGACCTATTAAAAAAATCTTGTATTTCTACATATTCCATCAAATATATTTTAGATAAACTTCGAGTGATTCATATATGAGATAAAGTTATATTTCGATCAGTCAAACACCGAGATGTAAAATTTTCTTGATTAACTGCCCTCTCGTAACTAGAGTGGCCATCAGCTCCTGCTTAGCGAGATCCCGGTTTCCATGGATGTGACAAGGTCACCACTGAATTCTATAGGATTAGTAAAAAGCCATTAGTGAATCATTCAATCTACAACATTTTTTAAACTATCCAAGCAAACTCAAAATCAATGAATGTGGTTATTTCCATACAAACTTATCGAACTCTAGACATTTTTGCACTTTAAATTTGTAGATAATTGAATTCAAGAGAAAGCAGAGGACAATAGTTCGATTCTGTGGAGTAAAAAATACTAATAAAATAGAGATGCAGAAGAAGAAAGGAACAAAACAGGCCATAAAAACTTGGAGAAATAACTAACCTTTCTATGCTTGGAGATTTTGATTCATAAGAATAAATTAACCTTAGAAACGAATTTAAGAGGTGAACGAGTTCGGCCGTAAGCACAGAGACCTAGGGAGTCCATAATATATGCAAGCTATTGTAATTAAACTCTTAGTCCCAATTTCCAGCCATCTTATACATAAAAATAATTAAGAATAGGTTAATCTTACAAGTGCGAGGAAAATGAACCCTAACTTTAGATCTACTGAAAATATATAGACAATGTATTGCCCCGGTTCTTACTAGGGTTTACATGTTTTGTTAAAATATCAACAATAATGGAAAGAGATCGAAACAAAATCCTCAAAACTCTGAATGCAGAATGATATACAATGAAGATTCTTGAAATACAAGAATTCCTTAAACATTGGTCTCTTGACCTTTCAATCACACCACATGATCATCATCAGGAGTGAAAGGATCTCATACTGAAAGATGGTGAAATGCACTGAGATGCATCAATCTATTTTGGAATTTCATAGTGTTTTGGGTATTGCATGGAAGCCCTAAGATGCATGGATGTGTTTGATAAACAAATACCAGTGTTACAGAAATACATTATGAATTTTGGTTTTCAAATTACCTATCATAAATCCGGTCATAAATCCGGTCAGAAAGAAAAATTAACCTTTACGATGAAAGAAAATAGACTGTAACTTCTACGTTGGCAAGCCTGTTAGGAATAATCTAGCTCGAGATAGAATATGAAGGTTTTACAAAGAGTGGGTATAATAATTTCTTGATATCCATAATAGTCATGTGTCTGAGATGTTCCTTGTAAAGACGGAATTGTAAAGGAAGTCAATAAAAATACAAAGATTTAATGATTTCAATTTCAGCATGGCTGACGCAGAAGCTAGGTGTTGCAACAAACATTCCTTTATATCATCTAACCTTGCTCTCATAATACACAGCCTAAAACCATCATGTTATATTATCTAACACAATGCAAAATAACATAAAGATTTAACTGCTTGATACTAATGAAACTCACACAGGATTTTATTGATTCAAGGTGAAATCACAGAGTTACATTACAACAAATATTTACAGGAGTAACAACATTCCAGTAACAACATAAACTAACACAGGATTTTATTGATTCAATTGATTCAAGGTGATATCACAGAGTTACATTACAACAAATATTGACAGGAGTAATAACAGTAACAACATTTACCAAATGGTTACTCGTGTTGCTATAACAACTCTGAAATCGTATCCCTGAGATGTAGAACAGTTGGTGGCCGGTTAAGACACTCCTATGCAAGGTGAACCCTGGTGCAGTCTATGGTGTGATCCCAGTGAGACAGATAGAGTCCCTGAGTTAATGTGCTGATTACTATGTTTCAGCCTTTTGCTTCATGTTGTTCATTGACTGGATCTTCTTCTCCAATGCGTCCTTCACGACCTCTCCTTTTGTGTTTAACCCCATTTCATGGCTTCCACCACTCCTTTAAATTATACAGTCTTCCCTTGAATCGATTTCGCTTCCTCTTCTAAGATCGAATAGTATATACAGGCTGAGTTCAGAGAAACTACTTTTGTTCCTTCGACAAAATGCCTTGTATACAAACGTAGAAACCTTACTACTTGAGGATACAGCTCATAATTTTCTGTTTATATCAAATTCCATAAACAATCTTACAGGAAGAGTGAATCAAACGATCTGCGGGCATAAAGGAGGCAAACAACACTTACTCCCTCGCCGCTAATATCGTGACAGAACATAGCTAGAAGTCAAATATTGCAAGCCCAGAAAATACTAGTGGGAAATGAAGGCTATCACAACCTTGCATATTTTTTTTATTAACTATAACAGGACATCTCTCTTCCGGATGACTCAGAGCAAGGCCAGCCTTAATATTAAGTAGAAGAAGGATTGGTCTAGCAACAAGAGAGACTGTCACCCTGTCAACACTAAGCATACAAAAGCTATCAGAGTACCACAACCACCCCGCACTGAATCAAATATGGTCTCCATCGGGTTAGCAGTAAAGCCTCACAGCTGGCTCCTACCATGAAACCCATTAGGTCCCATAACCTACAGCCAAGTAACAAAATAAAGTCAGAGCTCAATTGTTTCCAAAACATAACGAAGGATTTAGTAATGGCTAAAGGGAGAGGGCACATTAAAAACCCTGATAAAAATTATTCAGATGGTTAAAGAACCCTCTGGTAGATGAAACCTAACAAAGGGCGAAGGCCCTCTTCAAACAAAACAAGATACTGTAATTAATAATTCTATCACTTACTTAGGAATGGAAGAGCAGTATCAAAACAAAGAAGATTGTCCCTACAACAAGGTATAAGAATCAGGGAATTACCAGGTACTGAACAAATGTGCTCGGATGTTTAAGAACCAAACTCTTTCAATGATCAAACCGTTACTTGACAAACCATTACTTTATGACGATGCCTCAATAAACATCTACGAAGCAAAAAAAATATCAGCTTACAGGCTAGCAAATTTATATAAAGAGAGAGTAAGAGGTCTCCAAACTTTACCTGTCAGCAACCAAAGAACGCTGTTAGCATGTCCTTAGGGTGGAATAGAACCTCTTTGTCTGACTGCAGCCAGCTCTAAAGAAATTAGGCTTAATTGGTTATGAAACTTTAGCTGTAATTTATACTACAGAATAAAAGACATAGTTGAATAAAAGAAAACTGTAAATAAAGAATTTAGCACCAGACAGACTCCCCCTCAAATAAAAACTTGCTTGTAAAATTGGGTCCGTTGAAAAAGAGATACAACAATGCTCCCCTCCATCGGATCTCCCATCCAACGGTTTAATAGCAGAGCACCGTTGGATCTGAGGGAGGTCAATTTTCCATAAACTGCTTAATCAGGCCCGCCGCCCGACAATCGACCCGCTGACTTACAGCTGTTACACTCTCCCAGGTCCAGAAACCTCGAGATTCGGTGTAAGTGATGGTGATACAACTCGCCATGGCTTAAATACAGGTAGAGCATATTACACGATTAACCTAGCACTATTCAATGCCCTAACTAACTGTCATCGGTGGTGTATCGAATGAAGTTGATGTCAATAAATGGATGGATCATAACTAATAATTAAACATACTCCAGACTGTACACACTTTACAACAGGGCGGATTTACAATCCACTAAGCTTCATATGGTTTACATAACGATAACACCATAGAAACTATGCTTAGCACGAGTTGATTAGGAACTAGGGGTTACCCCTAATTCAAAGACAAATAACAATTTCTTGTTTATATGCATGACTGAATATTTAAATACTACGACTTTAATCATTTCATTCATATGAAGTTAATCCCGTAATGTACATCGAAATGGATTATGACCAAATCATTCAAAGATGTAAAACAAAATGAGACTAGTTCAATTGAATAAAAGCAATTCGATCTCTATAAAACACAGTTTGATGTTTATATGTAATGATACTAACACGTTAGTGGATGATCAAGTATAAAATGTTAAACGTTAAAACATCAACCATTCATGCCAATTAAGGTATATTATACAGTTGTAATGTCATTACAATTTAGTCTTTTTCTAACTTAAAATGCCTATCATTTAGCATATCTTTACTAGAAAATGCAGAAATATACAATACCATTTTATCTAGAACAGAAATATGCAATTCAAGTATTATGATTCATCTCTTTATATCGGTACTCTTTATATCGATACTCACATTGAAATAATATTTTTAAAAACCTTTCAAAAATGAAACTAATAGTCTTCATCTTCATTATGGGTTACTTTCTTTGACATATTCAAGACATCTCTTCATGAAACTTTGTTATCTCCATAAAACCTTCATGTAGTAAAATGAAACATCACTACTTATGCATATAAATTTCTCAACTAGCAATTAAAAACATGGTAGTTGATGTTGTTTTGGGTTGTAATAACATCTTCCTAAGTGAGGAATTGATACAATACTTGTTGGATCATGGATACTTCCTAAGGTTGGTTGTCTACAATAACACTAGGATTGGAAGGTGAAAATTTTATTATATGAACTCTTTAGGTTGGTCAACTAATAAGATAGAGGAAGGTATAGAACAAGGTTAGGTTAAGAAATGCTAAGAACTAAGTAGGTTCGGGAATTCAAGTTGTTCTAGTCTAAAGTTTGGGAAAAGAAGGCTCCGATGAAATCTCCTAGAAGGTTTAGAGATCAGTCTTTGTAATATATTTAGGAATACTAAAGACAATAATTCTCACCTATCTATTTCATGCCCCTTTAAATCTTATTGATGCTTGGGTTGGAGATAGTATACACGATTGTCTCTTTCTATGGTTTAAGAGGCAAGATCTTAAGGACACGTGGTTCATTCCAATATTTGTCATGTGGAACAATTGGTTAGCCCAAAATGCACCCCTTTAAATCTTAATGATGCTTGGGTTGGGAACAGTATAAAAGATTATCTCTTTCGATGATTTAAGAGGCAAGATCTAAAGGATAAGTGGTTCATTCCAATATTTGTCCTATGGAACAATTGGTTAACCCAAAATGCACTTTATGTTTCACTGCAAAAATATTCCAACATTTTAGGTCTATGCACATGCACTTTTGAAATTTTAAAGACTTGATAAAGACAATAATCAAATAGGAACAACTCAAGATCAGTAAAACTACTCGTGTGATTTTTTTATAAAAAATGTAAGGTTGAATGAAATGGATTCAACAACTATACATAATTGATGCCAATAAAGTAGCTAATAATGATGATATGGTAAAAAAACTACTTCCATTAAGTTTCGATGAAAACTACTTCCATTAAGTTTCGATGAAAACTCAAAACTAGTAATAAAATAGATGAAATCTGAAAAATTGATACACAATATAAATCTCACACATAAATCCATAACATGTGGTTACATAGTCAAAGGAAAATTCAACTCACGAGGGCTTATTTCGCTCACATATATAGTGACCTCACATATATATAGTGACCTTAATGAGGTTCGATTTATTGTCAAAACAAGAACTTCTACTTATATAGTTACGATTTCATAAGTCACATTGGACAAAATTATGAGGATTTCTATCCTTTTCTAGTTTAATGATCGTCCAAATCCACCACCGTCGGGTTTCAGTGGAAACAACTCCAAAGTATTTTGAGTCCTTTGAGCTGACTCCCCAGTAGATAACACCACGCTTCCATGCGCCTCCAGTTGAGCTGTAATTCCAATCTATATATCATAGATACAGATGGTTAAATTTAAAATCAAGTAATCTAAAAGGTAAAATGGCAACATTTTTATACTTATACCTCCATAAAGAGGACTTAATCCTTACCAGATCGTTGACGGAGACTGGCCTGCCTCTCAGAGCTGAAAATTAAAAGCAAATATAAAAAGTTAACTTCAGAACAAAAATTAAAAGTAAATATACATGGCATACGAACTTCAGAACAAAAATTAAAAGCAAATGTAAATGTAAAGTATATGGCATACCCTCTTTTCCAGATGATTTCATTGCCCGTTTTTCTAAAGCTGAAGTGATTTTCTCTATATCCTCCACTGTCCATCTTGTAGTAGTCACACCTTCAGTGCTACTGTTCGCTACTTGCTTTTTATCCATGGCTGGTTTTTTTTCGTCCCCTTTTCTTCTATCCAAAATGGATGGAGTGAATATGAAAATGTAGGCGAAACAAACAGTTATATAAAGTTTTTAATTGGAAGGTACGAGATGGATTTGTAAGAGAAATTAATGTAGTTTCACTAATTAGGGTTTTGTAAGAGAAATTAATGTAGTTCCACTAATTACGGTTTTTTTTTTTGTTGTAGTGGTGTTTTAGGATTCTAAATTGCTTTGAGGGCATTTCGAGATTGAAAGTAAGTCTGTCAAAATTATAATGTGAATGTGAAAGGCAGGATAAGTTCTAATTAACATTCTTATTTTATGATTTTGATATTCACTTATATATATATATATATATATATATATATATATATATATATATACACGTTTTAAAGATAAAATCTTATGGGTCTTATAAAATAATGTGTGATGGACAAGTGTGCAATGAGTAAGATTTCTCAAACCAATAAAATTTAAGTATTTTGGTCAATCATTATGGTTTAGTTGGACTTATAAAAGTAAAAGATGTTTATGTGTCATAATTTATAAATCTCACCTTGGTTAAGATTTTAAAAAGTTAATGTCCAAATATAATAAACATACCTAAAATAATAAATATAGATTATTTTATATTATCACTACTTACAAGTCCTTTAAAATATAAATCTCACATTAATTAAGATGATAATGGAGTAATTTTGAAATAATACAAACATTTATATAATTAATCTCTAATAAAGAAAAATAAATAATATTTAAAAAAATATCATAAAAAAATTAGGAGAGAGAAGAAAAATAATTGTTTGTTATTTTTGTGATAACTTTCTTCCCTGAACTCGGGATTTGACTCTTTTGGTACAGTTGGAAAGGCCTCTACTAGATCTACAACTTTCATGTTTTGAGTTTTCCGAGATTCCACGCCGATTTTTCGAGACGGACTTTTCTCAAAACACGAAAGTTGTAGCTCTCATCGAGGTCTTTCCAACGGTACCAAAAGCGTCAAATTCTGAGTTCAAGTGATAAACTGATCTAAAAAATAACAAACAATTATTTTCTTTTAAATATTATTTATTTTTATTTATGGGAGTAATTATACAAATGTTTTTCTTATTTCAAAATTACTCCACTTTCATTTTAATTAATGTGAGATTTATATTTTAAAGAAATTGAAAGTAGTGATAATATAAAATGAAATAAAAATAACGATTGTTTATTTTTAGTATTATTGTAATTATATTTTTTCATTATTGTTTTAGTTTTTTTAAGTTTTAGATTTTATTAAATATATAAAGAGAAGTAGTTGTATATTTATAAAAAAAATTAAGTAAATTATAATATTAATTTAAAAAAATTACCACTATATCATTTATTGTGTATGCATAATAATTTAAGCCTTTCATTATTATTTTAAGTCATCATCTCTTAACTCTACAACCTAACATACTTGTCAATTACCATTAATGTGATAGTATAGGTTGACCTTTACTAGATAACACCTTTAACTTAGTGTGACATGGCATATTTGTAATGTGACGTGGTTTTTTTTTTTATTTTCCTTAAGAGGCCTATTTTAGACCCCAAATTTCCTCTAATAAGTATTTCAAAGCTAAAATGTTATCATACACATTTTTAGAAATAATATTACAAAGTTAAAACATTTATATATGTGGTGGTTCATTTATGTTAATTTATTACTTAGTGTTATAGTCAAACATATTTTAGTTAAGTTTTAAGTTGCTTAGTGGAGATGTTATGGAAGAGTTTAAGATATTGACCAAGTGTGGTTGCTTGTAAATCATGAGAAAAGGTGATTTGAAAAATTAAGGAAAATACTTTAAATATAAAAAATGTTATTTAATTAATTCAATGTATTTTATAAAAAAAATAGTTTTTATTTTAAGTATTTAATAATTTTAAAATTAAATATATTTTTTCAATTTTACTTCAAACTTTTTGGAATCCAACCAAAACAACTTTGGGTTTTCTAATTCATATTCATATTTGAAATTTCACTTCAAATAGGTCAAACGAATAGTTTTGTCCTAAAATATTTTTTAAAATAAATTATAATGCTATGTGGACATCCATATTGGGTCTACATGTCATCGTGAGTCCTACTATGTAGTCCATAACCTTTCTCATGCATTATTTTCCATGTGAGGCACAATTTAGGGTATTAATTTCAAGATCTTGGCATAATGTAGGGAATTTTCACTAGGAATTTTTATGGATCATTTTCATGGGTGAATTCAAGATTGAGTTTTTTCACGGAGGCACTTTAAGAGGCATTTTAAGAGGTATATTTAAGATTTTGATTTTTATAAATAATTTTTTTACAATGTATTTTCACATAGGTACTTTTATGATGATGATGATGATGACAACAAGAATGATCACTGTTAAATATTTGAACATTTTGGTGTCATGCTTCCAAAATCATTATATTTTATCTAACTTTAACATCTAATTTTATTTTTTTTAAACTTGTTTTTACTTTGCCTCTTCACTAAACCAATTTTACCTTAGAAATGCTTTGTGAGTATATAGATCTTTAGATAAACATAGTGAACAAAGAGAATCTAGACTTTACTTAAAGTTAGGGGAAATGCTTAGCAATAAGTTTGCATCATTTTAAGACAAGATTTAAAAATAGATAAAGCTTAAAAATTACAAGAAAAATTAAATTTATACCTACAACATTTTCATGGATGGTTTGTTTCTTTTGATCCCCTTGTCCTTCCATCTATGAAAGATTGATGAATAAAATATGAAAATATAAGTGAAACAAGCATTTATATAAAGTTTTTAATTGGAAGGTATGAGATAGATTCACAAGAAAAATTAATGAAATTCCATTAATTAGGGTTCTCCATTGTTCTCATATGGCCTTAAAATGTTAATATTATAACATTACAATGTGAATATTTTCCCATGGGCACTTTCATGGGGTAAATTCAACATTGGGTTTTTTCACGAGCAACTTTCATGGGTTATATTAAAGATTGTGATTTTTTATAAAGGCTTTTTTACAAAGCAATTTCACATAGGTAATTTGATGATGATGATGATGATGATGATGATGATGATGATGATGATGATGATGATGATGATGATGATGATGATGATGATGATGATGATGATGATGATGATGATGATGATGATGATGATGATGATGATGATGATGGTGATGATGGTGATGATGGTGATGATGGTGATGGTGATGATGGTGATGATGGTGGTGATGGTGGTGATGGTGATGATGATGATGATGATGATCACTTTCAAGGATTTGGGGATTTTGGTGTCATTCTTCTAAAGCCCTAATAATGCCTCTCTAATTTATTTATCATTTTACTTTATTTATTTAAAACTTTTTTTTACTGTCCTAAAAATGCTATGTGACTATGTAGAATCTTTAGATAAACATAGGGAAGAAAGAGAATCTAAATTTCACTTAAAGTTTACATCATTTTCAAACAAGATTCAAAAATAGATAGATATTAAAAATTGCAAGAAAAATTAGAGCCATACTTGCAACACTTTTATGGATGGATTTTTTATTCGATCCCCTTGTCTTGTTTCCATCGATGAAAGATTGATGAAATGAAGATGAGAATATAAATGAAACAAACATTTATATAAAGTTTTTAATTGAAAGGTACGAGATGGATTCACAAGAAAAATTTTAAAAATTCCCCTAGTTAGGGATTTCCTTGTTCTGGTAGTGCCATAAAAGATTGGTATTCTAACATTACTTGTGAATATTTTCACATGGGTACTTTCATGGGGTAAATTGAAGATTGAGAATTTTTATAAACGCATTTTTTATGATTCGATATTTTTGTGTCATGCTTCCAAAACCATAATATTTCCTCTCTCATTTATGGATCATTTTATTTTATTTTATTTTTTAAAACATGTTTTTATCGTTCCTTTTTACTAAAGCAATTTTATCTCTTTGTGAATATATATCTAATTTTTAGATAAATATAGGGAAGAAAGAGAATCTAAACTTCACTTAAAGTTAGAGGAAATCCTTAACTATAAATTTACATCATTTAAGACAAGATTCAAAAATAGATAGACATTAAAAATTGCAAGAAAATTATAGCCATACCTGCAACATTTTTATGATGGCATGTTTCTTTTGATCCCTTGTCCTTCCATCGATGAAAGATTGATGAAGTGAAATGAAAATATAAGTGAATCAAGCATTAATATAAAGTTTTTTTGTCCTTCCACGGATGAAAGATTGTTGAAGTGAAATGAAAAATATAAGTGAAATGAAAATACAAGTGAAACAAGCATTTATATAAAGTTTTTAATTGGAAGGTACGAGATGGTATTCCACTAATTAGAGTTTTCTCTTGTTCTCATAGTGCCATAACATGTTAGTATTCTAACATTACAATGTGAATATTTTCATATGGGCATTTTCATAGTGTAAATTCAAGATTGGGCTTTTTCTCTGAGGCATTTTCATGGGGTATATTTAAGATTGTGATTTTATATAAATGCATTTTTTAGAAAGCATTTTCACATAGTTATTTTCAAGATGATGATAATGATGACTAGGACTGCAACATTTTTATAGACTCTAACATTACAATGTGAATATTTTCAAATGGCCATTTTCATAATGTAAATTCAAGATTGGGCTTTTTCATTGAGGCACTTTCATGGGGTATATTCAAAATTGTAATTTTATATAAAGACATTTTTTTTAAAATATTTTTCACATAAGTACTTTCATGATAATAAAGATGAAAATATCACTAAAACAAATATCTGACAAATATCTATATAAAGTTTTTAATTAAATAGTATGCAATGGATTCACACAAAAAAATACCACTTCCTTGTTCCCATATTTCCTTTTAGAATTAGAGATTAAAAGGTTCGTATTCTAAGTTACAATGTGAAAGCTATGTATACATTTCGAGATTGAAAAGTAAGTCTTTCAAACTTATAATGTGAAATGCATGTTATGCTCTTAGCATTCAAATCAGATGACCTTGGTATCCACATCTTTTGGAGTGTAAGATATATATACTTGACTAGGAGGGCTACTTCGCTTGCTTTTCAAATACAAACACTTAGTATTTCAAAGTTAAGATGTTAACATACACAAGTTCACAAATAGTATTCCGAAGTTAGTTATTATTTCAAATGTAATTGCATTAATTTTTTAAAATAATATATTGTATTTTATAATTAAATTTAATGTGTTTTGTTTTTAAGATAAAAGGATTTTAATGATGTTATTTTTCATTTATGTTAATTTATTACTTATTGGTTTGTTGGGGTTAAATATTTGTTTTTAAAATGATATATTTTAAGGTTAAATTTTAAGTTGCTTAGTGGAAATGTTATGGAAGAGTTTAAGATATTAACCAATTTTAGTTAGTTAGAAATTGTTGGAAATTATGAGAGGATGATTTGGAAAATTTAGTATAAAATTTTAAATATAAAAATTATAATTTAATGAATGACTTTCATATAAAATGGAATTTTTATTAGATGTGTATTTAGTTATATTTTTCCAATTTCTTTTCAAAAAATTTGGAATCCAACCAAAATCTTTTTGGTTTTTCTATTTAATGCTCTTATTTCTTATTATCTAAATTTAATTAACAATGGAGGTGGTTACAATAAGTAGAAACCTACTCTTTTCAAAAAATTGTTTTCCAATTTTCTAAATTTGAATGTAAAATCTTACTCCAAAGTACTCATTGAAAATTTCCACTCAAAAATTTACTTCAAAGTGACTTTATATGCTCCACATATGGCCCAAAGAAAAGTTTCATTCAAGAGGTTTTTAAAAATAAATTGTGATGCTAATGTGGATTCCACATGCTTGTGGCAATGACATCCAACACTAGGACTATGGGTGTTACCATGAAGATAGGTTACGCTTTTTAGCAAGTGGAGGACACAAGCATAGTAAAACACGACCTTGATCGAGCTATTGTTAAGGGCTCGATCAAGAGTTAAATAGTGGGATCGAAGGCTTAATAAAGTGCTCGATAGAGCTTTTTTAATAAGCGTGTTCGAGGTTTTGTTAAACCATCGATCTAGCTATCAAGTTCGATGGTTATCTATAGCTCGATTCAGGTTACATGCTTGATCGAGCATTGAGGCTTGATCAAATGATCATAAAACAAAAGGCCGCGGTTGCAGAAAAGTTCACGCCCATTGAATTTAAGAGCTTGGTCGAGCGTCATAGCTCGGTCAAGTGTCGTAGCTCGATCGAGCTTTATAAATATCAATTGATATCTTGACCGAGCTCCAACAACATGTATAAAAGCAAAAAAAAAAATACGTTGGCTTATTTCACCGTGTTTGTTGCATAGGAGCTCGAATGAGAGGATAAGAGATATAGGAGTTCCCAATGCTACCAATTGTTCCCACTTGATCATGGACTGCAATTTGCCACCAAGAACCACCTCTTGCTACCATAGACTCCACATTAAGAGGTAGGCAACTAAAACCCACCAAAAACTATTTCTTCTATGCATTGATTGAAAGTGTTGTTTTATTTTTTAATTTTAATGAAAATTTTGTGAAATTTGTTCAAAACCCCTAGAACCAAAAATCATTTCTTCTATGCATTGATTGAAAGTGTTGTTTTTTTATTATTAATTTTAATGAAAATGTTGTGAAATTTGTTCAAATCCCCCCAAAACCAAAAATCAGTTCTTCTATGCATTGAATTGAAAGTGTTGTTTGTTTTTAGTAACTTTAATGAAAAATTTGTGCAATTTGTTCAACACCCTAGAAACGAAAAAATTTGCTATATGCATTGATTGATATGTTTTTTTTATAGTAATTTTAATGAAAAAAAATTTAGTTATTTTTATTGTGCATGTAATCTAAACTTTAGTTCATTTGAAATAAATTATCGATTTTGAGAATAAAGAGATTGTTGTTTAGAGTGAACTTGTATAGTACATGATGCATCCAATTTTATATCTATAGGTGTCATTTTTATATTTTAGGAAATGGAATTTTTCTTATTTCCAACTCCATAGCTCGAAGTCAATTTGGGCCATTGTAACTTCATATTTTAGAAGTACAAAAACCCTAAATATGATAAATGTTCAACTCAAAAAAAATCTTAATCATATATGTTTATAGGTATATCTTCCAAAAAAATTTGGTGATGTACATTAGATTAAAGATGTGAAACCATCTCTATATTGAATGTACAACCACGATGGGCATGCTAATGTTAGTTGTTAGTAGATGCAACAAATAGGTCGTAGAGATAGCTCAACCAAATTCCAAATATATAATTCAATGAGATTACACAAATTTTGTCATTAAAAGTATGTAAATCTAGTCATAAGGTTAGGGATCTAGGTGTTTCGCTGCTAAGTATATAATTAAGAAAATATATTGGTGGGGAAATCCATATATAGGTATATTTTTCTTAGAACCTTTATTGTATTCAACTGATAACATATATATGATTTATTGTAGTGCCCCTAGATGGTTGTAGACCTTGAGGGAACTTGTCGAGTGACCCGACTGATTGAAACTTCCACAAGTTAACCCTTTGAATTTATTTTTCTGAATAATTGAAGAACAACTGAGTATGTACGTGACGACAACTAATGAATGAAAATAATGAATTGTATGACAATTATGAAAGTAAATAATTATCTAATCTAAAAAATAGCATGCTGTGGATTGACTAGATGTGTGATGAATTATGTGATGAAAACGAAAGAAATACATGTAACGTAATGCCTTACTGATTAACAAGATATAAGATGTTATGAATAAACTGTAATTGCTTAACGATTAGCATGTATAAAATGATTATGATGAATAAGGACATGATTATTAATATGTGTCTTTTAGAATGTTTCCAGCGACATGTGAAACGGTTCACCAACGGACACACAAAGGAAATAAACGGTCGTAGCATACGAATAAATCACACACGGAAGGACGACGACAGTGTCGACTTCCAGCGGATCCCATGGCCCAGTTCAAAATCCCTTATGCACTTACACGGGGTCGCGTGAAGTCGTGCGATGTGGACCACGACAGAGTTGGTCACGTACGAGTTGGGGGGCGCGCAGTAAGAACGAACTTACTCCTCAGCACCATTATCCCCCAATAGCTTGTAGACAGAGGATTGAAGGTAACAGATCCTAAATCCCTACATGAAGTTCCCTCAAGTCAAATGAAAAGATATCGGCAGAAGATTTTGACAGTGTGGTACCTTACCGAGAAACGAAAAGGATGGACGCAAGGACCCGACGATGTGGTAGCTTGCTGAGAAATGGATACGACGGATAAATGGACCCGACGGAGTGGTACCATGTCAAAGGATGAGCATAAAGGACAAATGTTCCCAATGGTGTGGCACCTATGTCCTACAAGGGATGAATTGGTAAACTTTATGCATAAAAACCATATAAAATGCATTTAGAACACTTGCTCATGAAAATACATTTTAGTATTAAAAATAATATAAATAATTATTTTTAGGCATTTGCACATGCAAGTACTTTTTAGTATTTAAAATATTAGAAATATTTATATTAGGAGCAAAATGGAATCCTAGGCTTGAGTTATTAGCTAACACCACAAGCACCCACAAAATAGAATTTAGAGTGAGCATCTTAGAGACAAACTTGAGTAAATTTAGAAAAGTAGGTGCATTCTTCTAGGAAACTTGACACATGGATTTGTGAGATAAATTACTTTTTGAATATTAAGAAATTGGGTATTTTGCATGAAGCGACATGTGTCGCAGGGGAATTTCCTATTTAAGGAAGGCTTTTGGGATGGGTAAAGGACCCAGTTTTTGGATGGTTATTGTAATCCTGAAAAATTGAGTGACTTGCTTCTATTGGGGTTTGGCTAGAAATTATTGTGGGGGGGAACCCATTAAGGAGTTTCTTGAAATGTGTGTGTGTGAGCTCTACGACTCGAAGCTCGAGGGTGGCCATGCGACTGAAAGAATGAGCCTATGGTTTGGTGGCGAAGCTAACGGTTGCTTCGTCAATGGTTAATCGAGCTTTGCTGGAGGGATCCTACGGAAGGCACGGATGAAAATGCACAAGCTGGATCGGATTAACAACAATTTCTCCTTCGACAGCGGTCACGACCTACGGTCGACAGGTTATGGTTTTTGTCTATATTTGCTAAGTTATTGAGTTAATTTATTTTATTTCTCTAGTATTTATGGTATCTAATCTGTTTTGTATCAATTTGTTGAGTTTCAGGTTCAGTTCATGAGGACCATACAGGAGGGGTCCCTACATTGGTATCAGAGCCGGTTGAACCTTGAGGGCACCAGACTCATATTATTTATGGTCTCTTGGTAAATCATTAAAACTGGAGTGACTTGGTTCGAACGCTACTGCAAACATACCTTTCACCATGCGATCGATCTCCAAAAACAGGTACGATTGTTTAAGTTTTACTCTTTTCTTTCCTTTTTCTAGGGTTATTATGAATGAACATGCTGGGATGATCGTGAGAATATACAGATTTACAACTGCATAATGTTTAAATTAGAAATCATTTTTGTACTGAAATTTCTAGATCTGAACTTGTGTTTTATTCGTTAAAAATTCAACTCTAAGTTTCTAGTGTAAAACTCTATGGGAATCTAACCGTGGCATTGCAGATTGTAGCTGTGTAATGTTTAATTTCATAAATCTTTGTGTGCCAAAAATTATAGATTTGAAATTGTGTTTTACGCATTAAAAAAAAATTGATTCTATAATTTAATTATAAACTCACTAAATCATCCTAACCCTAAGAAATGGCAGATCCGAACCTCTATATTGTTTATTGGATAATAGATTTTCTGTTTTCATTATAAACTTAGTTCTAACCGTGAGAAATTACAGATCTAAACTAGTTAATTGTTTATTAAAAGGTTGATTTTATTATAAACTCATTAAAGGATTCTAACAATCAGAAACCACAAATCTGAACCTGTGCATTGGTTGAAATTGGTTTTATGCTTTATCTTATGACTGCCCTTTCCACCATCTAGAACTCCGAAGAAAGAACTGGATCTAATAAAAAAAAATGTGTGAAACCATTTGACCGACACATTCTAGCTTTAGAACCTTATTTATGTACTTTAATCGAGAATTTATTATGTATAAGTTTATGCCTCGAAACTATTGATTATCCTATCTGATCAGAGAGTGAATGACACTCAGATCCAGATCTACGGATTCAGCATTCACAATACAAGTAGAAAATTCATGATAACCTTGCATCACACATAAAAATATTTAAAAGATATAACAAAGGAATACTATGAGGAATCTCTAATAGATATTTCAACTCCGACACACTATGAACATCAATGATTTGAAAATGAGACTGAAAACTGCATCGAAATTCTATTAATCATGAGGTTCTTTACATAGAAACAGAATGAAACAATAATGGATTTACTAAAGAGAGAAAGAACATCTCTCTAAAATATAGCTATGTCTTTAATCTCTTACAATATCACAATACACGGTAAAAAATGCTTCTCGACTCTACAAAAATTATCTAGAGAGACTCTCCACTAAAATTTCCAGCCTTTAACAATGGATTACAATCTCCTTTATATAGAGTTTGCAAGTAATCCTATTCGGTTACCTACATTCTAACAAAAAAGTAATTGAGAGTCAATTTACTTTTTTACAAATTCTCTTGTCCAGCAAAAAATGCTAATCTTTTACATTTATTTTATTTTGTTAGGGGTATTATGCTTCCCTCTCATGTAGATAGTGGGTTTCCCAAGGTGTTGTCCTAAAGGTCCCACTAGAGAGATGCCAGATTGATTCATTTGATGCATCATCTGAACAGTGGCTGGACTTGCTGGTGGTATGAAAGAAATAGGAGGTGGTTGGTTTGCAAATGCACTTGGCACCTAAGCTACTAAAGATGTTGCTCGTTGATCAAACTATCCCCTTGAATCCTAGTAGGATGACTATTCTTGGGGTTGAGTGAGTGTTGATATAGGTGGAAAGACATGTTTATGATGTTGGATAACCATTTTCCATTCTTTTCCTAAGGGATGTCTGTAATTTTTCAGAATCTCTAAAGAAATTTCAGCATTGGTATGGTTTTCATACCATGAAATAGGCCCCAATATTTTGGCAATGTTTCTTCATCCTATCCATATTTCAAAACAACTCTTTATTTTGTAAACTGCTTGCTTTCCTTTTATATCTCCTTCTAGTGATTCTGAGGGGAGCTCATCCTTCTTTTGCTGCAGATGCTCATGATACATTTCTTTGGGATAAGTATCATCATTTCCATCCCATGGAGAGGGCATCCCCAATTTTAACACATATTTGAAAAGTTCCTTAAAGGGAATGATTTAATCATTTAATTCTTTAAAATTATCCCTCATCCTTGAAACATATGTTTGCTTCATTATCATTGACCTAGCAATTTTGATTATCTAAGTTATGTTTCCTATCCCCTTATCATCCAACTGCTTCTTGGTTCTGTTGTTTAGATAACCTATAACTTATGCAGCCTTCCTTGGTATATGCCCTAACTACTTTACGACTGATTGAGTAGACATATCTAACTCTATTTGGAGAGAAGTTACTTGATTTTTTAGGTCTCCTACTTCTTTCTCCAATTTTGAGATTTCATCTTATTTTTTGTTGATTTCATTTTCTAGTTCAAGGACTCTATTATATTTGTTCTCCGGTTCCCTTTTTGCTTCATCGAGTCTTGCATTTAGGTCATTGTCCTCTTCAATAGGTTTAGGACTGGACCTTAAATTGGATCTGTCCTCTTCCTTTGCATTAATATCAATAGTATCGGGGATATCAGTCTGAGACTCACTTGTAACTACTACTGCTATAGGCTGACTTCTAGTTGCTTATACAGTGGGATGACCCTCTTCAATAGAAATATTTGTGGCTCCCAATTTCAAATTTGCAATCTACCAATGAAGATCATCAATATTCTTCCTCCTCTCTTCAGACAACTGTTGAAATTCTATCATAATGGCATATATTTTCCCTTTCTCTTCTTGCACTTGCTTTAATTCTTCTAAGTGCACTGGTTCAATTGTAGGCATCTTCAGTTTCTTCCTCGGTGTAGCTATTTCATTGTCTTTCTTGGATATAAGTGACTTGATTGGGGTTTCATTAGATGGATTTGTTGCTAAGGATACCAACTTTGATTCCAAAGAATTTATAGTGATATGTTTGGCCCTAGTGGTCCATTTTTCCATCCTGTACAACTTCTCAAATTTCTCTAGTGCGAACCTTAGCTTTATTTCTTCCTTTTTAGATTTGACAATTTTTCTGTACATCATGTCACTTATCTGCTTATATAAATCCAACTTGTCTAGCTTGCTAAAGTCTTTGAAATTAATTATGTGCTCCTCTTCCCTCCAATCACTAAGTTTCATTAGCTTGGCTACCTTGGGTTCCAAAACAGGAAACCTCAAGGCATCCTGTTGGTGATCTGCTACTGCAATTATCATTTTCTCTAAGGTTGGGGGGTCTTGTCTTATATCTTTCATCATTTTCAATCCTCTTTCATTGATATTCCTATATCCATACTAAAGGTCTGTTCTTATAGGGATCATGTGACGTTCCCCAAATAACAATAAGACATTATGTTTTTGTTTTTGTTATCATTATGAAATTCAGTTCAATAAGGGGCTAGATGAAAAATCTGCCGAATAAGTCCTAGGAGGACTATTGTAAGAAACAACTTTGAATTTTAATTATTGTTTTAATAATAAAAGGATGAACAGGAACAGCCAAGTTAAATGAGGAGATCATGCATGGAAAAGTGGGGGACAAGTGAGAGTTAACCTTGGGAAAACCAGAACAGGTGTCAGAAGTGTATTTAAGACACTAGACACTCCCTGAAAATCAGGGATTTACTTAGCTGCGAAAATTCCATGAGGAATTGGCTGCTAATCGTAAGACCTAGGCAAAACTATAAAGAAAGGGCATATGTGGGAGGCAGGACGCTGCTTAGTATGCCGGAGAGAATTATACTTGCTGTGTGAGCACTCTGTGTTAGGCAAGGGATTCCGGAAACGTAACTGAGTTTCGAGGTTAACTGTCCACACTTTCCATGCATGTATCTGGCTCGGGGGTGATTACGGACAGACTTGGTGTTTGTACTTAATCTACGGTTGGGTGGAACGAGGCTGTTCCGACTTCATTCGGTTACAAGTTCTAGGTTTTGTTTTTATTATTACAGACTCTAAGCATTTCTCTTGATGGTTATTAAAGTCCAAATTATTGAAAATAGATTTTGTTCATAATGAAAGTTGTTGATTCATTACTGCCAATGCTATTAGATCTGCTAAAGAATGGACGATGGGTGCTTCCGGAAATCCATTCTTGCTAATCTATCATGAGTTATTCGTTTAAGTTAATTTAAATCTGGGAATTTTAACCTGCATTTATGCTCAGAAACAGCAAGGAATTGGGGCGATTATAGTTCATAAACTTACTCTCAAGTTGAATTACAGGAGTTTTGTTTTTATTGATTTATTTATGATATAAGTTGGATCTAGGAGTAAATTCCCCATCAACATATACTTTGACAGTTTAAATGAAATTGTCGAATTCAACATAAAACCCCTCTGTGTAAGAACCTTCCCATATTTATTTTCCATATCTTCAGTGGTATAAATTTTGGTAGATCGAAGCACACTTGGCCTGCTAGGTCGGGTTAACTTAGTGCTTAACCTACCTGCGAACTCCTTGACCTTTTGTTTTTATCACCGCCACAAGGATTCTCGTACTAAAGTTACCTGGAGGCATCAATTTTACTCTTAGCTACAAAACGGTGGATACGAGTAATTGTTATTTGGTTGTGGACTAATTTCCAATCCGTTATATGACATGTTTAGCAAACGATTCCATTATTTTATATTCATTTGAAGAACTACATCACGACTAACGGAGGTTACAATAAATAGATGGGTATGGTATGTCCAGTTAGGGTTTGGATACACGATGTTTTGGGCGATTTATAGATTTGACTTGATACCTGGAAATGCCAGGCTAAACGCTCCATCGTTGAGATATAAAGGAACCTATATCTCCACCTTTAGAATCGACAGGCCTCTGTAGAGCGAGTCCATCATTTTTCTTGCTTTCATGAAGAATTTACAGCATTATTAAAACCATCGAATCAAGTCTCCTAGTTTTTCTTTTACCGTTTAACCTAGGGTTTGGCCGTATTTCCTCCTCAAAGATTGAATAGAGGTTCGTATCTATTAAGACATTTAGGAATTCCATATCAGCGATAGACGAGAATATGATTGGCAATGTTTTAACTATAAAATATGCAGACTGAGAATATTATTGACAACGTTTTTTAACCAGGTTATAAGATTAGAAAAAGCCCCTTGGTCGTTGGGGAAGGGTCTTGCCCAGGTTGTTCCTGTCATTGTATGAAGGCGAAAGAGCAATACCACTTACCGGAAAGGAAAGGCTCCCACTTTAACCTGCGTCGCTTCAAGTTGAAGACACCTACCATCAGGAGTAAAATTTATATTATTATCAAATGACGATGGACTGTTTTCAAAAATAACAAAACCAGAAAAGGATTCTGAACCGAGGTATTAGGAAGTTACCTCTGCAGTATCGCAGGGAAGTGGCTACGTCTCTTAAACTCAAGAATTTCTGGAATAATCACGATGGCTCCAGACTGCAGGAAAAATCATTTTTTTAGGCCCAAAGCACCAGTTTAAGCTTGGGCAAAGTCTTTAAAACCTCACTCGAAGGCCAGAAAGTAATCGATCCAGAGAAGTTGAATATATGTTGAGGAGTTACTGTATTCCAAACACCGAGACCACCAAACCCTGTCATTCCCAGGTGCAGGTGGCACCGTAGTATTCAAATACAATAAATGTAGTCACATGGCCAGACTAGAAGGTACTGAATACCCCAGTACGGGTAACCTGTCGGGATGCAGGTGGCACTTTTGACAACAGTTACATTGATGGTGTCACATGGCTAAGTTACCTAGCTGAGCTTCGCTGGTTGGTATGAAGTACCTGCAAATTAAATGTTAGAACAATTCCTTGACATTCCAATAAATTGAAGGGTTTACAAACCAGTTCTAACATATTAATATTACCTAGCTGTGCAAAACATATGGCAATCGAACCTTAGCGTTTGTTAGGAATGGATAATGTTAGTGCCTTTATTTGTCCTATTGACATGTCAATAAGATTCAAAGAAAAACGTGTTATCTTATACCTATATCTTTGATAAACATGGTACTGCATTTTGAAGTTTGGTGTTATTAAAAAGGGTTCGCTAAATGACTTTATCAATACAGTTTTAATACAACGTTGTCATCCTAGTTTGAATGTGTGCTTTGTGTGAGTCCAGTACTAGGTTAGAAGAATAACATTAAGGAATAACATTAAGGCATCTTTTCAACCATACCTTGTTACCGGCATCATGAGGAAACTTCAGAAGCATAGGAACCTGCATACCAGTATACGAAGGGAAGTTTAGCCGTAGCTAAGTAAGTGGTATGTCCACATAATATCCTTCTAACTAGTAGGAACACAAGGGTAATAACATAAGTAAGAACAACGTTACGAAGGCATTAATTATATTAGATAATTGAATAACATACTTCTGCCTTCTGTAAATAGAAAGGAACTACAAAAAGAAGAAGAAAAAAAAAAAAAAAATTAACGAGATTTCACATATGGTATCAGAGCTAGATTCAACCCTGTCGCCTTGGAAACACCTAGCTTTTGTTGCACTTTAAATAAAAATTTCTAATAATGTATTCGGATGTTGTATGCATTTGTTCCAGTTTAATTTTTCAGATGACTTCGCACGAGGAATACGGAGAAGAGCCTGAAGGAAATGAACAGGCAAGAACAGAAGAACATTCTGAAGCAAGTCAGGTACTAGAAACCATGAGGAGCTTGATCGTGGAGATACAAAGCTTCAAAGCGGACAATGAGCAGCTAAAGAAAGCTCAGGAAAAACAACAAGAAATCAATGAAATTTTGCTGCAGAGTCTTCACGAAAGGAATAATGGAAAAAAACAAAAGGAGGATACGAAGAGGAAAGAAGAGACTAACGAAAGCGCTGAGAAAAAAGGAAATTCCTCCAATGAGACCCAGAAATATGAGCATCAAGATAAGACCATGGGAAAGAGGAAGGTTGACCACCTGGAGGGTGAATTCAAAAAGATAAAACCTACCAGCTTCGATGGAGAATCAAAAACTAGCCAAGAAGCGGAACCCTGGCTGCTCGACATAAAGAAGTACTTTCAGATTTACAACTACTCCAGCAATATGAAAGTCAGAATGGCTGTGTATAATCTGAAGGGAAAGGCCAGCATATGGTGGCAAGACCTGAAGATTTCCCAGGGACTGAAAGAAAAGAACCTTGAATGGTCAGAATTCAAGAAATATTTCAAGAAACAGTACCTATCCGAAAGTTATTACGAAAGAAAAACCAAGGAATTCTACGAATTGAAGCTGGGCCAAATGACAATGGAAGATCTTATCAATAAATTCTTAGACTTGTTACGGTTCGTTCCATACATCAAGGAAGAAAAATTGAAGGTACAGCAGTTCTTAAGCTGTCTTCCACAGTCATATAAAGATCGAATTGAATTCGACAATCCAAGAACGTTAGATGAAGCACTGCGAAAGGCCATACTATGTTTTGAGCAATACAAACAAAGGAATGATACTACTAAGGCATGGAAGGATAAGAAACAGGAAAAGTTTAACTAGCGGAAGAAAGGTTTCAAACCCCCACCTTTCAGGAACATGCCCAAGAACTTCCAAGGAAATTCATTCCCTAAGAATGAACAGTTGCAGCAGAGAACCTTTAAACCCTCTAACATGGGAATAAAAGGAAGTGTTGGTAATCCTAAGGAACCACTGAAGTGTTGGGAATGTGGTGAAGCCCATTTACGCAGAAATTGTCCATGATACAATGAAGCAAACATGATGTTGGATAATATACAAGAGGAATCCACGGTGGGAGACATTGGGAAAATTTATCACCGAATTAATGCAGCCTTGGAAGATCGACAGGCAGATCATCAATCTGCTATTGTGGAAATTGAAGGTAAAATTTCTGACCATGTTTGTACTGTTTTAATTGACCCAGGGGCAACCTTAAGCTACATCACTCCCAAGATGATGGAGCACTGCCAACTCATCAAGGTAAAGCACCCTAAACCCTGGTTAGTTCAGTTAGCTACAGGAGCAAAGAGGAAGGTAACTGAATATATATCTGACTGTGAACTTCAAATACAAGACCACAAAACAAAGATCAATTTAAATGTGTTACCTTTAAGATCATATGACATGATAATAGGTATGGACTGGCTGGAAAGATATAAGGTAGTACTGAACTGCTTTACCAAAAACTTTACCTACATTGCTGAAGACCAAATTCTAAGAACAGTGAGTGGAAAACAAAAACCTGTCTCTGTTAGGCAGATTTCTGCCATGCAGTTAAAGAAGTGCATGAGAAAAGGATGCAAGATTTACGCTGTAAGAGTATCTGATTTACTCCTCAATGGAAGTCAAACTTCCATAGCAGAGCATCCTGTCTTGGGCGATTTCCTAGACGTATTTCCAGAAGAAATACCGGGGTTACCCCCTCAACGAGAAATTGATTTTTCCATTGAACTGTTACCAGGATCAACACCAGTGTCAAAAATACCTTATAGAATGAGTATCCCAGAATTGACAGAATTAAAAATTCAGATTCAAGAATTACTAGACAAAGGGTATATAAGACCTAGTGTCTCACCTTGGGGTGCACCGGTCCTTTTTGTCAAGAAAAAAGATGGGACTCTAAGACTATGTATCGACTATAGGCAACTGAATAAGGTAACTGTTAAGAATAAATACCCCTTACCACGAATTAACGACTTGTTCGACCAAGTAGGGGGAGCCAAAGTCTTTTCCAAATTAGATCTTCAATCTGGGTATCATCAGATTCGAATTAAAAATGAAGACATCAGTAAAACTGCATTCCGAACTCGATACGGACACTACGAATTTGTAGTGATCCCATTCGGTCTAACCAATGCCCCTGCCACATTCATGTGCCTAATGAACGGTATCTTCAACAAATACCTAGACCAATTTGTGCTGATTTTTATTGACGATATCCTAATATACTCCAAGTCGGAGGAAGAACATGAACAGCATATAAGAATCGTATTGCAAACCTTGAGGGATCATAAATTGTATGCAAAGTTGAAGAAATGTGAGTTTTTTAAATAGGAGATCCAGTATCTAGGCCATATTATTTCTACGGAAGGAATTTCAGTAGACCCACAGAAAATAAAAGCCATAGCGGATTGGCCTGTACCGAGAGATGTGGCTGATATTAGATCTTTCATGGGACTCACCGGTTATTATCGGAGGTTCATTGAGGGATTCTCAAAGATCGCCTATCCCATTACTTCATTACAGAAAAAGGGGATTAAGTTTGTTTGGTCCTGCAACTGTCAAGAAAGTTTTGAACGACTTAAGGATTTGCTGACCAAAGCACCTGTTCTAAAATTAGCAGACCCATGTAAAGGATACACAGTCTGTACGGATGCTAGCAAAGAGGGAGTAGGACGAGTACTGTCCCAGGACGGACATGTAGTGTGTTATGAATCACGGAAGCTAAAGGAGCATGAACGTAACTACGTGGTTCACGACTTGGAATTAACGGCAGTAGTACACGCACTGAAAATGTGGCATCACTACCAGCTGGGAAAGAAATTTCTGTTACTAACAGATAACACTTGTGTCAAGAACTTATTCAACCAGCCAGGGCTCAATGCCAGACAAGCAAGGTGTATGGCCTTTTTAAGTGAATTCGACTTTGACGTAAAACATATAAAAGGTAAGGAAAATACAGTGGCAGATGCACTTAGTCGAAGGACCCACGAGGTGTACGAGATAATAATGAGTCAAACAGAAAGTAATCTCATGGATAAAGTAATAGTGGCGAGCAAACAGGATGCAGAATACATAAATCTACAAAGTAAAATTCAGCAAAATGAGATAAACGTGAACGGGACAGATTTCAAAATGGATCAGAAAGGTCTGATTTGGTTCAAAGATAGGTTGTACATGCCTAATGTTGCAGAAATTAAATTGTTTATCCTAAATGTGATGCACAAACCCCCTTTTTCAGGTCATCCCGGGTATCAAAAGATGATAACAGCCCTTAGAAAACAGTTCTTTTGGCCTAAATTAAAAACTGATCTAGCTGATTATTTATCTAAATATTTGGAATGTCAACAGGTGAAGGCAGACCATAGACATCCTGCTGGTTTATTACAACCATTACCAATTCCTGAATGGAAATGGGAAGTGATCTCACTAGATTTTATCACAGGTTTGCCGAGAACACAGCGACAACATGACTCTATAATGGTGGTGGTTGACAAATTTAGCAAATCTGCACATTTCATTCCGGTAAAAACCACTTATAAGGCAGCAGATATTGCAGGAATATTTCTAAAAGAAATATTCAGATTACACGGAGTATCAAAGATGGTAATTTCAGATAGGGATGTGAAATTTACCTCCAAATTCTGGAAATCTTTATTTGCAGGTCTAGAAACAAGAATTAATTTCAGCACGAGTTATCACCCTGAAACGGATGGACAGACTGAGCGTACCAATCAGATCATTGAAGATATGCTAAGAATGTACGTCATGGAAAAAACCACCAAATGGGAAGACTATTTACATCTGGTAGAGTTTGCTTACAACAACGGGTATCAAGCATCATCAAGAATGAGTCCATTCGAAATTATTTATGGAAGGAAGTGCACTACCCCAGTTAGCTGGGATAGCCCGGTCGATCGTCTGTTGGTAGGACCGGATTTGCTGCGGGATATGGAACAAACAGTCCCGAAGGTGCAGAAAAATTTAAAGGTGGCTCAGGACCGCCAAAAAAGTTATGCTGATCTAAAAAGAAAGGATAAGGAATTCTCAGTGGGAGAACATGTGTACTTGCGGGTTAAACCAAAGAAAAGCTCACTCCGACTAGGGAGTTGCACTAAACTGGCACCACGATTCTGTGGGCCCTTCCAAATACTTGAGAGGATTGGACCTGTAGCTTATAAATTGGCTTTACCAGCACATTTAAAAATTCATAATATTTTTCACATTTCAGTACTGAAAAAGTATATTCATGACCCCACTCATATCATTGATTGGAATTTGATTCAGGAGGCTCCAGAAGGCGAATTTCAAGTGGAACCTTTACGCATTCTGGACAGGAAAGAAACAGTACTTCGGAACCGAGCCATCGCTCAGGTAAAGGTGCAATGGAAGCACTTTAGTCCTGAGGAGGCGACCTGGGAATTGGAAAGTGAGATACTAGAAAAGTATCCGAATTTGTTCCCAGAACCGATGGAGGAAGACTACAACACTGAGGACGGTGTTCATAATAAGGGGGCAAGGATGTGACGTTCCCCAAATAACAATAAGACATTATGTTTTTGTTTTTGTTATCATTATGAAATTCAGTTCAATAAGGGGCTAGATGAAAAATCTATCGAATAAGTCCTAGGAGGACTGTTGTAAGAAACAACTTTGAATTTTAATTATTGTTTTAATAATAAAAGGATGAACAGGAACAGCCAAGTTAAATGAGGAGATCATGCATGGAAAAGTGGGGGACAAGTGAGAGTTAACCTTGGGAAAACCAGAACAGGTGTCAGAAGTGTATTTAAGACACTAGACACTCCCTAAAAATCAGGGATTTACTTAGCTGCAAAAATTCCATGAGGAATTGGCTGCTAATGGTAAGACCTAGGCAAAACTATAAAGAAAGGGCATATGTGGGAGGCAGGACGCTGCTTAGTATGCCGGAGAGAATTATACTTGCTGTGTGAGCACTCTGTGTTAGGCAAGGGATTCCGGAAACGTAACTGAGTTTCGAGGTTAACTGTCCACACTTTCCATGCATGTATCTGGCTCGGGGGTGATTACGGACAGACTTGGTGTTTGTACTTAATCTACGGTTGGGTGGAACGAGGCTGTTCCGACTTCATTCGGTTACAAGTTCCAGGTTTTGTTTTTATGATTACAGACTCTAAGCATTTCTCTTGATGGTTATTAAAGTCCAAATTATTGAAAAAAGATTTTGTTCATAATGAAAGTTGTTGATTCATTACTGCCAATGCTATTAGATCTGCTAAAGAATGGACGATGGGTGCTTCCGGAAATCAATTCTTTCTAATCTATCATGAGTTATTCGTTTAAGTTAATTTAAATCTGGGAATTTTAACCTACATTTATGCTCAGAAACAACAAGGAATTGGGGCGATTATAGTTCATAAACTTACTCTCAAGTTGAATTACAGGAGTTTTGTTTTTATTGATTTATTTATGATATAAGTTGGATCTAGGAGTAAATTCCCCATCAACATATACTTTGACAGTTTAAATGAAATCGTCGAATTCAACATAAAACCACTTTGTGTAAGAACCTTCCCAGATTTATTTTCCATATCTTCAGTGGTATAAATTTTGGTAGATCGAAGCACACTTGGCCTGCTAGGTCGGGTTAACTTAGTGCTTAACCTACCTGCGAACTCCTTGACCTTTTGTTTTTATCACCGCCACAAGGATTCTCGTACTAAAGTTACCTGGAGGCATCAATTTTACTCTTAGCCACAAAACGGTGGATACGAGTAATTGTTATTTGGTTGTGGACTAATTTCCAATCCGTTATATGACATGTTTAGCAAACGATTCCATTATTTTATATTCATTTGAAGAACTACATCACGACTAACGGAGGTTACAATAAATAGATGGGTATGGTATGTCCAGTTAGGGTTTGGATACACGATGTTTTGGGCGATTTATAGATTTGACTTGATACCTGGAAATGCCAGGCTAAACGCTCCATCGTTGAGATATAAAGGAACCTATATCTCCACCTTTAGAATCGACAGGCCTCTGTAGAGCGAGTCCATCATTTTTCTTGCTTTCATGAAGAATTTACAGCATTATTAAAACCATCGAATCAAGTCTCCTAGTTTTTCTTTTACCGTGTAACCTAGGGTTTGGCCGTATTTCCTCCTCAAAGATTGAATAGAGGTTCGTATCTATTAAGACATTTAGGAATTCCATATCAGCGATAGACGAGAATGTTATTGGCAATGTTTTAACTATAAAATATGCAGACTCAGAATATTATTGACAACGTTTTTTAACCAGAAAATATGCAGACTCAGAATATTATTGACAACGTTTTTTAACCAGAAAATATGCAGAATCAGAATATTATTGGCAACGTTTAACCAGAAAATATGCAGACTCAAAATATTATTGGCAACATTTTAGCCATAAAATATAGCAGACTCATAATATTATTGGCAACGTTTTAACCATAAAATGGGCAGACTCAGAATATTATTGGCGACGTTTTAACCATAAAATATGCAGACCCAGAAATTTCTTTCTCCTCAGACCCAGAATTGCATTTCATAAATGAGTAACTAAGGCTAAGAAACATCTCTATTGCTCAAACTGGAAGGGAACGAAAAGTGAAAACATGCAAGAACCTCATCCATTAATTAAAATTTAGGGGTCATGAAACCCAGGTAACTGAAAAATTCCTTTAATTACAGTATTTTAGATAAGGTCGATAAAGTCCATTTAAAGATTTAGAAAAGGGCCCTGAATCGAAAAACTAATTAGTTCATTTTGCCTCTTTTAATCCTTCTCTCAAAAAACTAAGATCCTCATAAAGAAGTAGTATGAAATTGTTATTACATTAAGTTCGTAAGCAGCAAAACCCTAGGCCGCCTCGAACCATTGAAGCTTCCGAAAAACTAACCAGGTTATAAGATTAGCAAAAGCCCCTTGGTCGTTGGGGAAGGGTCTTGCCCAGGTTGTTCATGTCGTTGTATGAAGGCGAAAGAGCAATACCACTTACTGGAAAGGAAAGGCTCCCACTTTAACCTGCATCGGTTCAAGTTGAAGACACCTACCATCAGGAGTAAAATTTATATTATTATCAAATGACGATGGACTGTTTTCAAAAATAACAAAACCAGAAAAGGATTCTGAACCGAGGTATTAGGAAGTTACCTCTGCAGTATCGCAGGGAAGTGGCTACGTCTCTTAAACTCAAGAATTTCTGGAATAATCACGATGGCTCCAGACTGCAGGAAAAATCATTTTTTTAGGCCCAAAGCACCAGTTTAAGCTTGCGCAAAGTCTTTAAAACCTCACTCGAAGGCCAGAAAGTAATCGATCCAGAGAAGTTGAATATATGTTGAGGAGTTACTGTATTCCAAACACCGAGACCACCAAACCCTGTCATTCCCAGGTGCAGGTGGCACCGTAGTATTCAAATACAATAAATGTAGTCACATGGCCAGACTAGAAGGTACTGAATACCCCAGTACGGGTAACCTGTCGGGATGCAGGTGGAACTTTCGACAACAGTTACATTGATGGTGTCACATGGCTAAGTTACCTAGCTGAGCTTCGCTGGTTGGTATGAAGTACCTACAAATTAAATGTTAGAACAATTCCTTGACATTCCAATAAATTGAAGGGTTTACAAACCAGTTCTAACATATTAATATTACCTAGCTGTGCAAAACATATGGCAATCGAACCTTAGCGTTTGTTAGGATTGGATAATGTTAGTGCCTTTATTTGTCCTATTGACATGTCAATAAGATTCAAAGAAAAACGTGTTATCTTATACCTATATCTTTGATAAACATGGTACTGCATTTTGAAGTTTGGTGTTATTAAAAAGGGTTCGCTAAATGACTTTATCAATACAGTTTTAATACAACCTTGTCATCCTAGTTTGAATGTGTGCTTTGTGTGAGTCCAGTACTAGGTTAGAAGAATAACATTAAGGAATAACATTAAGGCATCTTTTCAACCATACCTTGTTACCGGCATCATGAGGAAACTTCAGAAGCATAGGAACCTGCATACCAGTATACGAAGGGAAGTTTAGCCGTAGCTAAGTAAGTGGTATGTCCACATAATATCCTTCTAACTAGTAGGAACACAAGGGTAATAACATAAGTAAGAACAACGTTACGAAGGAATTAATTATATTAGATAATTGAATAACATACTTCTGCCTTCTGTAAAGAGAAAGGAACTACAAAAAGAAGAAGAAAAAAAAAAAAAAAATTTAACGAGATTTCACAGATCAGTTCTGCAGATGAGGACCCCTATATTTTATGAGGAATAGTAAACTCTATGGAAGGATAGCTTGCATATTGGATTGGAGGCTTGCTTGGGTGATATGACTTCTTTATTAATCTAGTAATTTCATTAGGGATCTCCATTGCTTCTGTTCCAGCCTCTACCAAATATAGGTCATCATCTTTTTTTGCTAATCTGGATTTTTTGGGCTCTGGACCTTGTTGATCTTGGTCAATGTCCATGTTTTGGGCTTCCTTGGCTGTTCTTTTTTGTCCAATTAGTTTTTGTTTATTTTCCTCCTCTTCAAAGCCTTTTATGGCTTCTTGTTTTCTATTATTTCCCATAGATGTTTGGGTGTGCATGCATATGCATAGTTTTTATTCTCTACCCTCTGCTTGGAAGTTACTTGATGATGGTCATATGGAGCTTTTTATTCCTTTGGGAGGTTCAATTAACTAAGATATGCTTCTATGTACTGAAGACCATTCAGTCCTTTGATAATGAGAGGTCTGACTTCTTTTGGAAAATGGAAAGTACCATGCTATCTAAAATGCTTGAAATGTAATTAATTTGAAGCCATTTTTTTGCCTCACAAACTCCATGGAAAAAACCATGGGTGTAAGAAAAGTAGGGAGCTTGTATGGCTCTCCTTCAAAACCATATACCCTAATAACAATGTGGTTTTCAAATACAAACCAATCTCCAACTTGAACTTATGATGTGAACTATAGATGTTTCTTGAGGTCAAGCAACATCATGGTAGGAGAACTACCATGTATCAGGTTGTAAGCCACACTCATGACTTTGTCTGTGAACTCATAGAAGTTTGAATTATATGTTCTTCATGAAACCAAGTCATTCCATTGATGAACTAGTTTTTGCATCCCTTGATTATATGTGGTTTTCATGCCCAAATGCTTGAAACTCTCAAATTTCTGATAGAAGAAGAGAAAAAATAGGTAGGAGGGGAACTTGAAATACTCAATTGCCCAAAATTATTCCAACTGCTCATGAATCTTGTCAGCTAGAAAGGTGCAGAGATCAAAATGAGGTGGGTTCCTACCAAGTTTTGTGGTTAGCTTCAGCAGGACCCCCAAACTAACCTCCTCTATTGTTTTATCATCTTCCATGCCAAATATAGTGCAAATAGATGATATGGACCTTCGGGAGTCTTAAGAGAAGACAATTGTAGCATAGGGTGAAGGGATAATTGGTATGCCCATTCCAGGCTCTAGATGTTTGGATAGGAACAGGTGATGATAAAACAGGCCGAGGCCACTAAAAGTCATGGCTAGGGATTTCTCATTGAAACTGTAAGGGGCTAGTGATTCAGGTATGTAGAACATTTTTCTCACGGATTCTAGGGTTATGAAGAACATGTTTTTGGTTGAGTCAGCTGAAACAATTGCTCTTGTGGTGGGGGAATAGTTTTTTGAGCACCAGGCAATGAATTTCGGGCAGACGACTGACCTAGGGAAAATGGAGCAGGAAAAATTAGAATTCCAGAGGTTAAGTTTATCTTGGTCCTTAAAAGAAAATTCTTTGGCTTCTCTAAGGGTCTCAATTAGGTTAGAGTTGTATAGGATGGTTTCAAAGATATCCTCCTCGTGGTCATACACATGGTCTTATCCAGAGAAATGGGGGTTTGGGAGCGTGAACTTGGACTTGCGTGCCATTTCTTTCTCTAGTTTACAATGTTAGGGAAAACATATGTTAAGTCTCAGCTAAATTAGGGCTTGTTGTGAATTAGGGCTCAAGCAAACTGATACTAAGAATCAGGATTACATTAAATGAGATGACCAGAAGTGGTAAATGAATACCTGTATGAAACCTGGAGGCTGAACTAGATCAAATATGTTGACCTGAATAGGTATAACTCGTGCAATGCTAACCTGGTAAGCCGGTTGTCGTAGGAGCACGTTCCTTGGATGTAAAATAATAAAATAATGAAAGCTAGGGTAAAAATACTTTTACACCAAAAGAAAATATGCACTTTACACGTAAGATGTCGGGGCAGAGGGAAATATAGACTGGAAAGTCCCACATGAGAGATGGCAGGTGTGTAGTGTATGAATTGACCGAAGGGGTGATGGGACAACTTGGATAGATGGCAAGAAAGGACTTTACCATGAGGTGACAGGTATATGGGACATGCTGAGCTATAAGATAGTTACCTTTAATTTTGAGTGGATACCACTCTAGTTTCCCAGAGTCGTATTGCATCAATGTTGAGCGGATTTGATAAAAACCCTTCAAGGACGCCCGACCAGTAACTATGAGGCACGTGTCCTAGGTGGTTTTAGGTACAACGCGTGCCCAAGCTCACTTTTTGGTGGATGCAACTTATCGGTGCACAATCAATCAAAGCCTTTGATCTTGATCAACGGGAAGGGAACTTGCACATGTGCTATATTTGGTTAACTTCGATGTTTCTTATGTGCACACTCAATCTTTAATACATTGATCTTGATCCATATTGGATGGCTAAAATATCTTCCGCTTTAGATTTCTTTTGTTGTCCTATGATTATGAGTCGTAGGTCCTATTTGCATGCTTTTAGAATTTTCTTTAGGCTCCCTTATCCTTCGAGGGATAAACTCTTCAAGGACTTCATGTGCTAGCATTTTATGAGAGATATTTTCTTCAAGATAATATTGGGTACTAACACCATGCATATTGCATTTGGTAGTGCTATAGTTTCCATCGATGAGGATAGGTCTAGAGAATGCCCTAGGCCTATAAATCTTGAGTTACTATGGGTGGACGAGTGGATTATTCAGGTACTTGACCATGAGGCTCTACTTATGTGTGTTATGAATGCCCGATATGCATACTATCTTCTGTACAAGGGATATAGGTCATCTTCGATAGAGAGGGTATAATTATGTACTTAGGTGTCTTTCATTATACGTCATTAAATAATCATCTTTTATACATTTACATAAAAAAGAGTCAATTAAGCAACACTAATTTTTCTTTTGTTGCTCCATGAAGAGGACACCCTTTATGGATTCGTTCAGTGCCACTTCTCCATCATTTGAGCATCCAATTGTTTCCCTTGGTGATGTCTCCATGGTACATATACTGGTCCCCTCATATTAACTTTGTCAATTACATACATGCATATAATTGCAATATTTTTATCATAACTTTCTTCTTGTCCCTCACTCAAATTGAATAGGGTAGAGGAAAGGGGATTGCACAGGAGTAGAAGACGCATTCTCCCTCAGGTTATGACCATCAACTGCTAGTCGACGAGGTACTGTAAATGATTTCGCAATGCAATATAAAATTAAATTTGATGTTGAATTTATAATGTTCATTTATTATTCCTTTACTAATTACATGCATGATGTCACCGTACACAAGCTCAAGTACAACTGGGATTCGATATTGCATTGATGCTCATAGAGGAGTGGGAAAGGTTGACTCTACATTGTCTTCGTGTGGATCCATCGAATCAACATCATCTTGGAGTTTCCACCCAATAGGATTTAGACAATATCGCCATGGGATCGAGTCAAGTAAGTTGATCCATCCACTTAAAATTTTAAAATTTTTTCATATACCTAATTTCAAGTACTAAATCTGACTAACTTACAGAGTTCAAAATTTTAATTTTTAGAGTCCCCATCTTTAGACACCATTTCGATCATATCTTTACTAGCCTCTGTAGTAGCAACATACTCTTCTTCCGTTGTTGAAAGTGCATCAAATTGAGTTTCAAAATCCAGCTTACTACTATTCCACCTATAGTAAATACATACTCGGTGGTGCTTCTCTTGCTATCTTTATCACCTGCCACATTTGCATCAACATATCCCCATAGAAAAATGTTTGAACCTCCAAAACATAATGCATTAGTAGTACCTCTCAAATACCTGAGAATCCACTTTACTTCCTTCCAATGTTTTTTACCTAGATTTTTCATATACCTACTCACAACTCCCACTACATGTGCAATATCTAGTCTTATGCACACCATCACATAAATCATACTACCAATTGTTGATGAATAAGGGACCTTGGACATGTATTATATTTCCTCCTGTGTCTTGGGACACATCTCCTTACTTAGTTTGAAATGGCTGGTCAAAGGTGTACTAACTAGTTTCGCATTCTGCTTTCTAAACCTCTCCGACCCATTTTCTATGTACTCATCCTGAGACAATGTCAATTTGTGTTTTTTCCTGTCTCTTGTTATTCTCATACCAAGGATTTGCTTTGCAACACCCAAATACTTCATCACAAGGGAATTAGCTAATTTCCTTTTGAGCACATTTTTATATCGTGCATGTTAGAACCTGCAACAAGAATGCCATCAACATACAACAACAAGATAATATATATTATATTATCTAGCCTCTTGAAATAAACACACTGGTCAGAATGACATCTACTATAACCTTGTTATGTCATAAACTTGTCAAATTTCAAATACCACTACCTTGTAGCTTGCTTCAGGCCATACAAGCTCTTCTTTAACTTGCATACTAAATTTCCCTTCCCTTTGACCTCATACCCCTATGGCTACTGCATATAAATATCTTTCTCCAAATCCACATGGAGACAGGTTGTTTTTATATATAACTATTCAAGATGCATATATTCTACTGCCACTAGACTTAAAATAGTCCTAAATGAATTCATTTTAACAACATAAGAAAATATTTC
Source organism: Larix kaempferi (assembly GCA_027924585.1). NCBI lineage: Eukaryota > Viridiplantae > Streptophyta > Pinopsida > Pinales > Pinaceae > Larix > Larix kaempferi. The sequence continues at coordinate 12,109,381 of BSBM01001048.1, forward strand.
ATCAAAATCTATACCTTTTGTCAAGCACTCTAATTGCAGATAATTAAATATCAACACACAGAGCGTATGAAATTTATTGTCAACCCGAGAAAGTCTTTTTATTTCAAAGGACAAGTGCACAATATATGCTTAAACACAAAACCATTAGAAGTGAATACTTTTATCTTCTATCATCCATGTTCATCCCAAGAATCTATGCAATCCCAATTGCCTTCTAACTGCTATACTACAATTCTTTACTATTATGCATCAAGCAGAATAAATATCAGATCTAATCAACAATTGCAGGAAGGAAATCTCAATTGCATTCTAAAATAATCAACTGTCTAATGAAATCAAGCTAGGAATCATGAAGCATGACCTGAACATTACTCTAGAATTTAATAAAGGAGATTGAAGCAACTGTTCTAAGAAACTGAATTGCAAAATATAAATCAATCAACACATAACAGGAAAGCTAATTCGTAGGAGCTTCTGGGATTACGTTTCAGCTGTAGGATGAGCACAACAGTGTGAACAGAAATTGAATTACATAAAACAAACCTGACTCAGTCGACTGTTATTGATACCATTCACCAACCTCACAGATAAATCATTTACTGAGAAATCCACACGATGAATATTGCTGCTGCGTACAAAGGAAAGATCAAAGCATCACACAACAAGAAAGATGAAATCCTAAATTAACACAGCAATCTCTGTGGAAGACGGGCCCAGTCTTCACACAGAGACGCTGGTTGAACAACACTCTCTTTAACTCAGAAGCAACTCCTTATATTAACAGAAGGATAAGTACACAGTTTCAGCTTGACTGCTAATACAAGATGAATTAATTAATTGCTGTCCAACCCCTCAGTCGAGGTAATTTCCCATATTTATACATACAAATTGCAACATCTAAACCTATAATTGGGCAGCCATGAAGATCTCTGATCTTCAGGCGCCCTAAATAATCTAGCTGTTACAACACGTGGCAGAACTGAAATATCCAAATATGAGAGAAGTATTAATCGTCCCAAGAGTGACGGTCCTTCCAGCTCACAGCTGGATTCGAGCAGCGACATGCTTAAGATAGTTCTTCGGTTACAGCTGCTCTGCCACGCCTATGTCTTGATTGCCGATTTGAGCCCCAAGGAACCTTCCACAAGCGATGATCGTTCCTTCATGACTTGTTCAGCTCCGATCTTCCTGCAGTCTATTGTCTTACTACCTTCATAAATCGCATCATGTTAGCACAGATTAAGAGATGAACAGCTTTAATCATCACAATCATAAGTATTAACACAATAAAACAATAATCGGCCATACCTTGGTAAATTGGGGAATATATAAGGACAATAAGTTGAATTGCCAAGGTAATTGGTGTAAGACAAGGTAAGGGACAGTGATAAATGATGGTCAAAAAGGGCCAATTCTGGGCTCAACATCTCCCCCCAACTATCCTGTTGCATGTCCTCATGCAACAACCTGCATCTGAATATTGTACTGAACTTTGTCCAGGCAGAAGGAAAGAATGTAGATAAATCAGGCCTCCCCTCTATCCCTTTGAAAAATTTCTGTGAGCAACCCGGCATCTTCCAACTTTACTGTTCCCCTTTCCACCGCTACTTGCTAATATCTGCAGTTCTCTTATGCTATGCCTGGGGAAGTTGAAAAGACACACTCAATCTGAATCCAATTCAATAATACCTGTAGGAGGTGGAAGCACTGGTTCTTGTGGGACAGTGTCTTCCAGTGCATCTAATCTTATCAAGGGAGTTGCTGGTTCTTGTGTAACAACAACATCCCTTAAACCTTCTTCAGCAGCTGCCTTTATTGCTTTTGGAGACACTGGTTCTTGTGTAACAGTGTCTTCTTTGTCAATTGGCTGCTGAGATTGGATATCCTTTTCAATTTGCAGCTCCTCCTCCAAGATTTCAGTGTCACCTGAGCAGGGTGTCTGTACCTGTTCATCATCACTCCATTGTGTATCAGGAATGATCTCTACTCCCGGGTTATCCTCCAACTGCAGTTCAGGGGTTCTTGCTGCAGCATCCAAGGATGTTGGTTCTTGTGTGGCAACATCCTGGCTTACATCTTCATCTTTATTTTGCTGCAGCTCCTCTTCTATGAGTTCTGTATCATGAGAGCTTTCTGGGGTCACCACCCAGAGTTCATCGTTGAATGCCAGAATATCCTCTGTCCCAGCTTCTTCTCCTGTCTGCTCAGTTGGTTGGATGGTCAAATTCAGGATTGCTGGTTCTTGTGTTGCAGCATCCTGTTTCAACTTATCACTGTCCTGCATTTCCGTTTCTTCTTCTAAAATTATTGTGTCCTGGGAACGTTCTGGGGTTACAGCACAATATTCTTCACTATCCTCCAGAGTATCCTTTGGCTCCATGATCTCTATATCAAGGGAACATTCTGGAGTCTCACCATATTCTTTTATAAGCTCCAGAGCATCCTTCATTTCCTGTTCTTCTCCCATCTGTTCCATGATTTCTGTATTGTGGGAGCAATTTGGGATTGCCATACATTCCTCATAAATTTCCAGGGCATCCTCCACTCCCTGTTCTTCTCCCATCTGTTCTATAACTTCTGCATCATGGGAAGTAGCAGCTGCAGCAAGGATGTTTAAAGGTGCTGGTTCTTGTGTTGCAGCATCCTTTTTCTTCACTGCTTCCCCTTCTGTGGCTACAGGCTGTTGTGCTGAATAAGTGCTAAGTAAAATTTTATGGCCTGCTTCCTCAAAGATCTCCCCACAGGTGGGGCAGAGTATTCGCTCATCCTTTTCTCCAGCTTCAGCAGAAGCTGTTTCCTCCACTTGGTCTGTAGCCTCTATTAATGTATACATCTTTCTTCCACCCTGCTTTTGGCAGATTTCCTTCCATGTTTCCAGCTCCTTTCTAAGTGCTTGGAGGTCCTCTTTCAGCATTGCATTCTCATACAAGAGTCCCTCAACCCCCGGCTCTTCCTCCACTGGCCTTTGTGGAGCATCCCTCGGTTTTGGTGTAAGGATTGGGGGTTCAACCTGTGTCTCTAAGGTTGCCCATTTTGTTCTGGCTGCCTCTGCTGCTGTGATTGACCGAGTTCATTTCCTTCTGATTGGTGCCACTAAATAAAACTCATTGGTGGCCCTCTTCCTTTTCTGTGGGGGTTTCTTTTGTGACTTTCCTTTTTGTAGTGTTTCTTCTCGTGGAGCTGGAATATAGGGAGGCAAAGCTGAAGTTAAAGGAATATTTACCTGCCCCCCATGCTGTTCTTCTTCAATCACAGCTGCTCCTCCTGCCCATTCCGGTGAAGACTCGATTGTGACCAGCTCAATATCTTCTTCCATTGCTCTGGCTCCGTCATCTTCAGGTTCCATTGTCGCAGCATTTGATGCTGCTCCAATTTCACCTTCTGCTGCCGGAGCTGCCCTGTTGTCTAGGTTTTCCACGAGGGTTTCATCTACATTGTCGCCTGACAGCTCTGTTTGTGCTTCCCCTCGCTCTCCTTCAAATGCCGTGTCATCCCCCACTGGTTCTGCTTGTGATGGGGATTCATCAACTTCAAATGGCTCTGCCTGTGCCCCTGTTTGTTCTTCCTCTGTGGTTTTGCCAACCCTTGATGGTCCTGCCTGTGCCCCCTGTTGCTCTTCTTCCGTTTCATCCCTCCCGGATGGTCCTGCCTGTGCCCCCTGTTGTTCTTCTTCCGTTTCATCCCTCCCCCCAACTTCACTGGAGGAACTCCGGTCCTCCTGTTGTGGCGGAACCGGTAATTGCTGTAATGGAATGACCCTCAAGGGAACAGGTTGCTGTGGCCGGGTGATGAATTGCTCCCATGTTATATTATGTTGGGCCAGGGTTCTTTTAATAATTAATTTAATGAGGCCATGGTGGGTGAGGGAGGATAATGGGTGCTTTGCAGATTGGACGAATGTTGCCATATGGCGCAAATCATGCAATAGATAAAATGGAATATTTAACAAAATGCCATGACGGAGATGAGAAAGCAAAGGAAGTTCAGAGTTGTACACAGTTTGGTATCTACCTTCGCAAGTTATGTATTTCTTGAGGAAGATAGCGACCTGGTCCCATGGCTGCGGCAGTGACTTCAATGCAATCCCTCTCCTGGATGCTTCAACTTGCTCCCCTGGAAGTAAAAATTGTTCCCGTGCAACTGTTGCAGGAACTCGACGGTTAAACCAAGGTTTTCCCGCCAGCGGGATAGCTGTAACCTCGGATATAATGACCTCCGAAACATCTATACACAGCCCCCACACCGTGGAGTGTGTTTTAGTAAGATTCAATGCGAATTGCAGGGCTGCGTCCCGGTCGAATCCATCCAATCGTTCAAAGAACTCGACCCAGCCAGCGGCTTGGAAAATGGCCAGAACCTGCAAATTCCGTCTAAGTTCCCGGGTATTGAAAGGTTCATGGCGAACTGGAATGCCCATGGTCCTGGCTGCAAGATAGAACTGCTGTTCGACAGAGTACAGGATCCAGAATGGAAGTTGCAGCGCGGAGAATGCACGAATCGTTGAGCGGAGACGTTGAGCGAATGAACTAATTCGGAAAATTAAGCGCAGAGAGGAGTTTAAAATTTTCATGCCGAATTGGGGAAGGTGGCAGTTATTAGTATTACGTCGTACGAGGGAAAGGTTCAATCAGATATAAATGGTGGTACGAGTGAAGGTACGGCCAATCTCGTTTACATGATATCAATACTTAATCACGTGATAAATGAAAGCCATACCTCATAAAACTGTGCGTCGGAAGGCTGCGGAAACTGGTGGAGCATGGAGTTGGTGACGTCATGGAGCCGAACGCGTGCACAATCAGACGTGGAATCATGATGACTCGGATAAGGCACTGATTTCCTTCGTCGGTAAAACACAAGGCGTCGCATCCTCCGGGTTGAAATGATGAGTTCGCCGGGAGGACTGGACTGAATCAGCGTCATAATTAGCAGGTTGAACAATCCTTCTGTTAACACGGGAGTTACCACTGCAAATTGCCAAAGAAATGATCACACGGCCAATGAAAAAGCTTGTTGCAGCTGACAAGAAAGAAGTTACAGCCATCGGGAAAGAATTCGTGGCAGCCGAAAAAAGATTCACAATATCCGGGAAAAATTACGGCTGTCACGGGAAAATTTTACAGCGGCGGAAGAGACTTACGGCTGGCGGGAAAAGATTTTACGAATATGGGAAATATGTCGCAGCCGCTGGAAAGAAATGACAGCTGTGGTGTGGAAGTGACTTGGTCAATGAGGTGGCGGCCGGGAAATGATGTGGCGGCTGCGAGAAAAAGATGTTGCAGCCGCCGAAGTTACAGCCGCCGGGATTGCAGCTGCCAGAGTTGCAGCTGTCGGAAAAGATTTGACGGCAGACGGGAAAAAACATTACGGCTACCGGGAAGTGAAATGGCCGTGGCTGGTAAATGGAATGGCAGCTGCGGAAAATGAGATGGCAGCCGTGGAAGATGAGGTGGCAATAGCTGGTGAATGAGGTGGCAACCATGGGGACGATGAGGTGGCAGCCGCGGAAACTGGAGTTGCAGCCGCCGATGTTGCAGCCGCTGATGTTGCAGCCGCAAATGGCCGATGTTGCAGCCGCAAATGTTGCAGCTGCCGAAATTGCAGCAGTCGAAAAAGATTGACGGCTGACGGAAAGGGCATTATGGCTACCGGGAAATGGAGAATATGGTTGCCGGAAAAGGATATACGGCTGCCGGAAAATATGTTGCAGCCGCCGGAAAATATGTTGCAGCTGCCAGAAAATATGTTGCAGCTGCCGAATTTTTTTTTTTTTTTTTTTTTTTTTTTTTTTTTTTAACACAAGGACGGCACAGAGAGATTTTCATTATGGGCCCCAAACTGATCGTTCTCCTGGCGCTTCCCTGAAAAATTTTTCTTAAAAGACAACAGCAAGCAAAGAGATCAAATGCAAAAAGAAAGAAAACGACAACTATACGCTACAGCAAGAAATTATTTATGTACAGCAAATATGATTTTCATTTTAAGATTTGGTAAAGGTAGAAAAATGTTCCTGCTCTGGTGCCAATTGGTAGTTTGGATCAGCAGCAATCTGTGAAATGAATGCATCTTTCGAAATGGGCTTCCGATACAGTCGCAGCCTGTGGCCATTAACAAGTAATGGCATACGGTTTTCATCAATGGTGACCAGGCGAACAGTGCCGTTGTCAAATACCCTGTCAACCAAATATGGACCCAGCCATCTTGTGCGTAATTTCCCTTTGAAATCTTTCTTGAATCTAGAGTCGTACAGTAGTGCCCAGTCTCCTTCATGGAAGATTTTCTTTTTGATGAATCGGTCATGCCAGTTAGATCTCTGTTGCTGAAGCAGCACAGTCTGGTCTACCGCAGCTAATCGTTTCTCATCCAGTTCATTCAATTGATTCAATCTTCTTTTCTGGGCTTCTTCTACATCCAGGTTCATTTCAATGGCTGTTTTCAGGGTCTTGATCTCAAATTCAATTGGAAATATGGCACTCTTACCATACACCAGATCATAGGGAGAAAAGCCCGTGGTGTTGCGCCAAGTCGTGCGATATGCCCACAGTGCTTCTGGAAGTCTGTCAGCCCAATCCCTTTGATGGCTTTTAACTGTTTTAGTAAGGATTGCTTCGATAACTTTATTAGTGCTTTCCACCTGACCATTGGCCTGGGGATGATAAGGTGAAGCTATCTTGTGCTGCACATGATACTTCCGGAGCAAGGATTCAAATTGGTGTGAAATAAATTGTGGTCTGCCATCGGTAACTACTTCCTTTGGTACTCCAAAACGGGTAAAAACTTCACTGTACAGGAAATCAATCACCGCCTGGTCGTTTGCCTTAGCCAAAGCTACAGCTTCTACCCACTTAGTCATGCAGTCTGTACACACCAAGATGTAAACCTTCTGTTTGGAAGGAGGGTTGATAGGACCAACAAAGTCCAATGCCCATCTATCAAACGGTTCTAGTACCACTTGGGGCTGTAAAGGCATCTGATCTGTCTTATTAGGTTGGCCCATCCTTTGGCAGCTGTCGCAGGACTGAACATATTTTTTAGCATCTCTGAACAGTGTCGGCCAATAATAGCCCATCCGCAACGCCTTATGTCCTGTTCTTTTATCTGCAAAGTGTCCTCCGCAAGGTTCATCGTGACAGGCCTTCAGTATATGAAAGATCTCATCTTCCCTTACACATCTTCTAATTTCAAGATCAGGTCCTGTGTAAAAGAGATGGCCTTTAAGCCAACAATACCTGGCACTTTGCTGAATAATTTTTCTTTTCTCTCATTTAGACATATGTGGTGGAAGTTTCCCTGCAGCCAAATAATTAGCAACATCTGCATACCAGGGTGAATGAGCTGAGAGTGCAAATAAATGTTCATCCGGGAAAGCATCCTCAACAGGTGAACTATCATCACTGTTAGTAAATCGTGATAAAAAATCAGCAACAACATTTTCTTTTCCAGGTTTATCTATAATAGTAACATCAAATTCCTGTAATAATAAAAGCCACCTGGTTACTCTGGCATTAGTGACAGGTTTATTCATTAAGTACTTAATGGCAGAGTGATCAGTATGCACAAATGTAGGATACCCAGTAATGTAATGCCGAAACTTATTAATAGAATAAACAATAGCAAGAAATTCTTTTTCAGTAACAGTATAATTTAGTTCAGCAGGGGCTAAGTTTTTACTCACATAATAAATAGCATAAGGTACTTGACCATCCTGCTGTCCTAGTACTACTCCAATGGCGGTATCAGAAGCATCTGAAGAAATGTGGAAAGGTATGGTCCAATTAGGTCCCCTTAAAATAGGGGTTGTGGACAGTTTCTCTTTAAGCTTATCAAATGCTGTCTGGCATGCTGTACTCCATGCAAACTGCACATCTTTCATTAACAATGAAAACAAAGGAGAAGCAAGTTTGGAGAAGTTTTCTATGAATCTCCGGTAATACCCAGCATGTCCCAGAAAACTTCGCACCTCTTTCTGAGTTGAAGGGGTTGGTATATTCTTTATCACCTTAATTTTTGAAGGATCCACTTGAATACCGTTAGTAGAGATGAAATGTCCTAATACCACCCCCTCACTCATCATCATGTGGCATTTTTCAGTGCTCAGTGAGAGGCGAGCCTGTTCACAACGAATTAAAACCTTCTTCGAATTTTCCAATGCTTCATCAAAATCCCTGCCATAAGGAGTGAAATCATCCATAAAAACTTCCATGCTATCATTTACCAATTCAGAAAATATGCCAATCACAGCTCTTTGGAACGTTGCAGGTGCATTGCACAACCCAAAGGGAAGCACCCTGTAGGCGAACGTTCCCCAAGGGCAGGTGAAGGTGGTCTTATCCTGATCCTCTGGAGCAATCTGGATTTGATTGTACCCACTGAATCCGTCCAGGAAGGAGAAGAACTTCTTCCCAGATAAGTTATCAAGTACCTGGTCAATAAAGGGCAGAGGAAAGTGATCCTTTTGTGTAGCCTTGTTCAGCTCCCTATAATCAACACAGACTCTCCATTTACCGTTTTTCTTGGGTACAATTACAAGTGGGGAAACCCACTCACTGTCTGAAATAGGATAGATGAATCCTGCTTCCAAGAGTTTCTGGATTTCTTCCTTCACTATATCCCTCAGATTGGGGTTCATGCGTCGTTGGGTTTGACATACAGGCCCGGAGTCGTTTTTAATATAAATATGATGAGTGCACAGACTAGAAGGAATACCCTTCATGTCTGTATACTCCCAGGCGAATTCCCCCTTACGTTCCTTCAAGAGATTGGTTAGGCGCTTTTGTTCTTCTGAGGAGAGAGCAGGATTGATGTTCAAAGTTCTTCCAGGCTCTACCTCAATAGGAATACTTCTCGAGCTTTTCAATACTGGGATTATATTTGTGTCATTGGCTAGTGCTTCCTCCGTAAGCTGTTCTTGTTCTTCTTTGCCGAGGGTACTGTTCAGAAGTTGATAAACTTCCTTGTCTACAGAAGCAGGTTCGCTAATGAAGTTATTAATGGCATCGTCTTCTGTTTCATTTTTGAAAGTTAGTGCCTTCCCTATTGTTAGTAATGGCTGAACATCTTCTTCTTCTTCTTGTTCTATCCAAAGGGAGGTTTCAGTCTCTAGACTCGGCCTTGCTGGAGGGTACAGGGTAAGATTTTTGGTTTCCATGCCATCAGATATAGTCATAGATCCTGATCGACAGCTGATGCAAGCATCAGCTGTAGCCAACCAGGGCCTTCCTAAAATCAATGGATGTCCCCCCAGCTGTGATTTTGGCTGTAATACCAGAAAATCGGCAGGGTATTCCCACGAGTCTACTGAAATAACGAGGTCATCCAAAATCCCTTCAGGTCTGATGGTGGATCTGTCTGCCAATTCTAAGATAGTAGGGGTCGGTCTAATATTGGTGAATCCGAGCTTCTTTACAGTCTCCATCGTTATAACATTGATTGCAGCTCCTAAATCTACTAGTACGTTGGGTATCTGCGTTTGTCCTATGTGTACAGTGACAGTAGGATTGCCGGGATCCTCATACTTGGTTATAGGGGTTTTTCCAGTCATTAAAGCGGATAAATTCCCTATAACATGGACAGTAGGAGGATCTCTGGGTTTCCTTCCCGGTCTTTTAGTGCACAGGTCCCGAACAGTTCTAGCATAGATAGGTACATCTTGAAGAGCTTGTAAAAGGGGAATCTTAACATAAAGGTTCTTCAGTTCTCCTAAGAGATTGAACTGAGGTTGCCCCCCTCTTTGTGGCAGCATCAATCTCTCAGGGTAAGGTGGTTGTCTTACCAACTGGGTAGGCTGCGTGTTATCCACTTCATCGTTTATTGTTTCAGCCCTCCCTTCTGAGGGATGCTCAGCGTCTTCAATAATAGGAACCGGATCAGATAGATGCTGGGAACTCTCTCCTTTGTCATAAACAGTAGGTGGAATATTTTCTGAAGTTACACGTTCTACTATCTTTCCAGACCGTAAGCGAATGTCATTACAAGGTACAGGGGAGAGAGAGTAGGCTGGCATATTGAGAGTTTCCAGTTGCTGGACTGTTTTATTATTTGGGTTAGGGTTAGGTTGGGCAGGCAGCTGAGGCCGTATTGGTATGTTAGGCACAGGATTATTTTGCAGCTGCAGCTGCGACTGCTGAGGTAGGTATTGAGGATATTGCTGAAATTGAGGATATGGAGGATACGGTAACTGTTGAGGTGGAGGTGGTTGAGGAAACTGATTCCCAGGATGGAAGTTCCTCCATCCAGGAGACCATGAAGTAGGTTGATGAGGTGGCTGTTTCCAAGGACTCCATGAATTATAACCTTGCATCGCAGGTTGAGGGGAATTCCACTGAGCATAATTTGAAGGGAATTGTGTATTCACGTTTTGCATATTAGTATTCCAATTATTCAAATTATTCAAAAATGGAAATGAATCGGGACACATACCTTGATTCCGGGGCTGCCAGGGTTTCTTCTGTGCAATAAAGTAGGCTGAATCCACCTCTGGAGTTGATGCCTGCAGAACAGCTTTCACTTGGGGCAACGTGGGGCATTCTTTCATATCATGATTCAGCTCACACAGTTGACATACTTGAACTTTGTCAAGAGGGCATTCTTTCAGTGGATGAGTCTTTCTACATCGGGGACAAAACACCCCTAGTGTGAGATCCTCCACTGCCTGTCTTTTCTTGGCCTTCAAGACGTCAATCTCTGAAGAGATAGAGCTCATCATTTCTGTTTTAAAGTTTTCAAGAAGATTGCCTATCTCTGCACGTGTAGCTCCCCCATTGGATGACTTCTGAGTTCTGTCGAAGACATCACGTTCCAGGTTATTTCATTTATGCTGCTTATTATGCCTAGAAGATCCCCTGGAATATCTCTTACATAATTCCACAATTGTCTCAAAAGATTCTTTAGAGATATCCCCCTTTCCTAATAAATTTAGCATGTCTAAACAATCGTCCCTGATTCCTCGAAGCAGGATGATCTTAAGCACATCTAGTCCCATGTTCGTCTGTCCAGCTCTCTGCACATTGTACAGCAACCTCTCTACAAAATCCTCCAAGCTTTCGTCCTCCTTCTGTACCATCTTGAATAACTCCTCCCTCTTGTCCCTGGTGTTACAATATTCTTGATATTTTTCCAGGAACACTTGCTTCATCTTGTTCCAATTAGCAACAGTTCCTCCCCCAAGGCTCATGAACCAACGTAATGCATTGTCCTTCAGGGTGGCAGGAAAAAGCTTTAACTTTTGAGCATCTGTGACATAATCATAGCTGCGACAGAGGATATCGAATTCAAAAAGGAATTCGTCTGGATCTTCTGCCGCCCTGCCATGGAAGCGGGGTAACACCGACGGTGAGATGTTTTTCATAGGAGCTGTCCCCTCGAGCTGCTGTATTGGGAATTGCAATGTAGCCATCGTTTCTGGCGGGGAATCATCTTCATGATGGTATTGTACCACTGCTTCTTCCTCTTCATTCTCATGTCTGTTATTCATCTTTTCTTCTGTATCTTCTCCTTCGTTTGTTCCTTTATCCCTTACCTCAGTTGTAACAGCTGCGTATTCTTCGGTTGTAGCAGCTGCGTATTCTTCGGTTGTAGCAGCTGCGTATTCTTCAGTTGTAGCAGCTGCGTATTCTTCAGTTGTAACAGCTGCGTACTCAATTGCAACAGCTGAATCAGCTGTTCCTTCTTTAGCAGGAGTATATGCAGGAATCGCCGCTGCTCCTGTATCCTCCACTGTAGATCCTGATGCTGGCGCTCCAGGATCAGCAGGGCCTCTTTTGATAGGAGTCTCCCGTTGACGAGATCTGACAGCTGAATCCGTTTTGTCAACAAGGTCGTCGATGAATGTTCTTCTGCCCAGCGGTGGAGCTCGACCACGACCCGAACCACCTGCACTGTTAGTAACTTGTGGAGTTTTGGGGGTTGGGAGGTGATCGCGTTTTACCCTCCTCGTATTCATGCGAAGCAGATCATTTCAAAAACAACCAAAAGACTGACTAAAAGCAATTATCAGATACAACTAATGACTAGTGTTTAATTTTTATCCTTCCCCGGCAACGGCGCCAAAATGTCAAGCACTCTAATTGCAGATAATTAAATATCAACACACAGAGCGTATGAAATTTATTGTCAAACCGAGAAAGTCTTTTTATTTCAAAGGACAAGTGCACAATATATGCTTAAACACAAAACCATTAGAAGTGAATACTTTTATCTTCTATCATCCATGTTCATCCCAAGAATCTATGCAATCCCAATTGCCTTCTAACTGCTATACTACAATTCTTTACTATTATGCATCAAGCAGAATAAATATCAGATCTAATCAACAATTGCAGGAAGGAAATCTCAATTGCATTCTAAAATAATCAACTGTCTAATGAAATCAAGCTAGGAATCATGAAGCATGACCTGAACATTACTCTAGAATTTAATAAAGGAGATTGAAGCAACTGTTCTAAGAAACTGAATTGCAAAATATAAATCAATCAACACATAACAGGAAAGCTAATTCGTAGGAGCTTCTGGGATTACGTTTCAGCTGTAGGATGAGCACAACAGTGTGAACAGAAATTGAATTACATAAAACAAACCTGACTCAGTCGACTGTTATTGATACCATTCACCAACCTCACAGATAAATCATTTACTGAGAAATCCACACGATGAATATTGCTGCTGCGTACAAAGGAAAGATCAAAGCATCACACAACAAGAAAGATGAAATCCTAAATTAACACAGCAATCTCTGTGGAAGACGGGCCCAGTCTTCACACAGAGACGCTGGTTGAACAACACTCTCTTTAACTCAGAAGCAACTCCTTATATTAACAGAAGGATAAGTACACAGTTTCAGCTTGACTGCTAATACAAGATGAATTAATTAATTGCTGTCCAACCCCTCAGTCGAGGTAATTTCCCATATTTATACATACAAATTGCAACATCTAAACCTATAATTGGGCAGCCATGAAGATCTCTGATCTTCAGGCGCCCTAAATAATCTAGCTGTTACAACGCGTGGCAGAACTGAAATATCCAAATATGAGAGAAGTATTAATCGTCCCAAGAGTGACGGTCCTTCCAGCTCACAGCTGGATTCGAGCAGCGACATGCTTAAGATAGTTCTTCGGTTACAGCTGCCCTGCCACGCCTATGCCTTGATTGCCGATTTGAGCCCCAAGGAACCTTCCACAAGCGATGATCGTTCCTTCATGACTTGTTCAGCTCCGATCTTCCTGCAGTCTATTGTCTTACTACCTTCATAAATCGCATCATGTTAGCACAGATTAAGAGATGAACAGCTTTAATCATCACAATCATAAGTATTAACACAATAAAACAATAATCGGCCATACCTTGGTAAATTGGGGAATATATAAGGACAATAAGTTGAATTGCCAAGGTAATTGGTGTAAGACAAGGTAAGGGACAGTGATAAATGATGGTCAAAAAGGGCCAATTCTGGGCTCAACACCTTTCTTTTGTGCAAGCCCCTTTACAACAAGTATGACCTTATATTGCTTCTTTCCTCCATCTTCTTCATTCAACCTGTAAACCCATTTATTCTACAATGCTCTTTTACCTGTAGGAAACTAAACCAAATCCCATGTCTAGTTTATTACCAAGGATTCCATCTCGTCATTCATGCCTTGCTCCCACTTCTTTCTAGTTTCCACCTACATTATTTTTTCATAACATTCTAGTTCACCATAATCAATCATCAATAAATAATGTAGTGAAGGAGAATATCATTCAATGGGTCTACTTAACTTGGTATATCTTCTAACACTTGCAGGAGTTTGAGGTACCCGCCACTGTTCTTCCTTTTCTGGCACCTTTGGAGCTTCATTTTTTTTAAATTCATCAAGCACTATGTATTATGTGTTTTCCTTTTCCTATTTATTTCCCTGCAGCTGATCTTTATAAATGACCTTTTAATTGAATACCACATCTCTACTCCTAATAATTTTTTGATTTTCATAATCCCATAAGCGAGAACCAAAATCATCGACCCCATATCCAATAAATGTACACTTCTTGGATTTAGTCTCAAGCTTTGTTCTATTTTCTTTATCAATATGGACAAATGCTTCACAACCAAAAGTTCTCATAAATAAGTAGTTTACCTTTTTACCTGTACATGCCTTCTCTAGAATGCCACCATCCAATGAGATTGAAGGCCCTCTGTTTATTAAGTAAACAATAATATATACAACATCTTCCCAAAACCGTAAGTGTAACCCTGCATGCAATCTCATACACCTTGCATGCTCTATGATTGCCTTGTTCATCCTTTCTTGCACACCATTTTCTTGTGGTATTCCTAGGACTATCTTCTCTCTACGAATCCCATGGTATGAATAGTAAATATCAAACTCGTTGCTGCAATATTCACCTCCATTATTAGAATTGAGACAGTTCAACATTTTCCCTGTCTTATTCTCACCCAAAGCTTTCCATTTCTTAAAAGTACCAAAAATATCATATTTTTGTCGAATGCAGTAAAACCTAGTTTTTCTAGTTGCATCATCAATAAAAGTAACATAATAATAAGATCCACCAAGATATTATGCCTAAGTCAATCCCCATAAATCTGTATGCAAAAGCTCTAACTTTTCACTCTTCTTTTTCTTCCCAACTATGAGAAATATCACTCTCTTATGTTTTCCATAAACATCTCACAACATTCCAAACTAACCTGCTTCAAATCTGGCAGCAACTTCCTTGAATGGAGAATCTGCATCCCCTTCTCACTCATGTGGTCAAGCCTATGATGCTACAATATTGTATCTATTCTTGTGGAAGCTAAAGAGATAGAACAATCAATATTATAAGTACATAAATACAACATACCTATCTTGTCTCCTTTTTCTATCACCAACGATCCTTTAGTGATCTTCCACCACATTTATGCAAATGTAGATAAAAAATCAGTATCTCTAAACTACCCTGTTGAGATTAGATTTATTTTCATAGTAGGAATATGCCTTACATCTTTCAACAACCATTCATTTCCATTCTTTAACTTCATTTGTACCGTACCCATTCGAACAATTTTATGTGGTTCATCATCACCCAATAATACATGTCCAAAATCACCTTGAACATAATCATGAAAATATTTCCTATGGGGTGTAGCATGACATGAATCCTCTAAATCTAATACCCATTAATAACTAGTATTATATAATGCAATAATCAAAGCATCTTGTAACACATCACCTGCTACATTTGCTTCCGAAGTATTCTCCTACTGTCCATCTTTTTTCTTCTTTAGAGATCTGCAGTCTTTCTTCAGATGTCCTTTCTTCCCACAATTCCAACACTCTATTTTTCCCATTCTGGACTTGGATCTACCCTTCCTACACTTCCCACCATTACCTTGTCTCTTTTCATTCTCCCTTTGTTTTCGCCTGCTCTCCATGGTCAACACATTACCTGATGTCTCACCTGTGCTTTTCCTTCGCATTTCCTCGTTAAGAATAACACCAACAATATCATCAAATTTCAGATTGTTTTAACCAAAGACAAAGTTACTTACAGCCATGACCATGCCATTCAATATTTTTGGCAATGAGCACAATATTATAAGAGCCCTAACCTCATCATTGAAGTTCAATCCTACAGAACTTAGCTGACTAGTAACCGTATTAAATTAATTTAAATGGTCGACAACAAACCCACCTTCTAACATCTTCACTTCATTAGAAATACTATGAAATTTAAATCATAATAGGATATACTAGTTAAGGATATCCTCTCAATTAATAAATTTGACTAAGTATGCAGAAAATAGTGTAAAAGAAGCATTCTGGACATGCAAATGATAAAAAACCAGACACAAATGATCAAATAGTAGGTTTATTATTAACTGTCCAACCCAGAAATGAGTTGTGATCATCACTATATAACATTTGAAAAAAATATTGAGCCTTTAGAGGCATCAAAATGAGCTAAATTGGCTAGCTTACATTGGACCTCAATCCCCCCTAGGTTGACCAATAGTCTCCCAAATCAGCTCAAACTGTCACGAATTATCAATCTGAACATTGGGATGGAATGGGAAGGCATTAATGATGGTGTCACATGAGTGGGTGAGGATTTGGTGGAGTGTAGGTGGCCAAGGATAGGCCAAAACTGCCAAAGATGGGGGGAAATGACCACATTCAATGCATGGGTGCCTCAGGTCAAAGCCAGATCTAAAAAATAGGGGATAATGGCACGCATCAATTAGGTAGTGTAAAATTCAAGCACAATAGATCTATGAAACAAGAACAACAATTACTAGATATGCATGTGGCAAATTGTGTGCCAAAACACTAGTGCAAAAGGTTTGCAGCAGTTCATGCATTATCATTAACTCAGAAGAAGATTACAATGTGTAACAATGGAAATAATAGTCCATCAATTTGAATCCTAGAGAGCTCATTTGAATTGAATGAATGAGAGTGGCTTACTTGGAAGTTAACACCACTCGACACATCAGTTAACCACTTAACTACCATGTAATTGACTCTAATAGACTCTAAAACTATCAAACTGAGTCTAACTGAAACTAGAACTCAAATGAATTCCCAAATATAGGGGAGGGAACCTTTATGACTTCAGTTAACTGATTTTTAGTTGAAATAACACCAGATTATGTCAACTTGAGTAGGAGGACACCTTTCTGACTCCAATTAGCTGAATATAATAATAAATGTTGTTAGTTGGACTGAGTAGGTTGCTTTAGTCATGTAAATCACCCCAGTTGGATCACCGAATGATGCAGGAGGCCCAGTTAATTGATATTGTTGGCCCAGTTGACTCCTCGAATGAAGGAGGAGGTCCAGTTCACAGAAATTGATGACCTATCGATGATGTAAGCACATAATTGAGTCAAAATACTTAGTATAAGTGGTAAATTAGGTTGTTAAGCCCAAATAAATGATGTGTTGTTGTAAAATGACTCCAACACCCCCCCTTAAGCTAATATCATGTGGAGGAGTAAAATAAAATAATAAAAGGGCCCCGATAACAAAGGCCATAGGTCACCCAGTACTGAAATAATCCAAAAAATGCTCAAAAAATCTAAGTGAGGAAAGAGGGAAAAACCTAGTGGGAAAAAAAACCCCCCCTCAAAGTGAACATTGAAGGATCTAATATATCCTCACCATATTAGAACTCACCCCCAACAATGAACGGAGGTAAGAGAACTTCTTCTCAATGAATATCTTGCCGAAGATGTTTGCAATTTTCTCTTTTGTAGGGAAATATTGCAGTACAATGCTTCTATCATGCACAAGCTCTCAGATGTAGTGCATGTGGATCTCCATATGCTTATTCCTCTATCTCTGAACCAGGTCTGTTGAGATCTTGATAGCACTCTTATTGTCACAAAAAGTGACAGTGGAAGTGGTGCTACCAATATTAAACTCTGCTAGAATACCCTGCAACCAAACTGCTGAAAGCAAGCATTGAATGCTCCTTGATACTCTACCTCTGTTGAAGATAAGGAAATGGCAGGCTATGTTTTGCTTGACCAGAAAATAGGCCCTATTCCAATCATGAAAACATATCCGAAAGTGGAATTCCGATCAATTCTATCACTTGCCCAATCTGAATCAGTGAATCCAACCAAGTCAAGATCGGAATCCGCGGCATAGTGAATGCCAAAATGTCTCGTACCTTGCACATAATGAAAGATCATTTTGGCTTCCTTCCAGTGAAGCTCATGGGGATCCTGCGTGTACCTTGACACAACACTCGTGGAATAAGAAATATCGGTCCTATAGTGTGTCATATACAAAAGACTTCCATTCAATTATCGGTAAAGTGTAGAATCCACCAATGATGTAGAATCACCATCCTCAAGACTGATTCCTGAGAGGAATGGGAATGGTTCCACTTTACATTCTACCATATTGAACTTATTTAGCAGGTCCAAATCATATTTTGATTGATAAATCATGATCCCATCAAAATTCTGAGTGATCTCAAGACCAAGAAACTGCTTCAGTAGGCCTAAATCACTCATATCGAATGCTTGGTGTAAAGTTGTTTTTATTGTGCTGATTGAAGAAAGACTGCTTCTTTTAATCAATAGGTCATAAACATAAAGCAAAATGATCATAAAATTACCTTCATGCCATTGTAGATACACATTCAGATCTAATTTAATCTAGCAAAGTTTTGCGACAGGAGAAAGGAATCCATCTTTGCATACCATGCTCTTGGGGCCTGTTTTAAACCATACAAAGATTTCCTTAAGTGTCACATAGGATATGTAACCTTCTAGATGATTCATGTAGATCTCTTCCTAAATATATCCATGAATAAAATCACTATTCACATCCATGTGGTGCACCTCCGAGTGCTTGGATGCGGAAATTGCCAAAACTAGCCAAATTGAGTCCATTTTTGCAACCGGTGCAAATGTTTCTATGTAGTCCACACCTTGGACTTGTGAGAAGGATTTTTCCACAAACATAGATTTGTATTTGTAGTTTGAACCATCAGCAACAACCTTGGTTCGGTATACCCATTTGCATTGAACCAATTTCCTCCCAAGTGGAAGTGAAACTAGCTCCCATGTTGCATTTTTTTGAAGAGAATTGTACTCTTCATCCATGGAGGTTTTCCATCTCCGATCTTGGTGGGAATGCTAGTATGATTTGAGATCTGAACCAACCATCAAAAAACAGTTTTTGGATAGCAATGGATCAGCATATGAAAGATCCATACCTTCTCTTTGAAAGTTTTCTCGGGTTCTTCTTGGATCGACAGGATTTCCAATGTTAGAACCGACAGATGTGAGAGTCTTTTCTGCCCACTTTGGAAACAGATGGGGCTCATATGGATTTGAATCTGAACCAGATTCTTCACGTTAATTAATATTAGAAATATCAGAACATAAAATTTTACTATCATCTCCTGAATCTTCTTCCGGAAGAGGAAGCAATTTGGCAGTTTCTTCCTCCACTAGTTGTAGATCATGAAGCGCTTCTTCAAATTGGACACTTCTCTCAATGAATATTCTTTTGGATCTGATATCCATGAGATTGTATCCTTTGTATTATTTTGTCATATCCAATGAGAATGCACTCAGTACTTTGTGGTTCAAAATATCTTCTCTTCTCAATCGGAATTCTAGCCCATGCAGTGGACCCAAAAACCCTGAGATGTGACACATCAGGCTTGTGACCAGTGTAGGCTTCGAAAGTTGTTTGAACTTTGACAGATGAGTGTGGAACTCTATTCTAAATGTATGCAGAAACATTCATGGCCTCAGCCCAAATATTTGAATCCATATCTTTCGAATCAAGCATACAAGTAGCCATCTCTTTCAATGCTCGGTTTTCCGCCCCGCTACACCATTTTGTTGAGGTGTGTAGGGGACTCTGTGCTGGATTTGGATTCCGTTTTCCACACAAAGTTGCAGCAACTTAGTTTTTATATATTCTCTACCATTATCATATCTAATAGCTTTTATCTTGCTCCCAGTAGCAGTCTCAATAGAAGCCTTGAAATTCTTGAACCTTTCAAACACTTCCGATTTGTTCTTGAGAAAGTAGACACATGTGAATATGGAAAAGTAATCAATGAATGTGAGAAGATACCTTGATCTATTTATGGAGATATTTTGTAATGGACCACTGATATCATTATGAATCAGCCCCAAAATATAAGAAGCCCTGCTAGCTTTTCCTCGATCGAACTTGTGCTCAGGATGCTTGCCAATGATGCAACCTTTGCATATCCATTTTGAGGATTTGATGATCAGAAGGCCTTCAACCATGGAATTATATTGTAGCAACTGCAAATAATTGTAATTAAGGTGTCCAAACCTCTCATGCCATAGCTGGCTAACCCCATTTCCATGATTCAGAAGGGCACTTGGTTTGAATATGACAGAAAGTGGGAAAACTCATATGTTTTTGCACATGATTTGCCTTACTTGTTTGTTGCAGCTGCAACCTGATCCCCAAAAGTTTTGTAAATTGTAGATACCTCCTTATATATTTGATCAGCTTTCTTTAAGTGCAAAAGGTCAAACATTTAGAAAATTTTCTGAAGAAAAAATGAGTTTTTAGTTTCGGAGTACAATGAGTTTTTCGTCGAAAGGGTCGGCGCGAAATCGAAAGATTTGCCGAAACGGTCGGCGATTATTCCGCTTTGCGCATTTTTTTTAAGAAGTCATGTTTCAGAACAAAATCCGATTCTGCAACGAAACAGTCGAAGATCAAATGAGTTTGTAAGCGATCGAAGAAACTTCCATTTTTGCGGTGAAACGGTCGAGGGCATTTTATGTCTTGTGCGATTTTTTAAGAAAGATTGTGTTTCGGAGAAACATCATATTTTATGCGGAAACGATTGGAGCAAAACCATGTTTGCCTCCTAAATGTTTGGGTGCAAAAATGATTTTTGATACGATATTTTGTTTTTCGCCGATATGGCACTACGTTGAAAACTTGAAGGGAAATTAACTATGGCCTGAAACTGCCAAGTTGTTTAAATCTGATGAATCAGGGCCAATAAAGCACTTGATCTGAAGCCAGTTCAGTGCCAAATTAAATTTCACTCGAAACTAGTTCAGCGCCAAATGAGAAGTCATTCGAAGCAATATCGGTGACAAAAGAAGTTTAGTCCGAAATAATATCGGTTACAAATAAAAGGTGATTCGAAATAGTTCGGAGCCGAATGAAAAGTGATCTGAAAAGTGTAGTTTGAACCCCGTTGGCACGTTTATCGAGTCACATTTATTGCTAGGGTTGTATTATTTATATAAAAAGGGTTTCAAAGTTTATTTTTGTCAACTCTTGTAACGTCGTTCGAATTGGAGCAATCGCTGGACAACAAGTTGCCTAAAAAATGTCGTTTGAGAAGATTTTTTTTCCATCTGTGCACCGCCAGGTAGGCCTTTTGACCTATTACATTATTGCATGTGTTTTTGAGCACACAGTGTCTTTCCAATGGGATAAAAGTTTGATTTAAACATTAGCACTGTTACTTGTTGTGAAACCCGATAGGGAATAAAGCTGAATATTTTATACATTAGATTGAAAGCCCTAAGATGTTATTATTTATTAATGCTAAAGAAGGCACTCAGTTTGGTAGAGTAGTTATACCTCTATAGCTCTCAGATGATTCATAACCCCATAACTCTCCACATTGCATGTTACCCAATGGTCGTCCGTAGTGTTGCATGGAAAGCCTCTCGTTAATGTTTGATTATCTGTAGCTAGTTAGGGTTCGTTGTCCATCTAACATAGACCACGGATGAACATTATGCCAGGCCCGTGAATGCATTTTTCTATAAGAAATACCCTATTAGTTAAGTTTCAACAAAACCAAACTTGTAGCCCAAACCCGGTAGGTGCCTCCAGGGAACGTAATCACAATTACAGTCAGTTATCAAGTCGATCGAGCTTGACCTAATATTGTCCTGTATTGAAAGGGTTGTTAAGACGACGGGTTAGTATCCTTGAACCTACTAAACGGATAAGGGTCTGGTACCAAGAAATTTATCTATCTGCATTAAACTTTGCGGCACTTTCAGGGTAAGACGTATCGTGGGTGGGATCAACCTAGGTAGGGTAGGTTAAAAAATAATAGCCAAAGAACATAGATTATAAATAAAATAGGCTAGGCCCATTGCATATAAAACTCAAGGTTAAGTGTGGGAGTATAAAGGAATCAAATGCAATAGGCATCGAAGATGTTTCCCAAGAATAAACTGAAGATGAGGAACGCCAGTTTTCAAGAATAAAAAACAAAAGATGAGGAGAAGAACCAAATCTAATCCTAAGGAGGGAAGTATAAATCATAGCCACCATAAGAATTCCCTCATTGGTTTATTAAATAAAAAATTTCTCTGTGAAACCCTAAACAACAAAACTGTAGCTTTTGGTTAAATTTTCTTTCCTCGATTACTTCACATGTAACCCGTTGAGGCACCGTATGTTACTTTTGGACTCTCACCTTTGAATTAAGACCCTAGTTACCAATACTATGATAAACTATAAATATAAGAGTGGAGGAATTCATCTTACACTGTGTTTTCATATTCATGAACACAAATATTCAAATCCAAAGCATGATATGATGGAACTAATAATCTCCTTTCTTTTTAAAATAATGCATATTGATGATTCACACATTTGCATTTTATTGTTTGGTTGGATAAATGTTGTATTTCCATTATCATTTTTCTTGAAATTGGTTTCCTTAACATTGGTTTGTTCTTCTATATACATTAAATTTATTTTCATTACGAAGATTCAGCAATGCAAAGAAGAGCTTCTAAGCGTAAATCCAAGGTAGCATAATCTGATTCTAATATTGAGATTGTTCCAGAAACCACAATGGAAACCCAATATGAGGACACCAGAGCTGCAACAGGAATCATTCCGAAATATAAATGGGGTGAATTATACCATCTCATCCGAGACTTAAACGTGTCGGATGCATCTATTGAAGAGATGATGGTTTACCAGAATATTAATAAATCAGGTCTTCATAAGGTTGCCACCCATCCATAAATTTTCCCATGCTCGGAATTAATTGGGTGGATATTACCCTATGTAGATGTTAGCACAAGAATCATAACTGGCACGAGTGGGGAAGGATTCGCGTATTTTCAGCTAGCTCATATTAGTACCGCATATAAGTTACCATCCCAAAAGGTCAAGATGACAGATAAATGGGTAGAGGGAGTCAACATAGATCATTCTAAGTATGCTAAGAAAATGTTAATCCTGATAAAGCAGTTGAGGCAGAGGGCGAGTGGAGAACACGATTCTCAAAATCTAAAGACACCCTTCAAAGTAATAGCATTGATGTTAAGTAGAATATTTGTAAGGGCGAACGAGAATATCTACAAACTCTGTTGGGTTCCTCTCATGTATCATGTCGCCTCCCATGGTACTATTTTCAATTGGGCAGGCATTATTTCAGAGAGTATGGCATCAATAGTAGTAGTAACCCAAGGAGGAATGACTCAGAAAAGGGCATAATTCTTTATGTCGTATTATCTTATTGACTATATCTTGATAAGGCACCCGTTCAACAAATTGGGATGCTATTGGGTCCCCACTGAAGCCCCTCTTTATGTGGCCTACCAAATGATGTGGGCTCATAAATATACAAGCTTCTACAAGCTTATATGTGAGGAATTCCTAACTCAACTTTACAGATTGATATTTAACGAGGAACCAAATTACTTGTCTGATAATGCGATGATAGTAATTAGTGAGTATGGAGATTACTATTTTACCCCTGAGGGCACATATATCTGAATGTATGGAGGAACCAAAGCCCCTCCTTAATGCCAAGATATTCCATAGATTATGTAGTGCATAAAGAGGTTGTGAGGCAAGTGTTTATCAACGGGGTGGGACATTTCCTGAATGAACATAAGAAGGATTCCTATCCTCCACTTCCCTTTGTCATCAGAGCACATAAATTCCCTAAGGTTAAAGGAGTAGAAGTTTTCATAAAGGGCTTGGAAGCCTTCCACTTTGGAAAGAATATTTTCATCAGACATGACAAATTGTAGAAGGACACCAAACATTGTGCATAATGTAAGATTCATTTCAAATATACGGATCACTTCTTAAAGGATGAAGAAGTATATCGAAGGGAAAATAATATGGCTGATTTAAATAAACGATTTGGCCATAAAAATGGAGCCAATTCTAGTCAAACTAAAGACATTGTTAAAGAAGTAGAGCAACAGAAGGCCCGGGAAGAGGCTGTAGCAACAGAAGAAGCAAGGCTAAGGAACAAGGAGGAATTAAGACAAAAGGAAGAAGCAGAGAGAAAATAGAAAGAAGAAGAAGAAGAAGAATAAAAATGAGGGCAGTAGGAAGAACAAAAGAAGAAAGAAGAAGAAGTCGAACAGTAGAAGCAAAGAAAAGAAGAGCGGGAAGTAGCAAAGTTAGAGAAACAAAAGGAGAAAGAAGTTGACGAACATAATTGTCATTGATGACAACACAATAATGACAAAGGAAAATGACATGGACAAATAAATGACAAAGGACAATGACATGAAAGATTGAGGACTTGGAAAAGGCAAAGCATGGCAAGCAAGAAAGCATAACAAAGGTGATGACATGGCACACAGGACAAGGAAATGGCTTGATGATGATATGGAAAAAGATAAACATGGAGGACAAGCATGAGAAATGTTGGTGACATGGAAAGCATGACAATTATTGAGGACAAAGAAGCATTACAAAGATGATAGACATGGAAAGCAAGCACAATGACATGGAAGACAAAGGAAAGCTGGACAAAGGACAATAAATGGAATCATGATAAGTGTTGAGGGCATGACATGGTAGGAGTCAAGCAAGTAAGGATGACATGGCAAGCATGACAAGCACTGATGACAAGTATGACAAAGGTGGATGAAAAAGCAAGCATGACATGGCCAAGGACAAGACATGGTGGGCATTTGCAAATAGGCCCTGCGGGCATTTTGTGAGGACAAGAAGGACAAGGGTTCTGAGAATTTAGAGGACAACCTGCGGGAATTTGCAGGGCTAGTGAGGGAATTTAAAAAGGCCTTGCGGGCATTGACGATAAGCCATTTGTGCACATTTACTTGGGCTTTGAGGGCATATTTTATATGCCCTTGCGAGCATATCTAAGAGCCCTTGTGGGCATCCTATAAGACCCCCTGTGGATATATTTGAGGGCATCCTTAAAGGCCCTCGCGGGCATTTCTATAAGCACCTGCTGGCATTTATGAAGGCCCATGTGGGCATCCTACTAAGCCATGCGGGCATCACAGTTTGGAAATTGAAGGATCCCTTGTGGGCATTATTAAAGGACTCATGCGAGCATTTTGATGGAGTGATGCTGGCATTTTTCTTGAATCATTAAAGGCATGTAAAAGGCCCCTTGCATGCATCCTCAAAAGACCCCTGCGGGCATTTGAAAGAGCCCTTGTGGGCATATCTGAAGGGCTTGAAGAAATCCCTTGCAGGCATTTTCCAAGGACATATGGAGCCCTTGCGGGCATTTTCCAAGGACATATGGAGCCCTTGCAGGCATATTTGAAGGGTAATTTGATGATGTGGAAAAGAAGGTTAAAAGTATATATAAATATATACTTGAAGAAGACAACATGGACATTGAATAGGATAACAAGGGTTTGATGAGGTCGAATACCTCAAATAAATATTACTTGATGATAAAAATAAAAATGAACTAATAATAAAATTGACATGTTGGCCTCCAGAACTTATGGAGAAGAAAGCTATAAATAAAGAACAAATATTTATGTTGATGTGTGGAATTTGAAAAGATAAGGAAGAATTGAGGATCTAATTTTAGGTGTTTTCTGAGGTAGCAGTAGAGCAGCAAAGGCAGCCGAAGATGGAAATTTGACATGACAAAGATAGCTTGATATTATGGGGCAGCAGATTGATGAAGACATGGACATGTGGACAGAATGATGATGTGCTTGTGCTTGTGAATGATGATGTGATTGTACAACAGAATTCGCAGCAATAATGATAGATGACAACTTTGCTTGAGGACAGATTGATGACATGACTGTGGAAGATATGATTGAGGACATATTTGTGACATGATTGTGTTGACAAGGGAAAATTGAAAAAATGTAAAGTGACAAGAATATGTACGTAACTACAAGTTGGGTCTTGTGTATATTTTTATTAGTTGGATCTGAGAAAAAGACCAAGCTGAGTCTTGGAATAGTAGCTTGTGCTTCTTAATCAGTTGTAGTTGATAAAACCCGACGGTTGTAGCTGATTGAAGAAATATAAAAATATTACAAAGATTATCTTGTGTTGTGTGGATTGATAATATGAATGACTAGTTTAATGATTATTGATGTATAGCTTAGTGTGAATGATGATCTCTGCCTAAGTGTTAAAGTGGAAATGTAAATGAGATATGTTAGGGTAAGAAGAAGTTGAAAATTGGTGTTAAGAGCCGGTACACATATTGTGTTTGTAGACATCAGAAATAGTAACCATGGTTCATATAGAGCATTACATTCACCATTCTCCAAGTACATGAAAAATGGCTATGAAAACCCCTATAAGAGAATGACTAGAACTACATAGAATTGGAGAAGAATGAAAAAAAGTGGATGTATGAATAATTTGCCATGGAATTCATTTAGAATGTAGCACAATGATATGAATAAGGTTTCCAATTCCTCACCAATTGAATTGGCCAACCTTTCCAACTGGTTGCACAAAGAATGAGGGGCCCATCACCCTCCTGGTTTGCAAAGGGAGCATCACCCAGGCATAGAGTATCCTAATAAAATCAATAGTAATAATAATAACCAACAAAATAACCTCACCCATTCCCTATTCCTCCCTTTTTATCCTTGAATTCCTTCTTTAGCTCCAATACTAGGTTCCAATACCATGGAATGAAGAAAACCACCAAACTAGTTTGTCCACTTAGTGAATACTAGCGGCAAATACCATGGAACATCAAAAACCATCCATTGGGTAGTTGAGTGATCCTTATACTCATTCAATGCACCCTCTGACTTCTTTGACCAGCTCTTCCCCCTTTTTAGGGTGCCTTGGCAACTAACTTGGATTTTGTCCACTTTCTTAAATGTTGTCTACTGGCTTTCCCTGATTTATGGGACCAAGTTTGTCCATTTTATATTGTCCAACTAACTTCTTGGGTACCCCCTTTTAGTCAATATCCTCTCATAATATCATAAATAAAATATTAATCATTAATTATTTATGAGACAGTGGGTCATTTGGCATATTTATTGATTTTCCTTAGTGGATTTGACCCAATTATTACATGGCCTTGCAATAATTCGATTTGGATGTGCATGAATATTATTTTGGGGAAAATAATAATTTATGTGGCTCATCTCCACTTCCTTGTCCCATTAATGAACTTGCAACAATAATAACCTTGTTCACACTGCTAGGTATTGCACTTCCAAAGACTTTTCCACCAATATTTTTTTCCAACCTTATGAATGCCAACCTTAGGATTTTATCAATAAGTTTGAACCACAAGGATACTTAGCTTAGTTGATGAGTTAGATAAGGTCTACCATCTCCTTTATGCATATTCCTTGTCCAACTTGTTCCCATGTTGCATTCTTCCTAACTTTGGACATTAGGCTTAGCAAATAATCAACCCAAATCACCACCTAGGTGAATAAACATGAACAAGTCTAGGTGACTTAGGCAATTGTGGTCCATGGCCAAATTTGGGGACATTACATATCGGTATATAATCCCACAGAGACATAACTTGTTATAATGGGCGCAGAAGTGGGAGAGATAGTGTAGATTTGAAGTATGTTGTTAATTTTCTTGGACTTTGGATATTGTCGAAAAATATGTTGATGTTGTTAAATGTATATACTACAACTTGCTTCACTATCCACATTTTGTAAATGCATATAAAATTGTGCACAAGAATATAGCCCATGTTTTCCTGGAGTTGATCAGCAAGTTGAGGGTGGTGGAGATAATAAAATATTGGCATGGGGATAGAAGGAACTGGTTCACCTAAAGATGAAAACTTGTCTCAGGGTGACTTACAAACCGTAGTCAGCTCAAATACGGATTCCAAGAAAAATATAATTTGAGGAGTGATCCCAAGTGTTGTTGAACATCCAACCCTAGCAACTTAGCAAAGAGAGAAATCGTTAGCAAGTGGAAGAGGCGGCTCTGTGTTACACTGCGGTAGAAACACTCTGTACTACTGGAAAATTCACTTCTACTTCCCTCGCATAAGAAAAATAAGAGCGTTATGGGTGCTATTGGTGACAGAGATGACCAAGACCTGGCCAAATCTAAGATAGAAATGGAAAATCATTTCAATATCGAAAGTGGATAATACTGAAATTCCCCTAATACAATCCTTCATTCCCTTAATGTAGCCACTCATGGCCTTACTGAAGCCTTAGGTGATCCTTATTTCCACCCTTATTAAGGCATTTTATCCCTTCTTTATTGGTTTTAATGAATACCAATTTTAGAATTAAATTAAGGTGAAGTCTTCTCCAAAATAAGGAATCTTCTCTAAACAGATCTTTTGAGGATTAAACTTGCCTATTGCACAACTTATTTGCTTCCACTTGAAATCAGGACATCCTATAAAAATACATGATAAGGGATTTAAAAAATTGGCCAAAAAATCATATAAAGCATGGTAGGCATATGTCATAAACCTATAAGCAAAGAAAAAAAAGAATAACAAATTTCAGAAATATTTCACACCTATCATTTCCCATATGGTGCATCAAGTATGCCTCCAAGAATTTGTAGAAGAAATAACAAATCTAGACATATGGATCAAAATGTGATTCGTAGGTGTGACATTCACAGAGAAGCAAGTTTGTACTTTTAGTCCAACATATGAGAATGAAGAGTCCCTTAGCGAATTTCTAAAGTCTAAGAGAAATATACAACACCTGCAACCAAGCTTCTTGTTAACCCTGTAGCCTGACATGAGTAACTGTTAAATGCCATATCCATACTTGATTGTGGAACTCCAGATGTAACCTTTATCTAGTTTTGTGCTAGCAACTGCAATCCTTAATCTTTGATTTAAATTTTATGTTCTTAATCACCTTCTTGTCCAAAAGTTGAACTTGCACACAATGTTTTTGAATTTTTAAAGCTTATTCCTAATATGTCGTTTTTTTTTCATTTTTAATGCTTATTCCTAATATGTTGTTTTTGCATTTTTAAAGATTATTTCCTTAAATGTTGTTTAGCAATATTGTTATCATTTTTTTTTGCATGTGGTTGTTTTGCAATATTGTTATTGAATTTTTTTGCATGTGGTTTCACATGCAAGACGACACAAAAGCAAGAAAAGACCACATGCCATTAGTGTTGTCGAAGCACAAAACGATGACTGCATTGAAAACCTTGATGTATATCTATATTTACAAGTTGTGGATGTTGGCGATGTGGAACTTGAGGCTACCCAGTCATTGTTGGGGCTTTGTGGTGCTGATAACAATGTGAATGTTCTTGGTTTGGTGAGTTACAT
The DNA here is from genome assembly GCA_027924585.1 of Larix kaempferi. Classification (NCBI taxonomy): domain Eukaryota; kingdom Viridiplantae; phylum Streptophyta; class Pinopsida; order Pinales; family Pinaceae; genus Larix; species Larix kaempferi. The sequence continues at coordinate 12,138,376 of BSBM01001048.1, forward strand.
GTTTATTAAATTTATTTCAATAATATGCAATTTACAATATGATTTTTAGGGTGGCCTTTAAAAAAATTGAAAAAAATGACATAGTTGTAGCTAGTTGGCCCACTACATATTATAGTTTCATTGCATGAATACTATCTCATGAAACTTACTGCAATTTCATTCTTGAATGTTTAATCAAGGATTTGGTATTTGAGTTGGATGTGGCTCCATGAATCTTCACAATAACAATGTACTTTGATTTTGATTTGGTATTTGATCAGTTGGATGTTACACTATGAAACTTACAGAAATACTGTACTTTGATTTTGATTTGGTATTTGAGTTGAATATTACTCCATGAAACTTACAACAACACTATACTTCGATTTTTATGATTATATATATATATATATATATATATATATATATATATATATATATATATAGAGAGAGAGAGAGAGAGAGAGAGAGAGAGAGAGAGAGAGATGAGAGAGAGAGAGAGAGAGAGAGAGTAATTTGTTCTTATTATATATTGCATTATAATGTTTATGAGTTTTTTCTCACCGAAAAAATCTACTATTGATATTCAAAGAGAATCAAATAGTACAATGAAAGTCTAGACTCAAGATTTGAATCATTTAGAGCCAATCTGATCACTAGATCATACTTAAACAGACTACATCAGTACATTCTTCTCAAAACATGTAACAAAAACTGAAATCCTACAAGCCTCTACAAAATGTAAAGAAGTTTTAGCAACTTAATAAAAAAAGTAGATATCACCACTATCCACAATGGCATTTTCCATCCATTCTTCCCATATAAGAAATCCTTCTGAGCCCTCCAAAGCCTTTTTTGAAAGTTTATCCGCCATCGTGTTGTTGACTCTATAGATATGTTCAAAGGAGATATTGTGTTGTAATGAGATTTCTTGTTGATTTCATTTTTTTAATTGCATGGTAACTAATAAATTATACATATCATATAAATGAATGTGAAAACCAATAACCAATATATCAATATATTATTTGTAATTAATGACTAAATAAATCATCAAATGATTGTAAATTAATGACTAAATGTACTATCAATTGACTATAAATGAAACTAAATGTACTATCACTTGGCGGTATATTAATGACTAAATATGCTACCAATTAACAGAAAATTAATGACTAAATATGCTACCAATTAACATAAAATTAATGATTAGATATGCTACCAACTAATGAAAAATTAATGACTAAATGTATTACCAATAGACAATAATTAATGAATAAAGGAATGGGTGAATATATTACCAACTAATGGAAAATATACTACTATTTGATGACAATTAATTGTTAGAATGACCGAAATAAATGACTACAATAACTAAATATATGACTAAATAAACAACCAAATATACCACCGATTGATCAATTTAGAGCAAGCAATAAATGACTAAAATATTTTAGTCATTAATTTAGTGGTGAGTTTTATGAATATAAATATAACACCAATGGTCATCTGACCAAAATTAGTCATTTATATGTTGAATTTGATAGTTTTTTAGTTGTAAATTTCTCTTATTCTACTAGTGTATATGTATGAGCAAGTAATGGTGGTGATAGGATGGAAGGGTTTAGAAAATGGTAGTTGTGATCCATATCATTTTTAGGATTTTTTTTCTCATCCCAATTTATTCATACCCATGGCTTTATTTTTGGGCTTTAGATAAATCTTTAAGAATGTGTTCAAATTGTGGCAATTGTCTAACATGCATCTGAATAATGCATTTAGTCATTTAGTTTGACACGACTTCAAATTCATGTAAGCCCTCTAAAAATATAATCTTCGTTGTTGTGACAACAAAAGTAATTTTTTAATATATGGCAAGATCATACTCTCCTTTGTGATGTATATTATGAAACTATTATGGTTGTTCTTTTGGGGAGGATGCTTGGAATTGTTTGGTGTGTGGAATAAAGAGTGTGGTTTTTTTCCATATATTTTGTAAGCATAATATTTGAATAACATCAACAAATTATTTATTTTCAATGTATCATCATCCTCAAATAAATAAGGAACTATTGTCAAGATGAAGTGCTTTGTTACAAGGGAAATATTAAATTGGAGGATTTATATTCCATCCAACACAGCCTCCATTGTCTACATTTTATGTGCAAAAGACTTGTAGGCATATCTTATTTGGATATGATATAGAAGATGCTTGTTTCCATTCTCATTTAACTTGTTCGTACAGTGAGCTCCTAACTATCTTTGAAAATCCCAATTGAATTCAACCCATTAATTACAAAATACCAAGGCTATGAATGTGATTAATAATGTTAGATGTTGACTTGAAGGATTCCTCCTCATGTTGAATTCAAGCTCCCATGCTTTATTCTATCAATATATTCCTTCTAATTTCATCACAGTTTCATAATTTTAACATTGTAGATGGATTCAGAGGCCCCTTAAATGGAGCCTACAATGTTAATATTTACAAAATTGCAAAATTTCAATGTTAAAATTGCAGTTTTCCATTTTATCCATTAAATATTGGAACACCCGATCTCCGATGCCATTCTAGTGAGTAAAACTAACAATTTCAATAATCCATAAAAAATCCTATCGGAATTATAAATTTTTTTGTGATAGACAAAGGGAAGAATATGCTCCATGATTAGCTTTCTCCATGTTTGGATTAATTCATATTAATATAGTTGTAGTTGTTATCTATTTGTATTTTTTAGTCATTTTTAGTTGTCACTTATTATCTAGTGGTTCTTTTTATCCTGTGACTAAATTAGTAATTTCATTTAGTTATTTTTAGTTGTTTGGTCAAATTTAGTAATATTTGTCTTAAAAACACTACCGTGATTAAATTTTTTAGTCGCCTAGTCATTTATTTGCCCAAATTCTACTAGTGATATAGGGTTTTACAGTAAGCAAATTAGACTCTAGATTCAAGCAAAACTATACATAGAGTTAGACATATAGAGGATGATGTACCTTATTTATGATGTTCTATCCTAGATTTATTTGCTCCTTAGCTTTGCTTCAAACCTTCAACCCAAGAACCTGTAAAAGAACCATAATAACTTCGTCAAAATATTTTGACAATAATAAAGATTATTGATCAATTGAAAGAATAAAAAGAACATGAATCTAAAAGTCAACTTTCAATGCATAAATGCTAAATTCTTCATCAACCATGAAATTAACTCAGAATTTGGGAAGGGAAAGATGTCAAACCTCTATTGAAATAGTAGAAACAAGTACAATATTACCTCTTCTCTACTTTGGCACCTTGCAAACCTTGACTTCAAGTCTCTTGCTTCTCTTCTCCAACAATCCCAAGTAAAGCTCTAATGTATAAGTGTTCGAAACTAATTTGGTCAGTAGTTTCAGAACATGTATAGCAGAGGGATAGAGAATGATAGTTCCTCCAAAATAACAATAATTAGGCCGAAAAGTACCCCTTTATGGCTCATATCCCTTGTTTATATAGTAAGTGGAGGTAGTTAGCCCCAGGTAGAAAGAATTTGTAACTGAGGGGGTAGTTACTAAACCACCCAAACTGACCCAATTTCGAAAATTTATTTATTTTTTGGAGTTTTGGGGGGGAGAGTGCTAGCAAAGTGAAGGAAATGAGCTATTTAATCCCCTGGAAACCAACGAGAACAAGCAATTTCAACATTTTGGAAAAAACACTGGAAAAGTGAAGGAAAGGAGGGATTAAATAATAGGTTGATACATCATTAGGAGCGATTTTGTCTCAAACTTATCTAAAAGGATTATAAATGCTAGGGAATCATTGAATGATAAGGGCCATAGCATCATATACCAAAACAAGGCTCTTCCATCCATAGTGTCTTTTTGTGTGAGCGCTAGTAGACTTTAGAAGTGTTATCATGAAATTGTCGTCATGGACGAAGAAGTGCCAATTTGGTTTATAAAAGATTTCTTTTCATGGATATTCCCAAGCCCCAAGAATAGTTCTAGTTTCCGAATGTCGTACGTGGTCGAGAAGCATCCCCCCCCACACCTGCTACACCTAGAAAAAGGTATAGAAATGTTATATTATTTAGAGTTATCTTATAGCAATGTTTGTTCAAGTAGTTGATATCCTCTTATATTTGACAACAGTTTCTAATTATATTGAAAATATATATGAAAAATTTGTTCTCATTTCTCATGCCTTCTTTTAGCTTAAAGCGTTTGACATTGTTTTTCAAAAAATTGTATGGAATTTTTTCATGCATAAAGGTTGGTCGCTCAAAGATTCATTATGCTTGAACAGGTTGTGGTTAAAACAGGTAAAAAAATAAATTATGTCAATGTTTTTGAAATGCAATGTTGATGTGTGCAAAATTTATCCAAGCCTTTAATCTATGTTATATAGAACCTGAGAACCTACTGTTAACACCTAAAAAGTGCTCACTAGCTCATTCCCTTACTCACATGACCCATTTGTCCACTTTTCCACCATCTGAGCCTCTGAAACCAACAAAAGGTCACCAAAAGACCTTAGTACACCCCTTTTTCCATTAAAAAAGATTATTTTTCCAAGAAAATCATAAAAAAAACCCTCAAAAAGGGTCCAAATTCCCAAAAATATTAAAAAGGGAATTAAAATATTATTTTTATTCAAAAAAGGAAAAAGGAGGGAAAATTACCTAAACTATGTTGGTCAATACCATTGGTTTCCACAAAACCACAAATGGTATTCCTCACCACCAAAACCTATAAAAAGGTGGTAGGGGCTCCTCATTTCATCATCCTTCCATTATCTCATCCTTATGCTGCTGAAATCTCCCTTGAGCACTTTTAGCCATTGAAGCAACCTTGGAGAAAGAGACCTATTGGAGTTTGGAGCTACTCATCTTGGGAGTTGCTCAACATCAACCTTCACCATTGGAGGTAATATCGCAAGCACTTGCTTGCCCCCCACTTTTCAATACAAAAAATTATTTCTTATGTTTCTTGTTCTTGATTTTTGAAATATTTAAATTATTTGCTTAGATTCTTGCTTAGATCCATGAAAAGTATTGTTTATTTAGTTTATTGTTTTTATTTCTATTGAAACTGCTACTACTAGTTAGTAGGTGCCCATAGCACTAAGCTTGGTTGCAAAACCGAGCCAACAGTTTTTGGCGACTCCGCTTTGGTTTGAACTTTAGATCTCTAGCTTTGCCATTAAATCTTAGTTTTTATGAGTTTTTAATCTTTAGATCCATAGATCTACCATCTTAGACAGCAGATCCATTGCTGCTCTGAGTTTTGGCCCCATAAACAGCCCGAAATTTTCAATTTTCGGGTTCGTTTCTCGGTTTCCGTGCACGGCTTCCGCCTCGCGGCTTTTTCCAGACAGTCGCGCGGTCCATCGCGACTTTTCTGCGTTTTTCCGCGCGGTCCATCGCGGCCTTTTTCCAGACAGTCGCGCGGTCCATCGCGGCTTCTCTATGTTTTTCCGCGCTGCTCATCGCGAGTGTGCGGCCAAAACCCGCGCGGTCCATCGCGACTGTGCGGCCGAAACCCGCGCGGTCCATCGCGACTGTGCGGCCGAAACCCGCGCGGTGCATCGCGACTGTGCAGCCAAAACCCGCGCGGTCCATCGCGACTGTTCGTCAAAAACCCGCGCGGCCCATCGCGGCTGTTCGTCCAAAACCCGCGCGGCTGATTTTTTTCATTCGGCCATCCCGACTTTGAAAAATATTTTTTACTGTACTTTCTGCCCATAGCACATTTTTTACAGTACTAAATTCTGCATAGTTTACAGATTTGAAAATTTTTTTTACTATTTAAAAGTGCATACCTAGAAATCTTGTTAAAAATTTTCAAGAAAGTGAAAGAAAGACTCATTTTGAATTCTTTATCTAGATTCAAATTTTTTCTTGTTTACTTCTTTAGAATATTGCCCTTAGCAATTTTTATTGAAACAAAGAAATCCATTTATTTCTTTATTTGCTTTCATAAATCCAAGAAATCCTTTATTTTTTGAGTTATTTTTTGAAAAGCATATTAATTCCTTTTCGTGAAAAAAGTCTTAAATATTTGCTTTGTATTTTCGAAAAGTCCTTTATTTTTTGAAAATTTCCCTTAAAGCATTTAATTTTTTCAAGTTCAGTTTACAACACCTCACGTGCACTCACACGATCACTTAATTGAACTAAGACTTAAAAAGTACCCTAAATTCGAACACATTCTTAACCCCACTTGGGGAACACTAAAAGAATTCTTGTAGCTAGGTAGTATTGGGGGGATAGGTGTTCCAATAACACCCCTCAGTTCATCCATCTGAGACATAGAAGTTGTCCAATTAGGGAGCTAAAATCTCTTAGTACTTTTTGGCGCGGTCACAACCGGTTTGTGGGAAGGCCTCTCCCCTAGGAGGGTTGAAGTCGCGAGGATGGTTCCGGAAGCCTGAGTGGGATACCGAAACCCATTCAGTAACCGAAGGGCTACCATTCGCAGTTCTCGGGATATCCCTGTATTGGGATATTGCGATCAAAGGACCAAACGGCAGATTTACCTTTTCTCGACGCGTCATGAACGGAGTATCCTAGTAGCCTGTCTTTTAGGATTGATTACCCGGTGTCCCTCCCGGTAGGGGGATATCTAGCCGTTGTCTCTACATTCATATTGTCTGACTTGGATTTCATCACCTTGCAGAGGATATCGTCTGTTTGAGTCACAATACTTTTAGATTAGGTGTTTGCATGATCTTTACCACCTATTGAGTCTAGTTACACCTATTTTTTCTAGGAGCCGCTTGCATGTTGGTATTCTGACCGGTTGTTGCATTCCTCCACTTATTGTAGCACAGCTGCTGGGATAAGTGCATTTTTCGAGGATTGATTTTTTGGCCTGTGAGCCTTCTTTTTTCACTCCCCTTCTTGCACCCTTGGTTGCATTAGGGTTTTTGAGTCTTTTACATATATATCACCACCTGATACTTAAAACAATTTTTTATGTAAAAAACATTTTCTCACCATTGAGAATTCTAGACGTTCTCGTCGTCTACGGGGCGAACTCCCAGAGTTTAGTCCACTTGGCTCTCCACGTCACGGACGCAGAGCGTTATCCCTTGATTCGACACATCGTCGATCATCTAGACGGTCATCCGATTCTGACATACCCCACTTCACCTTTGATTTGGAGGTAGAATCCGAAAACCCCACAGAGTTACCACCAACCACAATTATGTCTGGAACACCAGTTGATCCACTATATACATTAACCATAGGTCAGACATCCGCAGACCCTTCTGCGGTAGTACCATCAACGGCAACAGCCACCCCCCTGGGTATGCCCAATATGGGTAACACTCCACATTCAGGAATGCCTAACACAGGACCACCACCTGTCATGGGCATGCCCAACATAGGGGTCATACCCCCTTCGGTTTCCACAAACCCTATCCCAAGAATCCCTAGTACGATTCCTAACCCAAGTGTAACCCATGTTGCACTCGGTAGTGCTATACCAGGAATCCCTAGTGCGATTCCTAAACCAAGCGTAACCCAAGTTGCACTTGGGAGTGCTAACCCATATCAGGCCACACCTTTTGGAGGGCACATACCCTCCATACCTAGCATACCTATAGGCGCTACTGGACCCCTACACCATACCACAATGGCTAGGCAGGTCCCGGTTCCGGTCACCACATCCGCTAGTCTACCATACATGGCAAGTCTCAACCTGCCAGATTTAGCTAGGCTCACAAATGACCCCATCAGGCATGATCCTGCTTGGCCCCATATGCCCACTAAGCTTCCCTCTGACATCCCTAAGTTTGAGGGAAAGGCCGGAGAAGACCCCCAGAACCACATCATGTCCTTCCATCTATGGTGTTCCTCCAACTCCATAGTGGATGACTCAATCCGCCTACGGCTTTTACAACGCACCTTCACTGGCTCTGCAGCCAAATGGTATATCGAGCAACCCCATGGGACGCATTCCACATTTACCTCCCTTGCCTCGACCTTCCTGCAGTTCTTTCAGCTACCGGTCCGCTATGATGCAGGCGTCGAGATCCTACTGTCTTGCAGACAAAACACGGCCACGCATATCACTGACCATATTCATGATTGGCGGCGGCGCCGAAGCCTATGCAAGATCAAATTAGACGACCGAATCTTTTTAGACTGGATCCTTAAATCCCTCCTTCCTCTCATTGCGAAGGATGTAGCATCCGAAAGACCCCAGTCTGAGGAAGAGGCCATCCTTAAGGCCCAACAGTTTGATCTTATCTATGCCCAATCAGGTTACCTATACACCATCATACCTGACGCACCACGAGGTGACTCTGCACGCGGTGACACACCGGGGGCATCACATGCCGCTGATGGCATTATTGGCCAAATTACACCGCAAGCAAACCCTTTCAGTATGGTGAGCACCATGCCCGCCCCAGACCTTTTTAGGGCTACATCTAGTTCCGGGGCGACAACTTCTTATGCTCCAACAAACCAGACCCATCACGTTCATGGACCCTCTTGTCCACAACATTGTTATGGCCAAGCGCCATCGGCATATGTACCCCCTACATACTATGCTCAACCTACGGTACAAAACCCCATGCAGTTCCAACAACAGCCCATGCATTACCCACAACCAGTTGCACCGGCTAACCTCACACCTCCACCAGCTCAGGGGTACCAACAACCCCAGCAGGCAACTGGACCACCTCCAGCTCCACCTGCATACTATCCACCGCAACCTGCTCCCACACCTGCGGCTCCTCAGAATCCCCCTAATGCTCAAGGGTATGTGTACGCACAACAACATCAGCCCCAATACCAAAATAACCAATGCAACCAAGGTGCGCAACAGAACCGTGGTAGAGGTCATAACCGCGGTAATAACCAACAACATCAGCAAGGTCCTCCACCTCCCAATCCTCCGTAGAATAACAATGCTACTCCTCCCAACCGCAATCCGGATCGGAATCCTAAGCAGCCTAGAAATAATAACCTCAGAACAAACCACCCTTGTTCTATCTGTGGGGTCTATGGTCATTACACGCATTCTTGCCCACATTTGGAGCGAGCTCGACAACTCTGGACTGACGATGCACATCGTCAAGGGCAAGCAGCTCCTCAGCCGCCGCCCAACCCTCCACCACCTCAACATCAACCCTTAGTGCTGCAAAACCCCTTTCCAAACCAGGGTGTAGTTAACACTCAGCCGTTAGCCCCCCCTCAGGGCAACGTGCCACCCCAGCAGATCACTTATGCAGCCCCTGATCAACCCATGTTCGATTCAGGTACTCACCATTTGTTGATGATGTCGACTGCCGCTGCCAACCTCCAAACCCGTCGGAACCAATATGGCTCCACCTCTGAAGCCCCTCCCACCGACAAAAACACTAACGCTAATCCCACAGATCAAACGTTACGTATACCTCCGGCTCCACTTGATGGCGCTTCCAAAGCACCTCGCTTCCCACTTCGTCGCATCAACAGTAATCCTAATTCTCGCGCTGCGTCGAATTACAACATTGTCGATGACTTAGCCCAGTCTCCTGCAGCCATGTCTGCTTTAGAAGTTTTGAAAAACTGTCCTTCGCAGCGCAAAACTTTGCTCTCTGCCATTGGCGCCATTGACCCCAATGATTCACAGTTGATCGCATTCGATTCAGACCAATCTGAACCCCGCCTGCCTTCCTCTTTAGCATTCCAAGTTTCCGTTTCTGTTCGGAATCTTGTCATCCATCGATGCATTATCGATGAAGGAGCCTCCACATGCGTCATGTCCACATTCGTTTGGCAGAAGTTGGGATCCCCTACTCTCCAGCAGTCCACCACTGCATTACGAGCTTATGACGGCCGTTCGGCTCAACCCCAAGGTCTTTTAGCCAATGTCCATGTCCAGCTGGCGGGTAAAACCGTGCTCATTGACATTGAGGTCATCAATGCCCCACTAGACTATAACCTTTTACTTGGTCGCAACTACATGTACGCCATGAAAGCGGTTGCCTCATCCGTTTTTCGTACCATGATGTTCCCCCATGAGGGACGCGTGGTCAAGGTCGACCAGCTCACCTATTACGATCCCAAGGCCCCTACCACACCTGAAAATGGTCTCACCATGGTTGAACAACCTGTTTGTGGTGCAACTACCTCATTCATTTCCTCAGTAGGACCCAGACTTTACTCCGAGGCGTCGATAACCTCTACATTCCAGGCCATTCCACCACCGTCACCGGAGAGCCAGGTCGCTAACCTCTGCACTCTTTCACAAACACCCGGTAATCAACCCTCCTTGTTACCCAAACCACCATTGGTCCCTAGTCACATCGGTGTTACACCTATCCACACAATCCCCTTTCTATTTCCTCCTTCGGGTGTAGTAAGCGCCCCGTTTATGGCTACCCTTAGTCTCCCCGGGTTAACATTAGGATTACCCGTGTGGTATATTACGCCTCCCGTTCCTCCACCGACACCAAATGTCATCCTACAACCGGTGAAACCCATTGTTACTTCTACCCAACCACCTCCCGGTATCACGACTCCTTCGTCGTCGACGAATCCCCCTCCATTCGTCAGGCCCACTGGGGGCAGAGGCCCACAACCATACACTGCGGTTCCCCCACCCAAGGCAGTTAAACCTCCCCCCATATTTCGTGCTCCTCCAAAATGCTCGCTGTGTGATGAGTTAGGCCATCCAACCCATCAGTGCCCACAGTTACCTGCATTGCAGGAACACATGCAAATGTTGGACGACGACCCCAACATCCCGGTGGTCAAACTAGATCCAAACCCTATGCCTCGTGATAAATCACTGCGTACCAACCACCCATGTGCGATATGCGGTATTTATGGCCACTACTCGCATAACTGTCCTGACATCCCAGACTACAGAGCAGCTCTCTACGAGATGAACAATTTGGACCTAGAGACGACACCCTCTACTATCGAGGAGATCTACCCTCCCGCATCATCCTCATCCGGAGAGATTAACACCATCTATATGATCTCTTCGACTACCACTACCTCATCACTCGATTTGACCACTCAAAGGTCCCGCAATGATGAAGAGGTTCTCGAGACTCCTACTACCTTTGATTATCCCGGGGAAGACATGCACCATCGTCCATACTTCCTCCTAGAAGAGACTTCATCCACCACCGCTACCCAATCCGCGGTTGAGTCCAAGGATTTCCTTCCTACTAAAATCGACTGGTTAACGGATCCCATGGCCGATATTTCTCCCGTCATCCACATTGACATCTCTGACCCACTTGGTGCCCTTCATACCATCACATTAGGAACCTCCCACAGTGAGCATGAGATCGGAGAATACCAACAACTGTTCCAAGAATTCACTGATGTCTTTACTTGGTCAGATACCGAAATGCCTGGCCTTGACCCCGCCATTTATATGATCTCCACTGGATACCCCTCTGTCCGGTCGGCCCCTTCCATTGATCCCTTTGACACACAGGTTGAACCCTTTCAAATCAACCAGGAAACCACATGTCCACAACATGGGGGCATGCCCAAAACCTTGCCTACTCATCATCACCGTGATCCTCGTCGGAGATACTAGGGGCATCCACCCCACAAAGGGAATCCCCCATCATCATATCATCACTTCAGTATGCCACCACGACCCACAGCCTCATGGTATAACACCCCGCCAGCAGTTGCTCAATGCCCTATTGATCTCTCTATGAGACAACATCTGCACCACATTGACACCTCTGAGTTAGGGGGCATAATAGATTACCTCGACCCCGGGATAGGGGGCATGATCAATCATTTTGAACCTTCCCCATCATCTCTATCTCAACACCTCAATGAGCCCATCGTTCAAACCAACACATATGTGATCCACAATCACAAACCCCATGCACATAGCATGGGGGCAGGTCATTAACCCTGCTCACTTTTTCATATTCGTGATCTCAACCATTTTTGAGGTCATGTGTCACTTGTATATTTCAGTTGATTTGATACACCTAGTATTTTTCCCCCACGGGTCATCATTTCTCCCCACCACTGCATCCTTCGCTTGGTGGGATCACCTTTATTTGTAGCCATTTTTTAACCTAGTTCTTTCCTTTAACCATTCCGGAGTCCTTATGACCTCCGTTTTTCGCACCATTTGCACTGCCGGATTCATATTTCTGTGCCCGTGATTATGCTTGAGATCATTTCTCGCTCTCACCTTTAGATTTTTCGGGCATCTTTTCCACGCCCCCTCGTCACCTCGGTTTGCGTGCCACATCGGCCGTTCTCCGTTTTCGATGTGCCTTATATCGCCGGATTCAGTTTTCCGCGCTCGTGATGGTGCTAGAGATCATTTCTCGCTCTCACCTTTAGATTTTCCGGGCATTTTTTGTTCGGTATAATTTTATCCCTTTTTCGGGCCGAGCAACCCCTTTTACGAAAAAGGCACTTAGGGAGTTTCTGTTAAGCTCTTTTCTGACTCCTAAAACAATGAAAAGATCGCCGAGCAATCTTGCTTCCTTTCATGCTCGATAAACGTATCTGAAAGGGCGTCTACCTGGTATAAGTTTACCCCTTTTCCGGACCTCGTAGACTAATTACGAAAAAGGTATACTCTAGTCACATCGGCTAGAAGAGTTCTCCATCCGCATCATTTTATCCTTTTTCGGGCCTTGGAGACTAAACTTACGAAAAAGAAACACCAACAGAGTCCACTTACCGTTTTCAGACTCTCTAAACATGAAAGCAACCATGAGCATGAGCCGTCCTGGGCTCACAAAATCCACAGGACCGTACCATTTCAGAGCACACTGTTATCCCTTCTTGGAGCTCATTAAAACTACGAAGAAGGAATCAATGGTGCCTCTTGGCGCCACGACAGATCATATCTACTCACATAGCAGCTTCCCCATTTTGGTCGCCTTTGTTCAGAGTATTCTGCAGTATGTCACCCTGAAAATCCCTCGACAGCTACCATCAGCTTGTCCTCCCCCCCCCCCAGAGTCAATATATACCATTCAGTCAAAGCGATGATCCCCACACCTACAAGTCAGTTCCCTACGCTTCCAGGTCAACCATGTCATCATGCTCTGAACAAAGGAAGTTTGAGTCTACCCATTTTTTGACCCAGTTATTTCCCATCCCCACAAGTATGTCAGTCCTACCAGCAGTACTACATCACTTCAGTTCTACACCTCGTGCTCCTATCAAGGAAACATCATTTCCTTGTTAGTTGTTGGTCTCCCTCTGTCGACGACAACCACATTGATTCCAGAGGATAGACCTAGAGGTCCCTGTGTCTTGGACTCATTACCATTTATGATGAGTGCCTACGAATCATTTCGAGAGGAGTCCTCAGTGCCTCTCCGAATGGTTGTTTCTCACATGCTCGACTTCAACACCTTCATCGCATCGTTGAGACTCGCACAGGGTATTGGTACATTCAGTTATTAGTTGAAGACCCCAGATACCACCTGACTCCTCCACATATGAGAGTATACCTATGGATACAACCAGTTACACTCTTTCTATAGATATCCGGGTTGCGCATGGCGACAGCATTCCGATTTACCCCTGTTTCATACTCGCTTGAGTATACAGTTACATTATTTCTCAGAGACGACTCATAGTCTCTGAGTCCCTACAGATGTTGGACACCTTCAGTTTCAGCAGTTCCACAGTTATTCCAGTGTATCAGTTATTGAGATCAGCCATGATCATGAGTATATCCCACAATCATGTCCCCTCTGGACCATTATGATGTACCAGTATATTTCTTTACGTATTAGATCCCCCTTCTTGGGACTAATTGTTTTGTATATGTCTTGATACGAGCATGGGAATGCCCGCCTCGTCCTTTATCAAAGATTATACCTCATTCATATTGAGGCAATGTAATATTTTTTGTTTTTGCAGCTCCCAAGGGCCGTGGATCCAGTCTCCAACCGGTCTCTTCTCTCCCCTAAAACCCAGAAAAAGGACAAAAGAACTATGATGTCTATCGGCCATACGATGAGCTCCTGCCCTCACACATCAGGGGGCAATCTGTTAACACCTAAAAAGTGCTCACTAGCTTATTCCCTTACTCACATGACCCATTTGTCCACTTTTCCACCATCTGAGCCTCTGAAACCAACAAAAGGTCACCAAAAGACCTTAGTACACCCCTTTTTCCATTAAAAAAGATTATTTTTCCAAGAAAATCATAAAAAAACCCTCAAAAAGGGTCCAAATTCCCAAAAATATTAAAAAGGGAATTAAAATATTATTTTTATTCAAAAAAGGAAAAAGGAGGGAAAATTACCTAAACTATGTTGGTCAATACCATTGGTTTCCACAAAACCACAAATGGTATTCCTCACCACCAAAACCTATAAAAAGGTGGTAGGGGCTCCTCATTTCATCATCCTTCCATTATCTCATCCTTATGCTGCTGAAATCTCCCTTGAGCACTTTTAGCCATTGAAGCAACCTTGGAGAAAGAGACCTATTGGAGTTTGGAGCTACTCATCTTGGGAGTTGCTCAACATCAACCTTCACCATTGGAGGTAATATCGCAAGCACTTGCTTGCCCCCCACTTTTCAATACAAAAAATTATTTCTTATGTTTCTTGTTCTTGATTTTTGAAATATTTAAATTATTTGCTTAGATTCTTGCTTAGATCCATGAAAAGTATTGTTTATTTAGTTTATTGTTTTTATTTCTATTGAAACTGCTACTACTAGTTAGTAGGTGCCCATAGCACTAAGCTTGGTTGCAAAACCGAGCCAACACCTACCAATGAAGTTTTATTGATCAAGAACAAGCATAGTTGTTCATATTCATTAGTCAAGAAATATAATGTTCTCAAGCTCAATGGTAGCTTGTTTGTTGGTTTCCAAGGTAGGTGTAATGTTAAATGTATTGTTATGCCATTTTCATTACATGCAACTTTTCCATGATCTACAACAAATACTCCTTATTTTTAAGCGGATTATTATCGTGTTGTTTTTTATAAAATTGTTGCATTCCTTGGTGATTTTTTTTTTCTAAATGTTTTTATTTTTCCCACACCTCCAGTAAGGAACAAATGAATTGGTGATGTCAAGGAAATTTTTTTTCTCATAATGATCTATTTGTTATTAACTTTTGTTCTTTGTTGATATTTTTTTTTTCTGATGTTGTAGTAGTCTTATGTATTCAAAATAATGGATGTTTAGTTATCATATGATTACTAGTATACTGAGTTACACTTGGCCTAGACATCATATTGTGCATTAGATCATTGTGTATGTATTATTTAGAGTTGAAGATGTCTGCAACTTCATTCAAAGAGGCCTGGATATCAAAAATTTATTTGAGTCTAGATGCAATTATTGTAGATGATATGTATGCACCGATACTACAGACATAGGACCACATACATTTGAATGAATGAGATCGAATATCCCCTTGGACCTACTCTCACCACTAGGAAAAGTAATCTTGACATTCTTTCCAAGTGTAGACCCCGTCTGCATACTTCTTGATGCTCACGACTAAACTTTGGTAGACCAGTGACAATCTCCCTCAGAATCGACAATTGTCTATAATGAAAGTGTCCCATCCTCCTATTCCAAAGCTCACACAAGTTGTTAGTATCATGTATCAAGGCCTAAATAGTCTTCCCTTGCAACCTATATAATTTTCTCTCTTTAGCCCCAATCTTCACTATTGTGGTTGGGATAGCTCCCTCTAGATAGATGAGTACTTTCCCTCTCTTGAAGATAATGACAAAACCCTTGTCCTCCATAGCTAAGACTGAGTAATTTTTCTTCAGTGCTGGTACAAATAACACATCCTAGGCATAGAACAAACCGCCTGACTCAAGCTAGAATGAAACTGTACCTTCTCCTCTAAAAGCTGGAACGAAATTGTACCTTCTCCTCTAACTACATACATGGCATCATCACCAAGCTCCAGATGGATATATGAGTATGATTCCTTCAATCTGATGAATAGATCTCATGCTTATGTCATATGATGAGATGCACCACTGTCCAAGTACCAAACACTCCTAGCAATTGTGCTGGTAGAAAGGAAAGAAACAAGTGAGAAGTCATAATCTAACATAGTAGCAAACTCACTCAACTAAGTCTTTGTGGATGTTTCTTCCTCTTATTTCTTTCCCTTACCCTTCTTCTTCTCTAGACACTGAGATGCATAGTGCCCATTCTTGTGGCACATGGAACACTTGATTTGACTCAAGTCTTTTTTCTTTCATAAATAATGTCTTTCGGATCCATCACATAATTTGTTCCTAAATTGATGTTTCAGACCATTCTAATGTGGTCCATCATCATGAAAGAGAGAAAAAGATATGGAACTTTTTTTTTATCTTGAGAGTCTTTTTTCTTTCTCGGTTGTGAGGCTCCACCTTCACTGTTACCTTTCCTTCCATAAATAATTCCTTTTCCCTTTCTTGTCTTACTAACAAAGGCCAAGTTCTATTTGTCATCTTCCTACTTATGGGCTCTAGACTCCTCTCGAGGATCTTCTTGGATGCAATCATCCCATAGCCTCTCGTAGTTGGGATTTTTTTCCCAAGCATAGAGACTTGTTACAAATGGATCCTAATGCTTGGTGAATCCGTTGAATGCCACTCTAACAAGCTATGCATCTTCTACCTTCTCCCCAACGACTGTAAGTTGATCACGAATCTTGTTGATCTTCATAAGGTAGATGGTAGCATTTTGTGATCTATTCATCCAAACATCTCTCATTTTGTCCCATAAAACCATCTTCATGTTTACATTATTACTCTGGAATAGATCCGTCAAGGCCTTGTACATTTTATGGGATGTTGACTTCTCAGCTACATGAGGAATAAAGTGATATTTTGTTGCATCCATGATCACTCATTAAGATTTAATCTCCTTCTTCTCATAAGCTACCAACTCACTTGGATCAATTGGTTTAGCCACTGCCTTATCCACAATGTCCCAAAGATTTTGTTCTTTCAAGAGTTGTGTAACCATTTCTTTCCATGCTATGAAGTTAGAATTCCCATCCAACCTGTCCTCAAGTATGAGATCGATTGCTGCAATAAGTAGATCTACAAGAAAAACTATTGTGTGCTTTGTCCTTCAAGCACCCACCAAAATCTACTACTATAGATTTCAAATGTACTTCCCTTTTCAGAGTCCAAGCTCTAATACTATGTTAATTTTCTTGATTCAAGGCCTAGATAAAACAACTCGTAGTTGTTCCTTGCTTAAAAATTCAATTTTCAACCAAATGATTATTTTATACTACTGAGATCTATTAAGTGTAAAATTTAGTGGAACAAAAAATAAGAAAATAGATAAACATAAACAATTTTTTCCCGTCAAAATTAACGTTCCATTAATTAAATAATCCAAGCTTACAAGGGCTCCCTTACTAGGAAAATGGCCCTAAAATATTACACAACAAACCTGGAAAAATCTTCCCTTCAAAAAACCAACTTTTGCTGAAATTTTGCGCTGGAAATGTGCAGATAAATGTAGAAAAAACTTAAAAGTTTATTTCTCTCCTACTTGTACTGCCATGCCTCTACGACTGTGTGTACCATACAAATCCATATTGTACAACACTATACAGTCTATCCGTAAGGTACGGCATGTTTCTAATGTTCGTCATGAACTAGTTCTTCCTGCTTCTTCCTGTTTGCTATCTTTCTCTTGGCCAAGATACTGGAAATCAAAATTTCCTTCTTCTTCTCTCCAACTTAATGCTTGAGTTTCTCTCTTGAATGAATGTGTCTTCTCCTCTCCCCTTAGCTTCCTTTTATACTTTTGGGTTGAACCAAAACCTTAACTTCAATGGCCAATATTGGAACTCATTCAATTGAGATCAATGGCTAAGATACATTTAGTTAACTTAAATCACTAAAGCTCCTAAACTTAGGATTTTCTTCATATTAGCCCCAATTAAAATGATAATAAAAATATTTACTGTAATATTTCCTTTAATTAAAGTGAATTTATTAAGTACATGAGAGGGTCATGGTGACGATTCCCATGGGAAAGACACCCACCCCATGGAAATACATGCCCATGCTACAAAACATCAACATGACAATCTACCTTGAATATGTTCTATTCTATACAAAGATTAAGTGTTGCAAATAGGGATTTGATGGTAAAAGATTAGAAAACAAGAATGTGGTATCAAGCAAATCAAAATAATGATTGTTTATTTTAGATATGAGATGGACAATCTAACATGAATATGTTATGTTTTATACAAATAGGAAGCATTGCAAATATAGATTTGATGGTGAAAGATGAGAAAACAACAATGTGGGATCAACCAAATCACCAACTTAAATGTTACTGATATGGAAAGCTTGATTGATAAATACTTTTGCTTCACAATACTCACAAGATAGGAGATCTAAGAGATGAAGATTTATTACTTGAGGTGACTCACCCTTTTAGGTCTCAAAATTGACATCCACATATATAAAATCCTTTAGAAAATGTATAACCATGCATTAGATTGAAGATATGAGTGAAAGTAGTATAACACCAAACCCTTGAACCAAGGGTATTTTACTATAGTGGCATATCCTTTTGGGATGACAATGCATTTAATTTCTTATTTTTGGAATAGTGTTCTTTATGGGCTTATAAGAGTTTGTCATGTTTCCTTATTAGGTGTAGAAAAAAGGTATTAAAAGTGACAAGAAAATGGTTACATAAGATATCTAGTAAAAATTGGGGATTTTTTAATTGGAAATATTTGTTAGGAGATGAATTCAACCAAAATATTTTTGGAGAGATTTGTACATATTTAGTGAAAGTAGGGTATATTTTAGTATTTGTTTGTTTGTTATGTGAGGTAAATTTATGTCTTATTTACCAAATTATTCTTGCTCCAAAAAATCCACAAAACTCTAATCGCGTAGTCATTTAGCCTAAAAAAATGATTTTTTTGGACACAATTTTGAAAAAATCCTGTAATTTTTCAAAATCCAAATTTTAGAGAAGAATTTGAATAGAAAATAAGTAAAGTAAGAATTTAATAATATATAGATTGACTTTGTCCACTAATTTACCGACTAAATTAAATTAATAAATTGATTATAATGGTATAAATAAAAAATAGATTTACCATAAATAGAAGGTGCATGATATTATGTTAGGACAATGTAACCATGTAACCATAGCTCTTGCACTTGTAAAAAAACATTATCTATATCACCTTAATTCACATATTTCTCTATTTTTAATTCACATATTTCTCTCTTTTTAATGTCTCTCTAAATCATTTAACGACTTTTTTTATAAATTTTTTTATTTTGAAAATTTATTTAGAAATGTATATATCCATATTATTAACCACATCAATAATCCCTTTTATTAATTCATATAATTTAAAAGATTAACAATTTCAAATTTCAAATTTTAATTTTTTCAGCACATCTTTTAAAAATTCAAATAAAAAACTCATCCAAATAACTTCCTATTAATTCACCTCCATCATCGATATGTATCTCCATGTAATTTACTACATACCATGCTTATCTTTTAATTCACCTACCCCTCTCATTCTAACATTACAATGACCCGTCTCTTACTTAAGAATCAAGATCATCTTTTCCATTGAACATTCTACTAACTCATTACTTACACTTAACGTTCCACTAACTCATTAATTACAATGAGGAGTACAATGACCCGTCTCTAAAATAAACTATTATGTTAATGACCCGTCTCTAAAATAAACTATTATGTTACAACTTACAATCCGTGTCTGTCTTGACTTTTTCATTTAACGTTACCGTAACTCATTAATTACGATAATGAGTGGGCTCTTCTTGATTAGTTAACAACTTATTAATTGATAAATTTACTTTACGTGTCTCGGTTACATTACTTATCACAATATCTCATTTATTAAATTAAAACGAAGTTAAACCTTTAGAGCGTGATTGTGGTCTAACGGTATTGGGTGGTGGAAAAAAAGTCAAACTTTTATATGCGTGTGATTGTGGATGTGATTGTGGTCTAACGATATTGGGTGGTGACTCGGCTCCACAGATATCGATGTCGATTTCTCGGCCCCTTGGTCCCATAGATATATATATGAAATATTTGTGAAAGAACCAAGGTGGAATATCAAGCGAATATTATTCAACTTACTGTAAATCATTTAATGCGGCGACAGCAAACACATTGGTTGTTGGATTTCAAGCCAACAACCAACATGCCTGCTACAGCCTGCAACAAATTGAATATTAATCTCCTAATATCAAAACCTACTAATAAAAAAAATATTAAAAAAATAAAACAGATACTTTCATTACCACTACAGGATTACCAGTCCCTCTTGATAGCTATAAACCTAAAACAACCCAAACACGACCTTTTCGAGTTGTTCTTCAGATATCTCTTAGAATCTCACTTCTCTGAGCTTGAATACCCACCCAGAAAGAACGCAGTACAATGGCAAAGAAAGAAAAAGGTTCTGAAACTCCGGACTGGACCTGGAGCTCGCCTACAAATAAAGAATGTCCAACAGAAAAAAGCGAAAAAGGGTTGTCCAACGGAAAAAAGCGAATAAAGAATGTCCAACGGAAAAAATCGAAAAGGATTGTCAAAAACCGGACTGGAGCTCGCTTGGCTATGGCGTTTCAAAATCCATGTCTTCGACGATGGATACCAGTAAAACGAAGAACATTTATAGTTCTACGGAGCTTTCTCTGCGATACCAATCTGAAAA
Organism: Larix kaempferi; assembly: GCA_027924585.1. Lineage (NCBI taxonomy): Eukaryota > Viridiplantae > Streptophyta > Pinopsida > Pinales > Pinaceae > Larix > Larix kaempferi. Next base: position 12,159,025 of record BSBM01001048.1, read on the forward strand.
AAATGGAGAGAAACCATTGCCTACGGGATATGGAAGTGTGGTTGATTACACGATCAATAAGAAAATTTGTGATTCTGGACGCAGTTATGGTGAGAGCAGTTGTGGTGAAAGATTAGCAGTGATGACTGGCGGCTTCGGTCATGCGGTCATGCAGTCATCGCGCCCGCCCATACCGCGGCTTCGGTCATGCGGTCATGCAGTCATCGCGCCCGCCCATACCGCCCTCCCCTATCTTCACGACACCAAACAGCATCACCTTGCTCAATGTACTCTCCCGAACTGCGCAGGTGAGTTTGTTTAAGGTTGTGGTTTTTAATATTCAATGTTAGGTGGGGTTTACTCTCCATCAAGTCATGTGTTCAAAATTATATGAAGATTGAAATAGATGCTGAGCTCTATAAGGTTGAAAATAGATCATACTATCACTTTCCAGAGCTCCGGACCCAGATTATATACCTAAAAAATTCTGGATTTAAAAAAGAAGTGTTTTTTATTTCATAAAGTTGTGTGCTTTTTAACAAAATCTTTCTTAGTAACTGTGAATTCAAATGACCTCGTTTTGTTTTTCTTTTCTAAATGAGCTGGTTCTGTTTAATATCACACCTCTGAAGTAGTATTTATTTGAAAAATACACTGGATGAGGCGCCGCCCATCACACCATAACTGTTACTAGCTAGGTATAAAATCGATGAGATATCCTTTATGCTTTTATTGGTTTCCTAACAAAGTTTTTTTTTTAACACACAAAAAAACTTTTTTATTAACAAAAGTTGTATACATACAGATTACAAAAAGAACTAGAAGTGAGCTTCTTCTTCCATATACTGAAATGTATCATAGTAACATCTAACCTCAAAAATATATGTTTTATCCCATAGAGGTAGGTGTTGCAGTATTCCCATTTCCCTGCATGAAAGAGACTTATTATATGGGCGGACTTCCGTGGCTGGGACTACCTCCTACTATGATCAATATATATTCCTTTGGGAATAGGTAAGGGTGTGTGTATCCCGCTGTAGCTAGAAAAATGACACTACTACAGGACGGGGATGTTTAAGACATTTTTTTAAGACAAAATTAGCATTTTGTCTTAAAATTCCATTTTAGATTGATTTGGGGTGTTTAAGACATTTTTTTAAGACAAAATTAGCATTTTGTCTTAAAATTCCATTTTAGATTGATTTGGGGTGTTTAAGACATTTTTTTAAGACAAAATTAGCATTTTGTCTTAAAATTCCATTTTAGATTGATTTTATATTTTTAAGACGATTTTTTAAAATTAATTAGTTACCATTTTTTGTTAAGATCTAATTTATATTGCTTTAATTTTTTTTAAGTTCTTAGTTGCTATTTTCTAAATAGAAACTGATTTTTTTCCAAAAGAAACTGATTTTTTTAAGGAGGGAAAGAAAATTGGGGTTTTGCAGCCAGAAGCTTTTCACAAGATAGTTCTCTTCCATTACTCGGATGGCTAGATTTCCAGGGCTGTGAGCTGACTATGAAGAAATTATCCAGTCAGAGGGATGAATGTTTGCAGAGAATGACAGATAACAGCTGCGGTTGTATCAAGGACGAGAATGAGAGTCAAACCCCAAAATTTCTGTAACGACGATACCATCATCCGGGACACTATTGCGGTGAGTCAATCTTGAAGGCAATTTTAGCTAGTCCTCTCATGATATGGGAGCCTATTTTTCATTCTGTCAAAGTAGGAATGTGTTTGACAAGATTGTAACTGATGCCTTTTATTTTGCAGAGCTTGATAAGCGCAGGAACGAAAACAACAACCAACAACAGGCGACACCATATGCTCTGAGGCTCAGGCGAGGCTCTCGGATCCTGTTAACGGTTGCGTTGCGACCGTATTTGCAGAGGAGAAACATCTGCAACAACAGGTGATTTGCACTAGCTTTTGCATGGCCAACTGGGGAGTTTTCTTTTAATTTGGGTTTCATTTGGATTATTGCAATCAATCACTGTTTAATTTGCATGATTTTTGTTTTTGAAATTCTATGTTCTATGAAAGAAGATGGCTGTGTTCGTCGGCTAATATGCCCAGATGCATCTGTTAAAGACACATTCTTTAGTAGTTTTGCGAGGAGGCTGCTGCAATAAAATGGGTTTATACATACATGTAACGGTTTCTTTATGGGTGTGATCGGCTCGATTTTGATTTAATAAACGGTCCTAATGTTCGGTCTGCCGAATATGGTTTAGTTTACAGCTCTGTTTAGAACCGGATAAAAACTGGATACCTAAAACACTCTCCTGCCAAAGATGCCAAAGTGGGAAATATACCCGGTCTCCAGCCAAAATCCAAGAACAGATCAAATTTTCTTCCAAAATAAACCCTAACTAAACCTGAAAACCCTAGGATATATATCGACTGTCTGAAATAACTGGTTAAAGATTGCAAAATTGACATACATTATGTGTATCCTTACCTTTCCTTTGCTTAGGGAAGAGCTAACAACCAGAAGGCAATTGTGAAAACATTGAGATGGTAGCTGCATCAAAATGAAATGAGCAAAAACTCACGATTAGTTTTTTCTAAGAGCAAGAGAAAATGCAGCACATGCTATATAGGGCTGCATGTCTTTCAGACATACTGTGAATCACAATTCACTCTCAAAAACACACGATTAGTTTTTTCTAAGAGCAAGAGAAAATGCGGCACATGCTATATAGGGCTGCATGTCTTTCAGACATACTGTGAATCACAATTCACTCTCAACTAGTTTTAGTGTTGACAGAATCCTTATTCAACAGAACTACTGTGAGTAGACTTCACAGTTATCTTAACACTCCTGTATACCAAAACATCTATGAACATTACATTTTCCAGCATAGACCTAAATCTTTTCTCCTCCTCCAGCACCCTACTTGGATGCACGTTGAATAACCTATATTTTCCTATAGAAAAACATTTTTAGATATGTTTTGATGACCCCTCTACTTCCAATTCACTCGACAATCTAACTTGAATACCTAAAAACACAATGTTTTTTAAACAATTCTTACATGTACTAAGTCTATCACAACTCATCAAAACACCAACAGAATGACAATATTATGAAAATAAAGTACATATTTATTAGATAAAAATAAATTTACATTGACAAGGTAGCTGCATCAAATTCTAAGATATAAACACGTATAGTGTAAATATTGAAAAACTCAAACCAAACACATGATTGCTTCATTATCATTTCAAATTAATCCAAAAAGTCTCGTAATTAAATGGATCAACTATCCTCATCCTAACCTCAAACGGGGCGATTTAAGCCAAGAAGAAAATGAGATCATTATCAAGCTTCATTTTATGCTGGGTAAAGATCAACTATCCTCATCCTAACCTCAAACGGGGCGATTTAAGCCAAGAAGAAGATGAGATCATTATCAAGCTTCATTTTATGTTGGGTAAAAAGAAAGAAAAATGGATTTGATTACAATCATTACAATCACATTTTGGCCATGCATACAAGCACAACTATTGATTTATTTATGTATGTTGCAGGTGGTCTTTGATCCCAAGCAAATTGCCAGGACAAACATATAATGAGATAAATAATTATTGGAACACAAATAATATGTGCAATCTCTATGATAACTACATATGAATGAGTGAAATACACTGAGCATTTAATGCTTCTTGTGCTCATTGCTTTAAAAAAACTCTAAAAAATACAAATATTCTTCTTGTATATAAAGGTGTAGGGTACTAGCTCAATGGTAGAGCATCTGCATTATAATGCAGAAGATTGGTGGTTCGATTCCACCGTGCCCTATCATAAATATTTTCATTCTATCACTAATACATAGAGGAGGTATTGAGACAATATTTGTGTAAATTGTCTCAACTTAAGACAAAAGAAAAATTGTGTATTGTCTTAAATATTGTCTTTAAGCGAGTGTCTTAAACTATTGTCTTAAATTATTGTCTTAAACTATTGTCTTAAATTTAAGACAATAGTTTAAGACAATAATTTAAGACAATAGTTTAAGACACTCGCTTAAAGACAATATTTAAGACAATACACAAATTTGGTTTTGTCTTAAGTTGAGACGATTTACACAATTATTGTCTCAAATATTGTCTTAATACCCCCCTCTGTGTAGTAGTGTGAGCGTAGCTCTGGGTCGCTGGATCCCAACCGTAATAGGTCATAGTTCAAGTACTAAATGTCTGTAGAGTGAGCTAGGTGAGGTTTGCCTTTCTAAAAGGTGAGTTATTTCCTCGCACTACTTACATTGATGACACAATAAAAACCTTTTCAAACATATTAAAGACAACTGTCCTTCTTAGTCGCATAAAAACGGAGCCGTACATTAATAAAAGTAGAGATGAAATTCTCCATTCAGGAATTCCTCACACAACACTTATCCATCTTGCCCAGGGATCTCTTGGATAGCAGGTCAGCCAAAGTGTTTGCTTCCCTATAGATATGAGCAAAGTGTACCTGTTCAAAAGAAGTAGTCAAATCTCTAATTCTGATCATCCAATGACGCAACATTAATAAATGCAACTTAGCTTTCCTGAAAGCCTAATTAATAATAAACTTAGAGTCTCCAAAGTGTTTGCTTCCTTGTAGATATGAGCAAAGTGTACCTGTTCAAAGGAGCAATCGAATCTCCAACTCTGGTCATCCAATGACGCAACACCAATGCAGGCAAAGTGGCTTCCCATTGTTCTTTGAAAATCATAATAATCCCCACAATAATACTGCACTTAGAGTCTCCAAAAATCCGCAAAGTGTGCAAACCATTGCTCTTTGAAAAGCATAATAATCCCCACAATGCCAAAAGCTCAACACTAGTTTTTGACCCACTGCCAGTTTTGAAAGATAAGTGATACTCATGAGAAGAACTTAATTTTAAGACATCATCAAATTCTTATTATGTGAAGTAAATTTATGTTGTATCTACCAAATTCTTCCTTATTTATTCTAAAAACTCCACAAAACTCTAATGGCCTAGTCATTTAGGCGGAATAGATGAATTTTTGGGGCACAATTTTGAAAAAACCCTACTGTAATTTTTTCAAAATCCAAGTTAAGGCTGTCAAATTCTAAAATTTTATGTTTCTTATGCTAAATCTATTTCTACCATTAAAATATGGATAAAGCACATAAATTCTGATTTTACAAAATAAAAAAACTCTGAAATCCGCTAAAAATAGTTGTTCAATCCAAATCATCAAATCTTTAAACAATAGATTCATAGAAAAAGAATTTGAATAGAAAATAAGTGAAATAAGAATTTAATAAAATATAGATGCACTTTGTCCACTAATTAAACTACCAAATTAAATAAATAAATTGATTATAATGATATTAATCAAAAATAGATTTACTACAAATGGCCGAAAAAACAAAGCCATTTCAGTGCCAGTTATCCCACTCCTAACGATATTGGGTGATGAAAAAAGTCAAAACTTTATGCGTGATTAACGATTTTGGGTGGTGGTTCAGAGCCACAAATCCGAGGTGGAATACCAAAGCCTACTATTAAAAAAATATTTAAAAAATAAAACACATATTTTCACTACCACTACCGGATTACCGAGTCCCTCCTGATAGCTATAAAGCTAAAACAACCCAAACACGACCTTTTCTAGTTGATCTTCTGATAGCTCTTAGAATCTCACTTCTCTGAGCTTGAATACCCACCCAGAAAGAACGCAGTACAATGGCAAAGAAAGAAAAAGGTTGTGAAACTCCGGACTGGACCTGGAGCTCGCCTACAAATAAAGAATGTCCAACGGAAAAAAGCGAAAACGGTTGTCAAAAACCGGACTGGATCTCGCTTGGCTATGGCGTTTCAAACTCCATGTCTTCGACTATGGATACCAGTAAAACGAAGAACATTTATAGTTCTACGGAGCCTTCTGTGCGATACCAATCTGAAAAAAATGGAGAGAAACCATTGCCTACGGGATATGGAAACGTGGTTGATTACACGATCAATAAGAAAATTTGTGATTCTGGACGCAGTTATGGTGAGAGCAGTTGTGGTGAGAGATTAGCAGCGATGACTGGCGGCTTCGGTCATGCGGTCATGCAGTCATCGCGCCCGCCCATACCGCCCTTCCCTATCTTCACGACATCAAACCGCACCACCTTGCTCAATGTACTCCCCCCAACTGCGCAGGTCAGTTTGTTGTGTTTTTTAATATTCAAGGTTGGGTGGGGTTTAGTCTCCATCAGGTTATGTGTTCAAAACTTTATGAAGGTTATGTGTTCATCACGACATCAAACCGCACCACCTTGCTCAATGTACTCCCCCCAACTGCGCAGGTCAGTTTGTTGTGTTTTTTAATATTCAAGGTTGGGTGGGGTTTAGTCTCCATCAGGTTATGTGTTCAAAACTTGATGAAGGTTATGTGTTCAAAACTTGATGAAACGTTGAAAATAGATACTAAGCTTTATAAGGTTGAAAATAGATGCTACCACTTCCCAGAGCTGGGGACCTAGGTTATATAACAGAAAATTTCTGGATTTAAAAAGAAAAGTGTTTTTTATTTGGTAAAGTTATTTGGTTTTTAACAAAATCTTTCTTAATAACTGTGAATTCAATGACCTCGTTCTGTTTTTCTTTTCTAAATGAGCTGCTTCTGTTTAATATCACACCTCTGAAGTCGTATTTATCCGAAAAATACACTGGATGAGGCGCCGCCCATCACACCATAAGTGTTAGGTATAAAATCGATCGGATATCCTTCATAACAAAGTTTTTATCTTAACACAGAAAAAACAACTTTTTTATTAACAAAAGTCGTATACAATGATACATACAGATTACAAAAAGAACTAGAAGTGAGCTTTTCCCCTATACTGAATGTATCATAGTAGCATCTAACCTAAAAAAAACTGATATATGCCTTACATACACTGATGACAAAAAAACATCTTGAAACATATTAAATACAACTGTCCTTAGTCCAACATAAACACGGAGCGGTACATTAATAAAAGTAGAGATGAAGTTCTCTATTCAGGAATTCCTCACACATCCATGTATCCATCTTGCCCAGAGATATCTTGGATAGCAGGTCAGTCAAAGTGTTTGCTTCCCTATAGATATGAGCAAAGTGTACCTGTTCAAAAGAAGTAGTCAAATCTCTAAATCTAATCATCCAATAACGCAACACCAATAAATGCAACGTAGCTTTCCTATAAACCTAATTAATAATAAGCTTAGAGTCTCCAAAACCTAATTAATAATAAGCTTAGAGTCTCCAAAAATCCTCAAGGTGTGCAAACCCCTATCTTTTAAAACCATAATAATCCTTACAATGCCAAAAGCTCGACATGAATATTTGACCCACTGCCCAGCTTTGAAAGATAAGTAAAAAAAACTTAATTTTAAGACAACACCTGCCCCCACAGCATCTGGACTGCTCAGCACCGTCAAAGAAACCAAAAGGGAAGCACATATCAGATTCCTTGAAAAGATTCTGTCATAGTGACCTCGGCCCATCATTCTTTTTAATGCCAAATAGTGAGAAACAATTCTTGTACATATCAACACCACATTTGGTTTCAGTCCCTGAAAATGATAAGAACGGTTGTGTTTATTGTATATGATATAAAATGTTCTCATAATTAAAACTTTGCTAGAATGAAAACATTGTCCTATTTCCAAAATCATATGATATGTGTAGACGGAGTTGGAGTATTTCTTAACATTTCTAATATCAGAGAGAAGTGTCAAATCTAACTTAATGAAGTTTTATATAGCTGGATTTGTCAATGATTTCAGTCTGATGGGATCCTTCCAATGGTGTTCATTATCATCTCCTCAATATTGGCAGGGATTTATATATCATTTTCCTAATCCTCTGGGCATTTTACTCTAATCCTGTCCTTAAATTTGCTGATACATGAGCTATGCCATTTCGTTATCTTTGCATATAGAAAAATCATATTTATTGAAAGCTTAGTTTGATTAATAATATTTCTAAGCGATTTCCAATTTGTCTTCAAGTTAAATGAGAACTTTACCGTACTCGGAGAAGTATTGTCTTATAGGGAGAGACTTTCTAGCTTTAAGGGAGAAACACTTGACCAGCTTTAAGGGAGAAACACTTGACCAGCTTTTTCCGTCAAAAGAACCAAAACCGATGTTTTGCAGGTTAACGTCTTTAACAACGTGTTTAAACCAGAAAAAAGCCAATGCAAGAAAACGAATTGGAGGGCCATGCTTAAATTATAACCTCCATGTTTTACATAGCTACAGCATTAACGCTTTATATTTTAAAAGCTTCACTGTAGATACTGATTCCATGTAAACAGGATGAAGTTAACATTGGCCGTAAGTTTTGCAGAGAGGTTAGCTTCTAAGGCAGGAAGTCCAATCCCTAACTGAATCCATAAGTATAAAAAGAAGATACTACACTATAAATGTAAGTATTCCATGAAGTATACTCATTAATTGTTACAAAATGAAATCATAAACAAATATAGCTAAATATTTTTATTAGGTGTAAAAAAAAATTTAGTTGTTTGATGAAGTGAGAAAATTATATTTCAAATGCCTTCTTCAAACACTGATAGTTTAGTTCACTTCGAAAGGAAAATTAAATTAGTTGTAAAATGTTCGTTAATATATAGGAATGCTTGCTTTCATTTCTATTTCACCTACTTATCTACCAATTGCCAATGCATTTTGAACACTTTTCTGGTTCATATATTAATATATACATGAACGCTTGCTATCATTTTTATTTCACCTACTTATATATATATTTCTGCATTGAACAGGTACAGGTTGACTCAATGCAACCCTATGTAACAAGTAAAACGGATACATTCTCAGAGGGAAAGTTTCTGAATCATGCTCCATCGTTTCCATCAAATCATTTAAGAAACAAAAGTTGTGAATATGGTCCATCACCTTCTCTAACAAATGAATATGATGCAGGCAGAACTTCCCAAAATATTCCATTTCATCAAAGTTATGAAGGTGATCCAGTAGATAGGTGTCCTTTACCAACCATTCCACCACATGTTACTTGAAGGGGGACAGAGCACACAGGAAACAGAGTAAATCCGAGAGTTATGCACTGCTACAGCACTTGTAACAGAACCACACACAGAAAAAATCAGAACTCCATCGCATAACCGATTTCATTAATATCAAAACAGTAATACAAAAATGAATACCCGGCGGGGCAGGTGGTTCACATTCCCCAACAGATATTAAGTGTCCAGCATCATAAATTAAACATCAAATTACAATAAATATGGAGGTTCACTACATATAGCGGTGGGTAGTTGCAATTAATGCCAACAAACTCCCCCTTAATTGCAACTTTCAGCAAAAAGAACAAAAATTGAATATTTCATTGACAGAATTATAACATAACAAGCTACATCTGCAGTCATACATATATTGCATTAACAATGCCAAGATTCTCTCTATGAAACTCAAAAAGATCTTTCGCCAGAGGCTTAGTAAATATATCAGCTAGCTCTTCCTTTGACCTGCAAAATTCCAAGTTAATTTCTTTGTTGTTAACCAGTTCTCTCATGAAGTGGTATCGGGTATCTATGTGTTTGCTCCTTTTGTGAAATACTTGGTTTTTCGACAACGCAATTGCAGAATTATTGTCACAAAAGATCACTGTTGGGTCCTCCTGTTCATGCAACAATTCAGACAAACCTCTCCGCATCCACACTGCTTGACAAGCTGCTGATGTGGCTGCTACATACTCCGCTTCAGCTGATGAAATGGTCACTATAGGTTGCTTTTTTGATGCCCACGAAACTGCACCTGAACCAAAATTAAATACATAACCTGTTGTACTCTTCCTGTCATCTATACTGCTTGCAAAGTCACTATCTGTGTAACCTATTAATCTGAAATCTGAACCTGCTGAATACAAAATTCCATAGTTCATTGTTCCTGAAACATATCTTAAGATTCTTTTTGCTACTTGCCAATGAGAACTTTTTGGAGATTCCATAAACCTGGAAATTAAGCTCACTGCGAACATGATATCTTGCCTAGTTGCTGTTAGATACATTAAACTCCCAACTAATTTCTTAAATTGTGTTGGATCCACAAAGGGTTCATTATCATCTTTACTTAGTTTAGTTCCTGTTGCAATTGGTGTTGAGACTGGTTTACAATTCAGCATTCAGAATCTTTTTAACACATCTTCAGCATACTTAGATTGACATATGAAAATCCCTTTTTCAGATTGATCAACTTGAATTCCGAGAAAGTACTTCATCATTCCTAAATCTGTCATTTCAAATTCTGTTTTCATTGCTGTTTTAAAAGCTTCTATAGACAGATTTCCTGTGAAGATTAAGTCATCAACATGTACGCATACAATCATGATTTTACCCTGCTGATTTAATTTTGTGTACAATGTAGGTTCACTAGCACATCTATTGAATCCATTACTCAGCAAGTATGAGTCTAATCTATTGTACCACACTCTAGATGCTTGCTTCAGCCCATATAAAGCCTTTTTCAGCCTATAAACTTTATTTTCACAACCTGTTATTTCATACCCAGTTGGCTGTTTTACATAAACCTCCTCCTCTAAACGTCCATTCAAATATGCAGATTTTACATCCATCTGATACACATTCCAATCATTCTGTGCTGCTATGGCTAAGACAAGTCTAACTGTGTCTAGTCTCGCCACCGGTGCAAAGGTCTCATTATAATCTATGCCGGGTTGTTGACTAAAACCTTGTGCTACAAGCCTAGCCTTATGTTTTTCAACCTTTCCATCAGCATTCAGTTTTGTTTTATAAATCCATTTTACACCTATGCAGTCTTTTCCATCAGGTAAATCTACTAACTCCCAAGTTTCATTTTTCTCTATAGCATCTATTTCATCATCCATAGCCTTTATCCATGCAACATCTTTAATTGCTTCTTCAAAACTAACTGGTTGATAAGCTAATAATGCAAAATTTGAGTTCAAATCCAATTCTTCATCATGTTGTTCATAGATTTCTCTTAGACTTCTAGATTTTTGTCCTCTAATCCTAGATCTCAATTCTGCTAGAGTAGGATCAGATTCATCACTTACTTGTGAGCTTGATGTATGCTGCCCTCCAAGTCTTGATTGGTCTTCTTGCATAGAATTTCTTGGTGTTCTTGTTTGAGGTGAATCAAGATCTATTATGTTCCTTCTTGGTGTGTTGGATCCTGGTACATGTGCAGGTACATATGAATGTGGAATTTGTTGTCCATCTTGCACATTTTCTTCATCATCTTCAACGTGAGGTAAATCTGCTCCATGTATAACTACTTCATCAATGCTTCCATCCCATTATTCTTCCTCCTTAAATTCTACATCCCTGCTTATAATCAGCTTCTTGGTAATAGGATTATAAAGTTTATATGCTTTAGAATGCTCACTATACCCAATGAAGATACATTTTTCAGTTCGATCATCCAGCTTCCTTATAATTTCTTTAGGTACATGGGAGTAAGCCACACACCCAAATATCCTAAGATGTGATACATTGCAGCACTTGCCACTCCAAGCTTCTTCAGGTACTTTATTCCTCACACTTTTTGTAGAACTTCTGTTCAAGATGTAGACTGAGGATGCAACTGCTTCTGCCCAATACTCATTTGACAAATGCTTGGCCTTTAACATGCTTCTTGCCATGTTCATAATGGTCCTATTTTTTCTTTCTGCCACACCATTCTGCTGTGGTGTATATCGAGCTGTAAACTGCCTCTTAATTCCACAATTTCTGCAAAATTCCATGAATTCATTCAATTTATATTCGCCTCCTCTATCAGACCTCAACACTTTGATCAACTTCCCGCTTTGTTTTTCAACCAAGGTTTTAAAATTCTTAAACACTTCAAAAGTTTCTGATTTTTGTTTAACAAAATATACCCATGTTTTCCGGCTGTAATCATCGATAAAGGTCAAAAAGTATAAGTTTCCAGCCAATGATGGATCCTGCATTGGTCCACACAAATCTGTATGAACTATCTCTAGGGGTTCTTTTGCTCGATATGAAGTGCCTACATGGAAAGATTCTCTATGATGTTTTGCTAAAATGCAACTCTCACATGAGCTTGCCGGTTGTTCAATCGGTGGCAGCCCTCTAACCATCTGATTTTTCTGCAATAAGTTTAATCCCCCAAAATACAAGTGGCCATACCTCAAATGCCAAAGCCAAGACTGATCCAAACTTTGAACTTTATAGGCATTCACACAATTCTGAATTTCACCTTTTAATGTAACTGGAAACATTCTATTTTTGGTCATTTTAACCTTTGCAATTAACCCTTTTCTAGGATTCTTGTCAAGAATTGTGCAAGTGTCATGGTTGAAAATTACCTTATAGCCTTTCTCCATTAGTTGTCCAATGCTAATCAAATTGCATTTCAGACCAGGTACAAAATACACATCATTAATATGTCTTCTATCTCCATTCTTTGCAAATACATTAACAGTACCTCTGCCATTGACTGAAACTTTGTTATCATCTCCAAACTTCACTTCAGACTGTACCGAACTATCTATTTCAGTGAACACTTCTTTGTTTCCAGACATGTGATTACTACAGCCACTGTCTAGAAACCATACATCATTTGGATTCTCTTGTGCAACATTGCAGGTAATAAGAACTGAATCAGTTTTATTTTCTGATTTTTCAACTAAATTTGCAGACTGTTTTCTGGCATCTGCTTCCTTCTTTCTACATTCCCTAGCATAATGCCCAAATTTCTTACAATAAAAACACTGAATTTTGGATTTATCAATTCTTTGATTCTGCTGTTGATAAAGGTTATTACTTACGGTTCTGAAATTTCATGAATGTGTGTTTTGGACATACCTACCAGTCCTATTTATGTTTGATTCTTTTTCCCTTTGGAATTGAACTCTACCCCTGCCTCTATAGGATGACCTTCCTCTTCCTCTACCAACTGTTAGTTGCGTCTTGAAAGCAGTATCAAGAGAGAAATTTGGGTTTCTGTTTACTCTAGACTCATGGGATAGCAGGGATCCCATCAACTCATCAATTGAGAGCTGAGTCAAATCCTTTGACTCCTCAATTGCCACAACGACTACATCAAATTTGCTGGGAAGACTTCTTAATACTTTTTCCACCACCTTTTGGTCAGAAATCTGTTCACCATGGGTTCTCATCTGATTTACAATTGTCATTAAATGATTATGGAATTGATCTACGGTCTGTGTTTCATTCATTTGCAGATTTTCAAAATTTTTCCTAAGGGTTTGTAGTTTAGCAACCTTCACCTTACTTAAACCCTGATAGACTGTGTCTAATATGTCCCAAGCATATTTAGATCTGCTTACAGATGCTATTCTAGGAAAAATTGAGTCATCCATAGCTTGCTGGATGAGAGAAAGTGCCTTAGCATCTTTCTTCTTGTTGTTTTTAAGCAAGTCTTTCTGTGCTTGTGTTAAAGCCAAATAGGATGCCTCATCAGGGGGCTCTAAGTACCCATTCTGAACTAAATCCCACAGATCTTGTGAACAGAGAAGAGTTTTCATTTTAATGGACCAAAAGTCATAGTTCTTACCTGTTAAAGATGGAATTTGAGGCTGTCCTCCGAAGCTGCTCGACGCCATGGCCCAAATTTTCTGAAATTTCTCCTTTCGCAGCTGTAGACAGGGTGCTCTGTTTCACTATTACTTCACGGCTTCCTTTCTGGTTGTTGATGGCTGGCAGTTTCAAGCCTGCACGGCTCCTTCTGCTATCCTTTCCAATTCCATTATGTCGTGGAGTGATCCCATTTACCCGAGGAGTAAAATCAAAATTTCCTAGATAGCTAGTATCCTGGGTTGCAGACGAGTGCCTCCAACGTGACAGTAGAACCTTGTAGAAGTATTTTTATCATTCTCCTCGAGACAACCATAGAGAGACGAAGCATCATCCCTGTCGAAGTAGACCAGACCAGTGCACTCAGGTTCTGAGCAAGCCTAATTCTAAACCAGATCAAATGCTTGTAAACTCATAACATGTCCATTCAAAAACTACATTAGTAGGTCGCGATTTCCAGACCCGAGCACCTCACAGCTTGGAAGGCCACGCCTTACATTCTTCTACCCATATAGATACCCTTTTTTTTTACAGTCACCCAAACGCCATGAAAACCCTGGAAGAGCCGAGCAAGTGTGCAGGTTTCAAAGTTTCAAACCCTGGGAACCCAGAGTGCCTGTCGGCCTCCCTTCAGCTCAACCCAGGATGGCCTTAGAATCTAATACATGAGCACTGTATGCTTCTGCCAGCGGTTGCTTCACTCAACGCGTCGTGCTTACTAGCTATGGCACGTAACGCCCTTAGTTATTATGGGTGTCGAAGGATTGGCTGATCCTTGCCCTGTAATCCGTTTTCCCTTCTCTCTTTCGCTTGAATTCGACTTAAAACCAGAAGTTTTCAGAGAAGAGTGGAATCGCCAGTTTGCTATCTGTCAGAAGAGCCGCGCACTCTCTATGGATTTTCGCATGAATTGGCCCCGGTACAAGAGGGAATTGAACCAATTTTTAAACACACCTATGAGGCAGAAGTGTTGATAGGGATTCCGGTAGCACTTACTATCGTTGCTTCTGCAGGCGCTGGCTCTGTGGGAATTAACCTTGGTCGCGTAGCACACAATCTTCCCTTCACGGCACGGCGTGACTCAGCTCAGCGTGGTCAATCCCTCCTCGACTCTGACCAATTCATCCGCTCTGAAATCTTGAATTTCAACAGCATCTAAAGCAGCTTTGCCTCTTCTCGGCTCTGCTGGCCAAACCTTAATTGCCTTATCGTGGCTCTGGAAAACGTGTAGCTGCTCTGATACCAGAATGAAGGGGGACAGAGCACACAAGAAACAGAGTAAATCCGAGAGTTATGCAGTGCTACAGCACTTGTAACAGAACCACACACAGAAAAAATAGGAACTCCATCGCATACCCGATTTCATTAATATCAAAACAGTAATACAAAAATGAATACCCGGCAGGGCAGGCGGTTCACATTCCCCAACAGATATTACGTGTCCAGCATCATAAATTAAACATCAAATTACAATAAATATGGAGGTTCGCTACATATAGCGGTGGGTAGTTGCAATTAATGCCAACATTACTGTTAAGGTTGACAAATATGAACATGGTCTAGTAGATGTGGCTCCTTTACCAATTACCATTCCACCTCATGTTGTTGTGTTAGTAAAAGTTGAAAAAGATGTGCCTCCTTTACAAGCTAATCAACCTCATCTTGAACCTAAAACATCAGTAAAGGTTAGAAAAGATGTAGCTCCTTTACCATCTATTCCACAATCTGGAAAATTAATAAAAATTAGAAAAGACGTGGCTGCTGTACAAGGCGTTCCGCCTCATGTTTTCTCAGTGAAGGTTGAAAAATATGGTATTACTTCACTTGTCCTTGAACATTTCCAACCTAAAATATCAGGAAAGGTTAGAAATGATTTGACTCCTTTAGAATCCATTGCACCTCATATTGAATCTGAAAAGGTGGTAAAAATTAGTAAAAATGTGCCTTCCGTGCAATCCATTCCACCTCACATCATATCTGAAAAGTCAATAAAAAATAAAAGAAATGTGGCTCCTTCACAGATCAGTGAACCTGATCTTGAATCTAAAAAATTAGTAAACCTTAGAAAGGTTGTAAATTCTTTACAATCCATTTCACCTCGTGTTGAATCTGAAAAGTTGGTAAAATCTAGAAAAGATGTGGCTGATGTACAACCCATTCCACCTCATATCCATTCCGAAAAGTTAGTAAAGGTTACAAAAGATGTGGGTTCTGTACCGTCTATTACAAATGAAGTTGACAAAAAGGAAATAAATGATAGAAAGAGAGCTTGTGAAGATGGATACAATTGTCGTAAGTATGGGGAAAAGAGGTTGAAAAAAAACAACTGTGTTTATCATTATTATAAATGTACATATAAAGATTGTAAAATGAAGAAGAGGTTGCAAGGTCCTACAAATGATTGGATAACAAGGATTATCTATACTGGCTGTGTTCATAATCATGGAAAGCCTCATCAAACATCATTTTTAGAAAGTGATGATGGAGGAAAATTATTGAGAGATGATGACAAGGATGATCCTCCAAGGTGATTTTTCTAATCTTTACTGTTTTTGAAAAAATATTTAATACAAAATTTAGGTTTCAATTTTGTTGATAATATAAGTGATGATTTTTATTGATATTGCAGGGACAAAGAAGCTAATTCAAACTCAACAATTTCCATCATTACAACTGCAAGTAAGACACTTGTACAGAAAGTTACTGGAATTGATATCCTTGATGATGGATATGAGTGGAATAAATATGGAGGAAGGGCCACAAAAGACAACCCTAATGCAAGCTATGTATCAATAATCAAATGTACCCAACAATCAGTGTTAGCATTGTAAAAAAAAATGTTAAAATTGAATCTAGTTAACAATGAAAAAATTGAATTCATATCACAAAATGTTTGTGACTCTTCTGTAAAAAAAACAAACAAAAAATTTATGTTTTTACCTGTACACTAAATGGTGAGATGTTTGGCATTAACATCTACACAACATTCTCCATTCCTACTACATCAATTCATTAATTAAGGCTTCTTCTAAGGGATCACGATATTAGCTTAACATATTATGATCAGTAATCAAGTCTTTCAAAATGGTTTACCTCTGAAAGATAGTGACGGTAGGTTATTGCGAACCTGTGGCATCTAAAATCCATAGACACCAATCCCATTAACAATCTTCTGAATATATAGCTCCATTAGTAGTAAGACGTGCAAGTTTACTCAATTCCGTACCCGTGTCTATCTCCATGAACAAGTTCTGATTGCTTGGAATGAAATTAGCCTAGTTGCACTGCAAACATTTCAGGAAATGTGTAGATTTACACAATATTGAAAACTTATTACCTTGATTCTCTTATCATAGATAAATGAATTGTTTGTTTTACTATTTTTTTTTTGAATACCCGCATCGTTTACTATCATGGTTGCAACCTGTAGATCTTAGTTGTTGATGCTCATCTCATTCTGTCCCAAGTTTCCATATAGTTGCTTGGCAGATCCCCATCAAACTGGCAGAAGCTCATGAACACAGTAAAAATATTAACGAGGTTTTTTTATCAACGATACACTCGCCCACTTACAGCCATCCTGCCATAATCAAATGTATTATAACCTTAATCAACTTCTTGAGATAACTGAGATTGGAACTGGAATTCTTGAACTTACATAAAACCCAAGAAGCAAGAAAGTGTCAACAGATAACAAAATTGAGCAATTATTTTGAGAGCTCCTTTCAGGTATGCATCTAATTAAAGAGTTAGATCAAAAATCCGGATTTGGTAACTAAAATTGTATTGAATTAGCAATTTTCCCCAATCTCTCCGTTGTTGACACCTTCCTCTGGTACACGGTTTAATTTTATTGGAATTTATTAATATGAAGACCACCAATGCTACTACACTTAGAATCCCAACTAGCTATTAATATGATTCATTGAATTATGCAACAACAGCTGACAATTCTCTTACAATTCCCACTCCTGCATTCCATTGTGCTAACTAAGACAAGAAAGTATCTATAATCTGGATTTTTAGTATGACAGCGTTGCTTGTTCTTCTGATTTTGTTGCCTTTATTGACTGGTCTTGAATACACCAGGAACTTCAACCATGGACCATGAATTTCTACCATCTATGCTATATTGTGGTTGAACATAGCTATTTAATTTAAATACTCAATCTGTAAGAGACAATAACTTTATAATATCACATACACAACTTTAACAATATAATAAACATAATAAAAAATTTTACCCTCGTCTTTTCATTTCAATAAAATTTTAGTTATAAGGTAGTTTTGTCCATCTTATTTGGAGCATCCTCCTCTAAGCGTGAGCATCCCAGAAGAACATCTAAAAATCGGGACCATGTTCTTAGCCCTCTCTATGTGTTCCATGGTACACTCCCTAAGTGCTTCGTAAATGCTTACTTAGTTTTTAGCAATACAAATTATTGAAATCTTTGGATATAATGAAACTTATCCAGTATACACTATTGCAAATAACTATAGAGCTAAAGAGGTAAGCCAAAGCCTTTTCTTTGTGGTTTTTATAGAGCTACAAAGGTAATCCAAAGCCTTTTCTTAGAGGTAATCCAAAGCCTTTTCTTAGTGTTTTTCTGATATCATTGTGTTGTTTGTTTATGTATTTTTCCTCTTCTCATACTTTTTTAGATTATTTCTTCTCATTTTATTGCAACTTGTTCATGTGATATTTTAGAAAAATGATATTCTTGTGATTTATATTTATATTTTATATTTTCTTAGTATTGATGGGGAATATGTATGAGATGAAATAAAAGGACCTCTTTCATTCTCAAAGTGATCCATTATATGAGTATCAAGAACACTTGGAAGGGAATGAAGTGACAAAACTTCATAAACACCTTTGTAAGTTTGTAACAAAACTTGAGGGAAGGCCTATAAGTAATAATTTGTTAGGTAAGCTTGATTTTGATTAAGGAAAACCTTATATATTTTCATATACTCATGTGAGGATGCATATTTATGGGATATTCAAGAGTGATGATATTAAGGGTCCACTGGGATCTAATTTTTTCTTTAGGTATGAAAGGAAGATAGACAAAAATACATCAAGATAGAATACACGGTAAAACATAAAAAGTTTAATCTCACACAATATCTAGATAGGTGTACCAATCAATTTTCATAGCTCCCCATATTGGCATGATATGGTTCAATTCATCAACAAAATGGTCAAAGGATACAAAGATTGTGTGAGAAAGCCGCATCATTGTTAATATAGAGGAAAAGAGTAAAATTCCGAAGATCTTTGACACAACTTGACGTGGTGGATAATAAGGTATCCATTGTATTTTATAGTTTGAGAAATGTTAGAAACCAACACTTGTAATTGACTTTGGTGCTTTTATTAGTGGTACAATGTTTCCTAGATGGTGCATGACAATCTTCTGAAAACATTTAGGAACATCTACTAAATCCATTAATGATGATGGTCCTTCAAGTAATCACTCATAAGGCTTCAAATTGTATGGGAGTAGTAAAAATCATTGACATGACGCACCCTCACATATTTTGGTTTGGATGTTTGGGGTACCCATTGAAATTTTTGAAGCATGATATTGTCAATCATAAAGACAGTGGATGGATTGATGAATTGTGCAAGAGAGGAAAGAAACTCATCAAATTTCGAAGATGGCATACAAGGGTCCATTACATTTGTGGAACTTACTTTAGGCTGTAGCTATTTGACATTAAAAAGGATAAGTTTTTCCTCACCTTAAGGTGCCTATTTAGGGTAATACAATATATTAGTGCTATGTGCTATGGTGACTACTGATGATTAAGATGACTTAAGAATTAATAGAGATGATGTTAATGTGACAAGGAAATTGTTCAACCTAAATACATGCACTTGTATACTTGTATTTGTATAGAGATGAAAAATAGTGGGAAAGATAAATATTCCACTACATTCCTTAGAATATGTGCTTACATGATAATACTATCATATATCATGGCTTGGAGCACCAACACCTAGTAATGGTGGGTAGAAAAACCAAACCAAGGTCTAGAAGTTTAGACTACTTATATGAAAACATTAGAGAAACTTAGTAATGGTGAGTAGAAAAACCACAACAAGGTCTAGAAGTTTAGACTACTTATATGAAAACATTAGACAAACTTTAATTGATGAAGAGTGTGATTCATATAAAGACTATTGAGCCACTACATTAGTGACAATGGTGCCTCTAACCATAACCATGCAAATAGAGATCGAGGGAATATGTCTTCTCTCAAGTGGTGGAACATGGATGATAGTGCTACCCAAAACCACAACATTGGCCATATGAATTCTTTCATAAATACTTTTGGTTGAAGAGTCGAAGATAAATACATTATATAAAGCATGGTGTTCAAAGATAAATACATCTTATAAGACTTGGCATTTTAATCCAAGGATAATAATTTGAAAAATGTAATATTAATTTTGGAGCAATTGAAGAATACTATTTTTAGATGAGAATGGCCGTGTTGAAATACCAACCCATTCCCATATTTGTTTTTCCGTTTTTTATCACTACGTTACATGTCATAAACTCAGATTTAGGAGCTAGCTCACTTTAGTGTTTCGATCATGTTGATGGTTGGTAAAACAGTTATTTCATTACACAAGTTACGCTCTATGACCTTTCGTATGCTTTAAAAATGTTTATAACTACGACATACAATCTAGTGGATAAACGATTGGGTATGTAGGATCTTTAAAAAGATAAATTAAAGAATTTTTCATAGTGTCAAACCTCTTAAAATCTATAAATACAAGTGTCGCCATGCTTTGTTGGGATGAACCTGAATTATCAAGAAAATTATCAAGAAAAGCTTCTGAAATTCTCTACAAACAATGTTAACTAAACTTACATGGTGAGCTGATGTTTGAATCATTACTCTAACGTTTCATATATTTTAAAAATGCATTAACATTTTTAAATTTAAATGCATTATTTTTTTATATAAAGAGAGATATTTATAATTAAATAACTTTTTTAAATTTAAATGCATTATTTTATATAAGGAGAAATATAAATACATAATTAAGTTTGATTTTATGGGTGTTGATTAAAATTCGAAATAAACAATTATAAAAAAATAATTAAGAAAATAACTAGTAGTTGATACATGGATAAGTGGTAGCTCATGCATAGATATAATAAGTAGTGAAAGACAACCCATTTAACTAAAGAAGATAATAGGTAGCTAAGGCATATACAACAACTGATTACAGATAACTTGTTCATGTCACTTAACTTTTGCCACTGGTTAAGTAGCTGTATTAATATATAATGAGACTCTAAGAGCTCGAGCTACCAGATTCAAACTGCATTACAAACAAATTAGCTTATATTACGCGTATTATATTTCATAATGCAACTTATCCTTTTAATCATTCTTACCTCGTGGAATATGTTGGGGTGCAAGAACTATTACTGTTGCAAGCATATTGGATGTCCAGCTAAAAAGACACTTCAAAGAGCCAACATTGCTCATTACAAATTATAAGGAAAAACATAACCATGATCCGCCAAAATTAGTAATTAGATGATAGCAGCATTGATCTACTAAAACTCTTTTGACTCTGTTTAGAGTAGTTTTGCTCCACCAATTTATGGTAAAACTTCTGCGTGTCTTTTACAAAATCTATGAAAATTGTAGCTTCTATAGTTTTATGAGGAGTTCTCCAGTAGTTATAAATAATAACATTTATACAGTTTTTGACATTCATTTTTGCTACTTTGAATGTTTGTTTTGCAAGTTCAAGATATCGTGTGATAGTTTGAAAAGCAGCCATGAAAGAGAAGAAAGACATGCAGTTGGGAGTCTCAATGTTTAGCAGTAAAGAATCTAAATGAATTTTTATTAGAATGCTGTAAATAATATAATTTGTTTTCTATTTGGTCGATAATATTGGAATAGGGCCTCAAAAAAATAAGTTCTGAGCAGCTTTTGTATTCATTTCCTTGATTACTGGAACTTTGAGACATGTATTTCAATATTCATTTTATATGTCAAAATCAGAGGTGTTGTGAAGTTGTTTTTTACTTAGTCATTGTACTTGGAGTAATGATTTGATTTACCAGAAATGTAATATTAACATAACAATTTACATCCTTTCAATGCTTGAAAGATTTTAGTTTAATCAGAATTTATATTACCAAAATACACTATCTAAATCTAAATAAATTATATGAGTAGACATAATGTAGAGAAAATTATTTTTGGTTGAAAAATGATTCTTATTTCGTCTGGTTGGGCAGTCCTAAAAAACACTCGGTAATACGTTCCCGATGCTTCACTGCGTGTATTCGTTGGTTTCCATGGCTTTCACATAAACACCAAACCCAAAACTTTCTAAAAAAAACAGGTTTCACAAAAACAGGTTCCTTGCAGGAACCTATGATCCCAAAGAGACTTCATAAATTAAAAATTACTGAAACTTTGTAATTCTCAGTTTTATTATTACTACATAATTTTTGGTAGTTATTAGAGTAAAAAAAAGAATTACAAAGAGAATCTTGTTATATTTATAGGTGTTTATATCTTATAATTTGGGGTTATGGGTGTCATTCAAAATTTTAAATAAACAATTTTATAAAAAAAATATTAAAAATAATTGGTAGTGATGTATGGATAACTCTAGCTCATGTGTAGATAGGATGTAATGACAGACAACCCATGTCATGGCACTTAACGTGTCACCTCAACCCAGTTAACTAAAGAAGGTAACACCGGTTAATTACAACCAAGCATCGAGAACAAGTAACATATAATTTGTTCATAGCACTTAACTTGTGACCTATCAGTGTTCGGCCACAAATTAAATGGGTGTGCTAGTTATATACCATATACAGAAAGATAATTATAAAATATTAAAAAGAAATCAAAATATAATGCAAGAAATCAGGTGCTATGTCTAGATAATGCATATTTTGAAATACTGTCTCTCATAACCTAGAACCCATCATCAACCAAGTGCCCTTCATTTCATTTTTTGTTTGCCTCCTGTGAAATCTATATCACAGTAGGATCTAGTAGCTAAATATTACCTCACAATCAAGAATTTATGCTTACTATGCAAGAAATAAGTGCAAAACGAATTATGGAAAACAAATGATAAAAAATCAATAATATAAATGATTAAAAACCAGAGATAGAAATGATCAAACAACAGGTTTATTAATTGTCCAATCCAGAAATGAGTTGTGATCATCCTTATATAACATTTGGAAGAATTTGATTGCCTTAGGAGGCTATGATAAGTGTCTAGCTTACATTGGACCTCAATTCCCCCTAGGTTGACCAATAGGTTCCCAAATCATCCCAAACAGGTACGAATTGTCCATGTGAATGTTGGGTGAGCATGAGAAGACCAAAATGAGGTTCACACATGTGGTGGATAAGATTGGGTGGAATTTAGGTATCCAAGGATAGGCCAAAATAACCAAGGAGGGGAAAAATGACTAGATATAATGCATGGGAGCCTTAAGTCAAATATTGTTTCCTTAAAACAAGGAAACATGGCGCCTTTGCTCAAGTAGTGGTAATAAATGTTGTAGGTGTCCATAAATAGGGCGCCCAACAGCTATATTGACCAATTTTGGCCCATACTTTGGTGGATGAGTCATCATTTACCCTAACTAACTTCTAACAAACTTGGATTGTAATTATTAACCAGTCTTGGACCAAATAATCATCAAATTAATGTATGATTAAGGTTCTATGGTGTAATAATGTTCTAAAACCCCCCCATAAGCTAGACTTTGGTAGTCAAACAAAATTAAGGCCTTGGCAAGTAAGGCTCAAGTCACCTTTTACAACATCAATTTTTATTAGTCCATGTAACCAAGGTAAGGAGGAAAACAACATGGGAAATAAAACCTCCCCTCTAAAATGGACATGAAACATATCTGGAAAATGCAACTAGTCTTCACCATGCATCACTCACCCCAAGGAGTGATCTAAGGTAAGTGCAGGTCTTCTCAGTGAAACTCTTAGTGAAGATATCAGTAGTTTGCTCAGCAGAAGGGCAATACTGCAATGCAATAATTTGGTCATGCACCAAGCCTTGAATGTAGTGCATGTTGATCTCTATGTGATTGGTCCTCTGCCTCTGAACTGGATCAGTGGAGATCTTGATTGTACTTTGATTATCACACCAAATGATTGTGGGTGAATCAAACACAAATCCAAACTCTCCAAGAATTCCTTGCAACCACACACATTGTGTAGCTGAAGATAAGGATATGGCGTGCTGCTTCTTACTAGACTAGCAAATGGGACCATTTGCAAGCATAAACACATAACCAGAAGTAGACTTCTGATTAGAACTATCTCCATCCCAATCAGAATCAATAAAGCCAACTATTTCAAGTGATGTACTAGCTGCATAGTGTATGCCAAACTTCTTGGTACCTTTCACATAATGCAAGATCCTTTCGGAATCCTTCCAATGGAACGCATGAAGCTCTTGCATGTGCCTTGCAACACCCCAACAACATAAGACAAATATGGTCGAGAGTGTGTGAGATACAACAAGCTCCCAAATAGTTGTCTATACAATGAACTGTCAACCAATGGTGAAGAACCCCAATCAGTAAGCTTAAATCCTGAAAGGAATGAAAATTTTGAAGAATTATATTTAGACATTTTAAACTTCTGCAACAGATCTGAAGCATCTCTTTATTGATAAATAGTGATCCCATCCACAGTTTGATCAATCTCCACACCCAAAAATTGTTTCAACAATCCTAGATTTGTCATGGCAAATGCACTATGCAATGCAACCTTAGCTGGGCCTAGTTCTTTGCTGCAGCTACCAATGATCAATAGATCATCAACATAAAGTACAATAATCAATATCAGGTCACTAACATGCTGCATGTAAACATTTGGATCAGAATTACATCTCTCAAACCTTTGTGATAGCAGAAAATTGTCCATCTTGGCATACCAAGCTCCAGGAGCTTGCTTGAGACCATAGAGAGATTTCTTCAACCCGCAAACAAGTGTATGATATGCAATGAAGCCTTTAGGATTTTTCATATATATCTTCTCATCAAGATCCCCATGAAGAAATGAACTCTTCACATCCATGCGATGAACCTCCCATCGCCTGGAAGTTGCAATGGCCAAAAATAGCCTGATTGAGTTCATCTTTTCCACCAGTGTAAATGTCTCTGTATATTCCACTCCATGGACTTGAGAGAATCCCTTACCCACCAAATTGGACTTATACTTTAGATCAGAACCATCAGAGGCCATTTTGGTCCTATAAACCCATTTACATTGCACTAGTTTCCTCTTGGAAGGAAGAGGGACCAAATCCCAAGTTTCATTGTCATAGAGGGAGTTCATCTCTTCTTGCATGGTTGTTTTCCATCTTGGGTCTTTTGATGCTTCTGAATATGATTTAGGATCCGATCCAACCATTAATAAACATCTCCCATGAATATCTGGATCACAAGATGCAAAGGCATTGTGAAACTGTGATCTAGTCTTCCTAGGATCTTGAGGATCGCTTGTAAGCTCACCAACATTTTTGCGAAAGTACCAATTTCAATTTTTACCTAGCTCCTGCTAGGGTTTCTTGTCCAACATTATAGTCAATATTATTGGAATGAAGGTCAAATATAGAATTGATGGGGCTTCCAATTTCATCTCTTGGAAGTTTAGATTTCTACTTATATTAGAATAAAATGATCTCTTGAAGTTCGTTAATGAGAAGGTTCCAAGACCAGAAGCGGAAGATGACAAGGCTCAATGGAAAAATAATGATGCCAAAGCAAGAAGAATCTTGGTAGATTCAATAAAAGATCATTTGGTTGGTTAGATATCTCAAAAGAAGACAGACAGAAAGATGTTCAAAATCTTGAAGAAGCTATTTGAATGGAGTATCATTAATCACACTCTTGCATTGAGGAATCAAACTATCAAATCCCAAGATGTCAAAGTGCGAATCAATTGCTTCTTACTTCATGAGGATCTATGAACTAAAAGATAAGTTAAGCACTAGTGGAGAACCTCTTGAAGATAGACAACTTGTTATAACAACTCTTAATGGTATCCTTCCATCTTTGGAACCATTTATTCAAAGTCTAAGTGGACGAACCAAGTTGCCCAAATTTGATAGATTATGGGAAGATTGCATCCAGGAAGAGACAAGAATTGCAACAAGGAATAAAATACATGGCACTTAATCCGAAGAGAATCGAGCTTTTACATCTCATGCCAAGAAAGGAAAAGGAAAAGGAAGTTTCATAACAGGGATAGAATATCAAGCCCACCACCAGATCAGAAGAATAAGAAAGACCTCTCTCATATTCAATGCTTCAAATGCAATAAGTATGGCCATTATGCCATATATTGTTGGAGTTCAAAAAAAAGGAAGCATGAAGCCTCAATTACTGATGTTAATGAATACGTCCCCCACAAGAAGCCAAGGAATGACGATTGTACATAATTCTTCTTCATATCATCTCTATCAGGTATTGTTCCCACCACTAGAGATACTTGGTTAATAGATAGTTGTGCTTCTAGACATATGACTGGTTATAAAGAAAATCTATCAAAATTGGTTGAAAAAGAATCCCACATACATGTTGTACTTTGGGATAATACTAATTACACTATGAAGGTATCTAGGGATACCTTCCTTTAGTTGGAGCCTAGTGATACCCTACACTTAATTGATGTGTTAGATGTACCTGGAATGAAAAGGAATCATGTCTCCATATCAGCTTTGGAGGACAAGGGTTATATAAAATTCCATTCTCTGATGGGAAGATTCTTACATGGAACAAGAACTCATGCATGAACTTAGCATGGGAGATTGGTGTTCTAGAGGAGAGCTTATACAAGTTGAGAACACCACCAACTCAAGCACTAGTACATGACTCTACTAGCATGGGTGAGCTATGGCACATAAGACTTTCTCATCTTAACTGTAGAGCTCTTCTATCTTTAAGGAATATTGTGGCAAGTCTACCAATACTCCATGTAGACCATGATGGCATATGTAGAGGATGCACACTTGACAAGTGTTCAAAGGGATATTTTCCAAACAGTGAGAGCAAATCCAAAGGGATTTTGGATCTAGTCAATTCTAACTTGTGTGGGCCCATGAAAGTTGCCTCATTGGGTGGCTTCTATTACAGTGTGACATTTATTGATGATTATTCTTGGAAGACTTAGATATGCTTTCTCAAGAACAAGGAATCCGAAGAGGTTCTATGCAGATTCAAATAATTCAAGGCACAAGTTGAGAAATTTTTGGGAAAGAGGATTAAAATATTGAGATCAGACAATAGAGGAGAATACACCTCTACATATTTTAGTGATTTCTGCAAGGAAGAAGGAATTAAGAGGGAGTACATAGTCCCCTAAAAACCTCAACAAAAAGGGGTTGTGGAAAGGAAGAACAAGACAATTGTTGAGACAGCTAAAGCCATGATACATGACCAGAGTCTGCCTATGTTCTTATGGGAAGAAGCTTCTAGAATAGTTGTCTATGTACAAAATAGATGTCCTCATAAAATTTTGAAGAACATGACTCCAAAAGAAGCTTTAACCGGAGTGAAACTAGAAGTGGGTCATCTTCATATCTTTGGCTGTCCAATTTACATTCATGTTCCAAAGGAAAAGAGGACGAAGTTAGAGCCTTCAAGCAAGAAGGGAACATTTGTACGATATAGTGAGTATTCAAAGGTTTACATAATATACATCCTAGGATCGAGATAGATCGAAGTAAGAAGGGATGTATCCTTTGAAGACGATGTGGATATCAGAAGAACCAGAGGATCTCATATGGAGATGGATGATGAGGAGCCAATAGATCCAAAGGAGATGAGATAATATCCCCCTCTAGTAGTTCAGAGGGAGTTCGCAGAGAAGGATGAGCTGATTGATCCCATTGATCCCATGGAGCTAGTTGATGTTACCAGAGATGATGCAGTAGGATGAAAGAGGCTTAGATGGGCACAATAGACATTGCAGGGTGAAGAGGGGCATGAAGCTCCACATGGCACTTTCCGAGAAAGTAAGATACCTCAGATATTCTTGAGTTATGTAGCATTGATGAGTCACATTATTGACTCAGAACCCTCCACCTATGAGGAGTCCTCCAAACACCAAGTATGAAAGGATTCCATGATGGAAGAATATCAATCCATCATGAAGAATGATGTGTGGGAGGTTCTACTGAGACCTGAAGGGAATTCAATAGTGAATTCCAAGTGGATTTACAAAATCAAGCATGGAGCAGATGGTAGTGTTGAGAAACACAAGGCTATATTTTTTTCTATAGGATTCTCTCAGAAAGATGGAGTTGATTATGGAAAGACATTTTCTCCCTGGCTTGATATACTTCCATCAGGATGATTATTGTTATTGCTTCAGCTATGGGATGGAAGTTGCATTAGATGGATGTCAAAACCGTCTTCTTCAATGGTGTAATCGATGAAGAAGTATATATTGAACAACTAGAGGGTTTTGTGATTCATGGAAAGGAGTCCCATGTATACAGGCTAAGAAAGGCCTTATTTGAACTCAAGAAAGCACCTCGTTCTTGGTATGGTTGGATAGATGGATACTTTGTGAGCTTTAGATTCACCAAGAGTGATGTAGACCCCAACCTTTACTGCAAGGTTGTGGATGGTAAGCCACGGATTCTGGTATTCTATGTTGATGATCTATTTCTCACCGGAAATGAGAAACTTATTGTATGGTGTAAAAGGAAGCTTTCCTTTGAATTTGAAATGAAGGACCTTGGATCAATGCATTACTTCTTAGGATTATAAGTATGGAAGAGGGACAATAGATTTTCCTAAGCCAAGGAAAATACACCATTGACATACTAAAGAGATTCAGAATGTTGGACTGTAATTCCATGGCCACATCGATGGATGCAAATATGAAGAAGATGAGAGACTCTGCTTCTGATTTAGATTTGATTGATCCCACCATGTACCGCCAGCTGATTGGATCATTAATGTATTTGGTAAACACTAGACCAGATATATGTTTTGTAGTGGGTTCCCTCAACCAGTTCATGTGCGATCTGAGATAGACTCTTTGGGTTGTTGTGAAACATGTGTTGAGATACTTGCGTGGCATTGTGGGATATGACTTGAGATATTCTTCAGATTATGACTTGATATTGTAGGGATTTTCTGATTCTGATTAGGTCGGGAGTGTTGTGGATAGGAAGAGCACCTCCAAGTGTTGCTTTAACTTGGGATCTCCCATAATTTCCTAGTGTAGTAGGAAGAAGAACTTAGTAGCACTCAGTACTATAGAGGCTGAGTATATGGTTGTATGTGCTGCAACTCAGGAAACTGTATGGCTATAGAAACTCCTTATGAGGTTTTTTGGCAAGACTCTAGAGCCAACATTGATTCACTATGATAACCGGCGCTGTGTACTGATGTCTGTGAATCTATTATTCCATGACAAGTCGAAGCATATCAAGATTCAATATCACTACATTCGTGATATGGTGCAGAGAGGTGTGGTATAACAACACTATGTTCCGACAGATGACCAAACTACAGACATAGTTAGCAAGCCTCTTCCTAGGATAAATTTTGTATACTTTCGTGAAAGGCTTGGTATGGCAGAGAATGTGTCCCTCCTTGAGATGGAAGGATGACTATACAGAGACCAAAAGCATTCTCCCGATCACTCTGAAAGGAGTGAGGAGATCTCTCAGACATATTGAGATAGGATGGAGAGGCCACTGCATTATCCCAACCACTCCGAGATGGAGTGAGGATATCTATTAGACATCTTGAGATAGGATGGAGAGGCCACTGCATTCTCCTAATCACTCCAAGATGGAGTGATGACATATCTCAAATATCCTGAAAAGGATGGAGATCCCAATGCACACTCCTGATCACTCCAAAATGAGTGAGGAGATTGCTCATGGAGAGATTTAGTGCATTCTCCTGATCACTCTGAAAAGAGTGAGGACATCTCTCATACATCCTAATATGGGATGGAGAGCCTAGTGCAAACTGGTGTACACTGGTACTCTTGTATGGACTCACCGATGGACTAGTTGGGTTTGTGCCTGTTCCCCGATGGACTGGGTTGAGCTGATGCATGATGGACACTCTGATGGACTATGCATATTTTTTAATCCAATGCATGGACCCACCGATGGACTGAGTCGAGTAGATGCGAGATGACACTTCTCGATGGACTGAGATTGTGTTGAAGAACTTCCATATGTATAGAGATGGTCAAGACAATTGTGATGTACAGTTGAGATCCAATTGTCGATCGTGCTCAGTGATGCTGATGATGACCATATCCGAAGAATACCTTCCTTGTTAAGAGGGAGTGTTGTAAATAATGTAACTTCGAAAGTTATTCTTATTGTATTTTATTATTGTACTTTATTATATCATTGTTGTACCTCCTTCGGGAGAATTTATTGATGTATTTGATCATGTAAAGGTCATGAAAGAATCAATGTAAACCTTGGGTTGGAATTACCCAAAGAAAATATTTATTCAATGTAATTTTATCTTCCCCCATGACAGGTCGTCCCAGTCAGTTAGAGAAGTCATCCTAGTTGAGAAAAAAGTCATTTTTGACAAGTATAAATAGAGAGGTCACACCTCTCATTCGGTCACTCACTCAACTCAAGAAGTTTCACTCTAGGAGAGATAGATAAGTTCACTACTACATTTGGAGAATGGTTTCTTAGGTCTACTACAATCGAAGAAGTTTCTCTTTCTCTCTCTCATTATTGATATCTAGACGTACATTGATCTCTGAACTAATTATATCTATACGAAGGTTGCTTGGTTTTCTTCGTACTGGGTTTCCCATGATAAAAATTTGTGTTTATTGTTTCTGTGCTTGGTTATTCTTTTAGTGATCCTATTTCATTATCTGCAATTAAATTATATTGCTATAATTGTACAAGATCTAACACGACGAAGTGGTCGATTCTGATGAAGCGACCGAGAAACTAGGAAGATGGTTATTTTGATTATGTCAAAGGGGTAGAGCTTAGTTAATTAGTTAGAGTTTGTCCGCTTACATTAATGATTTGAGTAGTTAGTTAGTGGGACCGGGGTAGGTTGTATGCACCCTATAAATATGTCATAAGAGGGAAATTTCTGGGTTGTTAGTTAGATATATATAATATAATAAGTCAGTCAAAGCTATTTTCAGTCTGTATATGTAACTAGCGAACTGCTTGTGTTTTGGTATGTCAAAGATGCTATGAGAAGCTGAGTTGCATGATATGCAGGATATGCATAGATCTATTGTAATTGAAAAGAGAATATGTAATTCCTAATACATGAACTGCTTATTTATTGGCTGCGAATCATAATAAAGAAGAAGTGCTTCGGTGGTTTTTCCCGTCTTGGGTGTTCACGTTAAAATTGTGATGTTTGTGATGTGTTATGTGTTTGATTTCTTTTCTTCTAAGTTACATGAATTGATGAACTATTATGTCTATATGAAGAAACCTATGAATGTGACATATAATGCATGATATAAAATTTCTAGTTAACATATGAGTTCTGTCGAAGTGAATGGTTTGTCAAAGTTATAGATCTGTCGAATTTATGGGTTGTTGGATGAATGAATTGATTGTTGAGCTATTCCCCTTCTGCGCTGCAGAAACTTAGTTCCTGCATTCTCCATAGGTACTTCAGTTGAGACCTGATCTACTTCGTAGGTGTTTCTAAAACGGGTTAAAACCCTTTCGGTCCAGTATTTGTGGTGTTTGTTGGTGTTGTGTTATATGGTTGAACCCTGGTCGAAGTAAACGTGCACCAACATTCACTTGTCATCCTAAGTGGGAACATTATGTTCTTGGTGCATTTCAGACCTAGAACTAAGTGCACATCATCAATATGTTTCTTATCTCCATTTTTGGAAAACATAATCACACATTAAGGTCCAACAAATATCTTTTCTCAATAATACATATAACATCACATTCACCATTTTCCATTCACCATGAACCAATCACATTCACCATGAACCATGTAAAATTCATGATATATAATATCAAACCCACATAAATAATGTAAGAAACCATAAACACTTTGTCCTATACATTAGATGAAATTTGTAAATTTGTATTGGAAATATGTTCAAAATTACATTTTTATACAAATTGGAGCATCATTCCCAATAATGGATGTTCATGCCCAAAAAGGGATAAGGGTGGCTCATGGCCTATACACAAATAACCATCTCCTACAAAAAATACCACATCATGGCTAATGTACATAGTGGGTTCCTCAATCACCTTGGTTACCATCGGCACCCCAATGCTCGTCTCCAAAATCAATCTTCCTCCTCTTTGAGTTTGAGGAAGATTGGCCCCCCTACATATGGGCATGCTCTAAAAGGAAAACAACATGTCATTTTTCCCACAATTCTATCAATGAGTGCACTTAAAAAAATACAATTAGAATTCAAATCTTGAGTACTCACCTAATACGAGACAACATGTCATGATGGGGTGTCCATCTCCTTGATCCCAATCTCTCAGCAATGCCTCCCTACAACAATTAGAAAAATCATTAATACATAATTCCAAAATGCATTATTTTATGAAATTCATTCATGTTTTCTAATATTTTAAAGAACTTATAAATTTCACTGTGAATATTAGAGGCGATGCAGGAGATTGCCCTTCCTGGATAGGAAGTGGAGCATTGGGTTAGACAACTTGCTCTGAGGAAATGGTGGTGGAGGGGGATGATGTAGGTAAGGGGGAGGGGACTGATGTAGGTAGGGTGGTGGGGGATGATGTAGATAGGGGGGCGTGGGATGATGTAGGTAGGGGGATGGGGGATGATGTAGGGAAATGGGTGGGAGTAGATGTATAGGAAAAGGATGGCGTTGATGTGGGTGGAACAGATGGAGCCAAATTTTGGATAGGTGCGGGAAACACATGAGTGGATGGGTGTGTGTGGTGATATTTCCCCAGTGGTTGTACTATGGGTGGGATCATCCTACGGGGGGATACAAGGCATAGTGCCTAGTCATTTGACTCGACATGAAAGGTGGGAAAACATAACTTTGTGGAATATGCATAGGAATGTGTGTGTATGGTGATTGTATAGTGGGAGATGGAACTTGCATAAACATATCAAATAAATTTCATTCGAAGAAAAAACATGTAAACTAACCCTACAAACACAATGAATTTCACACAAGTTACCTGCATGACAGGTGATCTGCTCAGCATAGGTGGATACCTATGCTCAATCTCCTCTGCATGCACCTATCGAAACACAAAAAAATTAATATTGATTTCTCATATAAAATTTGACAATTGCAACTAGATTTTTAAACCCTACAACTGGATACACTCTTTTAGATACCTATATGTGAGGTGCTGCAATACTTTTTGCTGCTTCCATGCCAAAATCAAGGTTGGGAGCGATAATTTCCTCCCACCTTGATTCTATTGTTTCATCTCGAAACAACTGCACATGCCAAAAACATCAATTACACATTAAATACACTAATCAATTTTGATCTAACAATTGTAAAATGTACATTTAAAAATGTAATAAACCATTTACAAATCCTGTACTAACCTCGGACATAAACGTATCTTGCGAAAGATCCCTCGTAGGGCCATGGGAAGTATGGCCGCAATGAGTGCAACAATGGGGTAATCCTTGTGTGTCAAAAGGATCCTTTGGTCCACTAGCTATCATGGATGTTCCATGACCAATGAGGCTTGTAGGACCTACACCTACTGGTTCTCCATGCTGCTCTAATGTGTCATTCCTAGATCATGCCACAAATGCACTGTTCTATAATATAGTATGATTAAGTTGTGATACGGCAGTGGCAGTCTCATCTAGGAGAACCAATAGATGAGGTGTCTGTGGAGGGGGGTTAGGAATACTCCTAGGTGCAGGTGGCCCCTCATTGGGTTACACCTGGTGGTGGGTCGATCCTGGGTAGATCCAAGACCAACCCCCTGAAACTCACTAATGTCAAATTAGTTGACATGTAGACCCAACATGAACTCTGCATATAATTTTCGACGAAAATAAATTTGAACCTCCCTATTGTTGCAAAGAGGTTTGTTGAAAACCATAAACCATCGACTCATCCAGTTTGTCCCCATGGCTCATATGTGAAACAATCCATGCAAAGGAACCTTTTGCATGGATCAAGGGGTAGATTGGTCCTGGGGTCAATGAAATAACTAACTAGAGATTGTTTTGAGATATTCAAGTCTTTGATTTGGTCTTTATTGAGACCAGCAGAATAATATGCTCTCATCCTAGCAATATACTTAGTTATGGTCCCCATTTGACCATGAGCATTGTCAACTAAGGCAATGATATTGTCGATGGATGTGGCTAAAAAGAGTCTCGAAGGTTCCCTAGTGGTTATAAGATCTTGAACCAAGGTTCTTAACTAGTATAAATGATGGTTTATTTAGGCTTTCGTGGTCGGGTTCTCCTCGGGTTGAATGTTTACTTTGGGGTTTTGATTGGATGGGTTGTTTGTTTGGGGATTCGGCTCTTGGTTTTCTGCCATTGTGATGGATAAGAGATGAACTGGAATTAGAAAAAATGAATTTGTTTCAATATTGGTTGAATTTTTATAAGGTAAATTTGTTTTAAATCATTGAAAATACAAATAAAAATTGTAAATTGTGGATCAAAATATTACCTAGATGATGATTTGAAGGTGTTGGTGATGGATTTGATGCGCACACGTGGTCGTGGAGTGTTTTTGGACAGTCAAGCCTCGACATAATTGGGTAATATGGGTTAGAAATGGGCTTCGGCCCAATTTTTAATATACAGAGCAACACACTGGTGCCACATGGGTGCTCTTAAGGAACACACATTAAAAGAGCATGGATGTTAAAATAATGCTAGTACATTGCTAATGCACACGCACTTTTAAGACCTATGTGGATGCCTAACATGCAGTTCAAGATTTTACCAAACCATGGCACACACATGGTCTTAAGGGCGCATGCACGTTATGTTCTTTTGCGCACGAGCATTGTTATTTTTTGTGCTCGCACGTGCCTAGTTCAATAGATTTTTGTATGATCTTCGTGCGAGCACCCTGGTCAAGATTAAATGTCATCCAATTGAGATCAATGACTAAGATTCATTTAATTAACTTAAATCACTATTGCCCCTAAAGTTAGGCTTTTCTTCAAATTAACCCCAATTAAAACAAAAGAACATTTACTTTAATATTTCCTTTAATTAAAGTGAATTTAATAAGTACATGAGAGGGTCATGGTGATGTTTCCCATGGGAAAGAAACCCACCCCATGGAAATACATGTCCACGCTACAAAAAATCAACATGACAATCCTTCTTGAATATGTTCTATTCTATACAAAGATGAAGTGTTGCAAATAGGGATTTGATGGTAAAAGATGAGAAAACAAGAATGTGGTATCAACAAAATGGAAATGATGATTGTTCATTTGAAATATGATATGGATAATCCACTTTGAATATGTTCTATTCTATACCAAGATGAAGTGTTGCAAATAGAAAGATTTGATGGTGAAATATGAGAAAACAACAATGTGGTAATCAACCAAATCGCTTGCTTAAATATTAGTAAAATGGCAAGCTTGATTGATAGATAATTTTGCTTAACAATACTCACAAGATAGGAGATCTAAGAGATGAAGAGTTATTTCTTGAGGTGACTCACCCTTTTAGTTCCAAAAATCGACATTCATATACATAAAGTCCTTTAGAAAATGCATGACCATGTATTAAATTGAAGATATAAGTGAAAGTAGTATAACACGAAACCCTTGAACCTAATGATATCTTACTATAGTGGCATATCCCTTTGCCATATCAATGCATTTATTTTCTTATTTCTCAAATATTGTTCTTTATGGGCTTATAACATGTCACGTTTCTTTATTAGGTGTAGAAAAAAAAGTATTAAAAGTGCCAAGAAAATGGTATATAAGACATGTAGTAAAATTGAGAGATTTTTTAATTGGAAATATTTGTTGGAGGGGTTCAACAAAATTATTTTTGGAAGGATTTGTCCATATTTAATGAAAATAGGGGTATACTCTAATATCCCATGAACATAAAGGTATAAATCTCTAATTCTTTTTGGAAATTAATGCAATATTCTTTATCGACTTAAGTAAGTTTCAAAAATAATGTAAAAGTTTGAGTAAAAAATAGGTTAATTGTGTCCACTAATTAACCTACTAAATTAAATAAATAAATTGATCATAAAATGATTGTTTGTTGTTACTAGTCATCATTGAGTCAAACTTAAGATTTTAATCTTAATTAATTCCAACAAAAATAGATTTACCATGAGTGTGTAATCTAAAGGTTCTATGAATGGTTAAAATTGTCAAACTTTGAAAATTTACTTAGAATATCCACATAATTGACCTCCCTTTCTTATTTTTTAAAATAAAAAAATTGGCATGACTTTGTTATTCCAACTCGAGAATCAAGGGTATTCTACGCCCTATGACCCTAGGCTTATGAACCCGGCCTTATGAACTCCCACCATAGGTCATCTTTTCCATTTGACGTTACACTAAGTCATTTATTAAGATAATGAGTACAATGACCTTTTATATACAACAATGACAGTCTCTTTAGTAATTTTATCTTTTCTATTTAAAGTTATACTAACTCATTGGGGGTAGGGTTGCTCATTGGCCAGTTGTGACAAGAAGGATAGACGACTCCTAGGATAGAGGCTTCGACCTGTGCTGAATCACAAGTTACTTATATATCTCGCTTGCAACTTATTAACGGATTAATTAATGTTTACGTGTATGGGTTGCATTACTTATCATAATATCACGTTTATTAAATTAAGAAAAAGTCAAATAACAATTAATTTCAATATAAGTAAAATACATCCTTTCACTCCAATATTTTTCTCAAACAAAAATATTAAACAATAATTAATGTTGTAGTCGAAATATTCTAAGTTTTCAATTTTTTCCTACCATATTTTTACTTTTATTTTATTCATGTTTGGGTTGGAAATGTTTAAAAAATCTTAGAATCACAAATATTAGCTATGGAAATTGCATAATTTGGTTGCCATCAAGTATTCAAGGATGCTAAATCTATTTATGGAATCAAAAACATAATTTAAACACGTAAAAATTTAGATTTTACTAAAGAAACAAATTACCGAATTCTACCAAAATCCACCATAAAGAATAAATAAACTGCTTCATAATTAATTAAGGACCAAGTCCCTCCTGATAGCTATAAAGCTCCCTCCTGATAGCTATAAAGCTCAAACAACCCAAACACGACCTTTCAGAGTTGATCTTCTGATAGCTCTTAGAATCTCACTTCTCTGAGCTTGAATACCCATAAAGTCCGAGAGCTCTTAGAATCTCACTTCTCTGAGCTTTAATACCCACAAAGAAAGAACGCAGTACAATGGCAAAGAAAGGACGCCCAATGGCAAAGAAAGAAAAAGGTTGTCAAACTCCGGACAGCTCGCCCAGAAATAAAGAATGTCCAACGGAAAAAAGCGAAAAGGGTTGTCAAACCCCGTACTGGAGCTCGCTTGGCTATGGAGCTTCAAACTCCATGTCTACGATGATGGGTACCAGTAAAACGAAGAACATTTGTAGTTCTACAGAGCCTTCTGTGCGATACCAATCTGAAAAAAATGGAGAGAAACCATTGCCTCCGGGATATGGAAACGTGGTTGATTACAGGATCGATAAGAAAATTTCTGATTCTGGATGCAGTTATGGTGAGAGCAGATGTGGTGAGAGATTAGCAGCCACTGGCGGCTTCGGTCAATCGGTCATGCAGTCATCGCGCTCGCCCATACCGCCCTCCCCAATCTTCACGACACCAAACCGCACCACCTTGCTCAACGTACTCCCCCCAACTACCCAGGTCAGTTTGTTCAATGTTGTGTTTTTTTAATGTTCAATGGTGGGTGCAGGGTTTAGTCTGTATCAGGTTATTGGTTCAAGTTTCATGGCTAGTATTGAGAATGGGTGTTGTTACATTTTGGCTTTTTCATAAATTGTGTATTGGTTTTTTGTGATAAGGCTTAAAGGGTAGGTGACCTCTGGGATAGAGGCTTTCCCCTGGGATAATAGATTTTTGGACTTTTCAGACCCTGCTGAGTCACAAGTTTCTAGTATATCTGGCTTAGCTTGAAGGCTGCGGGATATCCCCTGGAAGTTGCTGTTCCATGGTTAAAAAAAAAATTCTACCCACTGATGGATTTAAGAAAATCTTTCTTGATAACTGTGAATTCAAATGAGCTCATTCTGTTTTTTTTTTCTAAATGAGCGGGTTCTGTTTAATATCAAACCTATGAAGTCGTATTTATCTTAAAAATACACTCGATGAGGCGCTGCCCATCGCACCATAAGTGCTACTAGCTGGGTATAAAATCGATCTGATATCCTTTATGCACTAGCTGGGTATAAAATCGATCTGATATCCTTTATGCTTTTATTGGTTTCTTAACAATGGTCGTGTTTGTTGAATATGATATAAAATGTTTTCATAACTAAAACTTTGGTCGAATGAAAGCGTTGTCCTATTTCCAAAATCATATGATATGTATACACGGAGCTGGAGTATTTCTTAACAATTTTAAAATCAGATTTTTCTATTGAGAAGTGTCAAATCTAACTTATTGAAGTTTTATATAGCTGGATTTGTCATGCTCAATGATTTTAGTCTGATGGGATCCTTCCAATCGTGTTCATTATCATTTCCTCAATATTGGCAGAGATTTCATTCTCATAATTAAGTCTGGCCTTTTCCAAATTCTTTGGGCACTTCACTCTAATTCAGCACAATTACAACTTGCTAGTCCCTGAGATATACCATTTGCCTAATCCTTTGGCCATTTTACTCTAATCGTGTCCATAAATTTGCTAATACATGAGCTATGCAATTTCGTTATCTTTGAATATAGAAAAATCATCAATATTGAAAGCTTAGTTTGACTAATAATATTTCTAGCTTTGAGAGAGAAACACTTGACCATCTTTTTCCGTCAAAAGAACCAAAGCAGATATTTTGCATGTTCAGGTCTTTAACATCGTGTCTAAACACTGAATTCACACAAGAAGGAAAAAAAGCCAATGCAAGAAAACGAATTCGAGGGCATGCTTGGAATCCTTATCATTATAAACTCCATGTTTTACATAGCTACAACATTAACAAATATTTTAAAAGCTTGTCTGTAAATTCATGAGTAGTATGTTGAAAAATTTAATTCATATTTATTAGATATTCTTTTATTTAAACTGGTTTAGTTATGAATTATCTATGTCTAGCTAGATGTTATAACCCAATTTCTTATCATTATTATCAAATGACTTCTTTTCAAACACTGATAGTAGAAAAAATAAATTAACTATAAAATGTTCTTTCAATCAAACCCAATAAATTTATCTTCTATCAACTTTTCTTGTTCATATATTATTATATACGAATGCTTGCTATCATTTTTATTTCACCTTCTTATCTGTCAATTGCCCATGCATTTTCAACACTTTTCTGGTTCATATATTACTACATACATCAATGTTTGCTATCATTTATATTTCACCTACTTATATATATTTCTCCATTGAACAGGTACAGGTTGACTCATTCCAACCCGCTGTAACAAGTGAAAGTGATACTTTCTCAGACGCAAGGTTTCAAAATCATGCTCCATTGTTTCCATCAAATCATTGAAGACACAAAAGTTGTGAAGACTGCCTCCTCTAACAAATGAAAGTGATACTTTCACATGCAAAACTTTCAAAGATACTCCATTTTATCAAAGTTATGAAGATGGTCCAGTAGACATGTCTTCTTTACCAACCATTCCACCACATGTTGCTGTTGAGGTTGAAAAAGATGAACATGGTTTAGGAAAGGCTTTCAAAGATATTCCATTTCATCAAAGTTATGAAGATGGTCAAGTAGACATGTCTCCTTTACCAACCATTCCACCACATGTTGCTATTAAGGTTGAAAAAGATGAACATGGTGATGTGGCTCCTTTACCAATTATCAGTCCACCCCATGTTGTTGTGTCAGTAAAAGTTGAAAAAGATGTGCCTCCTTTACAAGCTAATCAACCTCATCTTGAACCTAAAACATCAGTAAAGGTTAGAAAAGATGTAGCTCCTTTACCATCTATTCCACAATCTGAAAAATTAATAAAAATGAGAAAAGATGTGACTGTTGTACAAGGCATTCCACCTCATGTTGTGTCAGTGAATGTTGAAAAAGATATGGCTCTTTCGCATTTCCTTGAACATCTTCAACCTAAAACATCAGTAAAGCTTAGAAATGTACCGCCTTTAGAATCCATTGCACCTCATATTGAATCTGAAAAGGTGGTAAAACTTAGTAAAAATGTGCCTTCCGTGCAATCCACCTCACCTCATATTATATCTGAAAAGTCAGTAAAAAGGAAAAAAAATGTGGCTCCTTCACAGGTCTGTGAACCTCATCTAGAACCTAAAAAATTAGTAAAACTTAGAAAGGATGTAAGTTCTTTACAATCCCTTTCACCTCATGTTGAATGTGAAAAGTTAGTAAAATCTAGAAAAGGTGTGGCTGATCTACAACCCATTCCACCTTATATCAAACCCGAAAAGTCGGTAAAGGTTTCAAAAGATGTGGGTTCTGTACAGTCCATTACACATGAAGTTGGCAAAAAGGCAATAAATGATAGAAAGAGAGCTTGTGAAGATGGATACAATTGGCATAAGTATGGGGAAAAGCTGTTGAAAGAAAACAACTATGTTTGTCATTATTACAAATGTACCTACAAAGATTGTAAAATGAAGAGGAGGTTGCAAGGACTTGCAAATGATGGGATAACAAGGATTATCTATAATGACTGTGTTCATAATCATCCAAAGCCTGATCAAACATCCGATGGAGGAGGAAAATCATTGAGAGATGATTATAAAGATGATCAAGCTAAGTGGATTTTCTAATCTTTACAGTTTTCAAAAAAATATTTAATACAAAATTTTGCTTTCAATTTTGTTGATAATATAAATGATGATTTTTTATTGATAATGCAGGGACAATGAAGCCAATTCAAACTCAACAATTTCCATAATTACAAATACAACTACAAGCACAAGTAAGACACTTGCACAAAAAGTTACTGGAATTGATATCCTTGACGAAGGACCATAAAAGACAGCCATAATGCAAGGTATGTATCAATAATCAAAAGTACCCAGATTAGCATTGTGAAAAAATTATGTTAAAATTGAATCTAGTTAACAATGAAAAAATTGAAATTATATCACAAAATGTTTTTGGCTGTTTTGTATAAAAAAAAGTTTTATATTTTTACCTATACACTAAATAGTGAGACGTTTGGCATTAATTAATTAAGGCTTTCTGCGCATGGATTACAATATTAGCTTAACATATTATGATCAGTAAATGAAAATGGTTTTACCACATAAAGATAGTGACGGTAAGTTATTGCTCACCTGTGGCATCTAAAATCCATAAACATTAATCTCATTAACAATCTTCTGAATATATAGCTCCATTAGTAGTAAGATGTGCAAGTTTACTCAATTCCGTACCCCTGTCTCTCTCCATGGACAAGTTCTGAATGCTTGGAATGAAATTAGCCATGGAATGAGATTAGCAAGTCTTACCGCGTAGAAGTGCAAATATTTCAGGAAATGTGTAGATTTACAAAAAGAAAGCTTATTACCTTGATTTTCTTATCGTAGATAAATGAATTGTTTGTTTTGCAATTTTTTTGGAATACCTGCGTCGTTTACTATCGTGGTTGCAACTTGTAAATCTAGTTGTTGATGCTCATCTCATTCCATCACAAGTGTCCATATAGTTGCTTGGCGGATCCCTATCAAACTTGCCGAAGCTTATGAACACAGTAAAGATATTAACGAGTGTTTTTATCAACGATGGTGCTGCTTACAACCATCCCTCTACTGCCTTAATCAATTGTATTAATATAACCTTAATCAACTTCTTGAGATAACTGAGATTAGAACTGAAATTCTTAAACTTACATAGAAACCAAGAGGCAATAAAGTCTCTCAACAGATAACAAATTTGGTTTTAAGCAATATTTTCGAGAGCTCCTTCATGTATGCATCTAGTTAATTAAGAGTGAGATCAAGAATCTGGACTTTGTAACTAAAGTTGTATTGCATGAGCCATTTCCCCAATTGCTCTGTCGTGACACCTTTCTCTCATACATGGTTTAAGATTCTTGGGATTTATTAATATGAAGATCATCAATACTACTACACTTAGCATCCTAATTAGCTATCAATATGATTGAAAATATGCAACAACAGCTGGTGAAGGACAATGCTGATAGTTGACAATTCTCTTGGATTGTCCACTCCTCCGTTCAACCGGGGGAATTGGAAAAGAAAAATGGGATTTATTAATATGAAGATCATCAATCATACTACACTTAGAATTCCAACTAGCTATCAATATGATTGAAAATATGCAACATCTGGTGAAGGACAATGCTGATAGTTGACAATTCTCTTAGATTGCCCACTCCTCCTTTCAAGTGGGTGAATTAGAACAAAAAAATGTATCTACTAGTATGGCATGTAAACATCTATAGACCACAATTTAAGTGTCATGAACAAGTTATCTGCTACTTACTCTCCAAACTTAGTTATAATCACTTATTGCCTATGCCTCTCTTATCACCCATATTCTTATAGTTAAAATGTTCATTTGCCACTACCAATTATCTAAACATCCATTCATTAGCTACAAGTAAGTTTATATATATATATATATATATATATATATATATATATATATATTATAGTTGTTTAATTACAATTTGGAAATACACTCATAAAATCAATTATGAACATTATACTTGTCTCATGCTCTTGCAATT
Organism: Larix kaempferi; assembly: GCA_027924585.1. Lineage (NCBI taxonomy): Eukaryota > Viridiplantae > Streptophyta > Pinopsida > Pinales > Pinaceae > Larix > Larix kaempferi. Next base: position 12,201,513 of record BSBM01001048.1, read on the forward strand.
TAGTAAAAACATAATTGCTACTCCATCCAAATTTTAAAATATAAACATTTATGAGTGTAATTAGCCAACTCCAAAACAACTTTTGTTCTCCATAACTGATTTTTAGAATGACAATGTTGCTTGCTCTTCTGATTTTGTTGCCCTTATCAGATGCCCTTGGCCTTGAATAGAATAGAACATGAACCTCAACCATAGAACATGAACTTCAACCATCTATGCATCTCCTCCTCTCTACTTGGTCCACCTACTTTTTAACTATGTTTTACACGCCATCCTCTACTCTGTCATACCACGGAGTTAGTATGCATAACAATATCTAGGGTGGCCTGTAGAGAAGAAGCAGTTAGGGTCCTTTACTAGCTATTGAGAAAAAAAGCTGCCTGGAGTTGGCTAGTTCTTCTTGCTCAACTATAGAATAGCATGTAACGTGTAGGGAGCGCTTAAACTTATTCTATCCCAAGTAGTGTGGCATTCATAGCATTGAATGAAAAAATGGAACTTATATTTCAACAACACATCAGTGGTCATTGGCATTCAGTTTGTTATGGTTTCTCTATTGTACGATACAAAATTAGAGTGACAAAGAAAGTACAAAATTAGAGCGGCAAAGAAACTTGTTACTGATTTTCAATCAAATCCAACTTCTTTTCTTAACTGCTCTGTTTGATAGACTTGCGTGAAGGAGAATTATAAATGGTATAGCCAACAAAATTGTTCGATAGACGTGCATGAAAGTTAATTCTTGTCCTCGACAATGAAGTGAAAAAAAAGTTGCCATTCATATTTTTTCCCTTCACCTTTTTCACTACCTTTATACATACGAGAGGTCTTGTTGGTGTCTGTTGTTTAATAATTTAGCACTCTCTCCCTCCTTTTCTTAGGTATTAAAATATAAAAGAAAGAAGCAAATGACAGATAGAACACAAATGGACATATTCATTGCCTTTTGATTATTAACTTCAATCTTATATAGGATTACATCACATCAATACTATTGTCCAATACTATGGGACAACGAAGTGTCCTAGTCAACTAACAAATACAACTAATTAACCAACTCATAACTATTGAGATTACAATTCTTAACACACCCCATTCATCTCAAATGGGATGGTATTCTCAGCACTATCAATGCCTAAATGCTTCCTCTAAAACTCAAATGCAGATGTTCCCAAAGGTTTTGTAAACATGTCATCCAATTGATCCTTAGAGCCACAAAACATCAAAATAATCTCTCCATTATTGATTAACTCATGTATAAAGTGATAGCGAGTGTCAATGTGTTTACTCTTTCTATGAAACACAATATATTTGGACAACTGTATGGCAAAACTATTGTCACAATAAATAGTTGTTGGTTCTTTTTCTGTGTGTCCCATATCCTTCAAAATTCTTCTTATCCAAACTGCGTGGCATGCTGCTGTAGTTGCGGCTACATATTTTGCTTCTGCAAAAGACATACTAACAATGGGTTGTTTCTGAGAGGCCCATGAAATCAGGTTGGTACCAAAATGGAAAGCATAGCCAGATGTGATTTCCCTATCATCAATACTTTCTGCAAAATCATTGTCAATGTACCCTGTAAGCGTACTGTTTGGTGAATGAGTGTACCAAATTTCATAACCAATTGTTCCTGCAACATATCTCAAAATTGTTTTACCAACTTTCGAGTGATAGTCTTTGGGAAACTCCATAAATCTAGAGATCAAACTTACAACATACATCAAATCAAGTCTAGTTGCAGTTAAATACATTAAACTGCCTACCAATCTTTTGTAAATTGTAGAATTTACTTCCGGTCCCTCATCATTCTTGCTTATAACTTGGTTCCTGTAGCAATGGGGGTTTCTACTGGTTTACATTTTTCCACTCTGAATCTATGCAGAATGTTTGTAGCATACTTATGCTAATAGATGAAGATGGCATTTTTACTTTGGTCATTTTCTAGACCAAGGAAATACTTCATGAGACCAAGATTAGTCATTTCAAACTCCTTTTTCATGACTGTCTTAAATTCTTCTAGCATCAGATTTCCAGTATAAATCATATCATCAAAATAAATACATACAATCAGAATATTACCTTGTTGATATGTTTTGACATCAAGAGTGGGTTCATTATTGCTCCTATTGAACCCATTATTGATGAGGTAAAAATCGATTCTGCTGTACCAAGCTCGTGGAGCTTGTTTGAGACCATACAAGGCCTTTTTCATCTTACATACCTTGTGTTCTTGACCTTTGACTGCATAACTAGGTGGCTGGTCTACATAAAATTCTTCTTCAAGTATGCCATTGAGAAAGGCAGATTTCACATCCATTTGATAAACATGCCACTGGTTTTGAGCTGTTATTGCAAGTACAGGTCTAATGGTGTCCATCCTTGCTATTCTAGCAAAGGTTTCATCATAGTCTACACCATATTGTTGAGCAAATCCTTTTGCAACCAATATTTCTTTGTGCTTCTATATCTCCGCTTTTTCATTCAATTTGGTCTTATAGACCCATTTTACTCCAATAATTTTTTTGTCTAATGGGAGATCAACAAGATCCCAAGTATGATTGATTTCAATAGAATCAATTTCGTCATTCATTGCTTGTACCCGCTGTGCTTATTTTACTGCTTCATCAAATGATGTTGGCTGATAGTAAAATAGAGCATACTGTAGTTGCTCATCAATAACAGGAGTCTGCTCATATAACTCAAGCTTATGGTTCTCTGGTTCTGTTATGGACTGTCTGCTGTTGTTGCTTCTTGCTGTTGTTGTTGTACCTCCAGTATGGGCATTCTTAGTGGTTCTGGTGATATTGGACTATCATTCTGCAGAATATCTACTGTGATTCCAACATTTGTCTTCAAGGAATTTAACATCTCTACTCACAAAAACCTTTTTAGTGACATGATTATACAGTTTGTAGGAGTTCTGATGTTCATTGTAACCAATGAAGATAAATATTTCACTCTTATTGTCTAGTTTTCTCCTTATTTCATCAGGTATGTGTGCAAAGGCTACACATCCAAATACTTTGAGATGTGAAACAATAATCTTAGTGCCATTCCATGCTTCTTCAAGTATCTTATCTTTAACACTTACTGTGGGAGATCTGTTCATTATGTAAACTAAACATGCAACACACATGCAACAACTTCAGCCCAATAATCGTCTAACAACTTCTTGTATGACAACATGCTTTGGGCCATGTTCATGATGGGCTGGTTATTCCATTCTGCAACTGATCCATTCTACTACGGAGTGTATCTAGTAGTGAGTTGGTGTTGGATGCCATGCTGCTTACAGAACTTTGCAAAATCATGTGAGTCATACTCACCTCCACCATCTGATCTGAGTACACTGATGGATTTACATGACTGCTTTTCATTCAATGCCTTGAATTCTTTGAATTTGGAGAAGGCATCAAATTTGTGTCTCAGAAAGTAGATCCATACTTTCAAAGTAGATCCATACTTTCATGCTGTAATCATCAATAAAGGTTAGAAAATACATACTACCTCTTATGGACTAGTTTTGCATGGGTCCACATAGGTCTGTGTGAACTAACTGAAGGTGTTCTCTAGCTTGATTTGTAGAAGTGGTGAAATTATTCCTTTGGTGTTTCCCTAAGATACAATCTTCACAGGAACTGGACTATTCATTCATAACTAGTAACCCCTTGACCATGGACTATTTTTGTAGATGACTTAGACTCTGAAAGGGTAGATGACCATACCTACAGCACCACAACTGGGTTTCATCTAGACTGGAAACAATATGTACATATGACTGTGACAGGATATCACTTCTCAGATTGAGTGGGAATATTATATTCTTGGTCATTTCTATTTTGGCTAAGGGTCTTCTATTGGGGGGTTTATCATAGACAACACAATAAGAATCAATGAACCTGATACTTATTATGTATCAATTGACCCACATTGGTCAGATTGACTTTCATATTAGGAACATAGAATACATCATGTATTAGTTTCTTTTCATTTTGTTTGGTAAGAACAGGTACAATACCTTTTCCTTGAGCAGGAACAAGATCATGATCACCAAGCTTGATTTTTGAATTGACAAATGAATCTAGATCAGAAAATAATTATTTGATACCTGTCATATGATTGCTGCTGCCACTGTCTAGCAACCATACATCTGAATGATATTCTTCTTCAGTCGCCTGGTTTGAGAGAAACATGACTTCTGGTGAGCTTTCTTCAACATTGGAGACATGGGATCTGTCACTGTTCTGATTTGCTTGCTTCTTTCTGCAGTCTCGTTCATAGTGGCCATACTTCTTGCAATAGTTGCACTGAATGTTGGACCTATTAGTCCATCTCTTTCCTATCCCTCTATGGGAGTTGTGAGAGTGCTCACAGTGATCTGAGTGCTCATGAGTAGTTCTATCCTCCGTAGAATGAGAACTTCTTCCTCTTATACCTTGTCCTCTACTTTCTCTGTCTCGACCTCTGCTGGATGAAGCCTGAGGTGCTAAATGCATTTGACATAGACTCTTCCTCTTGACTAAGTCAAGCTTCTTGGGACAGAAGGGACCGTGTTAACTGTTCTAGGGTAAAATTGGACATATCTTTAGATTCTTCTATTGCAGTGACAACCATAGAAAACTTCTTAGTGAGAAATCTAAGAATATTTTGAACAAAAACCTTTGTTCCAAGGCCTCACCATAGGTTTGGAATTGAGTCACAATACCCAAAACCCAAGTCATGAACTGATCTATAGTTTCAGTTTCCTTCATCTTAAGACATTCAAACTGAAGTCTAAGGGTTTCAATTCTTACCTTTTTAACTCTATCAATACCTTTGTATGCAGTTGCAAGGATATTCCATGCTTGATATGCGGTGGTATCTCCTAAGATCTACGGGAAAATGGACTCTTCAATGCAGCTTTGAATCAACCATTTTGCCATGAGATCTCGATCTCGGCTTTCATCAAGGGATTTCTTGAGAGAATTATTCATAGCAGCCACAATAGTTGCGGTCGGTTCTGTAAACTCGTTTTCAACCATATCCCAACATTTGTTGAGTTGGAGAAACGTCTTCATCTTGATTGACCAAAACTCATAGTTGGTGCCGGTCAGCATTGGTTTGGAGATCTGCTTCATGCTCATACTTTCCATTTTGTATGACTGTCCTTTAAACAAAGTGCCACTACTTATTTAGCTAACAAAGCGCGTCGGACAAAATCCGTGCAAGTGAACAATGTTCGACGTGCTTCTCCTTAACAACAAGAGCGTCAACGATGCGCTCTAGCTGTGTAGATAGTGTGTCGACGATGTGTTTCTTATGTTTTCTTAAGTGCAACAAGTGCGTTGCGTCGCATTCCTGACAGGGACCAGTGCATTGACGCTTGCAAAGGAAAAATAAAAAATATTTAATGCAGCCCCAACACGGGGGCTTCACTAGAAGGAAATATAATACCACGTTCATTCATATTGCGGTATTAAATATTCATGAAAACCTAAAAATTATATTGCTTATATATTAAGGGGCAAAAGATTTTTTTTATTTAATGTAATAATACAAAAATACTTTGGGGTCTTTTTTATATGGTCATGCTAACAAATATCTTCCAAATAGATATGGCGGGATCACGGACGAATTAGAAATCGGTTTGAGGCAAGGCTCGGGCTTACGAGTACGCAAGGAAATCGTGTCTTGATGCATGCTTGAGGCTAGGGGGTTTCGTGGTGAAGTGGGTTTCCAGTCAGTCATAGTCAAGAGATAGTGGTCATTGATAGCCAATTGTTACCAATAACACTCAGCTAGTTGTTACTAATAGCCTTGGGAGGCTCTAAGCCTCCAAGGCCTGTTATAGGCCCTCGATGGGGCTTGGGGGCTTCAATACCCAACCACTCGTTCCTATTACAGGACTTGGGAGGTTTAGTCAGCCTCATAGAGCTTGTTACAGGCCATAGGGGATTGGATACCTAGCCCACAACAAGCTTAGTCAATGATTGGGGAATTGCGACATGCAATGTAAATGTCGTACTATGTGCATTGGCTCCAGTGACATACAAAAAGTAATCTCATATCTCTTCATTAGACCATTAGATGTTTCAAATCATAATGATATATGGTTGAGCAATTGCATTGTGGGTGAAGTAATGCGCATCCACAATATACATCAAAAGAAGCAAGGTGCATTGTAGAATGCATGCGGGGCCATAAGAGGGGTATCATATCAATATACCAGGTAGAAAGATAAAGGGGTATAAAAAATGTTAATGAAAAATTGATACATACAATATCTAGTGAAAATAGGGTTTTTTTAAAATTGGGAAGGCATATTGGGAGGGGGTTAAAAAAAACCGATTTTGGAAGGTATTTTCCAATACTTAGTGAAATTAGGGGTATTGTTTCATATGCCACGAACGAATGTGCTATGATAGCGGTTGATTGAGTGAAGCCCCTGTGGGCCCCAAAGCTATGAAGCTACTCCTCCACGCTGATGTGTTCTGTCTTGATCTGCACGTGTGTGCTTTCCACTATGTGAAAAGGATTACCCAACAACAACAGGTATGGATAAGGCATGCGCTCCAATACCATGTTAAAATATAGAAGACATAAGCAAATAGAAGATAGAACACAAATGGGCATATTCATTGCCTTCTGATATCAGTTCTTCAAGATTATATAGGATTACATCACATCAACACTATTGTCCAATACTATGGGACATGAAATACTATGGGATAGCCAAGTGTCATAGTCAACTAACAAACACAACTAATTAACCAACTCATAACCGTTGAGATTACAATTCCTAACATTAGGCACGTCCAATGTTTTGGCTTCTTAAACAATTTCTTCCTTTTTTGGCTTACATTTCCATTTTTTCCATTGTTGAGTAGGTTGGAATTTATATTAGTTTTAGTGACATTGATATAAATAATATTTGGTGCGGATATAAGTGGGGCTTTCATATATTTATGTACATATATAAAGAGATTTAACAACTCTCAACCATTTTAACTAACTCATCAAACTAAAAATATCTCATAACTAAATTTATTATACTAATAAATTAAATTAAAAATTAATTATTTTGATTAAAAATCCACTTATAATAAAATAATAAAAATAGCTATAATTTAATAAATTAAAAAATTCAACTATATTAAAAATATTAACTTTTATCTTTTATCTAATTAATGATTAATGTTTGCACGTTGTGATTGAACATAGTAGCTATTTAACTTAAATGCTCTCTGTGGTTTTCCCATATGACTGTGTTATTTGTTTATGGATTTTTCCTCCTCATACTTTTTTAGATTCCTTCTCCATTTTTATTGCAACTTGTTCATTTGAGATTTTATTGCAGCTTGTTTATTTGAGATATGAGGAAAATGATATTCTTGTTGTTTATGTTTCTATTTGTGCAGGACCTATTACTATTGTAGGCATATCGGATGTCTAGCTAAAAGGACTTTTCAAAGAGCCTCAGATGATCCAGCATTGCTCATCCCTAATTATAAGGAAAAACATAACCATGATCTTCCAAAATTAGTAATTACATGATAGCGGCATTGATCTACGAAAACTCTTTTGACTTTGTTTAGAGTAGTTTTGCTCCACCAATTTATGGTAAAACTTATGCAGCTATTAGGTGTTGTTTGAGAAAATCTTTGAAAATTGTAGCTTCTATAGTTTTCTGAGTTCTGCAGTAGTTATGAATAATAACATTTATATAGTTTTTGACATTCATTTTGTAGCTTTGAATTTTTGTTTTGCAAGTTCAAAATACCTGTGATAGTTTCAAAAGCATGAAAAAAGACATGCAGTTGGGAGTCTAAATGGCTTTTTATTAGAATGCCGTAAAGAATATAGATGAATTTTTCTTTGGTTGATATTATGGGAATATGCCAATTTGGTATAGTGACCTGACCAGTTTCTGTATTCATTTCCTTGATTACCGGAACTTTGAGACATGTATTTCAATATATATGACCAAGTAATTTATTTTAGAAAGTCCCTAAAACTACATTTTTACTTTCTAAACATGTAAACTTAACCAATTTCCAACCTGGATAATATATATCTACACTTAAAATATATAAAATTTAATTAATTTACATAACATATACCTTAACAATGGTGGATTTGAATACATTTTGTTGGAAGCCAATCCTTCACTATACCCTAAAATGGGATCAGAACCAACCCTAATCTAACTATAAACACCATACTTCCAAGCCAAACGTTCCCTAAAATAGGGGAATCCAAATCTAGTGCCTTGTCGTGAAGGCAAACATTTTTTATGCATTTAGTATGATTTCTAGTCTAGTCTAAAAAGAATCCCGAACTAGTATACTTTTCTTCAATTTTTTTCCTTGACTTGAAGATCTTTTATCCGTTATCCTCCTCAAGCTCTTTTCTTCCTTATTTGTTTGGAAAAACTATTGTTTCCCAAATGTGTATTCATGAAACGGTTGTTGCATGTGGCTTTATTGACAATGATGATGTTATATTTAATAATATTTTATTCATGAAATCTTGTACATACACCAAAGTGACAATATTATTGAATAGGTCATATCAAATAATGCAATGCATAAAACAATTGTTAGGTGGTTGCAAACATTTTGTCTAGATATTTTGACAATGCTCAAAAAGTTTACAAGGTGGATTTAAAATTGTTAAAAAAGTAGTCCATTTAAGGGGAATGGTGAGGGATGTTAGGGTATATTTTCCTAGCATTAATATTTCAACCAGGTACTTGGATTTTTGTCTCATGATCTAATAATCCAATTTTTTATTGAATTTGACGAGGTGACGCCTTCATCCTTAAACTTAAGGGAAAAATTTGCAATTTTTAGTCACTAAAAGAGCATTCCTTTATTTTAGGGTATTATCCATGATTTTAGGATTCAAACCTGCATGTTTGAGTTACAGAGTGATTCAAGGAACCTAATTACATGAATCAATGAACAAGATCCCCCTCCTTCAATTGTTTTAGCTATTTCCTATGATGCATGATTTGTGTATGGATTAGATCCCTAATTTTAGGAAATTAAGCCTCCACTTGTCATCATGGTGAATTATGAGCTAGTTAATGAGTTAAGAGATTTTATGGCTAACTAGGGCATGAGCTCAAAGTTAATCCCAACTATGTCTCCATGTGTTAATGTACAACTTGAATTGCCTCTTTTAGAAATTCGAATTAATTATATGTACAAGATGATTCGTTATTTGATTTATTGAATTAGAATTGTGCTTTGCTCTTCACTCTCTCCTTTATTCTTCCCTTGCAAAATTGCTAAATATATTTGCTATTCATTAGATTTCTAGATCTATTTATCTCTGGTACGTGATCATCAAATTTTACATGGTATGCGATCCTTAATGATTCTAAGGAAGTTGTTTTATAGTATCAGAGTATGGTATCAAAGCTAGTTGATTATATCGGAGCGAGTGGAATATAGGTGCATCATACCTTTATTTTGTAGGAAGAAGACAAATAAGAAGAAACCACAATAGATAAGATGGATTAACCCTAGCATGTTATTCTTACTCCATTAAATTATCATTTCATTTCATGAATGAGAGTGCATTTCATAAATGAATGAGTATGAATCCAAATGAAGTCATACTTGTTTATGAAGTTGAGTAATATGTCATATGTCATGATCCAAGCCTCATTTCAGAAATTTATGGGCCTTTGAGCACTGTTTGGGAGCCCAAAAATCACACTAGTTGAGTAGTCCTCGAAGGAAATTTTACTAGTAATTTTGTGAGACTTGCTCATATCTTTATGAAACTTTCTGGAATTCTATTTTACTGTGAAATGAGTGTAATTGAATGATATTTATCCTCTTTGATGTCTGAAACACCCATCCCCATCGTCTAGTCTAGTTTTCGCCCATACTAGTCTGCATATGCTGAGGGGCCCAGGAGCATTGGAGTAGATTGTAACTTGCTTCTCTTGGAACATCAATGGTATTAGTACATTGTGTAGAGATATCATCCAAAAAAAAGTGCCACACATCCATCCCAAGCCTTTGATCCAGTCCATACTCAATCCATCTAGTTCCTGCAATTACTGTTTTAATTAATTCCGAGTATTGGAGAGTTTTTGTATCACAATCCCGAGTTGGTACATATAGAGAATGAACTCAACAATTTGAGCTTGAGAACTATCTAACAATTTTCCATAGAATTTGAATAATGCTCTTCCATCTTAATGGGAGATGATGCACTGGTTCAAATCAACCATTTAGCTAAAGGAGAACTTGCTACAAATCAAGTTCTTGGAGATGATGAACTGGTTCAAATCAACATTCAACTAAGGGAGAACTTACTATAGAAGAATTTTTTTTTTTAATAAATATCTCGTTGATGTCTCTTCAAATACCTTAGGTAACATTTCTGATTTGCATGTAGAAGTTGTTGTCATTGATGAACATGTTGTTGCAAATATAATGGAAAAACCACTTTGGGAACAACATACTCTTCATGCAAGAGGTGATCTAGTCATCTACCCAATAGATACAGGGTGGACCCACTCACATTATGAAAGTGCTCCTCATGCATGTAATGTATCCAATTACTCATTTTTTAAAAATATATATCTATATAGATCCAATTACTCTTTTTTTTTTTTAAATATGTGTCTATTTATATAAAGTCTTAGGATGAAGTTATTGTAACGTAGCAAAAAAATAATTTAATGCCATAATGTATGTTTTGTGTGATTTTATTCAACTTGTACAATTTTTATTGCAATGGATTATAAACTTCACTTCATTTTGTATAATTAATTTCATGTTAAAGTATAGATCATTTTGCTTCTATAAACTTTGATATCTAAGAGTAACACATGTTTCCTTCCTAAAACCTACACAAGTCTTCCTAGAATCTTGATAACATTATCGAAATATCTTAAACTTCTTGTGTTAGCTTACTTTCTTTATGTACATTTATAAAAAGGATTATAATGTTTTATAATATTTATCAAAGTTTAATATACATTTTCTATGTTGTATTTCTAAAAACATAATGATATGAGATTTATTGTCCTAGGGGAATTTATCTTTCATACTATATCATTGTGAGGCACCTACAACAATTAATTAACAAGAATGCACGAAATAGCAGAAATGACAGAACTCAGAATCACTTTTGTATTGATCATAGGCCACTTCGAGGGGGCAACCTCCTTTGAGCAAGCTCAATACAAAGAAACTTCACGGTGCCTTCATAGGTCTCAACACACACTTATATACTAATTCTAGGCACCAATACTATGGGTCGAAACCATGGGCCGTTACAAACTATGGATTAACAATACTACGGGCAGCTTACAAAGCATATGCGCCAACAACAATAACACAAACTATTGATTAACAAATACTACGGGACGACTTACAAAGCATATGCGTCCAACAACAACATACTAACAAAGTAAAGATATGGGTTCCTAACATCCCCTCCCCCTTAAAAAAAGATTTGTCCTCAAAGCTTTAGATGCGGAAATTGTTGTTGAATATGAAGGAGTGGTTCCCATGTAGCATCCTCTGGTTGCATGCCGTGCCACTGAATTAAGACCTCTGTGATAGAACGAGAGCGAAGCTGACGCGTGCACCGATTGAGGATGGCCTCTGGCTCCAAAAGGATGGATCCTTCATTATCCAGTTCAGGTAAAATTGTTTGGCCGCTGATGTCGGTGCCAAGAACTTTCTTCAGACAAGAGACATGAAAGACTGGATGAATGCGGGAAGAAGGAGGAAGTTCCAATTTATAAGCAACGGACCCAATCCTCTGAAGAATCCAATATGGCCCATAGAACTTTGGAGCGAGCTTATGACGCCCTTTGAGTTTCAAGGAGGATTGTTTGTACGGATGGAGACGAAGAAAAACCATATCGCCGACTTGAAAAGTGCGCTCCGAACGGTGCTGATCAGCTTGTTGCTTCATGCGATTTCTTGCCATGTGAAGATTGTCCCGCAAAATGTGAAGAATCTGATCGCGGTTGCGAAGGACCTTGTAAACTTCCTGAACTGGTGAACTGGTGGGGGTGTACGGAAGAAGAGTTGGAGGTGCCTGACCGTATACTGCTTCATATGGGGTCATTTTAGAGGCAGTATGGTAAGAGGTATTGTACCACCATTCAGCGAGAGGGAGCCACTTTGCCCACTGATGTTGTTGTTCGGAGGTGAAGCAACGAAGATAAGTTTCCAAGCATTTATTGACAATTTCAGTCTGACCATCTGTTTGTGGGTGATACGCTGAACTCATCTTCAATTTGGTGCCAGTGTGGCGAAATAGTTCTGTCCAAAAATGACTAGTGAAAGTCGCATCACGATCCGAGACAATGGAAGAAGGGATGCCATGAAGATGAAAGATCTAGTCCATAAAGGTTTGAGCGACAGAGGAGGCTGTATAGGGATGGCTGAGAGCGCAAAAATGACTATATTTGGAGAGACGATCAACCACAACGAGAATCACTGTCTTCCCGCCATATTTAGGGAGCCCTTCAATGAAATCCATAGAAATATCTGTCCAAATCCGTGTAGGTATGGGCAAGGGTTCAAGCAATCCTGGAAGGAGTGTTGTTTCACCCTTGTTGCGCTGACAGGTATCACATTCGGCCACCATCTGCTGAATTGTCCTTTTCATTCCTTGCCAAAAGAAGTTACGCCGTGCTCGTTCATATGTTTTGAGGAACCCAGAGTGCCCGGCCGATGGAGAAGCATGGAGTTCATAGAAGACAGCTTGTTGAAGATCTGTGCTCTGGGGCAGCACCAGACGACCCTTGTATCGCAGAGAAGCAGCATCCCAAGAGTAATGTGGGATAGCCGAAGGATTGTTGGTCAAGCGTTGGATGATCTGAGATAAGGAAGAGTCATTGACGTAACCCTGTTGAACAGATTGCAACCAATTTGGAACAGGCATAGAAATAGATGAAGGAGAACCTTGGGCATCAAATGTGCGAGAAAGAGCATCTGCCACAATATTGTCTTTACCCTTCTTGTAAGTGATCTCATAGTCATAACCCATGAGTTTACTAACCCATTTCTGTTGTGCCGGGGAGGAGAAACGCTGGTCCAAGAAATATTTCAAACTCTGGTGATCAGTCTTGATGCAGAAATGATTCCCTAATAGGTATGGACGCCACTTTTGTACTGCATGCAAAATAGCCATCATTTCCTTCTCATAGGTAGAGGCAGCTAAATTCTTACCTGAAAGGGCTTTGCTGGTGAACGCGATGGGGTGTTCATCTTGAAGGAGAACAACACCAAGTCCATTGCCGCAAGCATCACTCTCAATAGTGAAGGGCTTGGAAAAATCGGGCATAGCTAGCACAGGTGTAGTACACATAGCTAGTTTTAGTTTTTCAAATGCACACTGAGCATCAGGTGTCCATGTAAAAGCATATTTTTTTAATAGAGCAGTTAATGGAGCTGCAATCTTCCCATAATCCTTGACAAACTTGCGGTAGTAGCCAGTCAACCCCAAAAAACCACGAAGGCTCTTGAGTGTCTGAGGATGTGGCCAATTGTTCATGGCCTCGATTTTTGCAGGATCCACGCGAACCCCTTGTGCTGAGATAATGTGCCCAAGATACTCAACTTCCTTCTGTCCAAAAACACATTTACACTGCTTGGCATGGAGATGATGGTCTGAGAAAAGTTGCATGACAAGATCCAGATGTTGGAGATGTTCATCCCATGTTTTAATGTAGATGAGGATATCATCAAAGAATACCAGAATGAATTTCCGCAAGTAGGGTCGAAATATTTTATTCATTAAGGCCTGGAATGTGGAAGGAGCATTAGTGAGGCGAAAGGGCATGACCAAAAACTCATAATCGCCATCATGTGTGCGAAAAGTTGTTTTAGGAATATCATCCTCATGAACCCGAATTTGATGATACCCAGAACGAAGATCCAACTTGGAGAAAAAGTGAGCCGCATGAAGCTCATCAACAACAGGAATTGGAAACTTATCCTTGATGGTGAGGTGATTAAGTGCTCGGAAGTCAATGCAGAGGCGCCATGACCCATCTTTTTTGCGGACAAGAATAACTGGAGAAGAAAAGGAACTAGTGCTTGGGCGAATAATACCTTGCTTCAATAAGTCCCGAACGAGCATTTCAATCTCCATTTTTTGGGGAAATGGGTAGCGATAGGGCCTGATGTTGGGAGGAACGCTGCCAGGAAGGAGCTGAATACGATGGTCTTCTGGCCTGGAAGGTGGTAATCCCACTGGTTCAGCAAGGACACCTGTATATCGATCCAGAATTTGTTGTAGATCCAAGGGAGTAGTGGAGACCACTGATGGTTGCATCTGGATGGAATGGATCTGAGCGATGACACCATGTGAGCTCTTCTTGAGGAGTTTTTCCATGCGATGTGAACTGATGATGCTGAGAGAACCTGGTTGTAATCCTTTCAATGTGTGTTTGTGTCCATTGAGGGAAAACTGCATCCAAATTTCAGCTAAATCCCATAAGATAGGGCCGAGTGTGCGTAGCCATTGAGCACCCAAAACCACATCACATCCGCCTAAGGGCAAGGCAAACATGTCCGAGCACAAGATATAATCTCCCATAGAGATACGCACATTTCGACACTTCCCTTTGCAAGGTAAGGTGCCCCCATTGGCAATCATGACTTCAAAGTTGGAGCAAGGATGGATAAAACAATCAGCTTGTTTGGCGATCCGAGGGTCAATGAAATTATGAGTGCTACCAGAATCAATGAGGATTGTAAGAGGAAGCTTCTTGAAGTAACCCCTGACCCGCATTGTTTGGGGGGTGGTGATTCCAGCTAGAGCATGGAGAGATATCTCTGGCCGGTCATCCTGAGGCGGAGGGTCAATAGGTGGTTCCTGACTATCGACCGGAGCATCCAATGTTTCTGGATCTTCGTCACCCATTTCAGAGGCAGGCGGAGACTCCACATCAAGGAGATAGAGCTTCTGTTGAACACATCTATGTCCCCGAGTGAATTTCTCATCACAATTATAGCAAAGCCCCTTTTCTCTGCGTGCTTGCATCTCTGTTTCAGACAAACGCTTGATAGGAGTCGGTCGAGGAGCCTGCGGTATAGGTGGTCGCTGAGAACCCATATTTCGGAAGGGAACAAAAGTGGGCTTGGAGCGTTGTTGGGATGCAAGCTTGTCTTCTGCCAACTTAGCCAACCCGAGTGCTTCCATCATTGTGTTGGGGCAGAACATTTTGATCTCAGAGCGAATGGCATCCTTTAAACCACTGATAAAACAACTCCGGTAAAATTCATTAGACAATCCTTCGGTGTGGTTGGCTAGATTCTCAAATTCGGTTTGATACTCTCTCACAGTGCTAGTTTGGAGAAGTTTAGTGAGGGCTCCTATGAAGTCATCAAAAGCACTAGGACCAAATCGTTGCAAAAGGAGCTGGCAAAAGTCTGGCCAGTTGGGCTCTGGATGAGCCTTGATGTACCAGCGGTACCATTGAAGAGCTTCCTGTTCCAAATGAAAGGATGTCAGTGGAACTTTGTTGACATCAAAAGTATTATGCAGATTGAAATACTATTCTGCACGATAGATCCATCCAGTTGTATCGGTACCATTGAAGCGAGGAAAATCAAGCTTCGGACCACAAAAATTGCTAGAAACAGAGAACCCATTGTCTACTGAAGACTCGGACTGCCGTTTGTTGTTCATAGCTGAATGTTCAAGATGGAGATCGAGAAATTTTTCATCCAGATCCTGGAGTTTGGCTTGGATGGCTGCAAGTGCTTCCTCCATAGTTTTTGCTCCTGCACGGGTGACAACCATAACCAGGATTTTTTTTTTTTTTTTTTTTTTTTTTTTTTTACTGGGTAGGAAAACAAAAACAGGAACTACTTCAGTAAGGGAAAATTGGGATTTGGGAAAAAATCATAAGGGTAATTGGGGTTTGACTAAATTTTGGACACTGTTGGATAGATAGGGAAGCAAAATGAGGATTTCAGAAGCGGGGTGAAAGAATGGGAAAATTTGGCAGAGGGGAACAAAGAAGTAGAATTCAGAAAGGAACTTTGTGGTAAAATTTGAAGGTGATTGGGTGAAATCTGAGGAAGTTATGGAAAACCCTAAAAATAGACAAATGTGGGATTTCGGGCTTTGGGAAGGGGAATTGAGGATAGGGTCCTCAGGACTGAAATATGCAGAATGGGATGACAAGGGTTCCCCGAAAATTTCAAGGGAAACAGAGTAAAAATAAGGGAGATATGGAGAAAATACTGTTTTTTTTTTTTTTTTTTTTTTTTTTTTTTTTTTTTTTTTTTATCTCAGACTGGAGCGGCTACGGCTCGAAAGAAATATGGAACAGCGCCGAATGGACTGAAAACGGATGAATCTGGAACGGCTTGCAAAATAGATCTGAAACGGCGCAGCAGTGATCGACAATAGTTCAGCTGAAAGTAGATATGGACCCCAGGTATGTGCGGCTTCCTAACAGTTCGGGGGTTTCACTCGGCCACCAATGCTGTCTGATGGCTTGCGTATTGGGGCAATACCCCTCACTCCACGACTCAGGTAAAACTGATAACCGCTTTGCCACAAACGACAGCTCTTGGTTTACCTCACGGGTGGGAACTAGTCAATCAGGTAGGGGTCGTTGCCCTTTTCGCTGGCAGGTCCTCTCAATGGGCCAGCTACTTCGGGGTTCCTGTGGTACTCCTCACAATGTGTTTTAGGGCTTATGCCCAAGTACTTCCCACAGTTAAGTGGATGGGGATTATTCCCAAATCCGAACCTGCAACATATGCGAAAAAAAATTTGGTAGAAATTTCACCCAGCGAGCCCAAGAAAGTGCTCTGATACCAGATGTGAGGCACCTGCAACAATTAATTAACAAGAATGCACGAAATAGCAGAAATGACAGAACTCAGAATCACTTTTGTATTGATCACAGGCCACTTCGAGGGGGCAACCTCCTTTGAGCAAGCTGAATACAAATAACTTCACGGTGCCTTCATAGGTCTCAACACACACTTATATACTAATTCTAGGCGCCAATACTATGGGTCGAAACCATGGTCCATTACAAACTATGGATTAACAATACTACGGGCGGCTTACAAAGCATATGCGCCAACAACAATAACACAAACTATTGATTAACAAATACTACGGGACGACTTACAAAGCATATGCGTCCAACAACAACATACTAACAAAGTAAAGATATGGGTTCCTAACAATCATATTCATCATAATCAAACACTTCATAGTATATGTTGCACATTAATTGTGATAATCTTGATGGTATGGTTTCTATATATGTGTTAATGGTTGTTGGGTATATGTTATATTCTTTGCATGACTACCCCCCTTCTAGAAAGGGTTCGGGGGCTAGCCTCGAAATTTTCGGCCCATTGTATTCTAATTTCGGTTTAGGAATTAGGGTTTCGTAGGTTGGTAAAGACACATATATTTTATTGTAAATGATTGAGTTAACACTCAATGAAAGAAACAAAGAGAGTGGTGAAGCTCTCATTAATCTTGTTTTCTCAATTAAGGGTTTCCATGGTAAAATCTTTGTGTAATGTGTATGTATGCTATTGTTTTACTTTCTATTTATGCTTAAGAATTGTATGCATTGTTACACTAAAATAAGGTTTAGTACTAACATTATTTCATAGTCAATTGATTGTATATAAAGTTGATATGTGTTATAATATACTAGTTATGTTTATATAGGTGATGGGGCCTATTTTCAACCCTCATCCCATTATATTAAAAGGTCGATTATCATCTATTGGACATTATAGAAGTTGCAAGGTTTGGGTACAAGATTTCAACATTAGTGGCATTTATTCCAAACTTGAGTGTGCATGTGTTTCATTATCCACATGGAGGTCAGGATGCAGCTAGTACTAAACTCCTTTGCCACATCTTCATCCTATAGTTTGTTTTATTGCCAAACGTACCATATTTTAATTGCGTGGAGGTAACAAGGTACATTGACCTAGGGATCAATGTTTGAGGTAAATATGAGTAACCCATTTCATTTTTTACATTACATTTACTATTGAAGTTGAGGGTTATGGACTTCTAAGTTTTGCCTATTTCAAATTGGTCCACAACTCGTGTTGGTAGTTGACCCTAAATATTGTTCTCTTTGAGTTCCTAAATTGTATCTAGCCATTAAATGAAGGATATGGGAATAACTTAAACTAGCTCTGCCACCAAGAACATAAAAAAAAAACAAATACACCAAGCACATAGCTCAACTGAACTAATTCAAATCGTCTATTAACTAATAAAATTACATATTTATACACACAACAATTTTCACAATGAACAGAATATTCATTCACACTAGAATATTTTACAAACATGGTGGCCAAAGCACCAGAAAACATACTATATTAAGACCTAAATTGTGACCCATTCCCCCCTAAATTGGGAACTTTATATTAGTATTGTTATACTGTTGATTCTGGCTTGAGTCCATTAGTGGTAATTGTACCTCTTTGTCTCCTATATATATGAAGGAGACCTTGTCATTTGAATCATCTTGTCTTCTCTTGTCTTGTGTATTTAGTATATTGTATAAGCAGGTTTCCCCATCGAAGAGGCTTTCTATTCATATATTTTCTTCATTATTAAGTCGTGGATTAATATTTCTTATCTACTTACGATGTTTTGGGTAATTTGTTGCATAACATTTGGTATCATAGCTTGGACGCTTCCAAAATGATTGATCTTTGTATTTTCTCTATAACTTGTTTTCTAGGACGTTTCAGACAACGAAACTCACAGGGGACGTAGAGGAAAAAGAAAGAAATATTTGGTACAAGTTTCAGATCCTGATTCATTACTGGTTCATATTTATACCCTTTGGAAGTTAGGGTTTCTTGTCTAGTCCAAAAACTAGTCTCAAACAGGTATTCTGGGAAAAAATGTTATATATATAGCACGCGAAATTCAAATTAAGTAAGACCTATAGCATAATAAATAAAATGGACTAAAGTATTTGTGGTATAAATTTAAGAATCAGATCCAAAAAAATGGACACATGATGGGATGTACACTTTCTCTCTTTTGAAAGGACCAAAAATAACAAGTGTTGGGAAAATTTATAGAACTTTTTATTGGCACATAATAATTGGGTCATACCTATGGCATTGAAGAGAATAATATCAAGATACTGCAAAAAAAAATTTAGACTTAGAGTGGCTAAATTTTCAAAGTTACCTTAGTTGGAAAGTTTGTTAGAAAATCAGTCTCCAAATAAGGGTTTGAAAAAGGTACACCATTTTAAATATGAATAACTTTTAGTAGAATGATCTATTTTGGGTGATCTAAAAGGTGTGATAAATATTGTAGACATATACTTTTATTTTTCCACATGGAATCAAAATGTGGTGGAAAAATTCACACTCCAATCTAACCACCAAAGGATTCATCCTTGACCTTGGACAAAAGTGAATACCTATCTTTTTGGGTGTCCAAATTGGTGGGTATGATTAAAGGGACTGTTAGAATAGTTGATTTAGTTAATTTAGAGAATAATATGATGAAGGAAACAGAAAGGATTTCTAATCTCATGCAAAATCCAAATTAAAATCACTCAAAAGTTGAAGTTGTGTCCCCGGTACTCAGGAATATAAAGATAGTTTCTATGTTGAGCAAGATTCCATTAATAACCATAATCCAAGAAGATTTAATTATAACAATTGAAGTAATTAGTGATGGTCCCCAATGGGTCTCTGACTCCCCAATATTTATCTCAGGATGTTTAATTGTAAGGACCCCATAACATGTATATTCCAGATGGAGCAATTCTTTGATAACACTAGGTGCCAAATCTACGAAAGGTAACTATTGCATATTTATATTTAGAACTTGAGTAGTTTGTGTTGTACCACTAGGTTCGTGAATGTGAAAAGAACTCCATTATACATTTTTCCATATTTAAAGAATAATCAATATCATATCATGATGATGTTAAGATAAAATCCTTATTTACCCAATTGATAAATCTAAGGCAAAAGGGTCCAGAAATAAAGCACATTCAACAATTTCAAAAGTTGAGTCTCAGAGTGGAGGGCATATAAGATTATAAATTGTTGGATTTGTTTATTGGAACCCTAAAGGATAATGTTCAACATGAGGTGCGTCCCTTCAAACCAACATCCTTAGAGAAGGATTTCATGTTGAAAAGGAAGGTTGAAAGTAAAACCATGGAGATGGATACTAAAAGGACCACCTATAACACCTATAGAGAGAATAATATTCCTTCTTCTAACACTCCTCAACCTACAAGGTTGACACCTCAACAAATGGATGAAAGGAGAGAAAAAGGTATATGCTTTAATTGTGATAGCAAGTATAGTAAGGGACATAAGCCTTGTGGTGAGAAAAAATTATTTTGCATAGATTGTGAAGAGGAAGAAGCAAAAGAACTTGAACCATATCAAGCTTAAAAAGTAGAATAGATTAATCCCAAACAGATTACTCCCACCATATCTTGTCATATATTACCTGCAATTAGCACTTCTCAAATTCTCAAGATTGAAGGATATATCAAAAAGAAAAAGGTACCAATGTTGATTGTTTCTGGTAATACTCATAATTTCATTCACTGTAAATTAACCAAAGTTCTCAATTTATTTATATCCATCACCAGAGTTTCAAGTAATGATTGTAGATGGAGGAACTATTGGTTGCTCAGGGAAATTCCATAATATCAATCTTACTATGGGGGAATATGTATTCAATAGTCCAATGATTTCTATATGAATGGGTGGTGTTGATGTTGTCTTAGGGGTTCAATGTTACAATCATTATGAACAATGGCTTTTAATTTTCAATATTTTTTTATGAAATTTTCCTGGAAAGGAAAAGAATTTGAGTTAAGGCGATAGAGAAACCAAGCAAGGTTATAAGATATAATGGAATGAAAAAATTGTTGAATAAGAGACATTAGGGTGTAATTGCATGATTATGCTTGCTATAGGTTGAAACATCTAAGCCTCCTATCCCCCTAGATCTCCAAAGGGTCATTGGTAAGCACTCCAATGTATTTAAATATATTCCAAAATTTATTCCACATACTGAATATTGTGATCATGCTATTCACTTGATTCCAGGAAGTGTTCCTCCTAACATTATACCTTACAGGAACCCCTATTGATATGGATTTATGTGAGAAACGAAATGAAAGACCATATATAGAACTGCATACATAGATATATTGCAGAAAAAATAGTGATACAATAAACTCAAATTCTATTAAGTGAATGAAACATAATAGAATGTAAAATCAGAGAAGCTAGAATGGTGGTAGCTTTATCTCTGAGAAGAGATCTGGTGGCTATTCTCATTCATCACAAGTTGATTACAAAGAGAGGTTGAAGGAATTTCACAAATATTATATGTGATGGATTTTGAATCTCCCCAACGTCCCATGGGTTGTCCTCTAGAATTAGTCTTAGTCATTATCCATTGATTTTTATATGCATTGTTTAAATTTTTGAAGGTCTCTTTCCGAGTAGTTATTTACTACCATATTGGTTGCATTGTCCCTAGGGTGGTATCACCTTCTTCTTACTATCATCCTTTATTTTACATTTACAAGATACAGATTTAATTATTCTGCATGGTTTGCTTGGGCACAAGGAAGGGCCAATTCCCAGCCTCATCACATAGATGAGAATTATTATCTAGAGAATTTTTTCTCTCCACATTTTGATCTCAAGGGTAGAGTTTCTTCCTCTAATAATGTCTATTATATTTCTATTTCTTTTAGATGATAGCTCTACCACCACTTAACAATATAATAGGTATAATATAGAAAATGAGTAACATGTTGAGGCCCTAATGGAAGCTCGATCTTCCAATTAAAGGACTCGAACTAGCTCTTTTATTTCTGAAATTTATTTGATTAGATAACATTCATAATTTTATGGTTCCGCTTGAAGGGTTGAGTCCGTAGAACTTGATCAAACTTCATCATAATTATTGTACATGTGATTTGAACATGCAAATGCTTACTAGCACCAATCGACATCATGATCTACTCAATCCCATGCCTCTATTTCCTCATACTTACTAAAGGACGAAATAGTATTATATATTTGTATACATGCAATTATTACAACTTGGATTTTCAAAGCCACCAAGCACAATCTCTTAAATAAAACATTTATACCATGGAGAGCCTCCAAGGCCTCCTGAAAGTATTCAGTTATCTATTTGTTTCTCTTTCAATAACTAAATATTCTTAGAGAGCATAGGGACTTGATCCCTACCTGCAATTATATTAGTGTATACAATATAAATAATCAATACATGTACTACTATAAGTTTCAGAATTTTCCTACATGTAGGATGTTTTCCAAGATCAGTAGTAACAATCATATATCAACATTTACAATATAATAAATCATTAAAAAAATTCTTACAACTTCCAATTATTTATAGTATTAACTTATCTAATGTAACACAAATGCATGCTATATAACAATCTTTGTTTATAAAAATATGTACAAAACTCAACATGCAACTAATTAACAAATCTATTTTTTCTTTCAATTGCACATTGAGCTCCTCTTTTTATCTGAACATAGTAACTACTATATCTCATATCAATAGTACTTTACACTTATTAATAATCAATACTTTTTATCAAAATATAATCATAGTAATTCTCATAGAAATAAAACTCAAGATTAATATAGTTGTAGCTTCAATAAATACATAAACAGAACTAGGAAATTATACTTATTTGTTTGTGTCTTTAGTTTTCACTCCTACAAACCACTATTGGGAAAATTTTGATCCACCCATCCCTAGACTGTATAAAAAACATACACTTCTCTTTTTCACATATTGCACTCCTGAGCCAGGTGTTGTGTAGTCTCTAGGATCTAAATTTCATTTCTTCTTAGGGGTATTTTTAGGCCTTAGCATTTTTTTTTATGATTTTAGCGACAAAAATACACACTCCCTCCCAGAATAAACCTTGCACTATACAAGTATTCATAAAAGCAATATGAAAGAATTCATCTCTTTGGTATCTAGCTATCCAAGGTTTATGTTATCAATCTTCCTTGGTTCATTCATACAAGAAGTCCTCCTACCAAAATAAAACTAACAATACTCCTGCCAAAAATAGTATCTAGGAAGTACTCCTGCCAAAACACTTCTAATGCTGAAAGTCTATAGCCATAGATATTTTATGAAGAAAAATTGAACTTGGACCTTGGTAATCTGATACACAAATACCAAGCAGCTAGCACATCCTTTCCTTTCTTCCTTTCTATTCATGCTATGAATTGCTTCTTTCTTTACTTTTGTCCATTGTATGAATTCATCCCTCTCTCTCTCTCTCTCAACAACCTCATTAACATTTTTTTTTCTTTTTGTATAGGAGATATTTCTTTTTTTATTATATCATTAGGATGGTGAGACCTATCATAGCAGTTATGTTTCTAGAGGGCGTCTTTTCAAAATTTTGTATTGATTTATTGTTGATATTCATATATGCCTTTGTAATTAATATTTTCTTCTTTTAGTTGATCTAAACTCTATAGATACGAGGACCTCTCTTTCTTGGGTTTTCCCACACAACATATACAAAAGGTAACTTTCAAACACATCATAACATACTTCGAAGTACATAGTACTTCATCATTTACAATGTTCATGTGTCCAAATAGATAAATAACTTAACGACTTTATGGGAGCACAACATTCTAGAGTATTACATCCCCTCCCCCTTAAAGCAACATCACCCATGGTGTTCATAATAGCTTCACAACTCAATCCTAGAACAGAGATAGGTATGCTTCTCACATTTTAGTCTCCATTTTCTAGGTAGAATTCTTAGGTTAAAAGTGCTCCAACTGTACTTTTACTTGAGAAATGGCCTTGTTCCAGAGAAAAAATTATTTATTGTCTAGGATGCGCAAGGGTTTTGGTTGGAAAACCCCTTCCAACACTACATGTATAACATGCCAATACACAACATTCTTATCCTCATGCATATATTTATTCAACAAATATATATGAAATACATTATGTACTTTAATGCTAGTTGGAAAATCTAATTGATAAGCAACAGGCTGAACTTTTGCTAAAATTTGGAAGGTTCTCCAATATCTTAGGGCTAATTTAGAACATCTCCCTCAATTTTAAGGAACTTATTTTTTCTTTCACTTTGAGGTACACATAATATCCTATATAAAACTCCTTGGGCCTCCTGCTCAATTATGCATAGCTCTTATGTCGATCCTAAGCCATTTTAAGATTCTATTTAACTTTGCTAACAATTTGCTCTAATTCTTTAAGCATGTCGCGTCCTAGGATAACTATGTTCACTAGATTATCGCATGTGACAAGAGTGTTACACTTTCTACCTTACATAATCTCAAAGGGAGTCATCTTTCTAGATGCTTGATAACCATGTTTATAAGCAAACTTGTCCAAATGTAGGTACTCTTCCCATTTCCTAGGGTTATCCATAACACACGTCCACATCATGTAATCTAGGATCTGATTTATTATTTCGATTTGGCTGTCTGTTTGAGGGTGGTAAGCAATACTTAGGTTTAAATGAGTTCTTAAGCTTGTCAATAATGCCTTCCAGAAGTTCAATGTGAAATTTTCATCTCTGTCTGAGATGATATTTTTAGGTACTCCATGGATTCTAAATATTTGTTTCAAGAATATATCTGCAATGTTGATTACCTTGAACGTGGTCTTCACCAAAATGAAATGGGCAGCTTTGCTCAATTTGTCTACAAATACCATGATATATTCATGTTTTTCTTTAGTTTTTGGCATCCCAATTAAAAAATCCATTGAAATGGTTTCCCATTTCTATTTAAGGATGGATAGGGGCTGCAATAAACCAATTGGATGTTATATTTCAATCTTAACTTGTTCAAACTATAGGAAGCTCGTTATGTTCTCAACAATTTTTTATTTCATTCTAGGACAAAAATACCACTTTCTTACTATTGAAATCATTTTTTAGTACCCAGGGTGTCTAGAGTAAGGTTGTTTATAGAATTCATACATGCTGATTTATTTTAATTCTTGTTAATTTGGTACATATAGCCTGCCATTTTATAAGGGTAACCCATCTTTGGTGAACTCATAATTCTCTTGTTGTTGTCATATAGCATTTGTCTGTAGACTTAACCATATTTTCTTGTAAATATCATCTTGCTCAAGGGATAGATTTACCTTATCCTTGAGATGAGTTGAAAAAAAACTGACACTAGTCGAACAAATGATTCAACACATATACCGAGAGATTCTACTAGCTTGTTTTCCTTCCCCTTAATATGATTGATTTCGAAGTCATACATGCTTAGGAAGGCCATCCATATTGCATGTCGTGCATTTAGGTTTTTTTGATCAAATAAATATTTTAGGCCGATGTTATGAGTATCTAATAGGATTTTTTTCCCAATCAAGTGGTGTCTCTACATTCCAAGCGCATGAATTATAGCACTTAACTCTAATTCGTGAGTTTCATAATTCCTTTAATGTTATTTTAAATTCTTGTATTAGTAGCATGTCACATGATCATTCTTCATTAATACACCTCCTAAGCCTTCTTTACATGCATCTGTGCATACCACAAAGTCTTCAATGGATGTGGAATCTTTAGAGTAGGATCAATTTTCAACATGTGCTTAAGTTTATGGAA
Source organism: Larix kaempferi (assembly GCA_027924585.1). NCBI lineage: Eukaryota > Viridiplantae > Streptophyta > Pinopsida > Pinales > Pinaceae > Larix > Larix kaempferi. The sequence continues at coordinate 12,227,167 of BSBM01001048.1, forward strand.
ACTTAGTCACTTATCATATCGTGCTTATGTTCAGGGGAAGTATTTTCATGAGTCGGCCATTCCTCATAACTCTTGACTTCAGTTGTTGGCATTCCCATATCAAGTATGTCTAAATATAATCAATCTATTCCAAAAAATATTTGGCCTCCTGCAACTACCTTGTGTTGGATGATGGGGGATGCCCTAGTTCCCTCCTTTCAATAGTTCACATCCCATCGAATCCAAAAATTCTATTCTAGGATTGTGATCCAGATTCTTTTTAATACCTTGGATTTTGTATTCATCAGTGGCAATTTTCGTCGCTAACAACTGTGGGAATACATCAATGTCCCTTAATTGTTAGATTCTACGAGTGTTCGACATCGAGACCTTTATTCACACTTGTTAGATTGTACTAGGTTCATTTCCTGTCATTTTCATTATTGGTGATTTGGCTCGCGTGTGTTAATGGTATACATTAATGATCGGTAATCACATTGTGTCTTATTATTTTTGAACTCAAGACACTTATTCACATAGTTTTCACTCGTACCCATTACGATTAGTTTGAAGACCTCGATTTTGTATGTAGCATCACATCAATATGCACTACGACTCGAGTTTCATTGGATTGCCAGTAATTTTTTGGCACCGATTCTTATGAATATCACTCTATTCAGTCATATTTCTAGATATCTTCACTCAATGCTTACACATAGATCAACTTTCTAATTTGTGGCTATCCTACTTTTGATATGGATCCACTTTGTATCCATGTGTCCATGATCACTACTTCTACATTTATTGGGTCCACTATGTAATGATGTGGTGACCATGTTTGTGTCATTTTTGAGCATGTGTATGCCCGCCTTAGGAAGAGAATTCTAACTTGTTATGTTGTTGGTTCACTATGTATGTGTTATGCAACCAAATCCCATATATAGCATAAAAATAGTAGAAATAGACCAAAAGAAAGTAATCAATGCATTAATAATGAAGAACTAGGATGAATAACAATCTTCTTCAAGTGAAGAACCTCCTTAGACAATGTACATAAGACAAGACAAGATACAATGACGCATAACTAAAATGAAAAGGTCTCCTTACTATATATAGGAGACAAAGGGGTACAATAATAACTAATAGACACACTAATAGACCCAAGCTGAAATCAATAATATGTAATGCACCATAATAAAGGGGGTAATGTGCCAATATTTAGGGTTTAAAATGCCCCTCCCCTTGAGAATATTCCATTGGAAGGTTCTTCCATTTGATGAGGTACTCCGTAATAGCCTGATTTCGTAGTTGTTTGGTCCTTTTTTTTCCGTTATTTTTCAAGTTACAATATGAATCTTACTTCTTCATCAAGATCGGGAAATATTGTTTGAACTGGGATCTTGTTTCCTATTACCTTCTTTAAGAAAGAAACATGGAAAATTGGATGCACTCTTGAAGATGAAGGAAGCTCCAATTTGTAATCCATACTACCAATCTTCTGCAACACCAGATAAGGACCATAATACTTTGGTGATAATTTATTGTCCTTATTTAGTTGCTTGAGGGACATTTGCTTGTAAGGTTGTAACCTTAGAAATACCCAATCCCCTTCTTTGAAAATATTTTCACTCTGATGTTGATCAGCTTGTTGTTTCATCTTGTTTTGTGACATAGCTAGGTTGCCCTTAAGTATCTGGAGAACTTCTTGTTGTTTCTCTATGTGATCTTCCACGGCTTGAACATTAGATTTTCCCTTTAATGTATATGTGATAGATGGAGGCTAGTACCCATAAAGTGCCATAAATGGAGACATTTTTTATGATGTATGGAAGGAAGTATTGTACCACCATTCTGCCAAAGGTAACCATTTCACCCACTTTGTTTTTTTATCATATGCAAAGCAATGAAGTTAGCCTTCCAAACATTTGTTCACTATCTCAGTTTTCCCATCATATTGAGGATGATAAGATGAACTGTGAGCTAATTGGGTACCCAAACAAGAAAATAATTCAGTCCAAAATTTTCCAATGAAAATTGGATCTCTATCGCTTACAATAATCTTCATATTTCCATGTAACTTTTGAAGTATTTCCATAAAATTTGTGGCTACTATACTTGCATTAAAAGGGTGAGAGAGTGCACAAAAATGTGCATACTTCGTGAGTCTATCAACAACCACCATAATAACATTATTTCCTTCTGACTTGGGTAGACTGTTGATTAAATCCATTGATACTTCTTCCCATCACTGGCAAGGTATGTCTAATGGTTGTATAAGTCCTGGGGTCGTAATTTTTTCTACCTTATTCTATTGGAAAACCAAGCATTCGACCATGAAACTTTGAACACCAAATTTAAGACCTTCCCAAATAAATTCCTTCTTAACCCTGTGGTAAGTTTTTAGGAATTCGTAGTGCCCACCTATAGGAGAGGTGTGTAATTCTGAGAGGACCTTTTGTTTTAGTTGGGAATATTTGCATAAATATAAGCGATCCTTATACCGCAGTGAATCACTTTTCCACACAGAAGTATCCGATACACTGGGATCATCTTGTAGATTTTGAATGAGTATCCACACAAATAGGTCATTTTTCCATTCTTCCCTAGCCTCTACTATCCAATCCGGTTGTAGAATGGAAATTGCACAAAGTAATGCCCCGACATATTCATCTTTTCTGCAAAGTGCATCTGCCACCACATTATGCTTCCCTTTTTGGTAGATGATTTCAAAGACATATCGCAACATCTTGGTTACCCATTTTTGTTTCTCTTTCGAAGATAATATCTATTCCAAGAAGTATTTAAGACTATCATGATATTTTTTTACCTTGAAGTGTCTACCTATTAGGTAAGGATGCCATTTCTTAAGAGCATGTAGAATTTCCTGTTGGTTGTGGAGCTTGATCTTCCTTATTCAGAGGTCGTGTTTCCGCCATGCCTGGATCCCAACCCATGACGGGGGGGTTTGGGGTGGCTTCCACCCCCAAAATAATCACCATGGGGGGTCCAGGGTGGATTAGAGACTAGTTTTGGATCCCCCCTGGAAGGGTTTCGGGGGTTGTTCCCCTGTAGATAAAATTTCAAAAAAATGCCTTGTAAAATGTTGTAATTTCATAGTCACAACTTGGTCAATAATGGGTGATTTATGGGCCCGTGGTATTGGGTGTTCCATAGTATTTTCCCATGGTAGTCTCTCTTTAAAAGGAAGGCATTGTAATACAGTTGTGCATTGTAGCTTTGTAAATATCCCTATGATTGCGTGAGAGAGTCTGTGAGAGAGTGTAGAGGACATTGCAACGGATGTGATATGGGTTGTATCCCTTCATTTGTTGGATGGTATAATAATAAGGACTAGAAATTTCTTTGTGGACGCAGCCCATCTTTGGTGAACCACGTTATATTGGTGTCTCTCTTGTAATGTGTTTTATATGATTTATATTTGCATCTTGTTTATTGTTATTCCTTTGCAATCTTTTTTTCTAGCATTGCCAATACTTCCTTCTCATAAATGGGATTCTGTAAATACTTTCCCTTGATTGGATGAATTGTGAAAGAAAGCAAGTATCCTTCTTACATTAGAACATTGCCAATTCCATTTCCTGAAGCATCACATTCAACAATAAATGTTTTTGTGAAGTCTGGTGTGGCCAAAACAAGAGCTTTGTACAAATCCTCCTTAATTCTTTCAAAAGCTTTAGTTCCCTCTGGATTCCAAGAAAATGCATCTTTCTTTAGTAATGATGTTAGAGGTGCTTCTATTCTTCCATAGTTCTAAACAAACTTGCAGTAGTACCCTTCCATACCTAAGAATCCTCAAATATTCTTTAGGATTTTGGGATGTCGATGCATTTGTAACTTCACAATGTATTTCATATATGTATATTGTATTCCTATAGAGATGTTATTATTCCTCTATACAGAAGTGTTTGTATTCCTACATAGATTTTATTATTCCTCTATATGAAAGTGCCATCATATATATTGTAAGTGTCGCAACTTATACTTGATGGGTTATTAGACCACCCTATTGGGGGTCAGCCCTGTCAGCATTATGTTATGTGGTTAAGTTAAGGCTGACCTAGTAAAGGTTATTAGTCAAGTCAAGTATAAATAGAGTGCTGGAGGCACTCTATTTTATCATTCTATTTCTCACTCATACTCTCATTGGAGAGTGGCACACTTGTGGAGGAGGAGAAGCTGCTGCTAGGAGGACTATCTCTTGTACTTGGGTTGTATCATTGCTCTATCTATCTCTGAGGAAGTTGTGGCATTTTTCACCTTCTTAGTTATCCCCGGTGAAACTCTGTTTCTCTTGTGTGCTTGCATTATTGTGTCCATGATTGATATGATGTAGATATGTTGTACATGTTATTCTCTCAGTTAAGATCCTAGATCAGATTGAAATTTCTGAAAAAATAACATGCAAATCGACTAGTCCATCATGGCTTTAATTTTGTTGGGGTCTACCTTGACACCTTCCTAAGAAACAATATGACCCAAATATTCTACCTCCTTTACCAAAAAGAAACATTTGGAAGGCTTTTCATATAGTTTTTGCTCCTTTAGTAGTTGTAGTACCTTGTCAACATGTTGAACATGTTCTTGAAATGTGGAAGGTACATTCATGGCACCAAATGGCATTACCAAAAATTCATAATGACCTTCATGAGTTATGAATTTTTTTTTTGGAATGTATTCCTTCTTCATTCTAATCTGATCATATTCAGAACAAAGATCCAACTTTGTGAAGAAAACTACTCCATGCAATTCATCTAACAATTCATCAATGATAGGAATAGGAAATTTATCTTTAATGGTGGTCTTGTTGAGCTCTCTATAATCTGGACACATACGCCATGATCCATCCAACTTGTGTACCATTACCACTGGTGTAGAGTAAGAAATTTGCCTAGGCCTAATTATGTCGACCTCTAACATTTATTCAACCGTATGCTCAATTTCACTCTTTTGTCCATAGGGGTATCTATAAGGTCTGATGTTAGGAGGAACAATTCTTGGAATTAAGTGAATAGCATGATCAAAATCTTGAACACATGGAAGACCTTTTGGAATATCTTAAAAGACCTTGGAATGCTTATTAATCACTTTCTAGAGATCTGTAGAAATAAGGGAATTAGATGTTTAAACATCTAACGAGCATAATTATGCAATTACACCTTGATATCCCCTTTTTATTAATGTTTTCATACCATTAAATCTTTCCCCGACATACCATTTAACTCATATTCTTTTCCTTCCCATAAAAATTTCATGAAAAGCTTTTAAAAATTAAAAGCCACTATTCCCAATGTTTGTAACCATTGAACTCCTAAGACAACATCAGAATCCCCCATCGGAATAGAAATCATTGGACTAGTCAATACATATTCTCCCATAGTGAGATGGATATTAGGGAATATTCCTGAGCAATTTATAGTTCCTCCATCTGCAATTATTACTTGAAACTCTGGTGCTAGCTATACAAAGCAATTGAGAACCTTAGCCAATTTATAGTGAATGAAATTATGAGTACTACCAAAATCAACCAACACCGCTACCTTTTTCTTTTTGATATATCCTTCGATATTTATAGTTTAAGGAATACTAATTCCATCCAATTCATGACAGGATATGGTGGGAGTAATCTCTTCGGAAGTAGTATCCTCTATTTATTCATATTGAGGCAGATCCTGTTTTTTTGGTGTTTCTTGTTCATTTTCTTCCTCTACTTCACAATCTATATAAAATAGTTTCTTCTTAGTGCACTTGTGGCCCTTACTGTATTTTCTATCACAAAACCAATTATACTATGAAATGAGAATTATATACTATGAACGAGAACTCTAGCCATAAAAACGACGTTTTTTGCAAAAAAAACACCAAAAACACCCCCCAAATAGAAAAGTGGTGATACCAGTATACGCGTATTTTTTTCAAGGTAAAAAATAGAGCAATGGCCTAAACATCCCATACTGTTGTTTACAAAAACCTTTAAATCAACCCCTAAATTGGAAAAAGTTTTTTCCTTCAAGAGATAAATTATAACTTTTTGGAAACTTGCATATTAAACAAAAAAACAAATTTCATAAATAATTTCATCACTCTAACCTTATAAAAACAAAGAAATTATGATGCGTTTCATAATGAAATAATATATTAGACCATACAAGATCAAATGGTTCATATAAATATTCAAAAACTCCTCTAGATTTTCAATTACAAACATCATACTAATACTTTTTAAATGTGTTTCCAGGTTAGTTATTTAAATATTATTTTAAATGTGTTTCCGGGTTAGTTATTTAAATATTTTTTTAAATGCGTTTTTTTCTTAAATTCATATATTATTAATGAAGGCAAGGATTTGGGTTTAAAAAATGCCCCCTATCCCACGAATATTAGCTTTGGGTTTAAAAAAAAGATTAAACTAACATTAGAACTAACAAATTTAAACTAATGTTGTTATAATTAAAAAAAATTAAAAACAAAATAAACTAAGATAACATTATAATTAAAAAAATTTTAAATAAAATAATAAACAAAATAAAAGTATGTAACTATATCCTAACCTAACTAACATTAAAAAAAAAAAAATTTAAACTTAAAAACAAAATAACATTATAAATTTAAAAAAACAAAAACAAACTATACAAAATTTTCAAAATAAATTAAAAACAAACCAAAACTATATATAATACAAATCAAACTAGAAACTAACTATAATTAAAAACAAAAACAAACTAATTAAAAATATATATAATTAAAAACAAAATAATTTTTAAAAAATTAAAAACTAACTATAATAAAAATCAAACTATGGTTGTGGGGGAGTTGGGTGGTGATGGGGGTGGTGGAAGGGAGGGTGGCGGGGGTGGTGGAAGGGAGGGTGGCGAGGGAGGTGGAAGGGAGGAGGAGGAGGAAGTGGAGCTGGGCGGCGCGGGGAGGTGGAAGGGATGGCGAGGGAAGGGAGCGCGGGGAGGAAGGATGGTGGAGTGGGGCGCCAATCGAAAACAAAGGGAGAAGGGAGATGGAGTTGGGCGATGGCGGGAGGTAGAAGGGAGGGCACGAGGGGAGCCATCGAGAGGAGGGAGGAGGGGGAAGGGTAGGGGAGCGGAGTGGCGGGGGAAGGGGGCGCGAGGAAGGAGGAGGGGGAAGTGGAGGGGGGCATTTGGGGAGGAGGGAGGAGGTCGAGTGCAGGAGAGCACCATCGGCTTGGGCGCCAAAGGGACGCCCCTCACGAGCTATGCAATGCCCAGTATCACGCCGCTCATGAGGGGCAGCTCTTTGGTGCCCAAGCTGGCTGAGCTCGACTAGCTTGGGCACCATAGAGCTGCCCTCATGAGAGGTGTGATACTGGGCATTGCGCAGTTCGTGAGGGGTGGCCCTTTGGCACCCAAGCCAGCGGAGCTCAGCCATCTTGGGTGCCAAAGGGTCGCCCCTCACGAGTGGCGTGATACTAGGCATCGCGGAGCTTATGAGAGGCATCCCTTTGGTACCTAAGCCGGTGATGCGCTTCTACCCTGCACCTCCTCCCTCCTCCCTGGTCCCCTCCACTTCCCCTTCCTCCCTCCTTGCTCCCCTTTCCCCCTCCGCTCCACTCCCCCTTCCCCCGCCACTCCACTTCCCCCTCCTCCCTCCTCCTTGTGCCACCAAAGTTTGCCCTCCCTTCCACCTCTCGATCCTCCACCTCCCTTCTCCCTCCGCTGTTGATTGGTGCCCTACTATCCCATCCTTCCTCCCCGCGCCCTCTTCTCCTGCCCTCCTTTCCACCTCCCTGCACCGCCCAGCTCCACCTCCTCCTCCTCCTCCCTTATCCCTCTGTTTCCCTCCCTTTCACCCCCGCCCCCCTCCCTTTAACCTCCCCTACCCGCCCACCTCCACCGCCGCCCTCCCTTCCACCTCCCCTACCGCCCACCTCCGCCGCTGTCCTCCCTACCACCGCCCCGTAGCCGCATAGTTTGCATAGTTTTTTTATAATGTTTTAAATTTTTTGTTTTTAAATTGTTTTTAAATTTTGTATAGTTTGTTTAAAATTTAAGTTTTAATTTTTTTTTAAATGTTGTGTAGTTTGTTTTTATTTATTTTTTAAATGTTGTATAGTTTGTGTTTTAATTTTTTTAAAATGTTTTATAGTTTGATTTTTTAATTGTTTTTAAATTTTTGTTTTAATTTATTTTTAAATGTTGTATACTTTGATTTTTTAATTGTTTGTAAATTTTTGTTTTACTTTTTTTGTTTTTATTTATTTTTTAAATGTTGTATAGTTTGATTTGTTATTATATATAGTTTGTTTAGGGATTTGAAAGGATTGACTGTAAACATCTATCAAAAGCCGCAAGCGTTGATTAATTATCTCATAGATACATTTTCAAGAGAAGGAGATTGGGTCTTAGATTTGTTCTCGGGTTTAGGTAAACTTTCTCATATTACATATGAAAGCATATATCAAGTTTTATTCTTCTTTATGCTATTTGACTTAACTTTATTTTTGTTTTTGGTGATTAGGTACAACAATAGCATGCTCCTTACAGAAAGGAAGAAATTACATATCCATTGATAATGATCCATTGCAATGCAGTTACATAAAGCAAATAATTAATGCTATTCAAGTTTTACCAGATGAACTACAAGAAGTTGGTTTTTAAGAAATGAGAGTTTAGTGAAACACTTGTGGCAAAGATGTCAAAAGAGCCTTACCCCCTTTAGGAGGGGTGTTTGGAAAGGAGCACTTTGGGGATATTACAAACATAGAAGAGCCAATGGAAGAGGACATTGATGTCCTTGAGGAAAGCCACGATGCAGGAAATTCCAATTTAGATGATGAATTTGGCCTGCATGATATTCTTGATTAGTTTCATGTTTTGAATAAAACGTTAAATTTGATGTAAGTGCAATACCAAAACCAAGAATTTAAACCCTAGTTAATCACAAAATGCAACAAAAAATATTAAAGGTCGAATGGCAGTCCGAATGCCTGGTGTGCACGATAGGCTCAATGATAAAAATTACACAAATTATGAACAGAAGCAAGCTAAATGATTTTTATACAAGCTAAATTTATACGTACAAAAAAAATTGTTGGTAGTACGGCTGCCGTTACACCAAAACCCGCAGGTAATTGGTAAACTCACCACCGCCAGGTTTAAGGATCCACAAGAGGCGATTAGTCCCTTGTCACGATACACTGGGGAGCACTGACTACTTGCAAATTCGTGCAACAATCTCCCCCTCAGCGCGAGCCGAGTGTGTATCGAACTCGTGACCTCTAGCTCTGATACCATGTTCGGGTACACAGGGTACTACCAAAGGACCGAACACCAAGAGCAACCACTTCAATCACAGATAAACACACCGATGTTTTGACGTGGTTTAAACCCTCTTGAGGGAAACACTCCACGGCCCCGGCCAAATAGCTTCTACGGGACAATTTATTATGCAAAGAAAGAAAGTTACAAATGAGCTTCTCATAATCGATCAACTAAACAATGACCCTCCATGCTCTTTAAATAGAGATCATGGACCAATCGGGTGTTAAGCCACGGATCAAGGTTAGGTTTGATCTAAGAGAAGTTGAGCCGTCGAATCACTCTATGTCGGAAACATATCGTGACCGTCGGATTAAGTATTTACAAATGCATACTAATGCATACTAAAGAAACACACTATCCCTAACGGATATATTACACAAGTTGATCTTAACTAACTCCTAAGTGTCTAAATATCCTAACATCCCCCCTTAAGAACAACTTGGGATAGGATTGAAGGATTTACAAAGGTGACACTATTAGCAGAAGGAAGGAGGCATTAGAGCCTATCCCCCCTTAATCACAAGTTCCTGAACTCCTAACATAGATCGAAGTTTAGAAAACTTCGCTTCTGTAAGAGACTTGGTGAAGATGTCTGCAACTTGATCATCTGTAGGGAAAAAGAGCACTTCAAGAACACGATCATGAACAAGATTTATGATGAAGTGCATATGTAGCTCAATGTGTTTGCTACGTTGATGGAGAACTGGATCTTTGGAAAGCTTGATGGCACTTTGATTGTCGCACCAAAGTGGAGTAGGCTGCTGCTACTCGAATCCAAACTCTGGAAGGATCTGTTGAAGCCATAAAGCTTCCTGACTAGCATTAACTGCTGCTCGATATTCTTCCTCTGCTGAAGAAAGAGCAAGAGCTGGTTGTTTCTTACAAGCCCAAGTAATAGGTCCAGATCCTAGACTGAAAATATAACCTGCAGTAGACTTTCGATCATCAGGATCGTCGGCCCAATCTGAATCAGTGAAACCAACCAACAAAGGTTTCCCCCCTGTATTGTAATGAATCCCAAACTGAACTGTATCTCGAATATATCGAAGTATTCTTTTAGCTGCTTTCCAGTGACTTTCATGAGGTGTCTGCATATAACGGGCAACTCGACCAACGGCAAAGGAAAGGTCAGGACGGGAATGAGTCAAGTATTAAAGACTACCAACAAGCTGACGATGCAAGGTGGCATCTACTTCAGGTGAAGTACAAGTGGCAGAAAGTTTGACTCCAGACTGGAAGGGAGAAGGGGCTGGTGTACAATCTTCCATGTGAAAGCGACGAAGAAGGTCACAAGCATACTTAGACTGAGAAAGAAAGATTCCTTCTTTGGTTTGTAGAACTTGGAGACCAAGAAAATAATGCAAATGTCCTAAGTCTGACATTTCAAAGGTTTGTTTAAGACTGGATTTCACATGGGCTATAAGCTTAGGGTCACTACCAGTAAGAATAAGGTCATCAACATATAGAACAAGTATGATGAGATGGTTTCCTACATTCTTGGTATAGACATTGGGGTCAGAATGGCATCTAGAAAAACAAGTAAACAAGTGTCAAGGAGAAAGTTATCCATTTTGGCATACAAAGCTCTAGGAGCTTGCTTAAGGCCATATAAGGATTTTTTAAGGCGACAGACAAGGCTAGAGTTATTCTGAACATAGCCAGGAGGTTGTTCCATGTAAATTTCCTCCTGTAAATCACCATGTAAGAAGGCAGACTTGAAATCCATTTGATGGAATTCCCAGTTGTGTAAGGATGCAAGGGAATGAACAAGGCGGATGGAGTTGATTTTGGCGACGGGAGCAAAGGTTTCATTGTAGTCAATCCCTTCAACTTGAGAAAAACCTTTGGCAACTAACCTTGCCTTAAGTCTTTCAACACTTCCATCTGATGCATACTTAGTTCTGTAGACCCATTTACATCTGACAAGTTTTCTTCCTTTTGGAAGAGGTACAAGATCCCAAGTATCGTTCACCATTAAGGAACGATATTCTTCATCCATGGCTGCATCCCAATCTGGATTCCCTGAAGCTTCTGCAAAAGTTTCTAGATCATGATTCTCGGAAACTTGAGCCAAAAGAGAAGAGGCTCGCTGAAATTGAGAACGTGTTCGACGTTGATCTCTAGGATCACCGGCAAGATCACCAGCTGCTTCACATGTTGAACGGACCCATCGAGGAAGTACTTGTGTTGGTGCAACTGGAGGAACATGAGCAGGCGGAGGTGGATTTTCATCCTCACTGTCATCATCAGAAACTGGAGTTGGAAACCTGTCAAGGAAGTTGGAAGAAGAAGAAGAAGGCACAAACGCCGAATCAGGCTCGCAGGCCAAAGATGGCACAATCGTCGAGTTAGGCTCGCAGGCCAAGATATTTTCATCAAATTTAACATCTCTTCTAATGATTATAGCATGAGAATGTGGTTGAAGAAGTCTATAACCTTTTACATCTTCAGAATATCCAACAAATATGCACTTTTCACTTTTAGGCTGCAATGCTTTCCATTTTTCATCCGGAATGTGAGCCCATGCTTCACTACCAAACACACGAAAGTGACTTACATCAGGTTTAATTTTACTCCATGCTTTTTCCGGTGTTATACCTTGTAATGCTTTTGTGGGGGTGTGATTAACTATGTAATTTGCACAATTTATGGCTTCAGCCCAAAATTGAAGACTTAGTCCCTTAGATTGGATCATACAATTAGCCATTTCTTTTAAAGTGCGGTTCTTCCACTCAGCTACACTATTTTCTTATGGTGTATATGGAACAGTGTGTTGTTGTTGGATGCCTTGTTCAGTGCAGAAAGTAGTGAACTGTTTGTTAACATATTCTCCTCCATTGTCAGATCTTAACTTAATAATTTGATAACTAGATTGTTTTTCAACAAGGACCTTGTAGGCCAAGAACATGTTAAATACTTTGCTCTTAAGTTTTAGGAAATAAACCCAAGTGCGTCTGGTGTAATCATCAATGAAAGTTAAGAAATACTTGAAACCAGAAAAGGAAGCAGATGGAAGAGGACCACACAAGTCACTATGCACAAGCTCCAATGGAACCGAGGCGTGCCAAGAGGCACGTTTGTCAAAACTGTCCCGATGATGTTTTCCGAATACACAACCGGAACAAACACCATCTCTGCAAGATACCATCGGAAGACCTGTCACCATATTTTCTTTACATAGTTGTTGCAATGAGCGATAATTTAAGTGACCAAATCGCTCATGCCAAAGTTTGCTCAAGTTATCACTATGAGCAACAAAAACTGAAGGGAAAGGTGATGACCCAAAGTTGTTAAACTTGTACAACCTGGTAATATCATCAACAATTCTGGTAGCTAGGACCTGTTGAGGATCTTTAAAATCCTTGATTACAACTTGGTGAGGTGTAAAGGTCACAGTTTTACCTTCACCAGAATGAGTGATCTGATAGACTGATAAAAAGTTGCAGGAAATTCTTGGAACACATAGTACATCACTAAAATGACCATTATCTACTGGAACTATTCCAGCTCCTACAACACTTAGAGATCTAGCATCACCAACAAATATTTGTTTGGTGTTACATTCATGCATAGTAGAAAAGATGGCTTGATCCTTAGCCATATGATAAGATGCTCCAGAATCAATGAGCCATTCATTTGAAGTAGAAGAAGAAGATGCATTATAAGAATAACCAGAAGCACAAAGTGCATGTCCATGAGAGGTAGATTCTGAAGGCGAATCTAGGCTAATGTGGTGCTTCTTCATTGTTGCTTCCAAGGCTGCCATCTTCTTGAAACACTTAGATTCATCATTATTATCTTTCCCGCAATAGTTGCAATGACGCTCCGTCTTCTTGCCTTTTGGCTTGGATCCTTTGTCATTTTTTAAAGAAGGAGCTCACTAAGAGGGTTTGGGACCCTTGTTTGACTTATTATTGCAAAAATTTTGTTTCTTGGGAGGCTTGGACTTTTCTTTCTATTGGGACAATAAGGCTTTCCCAGATGTATCTGCATTGTTGATTATTCCAAGATGAATGAGTTTATCTTGTTCTCTAATCAGGGAATCACAAAAGGATTCAAGACTAGACTCTTGATAGCTAGCTGCATTCAAGGATGCTTTCATGGAGTAAAATGTAGATACAAAAACAGAATATGCAGGTCCAAGTTTGGAAAGAATATGATAAATGCATTGTTTGTCTTCCCTCTCAATCTTACATTCTGCACATAAGAGTTTAAGAGTTTTGTACTTAGATAAATAATATTGAATGCATGAAAAGTCACTTGGATTTAAAGAAATCAACTCATTTTCAAGTTGATGACCTCGAATTTCATTGTGTTTACCAAACACTGTTTCCAACTTGTCCCAAGCGGTATTAGGTTCATCAATTCCAGATATGTGGAATCGCAAATCAGTAGAGATTGACATCCCAATCAATTCACGAGCTTCATCACATCTATTTGCCCATTTTATTTTCTTATCATCATCAGTGGGTTCTTTTTCTTTCCATGTGGTAATTCTGAAAAGTCCCCTACTTCGTAGAACATCCTCCATATGAGATTTCCATGAGAAATAGTTGGAACTGTTAAGTAGAATATCACAATGGGTGGCCATATTTGTAAATTAATGATGGTAAAAGCAGAAACCAATAGTCTGGATGTGAAGATCTCGAAAAAATAGGCGGTTTAAAAAAAACGGCACTGAAAACTGACTCTGTATGATGAAGTTATGCTTGAACAAAGAAACTGTTGAAGATGTCCCCAATAGTGACGTGGCAGCTAGAGAATGTCCAGCAAAAAAAAGAACCCCCCTCTTCCCAAGATGAACCTTTTGACAATCACTTTACAAGGAAGTTGCTTTAAGTGAATCACTTTTGTAAAATAAGTGATTTCACTTTTACAATGATATTACTTTTAAATAGTACAACAAAAAAAAACTTAAGTGACTCACTTGTATTTTTATTTTTTATTATTTAAGTGAGATGCACTTTTACAATAAATTAACTTGAAAATATAAATTGCATGCACTTTTCCTTTTAAAAGTAACTTCCGAAGACTTGAACTCAAGACCTATTAAGGAATAAAACAACTTTGAACCAAGTGAGCTAGATTAAAAGGTATGTAAAATATGGGAATGAGGAAGGGGGCTTTTTTTTTTTTACTCTTCTTGCTCGGTTTGCGTGCTTGCCCTTTTTTCCTGCAAAACAGACCACAAAACGAAACAAAAAAACTTTTCCACACTTGTGGAGTTAGATCTTGTTAGCTTTCCCAGAAATTCTACGTTTTCTCTCTGTTTCTGATTTGCCGAGATCGCGCAAGGTGCACGGCAAAGAGCATACGCAGCCGAGAAAAACCCTTTCCCTTTCTGTTTCTGATTTGCCGAGATCGCTCAAGGTGCACGGCAAAGAGCATACGCAGACGGGAAAGTAAACAATCCGAACCCAAAAAAAATCTAACAGTAACAAAAAATGAAATATGAGATTTTTTCTTATTAAAAAACGAAATAAAAAAAATGCGTCACTGTAACATTATAACTTCAGATATGATGAAATACGCGTTTCTGGAGCAACCGGGAACCGTTTTCGATCAGACAAAAACTATTTCCCAATGGAAACAATGCTCCGGACACAATGGAACACCTCCCATAGCCCAGAAATGCACAGAAATACCAGAACCAGAAACCCTTTCGAGTTTTGGCAACAAGAGTTCAAGATCTAGATCATAACCGGAAGCGGCACTTCATAAAAGCTCTGATACCATGTTCGGGTACACAGGGTACTACCAAAGGACCGAACACCAAGAGCAACCACTTCACACAAACAGATCACAGATCAACACACCGATGTTTTGACGTGGAGTGTTTCCCTCAAGAGGGTTTAAACCACGTCAAAACATCGGTGTGTTGATCTGTGATCTGTTTGTGTGAAGTGGTTGCTCTTGGTATTCGGTCCTTTGGTAGTACCCTGTGTACTCGAACAAAAAAAATGACTAGAAGCTTATGAATATTCACAATACTAAAAGTTAAATGACTTATCTGTACAAATGAAAGCAAAAATGAATTATATGGATAGGTGAATCCGCTGTTGCTGAGGGGCCCTTCTCAAGAAAAGTGGACGTTCTACTCTAATCAGTCACCAAGCACGAAATGGAACATAAAATTAACAGCTGAACAGAGTTCTTGTATTAAAAACCGAAGCAAATTTTACAAAGATTTTTTCTATTCCCCCTTCATAACCCAGGGCATCTTTTATAGTGTTTTACAATGAAGAGCAGGTCGACCCTTTCAGTGATCGACCTCTCTAAAAATAGAGTGCCTTCAATGCTAGAAAAATGACTCCATTGATGAACAGGAACAAACTCAGAAAATAGCCAACCCAGAAAACGCAGTTTTGGCATAAATCGGCAAAATGCCCCTTCGATAACTCTTTGGTGGTTGCGATTCTGGCGAAACAATTTCTGGGTTTTGTAGCTGGCTAGGTTTTCTTCAAACCTAGTAGCCTGTTTGGATATATCTGCTTCCACGTGCACACAAACCAAGGCGCAATATGGCCGCTCATAAATATTCACTACTGAAAAATCTGGGTTTAACATTATTTTGGGCAAACTTGAGTTAAAGAACCCTCGAGATCTCCTAATATATTTGCATAAACAACTTGGGTGGAATCTTGGAGGTGGAGAAACATGAGAGGACCACCACGAACAAAACCCACGTTTCTGCTCTAAGTACCCAAACCAATGATTTCGGAGGTGCGAATGACAGTCTGAATGACCATCTGAATGCGAATGAAGGTCTGAATGGACGTCTGTATGAGAATAATGACCTGTATAAACAAAACTATATGCCCAATAGATTTAGAAATGTTAATTTGATATGAATGTACCATATGAGATGATAATAAATGAAAAAATATGAGAGAATTAAATGTAATTCAAAAATAGGTACCTGAGTCAATATCAATCTCTGAATGATGAGCAGTATGAGCTTGATGCAAAAAATGACAAAAATAGTACCAACATAGCATGATTATAGATCCAAAATGATGACAAAATTGGGCATCAACACAAGGGCCACCTATAATTAGATCTGACCCAATCAATATGTATCTTCCATTTTGAGGGAACCAAGCCAGCCACTTCGAGACAACCTGCAGAGAAGAAATTAGGCCTACCTATATATTCGATATGCCTTTCCTATTCTTAACATTTGATCTGAACCATTGTGGAATAAACATATTTTTCATGTATTTCTCTTTAATTACCTAACCCCACAAACTATCCACAATTAGGGCCCGCCATAAACCTTTTTCCAAAAGAACAGAAGGAGAATTTGTGGACATTTTTTAAGGCCTAGCCCCGCCAGTCCTTAGGGTAGGCAAGTCTTTCCCATCCCACTAGATGGATTTTTTGTTTATTGTTCCCTACCCATATAAAATTAAAGATTTTCCTTTTGATACTTGTTAGTATCGATTTAGAAATTTTACAAAGGGAAATCCAATAAACAAAAATATTTTGGAGCACCGAAGTGGCCAATGTCAACCTACCCCAATAGAATGTGGGAAACGATTAATTACTTCACTTCCACAAACTCTGAAAAGTCATTCACCGCCGTGCCGAGTGGCCACCAAAACTCTGAAGAGCCAACCACCACCACACAATTTTTATTTTATCATGCTTTCAAAGTTTCAAAGGGGCAGCACATCACATCAATTTTGAAGAAGCGGTTACAGCCTCTGTTATAGCTCATCGAATAGTTATTAGGACAGAGTATTACATTGGTTTTTTTTAGGAGCCATTTTTGAAGAGTCATCCACTGACATGTTCCAGCTGGTCAGATGTTAAAAGGAGCAGCGTGTTTCATCAAATTGCTTAAGGGACATCACTGTTGCAACACATTAAAGTTCATAGGGACATTCACTAGCTCTATTGTAGCCTGTCAAAGACCGAAGGGGCGTCCAACGTTCATTGTGCAGCTCATGAAAGGACAGAGTATCCACACAAATTTTGAACAATCAATTTTGGTTTAGATGCAGTGAAAGGTAATGCTAAATAAATGACCGACTATATTTCTCATGTATAAATATCGATGTAATATTGGTTTTGTAATATAGAGAGACATAGTTGAATACGATTATCAGTTGAAGTTAAACTCAGAATTTTACTCTGTACTTTGTTATTTGAGTTTGAAAACTCATATTCATTTTTGAAGTTATTCTTTGCTGTAGCAAGTTAAGAGATTAGAGTTATTTTTTAGTATAGAGATGTTAAATGTTTTGATTGTTGAAACAGGGTATTAGTCAAGTTTTATGAATGCAGGGGTTATCAAAACATAGCTAAATCAATCAGCTGCAACTGTCCTGTATATTACTATTAGCTAAATAGCCAGCTGCAACCGTCTTGTAGGTGAAAATTTCTAAGCTAAGTGATCTGTGTGTGTTGTTGTGAGTAAGAGAAACACTCCCCCGCCTTCCCACAATTGGTATCAGAGCTGAGTGTTTCTGATTTTTCTTTGTTGGTTTTGTGCTCACTTCATGAATGACCTGTATGATTGTATGTTGAACCTTTTGTGTTTTGTTTGGAGATCTTGCTGTTGAGTTTTACTCCAACGCCCCCCACTTTTGATACAAAGGAATAGCAGAAGTAAGTTCAATCGAGCTCTGTGTTGAAAGAGAGCTCTCGTGCTCCCTTAAGTCAAGGTTGAGTCATCTTTTAATAGTTGAAGTCTGAATCAAGTGTTTCTTGAGTCATCCATCTTTTGGTTAAGCTGCTCAATTTTAGCCGTGGTTTGTGTAAAGAGAATAGATGGTCGTAGTCCATGGATGAAGTTTATTTTTTGTTTGTGTTCCCTCAGACAGAGGTTGAGAAGTTGAAAGGAAGACATTCTTCCTCATTGAGAGCTCCCATATAGTTTAATGGTAGATCAATTTGAATTCCACTATTTTGGAAGCTTGCTTGGTTTGAATTGAAGACATTATGCGTGAAAGAGGACTTGAAGGCTGTATCCAAAATAAATTTAAATTCTATGCAAATATTTATTTGAAGACAGAGACATGGGGAAAAGCAGAAGGCTTAAACAAATGAAGAAGAATGTTGTTAATGCAAAAGAAGTTGGTTTTTCCATAACATAGATATTAGGAGAAGCCACCATGGAACCTACTGAAGCAAAGGAATTTCAAGAGAAGGAAGAGGATACTGAAGAAAATGAAGTTCAAGAAAAGGTGGAGGATGCATGGAGCAACATCTATTATCCACAACCATATTTCTCAGGTATAAATTATGAATGTTGGTCAGTTAATATGAAAAATTTCTTGCATGCTAGAGGCTTATGGAACTTTGTTAAGGATAGAGTTAAGAAACCCTAGGATGAGGCAAAGGATGCATTTGTCTTGTACTACATCCAACAATCTCTGGATGATAATATTTTTTATGTAATTGCTGAAGAAAACACAGCTAGAGAAGCCTGGGAAAGTTTGAAGAGAAAGTTTGATGTAAGGGGGGATATATGGTTGAGTCACAACCTGTTAACATTTCAGCAAACAAATTTGTAGAAGCAGCAAAAGATAGTCAAATTATTTGTAAATATCACAATTGTGTTGATATATCAAATGATGTTGAAACTAAAGGTGAAATGAGGTTGTTGTATCTTGTATAGAAGCAACAGAAGTTGAAGAAGTTGAAATTTCTATTGATAAAGGTGTTGATGTAGTTTCAAATTTAGATGTCACTGAAGTGAATTGTGAAAATGATGGAATTGTTAACATGCAGAATGCTAATAAAGATGATAAATTCCTCAAGTGTGAAGACAGCAAAGAATTATTTGTGCAAGAAGAGTCCTTGATGGACACTCCCATGAAGGTATTCAAATCATGCATTGAATTTGATGTTTGCAGATGTTGAGATATTGTAACTTCTAAGAATATTTTATTTGTACCTTATAATTTTGGAGATGTTTGATTCCTCCATGAAGATCTTATTGTATATTCGGAGATGTTTATTCCTCCGTCGGATTGTGGTAACTTGGGTTATTAGACATCCCTAGTGGGGATCGGCCATGTATGTGTTATGTGGTTCAAAGGGTTATTAGACCACCCTAGAGGGGTCAGCCTAGTAGTTAAGTTGGGGCCGACCTAGCTTGTGTAAAAGTCAGTCAGGGAACAAGTATAAGTAGAGGAGGATGTTCCTCACTTATCTCACTCATTCATTCACTTGTGAGTGGCACACTTGTGTGAGAGAGGTCTTCTATGGAGGAGGAGCTTATGTCTAGACACTAGTACATGTGGAAATTTTTGCCTTGGAAAATTGTTGCTATTGAAACACTTTTCCGTTGCTATAGCGACAAACAAGACCCTTTGTTTTCATGGCACTAATTTTGTCACTGTAGCAACACTTTCCAACGCATGTGGATATAGCCACGAACGTTCGTGGCTATAGCGACGGATGTTTATATTAAAAAAAAGAGTAAATGGAGCAATCTACGTCTCTCTAGCCACGAAAGTTCGTGGCTATAGCACCGACAGTTCGTGGCTATAGCACCGACAGTTCGTGGCTAGAGCGACGAATGATCATATTTAAAAGAAATAAGTGAACTAATCTTCGTCTCTCTAGCAACGAAAGTTCATGGCTATAGCGACGGATGTTCACATTTAAAAGAAATAAGTGAACTGATCTTTGTCTCTCTAGAAACGAAAGTTCATTGCTATAGCACTGAAAGTTCGTGGCTATAGCACTGAAAGTGCATAGCTATAGCGATGGATGTCCATATTTAAAAGAAATAAGTGAACCGATCGTTATCTCTCTAGCAACGAAAGTTCGTGGCTATAGCACCGAACGTTCGTGGCTATAGCAATGGATGTTCACATTTAAAAGAAATGAGTGAACCTATCTCCGTCTCTCTAGCAATGAAAGCTCATGGCTATAGCACTGAAAGTTCGTGGCTATAGAGACGGTGTCCCATATTTAAAAAAAATAGCGATGACATAGTATAGCAAGTTCATCGGAACTTGCTATACTATGTTGTCGCTATGTCTGTGAACTTATTCATCAACCTATCACAACCTATCACCAACATATTGCATGCTCTCCATGAAACTTCCAAAGGAACCTTCACAACAGCAGTGTCTCCAAATTAGATTCCCAATTCTAGTTCTGAGATGAAATGAAATGGATTTGTACCTTGTTTTTTCATTTTCATCATCTCCATCTCCCTTAATTAGAACGAGAATTGTGATGGGGCAGAGCGTGTGTTAATAAGAAGCATCCCTTGGGTTTCCCCATGAGGTTTTCCTTGGAATATATATATTTAAAAACTTTTAGTCAAGTGAGCTAGTTCGAGTGGTTGAATGTTTGAGCCTCATGCAGGAGTTCTTAAGGTCAATACCCCGGCTGATTGCATCTATTGCGTACCACTCATGCACCACAATCAATGCCAACAGGTTTACATAATTTTACCTTCCACAAAAATGCAAGGAAGTGCCCGAGGGTTGCCCCATAAGGTTTTCCTTGGAAAAAATATATATTATACTTTTATTTTTTTATGTGGTGTATCCTGGTGATGCCATATCCATGCTATTCAAAAACCTGTCGTATCGGTATCCAAATCCATATATGTTTCCATGCAACTTAGTTGTCATGTGCTTAAAATTTAAAGGGATGTGCTGACCTAAGACCCAACCTATTGTGAAATATGGTGACTTAATGCAAGCTAGGATGGAATTGTTAACCATGATGTTTGAGCCATAACTTGACACCTAGATCACCAAATGAACCAAGATGAGGGGTGATGCATATATTGTTGAATGAAGTGAGGTCAGTGATGCTCAGAAGTCCAAAGCTAAGTCTCTCTATACCAATACACCAATAGGTGCTAGACCATCTTGCAAGAATCCAAACTTCAATTCTATCAAGTGGAACTTGTAAGATTGTTGTAAGATTTTTGTAAGCATTCATGGTAGATGACATGGTGAAGACAAAGCTGAAAGGAATGTCTACATCAAGAATGATGAAATCTGAAGAAATTTGGAAAATGAGGAATGGCAGTAGTTTATTACCCTGAGGTACATCAAATTTCACCTTTTACCGAAAAGAAAAGAAGGAAGCCTATGGTTATTTTCTAAAATACTTACTCTGCTCATAACTCTTCCCATTGGAGTTGCATCAAAGAATTCCATTGGTGCTCGGAATAAAGAAGTTAGAAGCTCAGAAAAGAAGGACTTTGTTGCCTCAAGCCCCAAAATAACACCAAACAGTGAGCAAAGGAATAAGAAAAATAAAGATGTGAGCCCAATACCTTCACAAGAGTCACATAGAATGATGGCCACTGTACAGTTCTGAAAGAATACAACGATTTTTTAGTAACTCCATATCATTTCTCATATGGTGCCAGAAAAAATTAGATCTCATCAAAGGCTACTTATTCCTAACCCTAACAGAGTATTTGCACAGCTTGAGAATGTATGAGCCCAGAAAATAGTAAGATTGCATATGACTATCAATCCTTCTCCTCATATAGCATCCTGGATATGGCCACCATTCTCTTCCTTGAAATCATGATCTTGTATACCATCACTAATTAAATCATCATAATCCACAAGTAGATGGATCCTACCTTTGATAGGTAACTTTTCCTTCTGAAGATGTTTGTTCTGTTGCACATTAGCATCACTTCTGCAACCATTCTCACAAGATGCATTGTTTATCTTAACGCCATGCACCCATGCCTTTACTGAAGAATCCTAGCAAGTATTCTCCAAGAGACTAACGTTAGGCTGCTGATCTTTAGGAAACTCGGGATGATTTATAAAGGTACACCTTCTGGATCGATCTCCAATTTTTTTAGATGAGCCATTTGAGTCTGTTCTTTTTCTCTTGTTGTTTGGCTGACCACCCAAATCTGAGTTATTTGAGCCTGTTCTATTTCTCTCGTTATTTGGATGCCCACCCACATATGTGATATGTGGTCTAACATTTTCTTTTTCCAGTTGCTTTTTCAAGATTAAACAATTATCCATTCAAGAACAACAGAGAAATATTTCCATAACTATTAAAAATTGAAAAAAAAATCAGCTTACAAACTTAAACAACTGATTAATAAAATTTCTTATACAGCAAAAAGAAATGTGCAAGTCAATGACACAAGTTTCAATACCCAAGAATTAAGGAATGATCTTATTTGATGATTTTTTTGATAGAAGAGACAAACAATGCGTTTTTAACCAACTCCAGAAAGGACAGGGTTTGCAAAAGGACAAACAACTCAAGCTAAAGAACATGTTTCTAAATGCTTGGAATTATAACTCGTGTTCATTCTTGTTGACCAGGCAAGTTTGTTAAATAAGCTCTCCATAAATTTAAATTATGCCTAAAATTTTAAAATTTTGCAAAGTAGCTTAGGACATTATCCACTTGCAAAATGCAGAATTCAACAAACAGTTAACATACCTCAAATTCCTTGCCTTTCAACATTATTTCTTTATATGCTTCTGGCTCACGTGATTTCAAGATATTCCAAAGGATGCCTCTAGCTGTGTGGCGATGCTTCCAATCTGTTGTTATCTGTCGTCCACGACTTTCAATGATATCCAATTGAAATTAATTTAATCCAATTAATTAGCTGACAATTCAAGTCCAAAAAGTTTGATTTAAACTACAATACAGAATTGAAGATATAAAATTCCCCGACTCTCGACCCAACCAAGAGGAATAAAGAATGAATACGAATTGTGTCAAAACTTGATTTGCAATGCTCTATCAGTATTCTACATTCTGCATCTTGTTTTATTGTACTCAATAGTCACATTGACCTACTTTTGAATTTGTAGTCATTTGTTAGCCATTAACAAAATTATCCGATCTTATCTATGCCATACCCTAAAGTCCTCATACATGGTGAGATCATAGAAACAAGAAACCCAATCCAAATGAACAACAACAGTGCTTGAAACATATTAATAAAAATAATAAAGAAAACATGGCAATTTTTCAACCAGAAAGCAACAGTTTTTCACTGAATCATTCACATCTCACCACACATGGTGATTTAATGGTAAAACATTAATTGGTATATAGTTACACTCCTGATTTTCCCATACTCTTTAACATAATGTGTATTTCTGCATATGGATTGAGAAGACTGCATCTAAAATGCTACACACTAAAAATTCTAGCAATTTGTATTTCATCTATAAGTACCAAATATCAGCTATTGAGACAACAAACTTTAGATAGATAAACATTTTTTCTTAGGGCAGATCTAAATCTTATCTTGATCATCTTAAGCCTTGAATACAAAAATTGACAGGGCTGAGAAAAAAGTGTTAGAAACATTGTTTGTGCTATGAGTAATGACAATTTTATGTTATTCCTGTACACAAAGGCATGTAGGAATCAGTACAAAATACATTTTAAGTCCACTAACTAATAGGTAATAACGTACAACTTGGAAGAGTCATCACAAGAATTGTCTGATTTCCAATGGTTTTTTGACAGGACAGATTGAACTTATTGACTAATCTACAAGGCAAGAAAACAACATTAAAAAACTGTTTACAATAGCACTCAATTTTAGAAGGGAAAATGATTAACTGATAAAAAATCATATGAATAAAAACTTGTTATTGCAAATACAAACTTGAGGAAAAACTTGCTCTGATTGTAGATTTTCCCAGATGCATGCCTAACTTTTTCCTTATGTTCCATTTTTTATCCTTTTACTTATTTTTTTTAACATAACCATTGATTGTTTCAGGATGTTTGAGAATGTTTCCAACCATATGAAAAAACAAGAATTTTAGATCACATTAAGAATTCAATATACTTGGG
Organism: Larix kaempferi; assembly: GCA_027924585.1. Classification (NCBI taxonomy): domain Eukaryota; kingdom Viridiplantae; phylum Streptophyta; class Pinopsida; order Pinales; family Pinaceae; genus Larix; species Larix kaempferi. The sequence goes on from BSBM01001048.1 coordinate 12,251,244, forward strand.
TGCTATTGATGAATATGATCCCAATATAGGCAATGTTTCACCAACATTAATGATTTATGATTTATGTCTCACATTTATTTTTTAAATATCCTTGCTAATCTATTAATTTAAAATATACATACATACATATATATAGCATTACCCCGTTTCCGAAATTTTGTGTGGTCACGTTTCCAATGCATCCCCATTTCGGAAACTCTTTCCTATTTCCCCCTTTTGTGCAACTAGATGCCTAATAAGTACAGGGGCAAGTAGAGTACAAAGGCATACTCACTACTCAGATAGGAATCATAATCAAGTGGTTTGATCTTCCAATGTGGCCCTTTGAATATATCTTTCTGCAAATGTAGCCAGACTGTCTAACTTTCAACTAATGCTAGGTGCATCATATGCCATGTCAGTAAAGGCAATGATGAGTGGTGCAAAATGCTAGAAACTTGAGTATGAAATAGGTTAAGCTAGAAACCCGAGTATCAAAAATATCAAGGAAAATATTGGAAAATTATCAAAGATCAATAAACTTTAAAAAAATATAAAAATATCCATTTTTCATTTTTTCTAAATAGAAGCAACAACATCAAATAAATGCATTAACACATGACTATGAAAATAAAGCTGATGTACAAGATGTATAAGATGTCAAGTGATACCTCATGCATCAAGACAGAATCTGATCCCTAGTCCTCACTCCTCCAAAAGCTCAAAAATCAATAAGCAACACAAAATTACATCAAAAAAAAATGTATCTCATCATGATAAGTCATCAACAATGTAATCATGTGAATATACTATCAATTCCCTCTACTTTTTTTACGGGCAAAGGTAATGGCTCTTCCTTTAGAATAAGAAGATCTTGGCATTGAAGTGGAAACAATAGATGGGACCATGCCAAGGTAAAAATCATCTTGGGAATCAAAATTCATTAGGTTTTCCAAGGAAACCATGAGTCCTCAGTGCCACAGAAGATCACATTGGGGTGGCCTGATCCAAGAATAGTAAAACAATTTTGCTCGATGCTTCACAAATCATATCATCTTGTTTCGTCAAGTGTTGCAGCTACCAACTCAAAAGTTAATGAGAAAACATTAAGAGAAAGAACGAGGGATAAGTCTTCCAACGAATTATGCTCTTGGCTATCCTATTTATTTTGGATATTTATGGATTGAACTAAATTAGTCCACTTCAATCAAAGATTGCAAACAAACTGGTTTACATTCCTGCTTTCCTTTGACAACATTGACAGAACTGTATGAAATCACAAAAATAAAATTTGACCTGTGCCAATGGGAAAATTAAAACAAAAGAAAGAACTATAAAAATTAGGTCTTTTGTGCACCCCAGTATAGAGAATACAAGTAATGAAGCAAAAGAAAAGGTAGAAAATTGTGATAATACTGAGAAGAAACAGGAAAGTTAAAAAAAGACATTATAAAAAGCACAACTAACTACACCTATATTTTAGATGGGATCCACCTTAATGTTGGAAAAACATTTCAAACCCATAAATTAGCATCAGTGAGCTATCCATAATTGTTATGTAACTTACCTACTTTTGGGTCAAAGGAAATGTAGCTCCTTTAACAAGAATAGTAAGCAGAATAATTGCAATTCCATATGCATAAGGAACATGCACAGCTTGGAGTCCATCCTTCAAAACCTATGAAACAAACATACTTCAGAGAAGTATTCAAGGATAACCAGCTCATGAAGTAGAAAATTTCCTAAAATTATATAGAAATAATTTCACGAACTTTTGAAACACCTAAACACAAAGGATTTCATTGTGATGAACCCAATTATAATGAAACAATAATATATAAATTGCATAAGTCATACTAATAAGATCACAACACATATCTAATGAAGGGATATAACCTTTAGAGAAAATCTATCAGAATGATATTCAATGAATAAGGGGAATATAACCTTTAATGATAAGCTTCATAGAATTGGAATACGTAAATATTCTTGTTCAGAGGAAGGAATTGAGGAAGAGAATTATCAGATGGGCTTAGGCATGAATCCATTTAGATCCCTTTACATTTACTCTAGATGCACTGCAATAACTTACCCTACAAATGTACTACCCTTGCAGCTGAATTGCTACTCACTGGGGCTCATAAACCTCTCACCTTTTAATAGTGTGATGGAAAATCATACTATCACTGATAAAATCATAAAATCATAAAAATCATAAAATCATACTATGAAGAAAAGAGTATTTGTGTACATAGGCTCAGTTTATTTGTTATTTTATTCCTTAATAAGACTGCACACTACATACTATGTACTAAATTCATCATGCATGATCAAAATGCCAAATATCCAAAAATGATGGAACAACTTTAGCAAGCCCCAGCTCCACATGCAATGATCCCCCAAACATGGCCACAAACTCCTCCAAACATGAAATAGATGACACACAAGTGATTAAAATAACTTCCATAAAGTGGTAGGATGGACATAAAGATGACCCCAATGCTTTAACGCCCTAAAGAATGAGGTTGTTTGTTCTACACCGATGGAAAGGGCTTGGAAAGAGCTTTCCACCCATATATCTTAAGGCCCAGCTCATTATAGTTTCCAAGGTGGTGTCAATCACTGTCACAAATGCCTGCTACACATGAGAGCAGACATTGGACACATCCCTCAGGGGGGTTGGTACAGGTTCCACTAATAGATTTGAACCCAAAATCCGACGACCTCTGACGAAATGGATTGTGTCGTCGGATTTTGGGTTCAAAATTACTTTTTCTATTTTTTTTTTATAAATTTTGAAAGGCATCCGTCGGATATCCGACGTAATTTTGAATATCCGACGAAGCTCGTAGGATATCCTATGTCTCTGCGAATATCCGATGCCTGTTCGGGTATCCGACGCTTTGGATGTCGGATAACCGATGTCATTTCAAACCCGAGAAAGTCGGATATACGACGGATTTTTTCCAACGGTAACTAGATTATTGTTGTCGGATATCCGACGTAGGTTTGACTTTTTGAATTTTAAAATTTATAAATATCTAACCATTACGACATGTTTGATATACCAACGACGGTTTGTGGATATGTTTTTTTGTTCGGTAGACTGTTTTTTGTTGTTTTTGTTATTCAAGTGAGCTAAGTATTGTGGAGCTTCATTTTCTAAAATCGATAATCTTCATTTAAGCTCTTTATGAGAAAATGTCAACTACGAATATTCCTGATCCAGACTAACAAAATCGATAATTGCTTTCTAGATTGTGGGAAGGAGTTGAAAGAAGGGGTGATGGTAAATGCTATTGTCCATGTAATCAATGCAGGGGCTTTAAGAGGAGAAGAATTTTGATCACAACAGCCACAAAACATTGTAGGGCGCATGGGCATGCCGAGGGGAGACATGAATACCATCCATTTGTAAGTTTTGCATGATATATATATATATTTTTTTTGATTGCTTTTGTAAATTTATGTATTATTATAATATTTCTTATTTTTGACAAACAGTACAATTGGTCGTTGTTCTTTTCATCCCAACAATACAAAATTTGTTAAATTTTTAAATTTTGTGTTTGAAATGTTTGCATTTTGCGTTTGAATTTCTTATATTAACTTTTATCTATTGATTGTTTCATGTATTTATAAAGGAAAGACATCCTATGGCATATCGTCCGGATCATCAAGTGCTTCCAGAACAAGTACCGGAGGAACATGGAGCTATGAATATTAATGGAGAACAAGTTAATGATCAAATTGAAGAAGAAGATGATACTAATAACATACTTGAAGATGATGTTACAAATACTTTGATCCATGATTCATTTAAAGTTGGAATGGATGATTATGATCATGAAAATGATGAACATTTTGATGATATTCATGATACACCTCTTCTTGACAAGGCATATGAACCCCTTTATGACGGCTCCAAGACAAATCTTCTCTCTGCTATATTGTTGGTAATGAACTTGAAGGTTATGAATGGTCTTTCGAACATATCAGTCACACGGATGTTAAGGTATGTAATATATTCCATCACAAAATATATATGATTGTCATGTATTTTATTGTTAATTCATATATAAGTCAAATTACTACGGATGAAATTTGTTTCATTAATATTATTTCTATATTATATTAACTAGACTTTTGTTTTAATTTGTTGTAGCATGATAGGTGAATATTTGTTACCACCATCAAATATTTTACCTCGCACATATCGAGATTTATCTGCCATCATGAAAGAATTTGGAATGCAGTATGAATCAATTCATGCATGCCCCGATGATCATGTTCTTTATTACAACCAGCATGAATTTGCAACAGAATGTACTGAATGTCATATCAGTAGATATCGCATAGATCAAGTAACTAAAAAGGTGTTTTGCAAGGTTCTACGTTATATTCCCATTATTCCCCATTTGCAATGACTGTTCAGGTGCAAAAAGATAGCACAGTTTATGGATTACCATGCACGGAACAAAAGTCAAGACGACATTATCGTATGCCTGCAAATGGGTCTGCATTTAGAGATATGGAGGAAAAATTGCCTCACTTTAAAGACGAACCTCGTAATCTTAGGATTTCTTTGGCAGCAGATGGTGTCAATACTTTTGCAGAGATGAGATCTGTTTACTCAGTGTGGCCTATTTTTGTTATCAACAACAACATTCCTCCATGGTTGACAATAAAGAGGGAGCACATAATGTTGTCGATGATTATTCCAGGTACGAACACTGCAGTTTTTTTTATTGCAGTGGTATATTCTCATTTGTCGTTTTTTGTCTCATAATGTTATATATATATTTAAAGTTTTTCTATTGCGAAATATGGTTTATATATCTAAATGGTACGTCTCATAATCAGAATATTTATTTTATATGTTCAAATCAATCAAGTAAGTACCAAGTCAAAGATATGAATGTATATATAAAACCTCTTATTGACGAGCTACTGAAGTTATGGAATGGCATCACTATGTATGACTTATCTAGACCAATACGACAAAGGCAATTCCAATTCCATGCAATGCTTGTATGGACAATACATGATGCCCCAGGGTTAACCCATTTTTGTGGTATGTAATTATAAGTTCCACTTTAGTTGCATGTAATTTTACAAACTACTAGTTAATATAATACGCATGCATGTATTTCTAAATAAATATCCAGTCATTTTTATATAATTATAATAGACAATATTGATATTCCATCTTTTTATTTAGGTCTTCAGACAAAGGGGAAATTTCCATGTCCAGTTTGTGGTCCTAAGATAAAATCTCGTCATTCAAAAAGCTTAGGAAAGGAGGTGTTTGATGAGTATAGGCACTTCCTCTCCAAGAATCATAGGTATCGACGATGATATGATGATTGACGTAACTGACATCGACGACGATGATGATATGGCCAATCCTTACAATGTTTAATCTGGATCATCGAATGATAATATAGACGATCAATACTCATATGAAGAAGATGATGAATACCATTGAAGTCTATGATCAAGTATGCATTACTAATAATAAATTATTAACTGTTTCTTCGCTAATTTACATTTTCCTATATGTTAAAATTAGAAACCTTTCTTGTTACTTAGTATGAATGAGAAAATACATTTACTTTTTTTGTACATAGATATTTTTTTGGGCTATATTGGGGAATTGAGAGTGATGAGAGGGGGGGGGGGGAGGGGCCATAAGAGCTTCCACCATCATGTGGTTGGCCCTGTTTAGTAGAGAATATTAAACGATTCTCGAAACAGAGAGAATCTTATAATTAAGGAAATGCAGTACAATTATCATGATACCCTAAATGGCATATTGCTTAATCATCAATATCATCTTCATCATGATCACCAGGATCATCATCATCATCATCATCATCATCATCATCATCATCATCTTCTTCATCATCGTCATCATCATCATCTTCATGATTGTGACCATCATCATCTTCATGATTGTGATCATCATCATCTTCATCATTTTTGTTGTCATCACCACTAACATCATCATCCCCATCTTGATCATCATCATCGTCATCATCATGATCATCGTAATCATCTTCGTCTTCATCATAATTCTCTTTGTCATCACCACCAACATCATCGTCCTCATCATCATCATCACCATCATCTTCATCATCATCATCACCATCATCTTCATCATCATCATCATCATCATCATCATCATCATCATCATCATCATCACATTCATCATGACCAACATCATCGTCATCATCATCATCATCATAATGACAAAAACACATTCTTCATCATCTTAGATAGACATTCTTCATCATTGTCTTCATCATCATCTTCTTCATCATCGTCATCATCATCATCTTCATGATGATGATCATCATCATCATCATATTCATCATTGTTGTTGTCATTACCACCAACCCTGTACTCATCATCATCATCATCATCCCCATCTTGATCATCATCATCGTCATCATCATGATCATGATCGAAATCATCTTTGTCTTCGTCATCATTGTCGTTGTCATCACAACCAACATAATCATCATCATCATCATCATCATCACCATAATATTCATCATCGTCTTCATCATCATTGTTGTTGTCATCACCACCAACATCATCATCATCATCATCATCATCGTTATCATCATCATCATCATCATCATCATCATCATCATCATCATAATGACAAAAAACACATTCTTCATCATCTTAGATAGACATTCTTCATCATCATCTTCATCAGCATCATCGTCATCATCTTCATGATCGTCATCATCATCATCATCTTCATCATTGTCGTTGTCATCACCACCAACCCTGTACTCACCGTCATCATCGTCCCAATCTTGATCATCATCCTCTTCATCATCATGATCATCGTAATCATCATCGTCTTCATCATCATTGTCGTTGTCATCACAACCAACATCATCGTCATCATCATCATCATCACCATCATCTTCATCATCGTCATCATCATCATCATCATCATCACATTCATCATGACCAACATCATCGTCATCATCATCATCATCGTCATCATCATCGTAATCATCATCATTGTCGTCATCATCATCGTGATCATCATCTTAATGACAAAAAAACACATTCTTCATCATCTTAGAAAGACATTCTTCATCATCATCTTCATCATCATCTTCTTCATCATCCTCATCATCATCATCTTCATGATCGTCATCATCATCATCATCTTCATCATTGTCGTTGTCATCACCACCAACCCTGTACTCATCATCATCATCGTCCCCATCTTGATCATCATCATCATGATCATCGTAATCATCTTTGTCTTCATCATCATTGGCGTTGTCATCACCACCAACATCATCGTCAACATCATCATCATCACCATCATCTTCATCATCGTCTTCATCATCATTGTCGTTGTCATCACCACCAACATCATCGCCATCATCATCATCATCATCATCATCTTCTTCATCATCGTCATCGTGCAACTTATGCCCACTTGGTAATTTGATTGACCACCTTGTAATTATGTGCTCATAAATGATAAATGATATTGGAAAGTCACTCCTTTCATAATTCATCTTTATGAGTGAGTGTGACGAAAGAGAGTGGCATAACTTATTCATGTGTTTTTAATCACTAGATAGTTCTTTATGAGGGAGTGTGACAAATGAGAGTGGCATAACTTATTCATGTGTTTTTAATCACTAGCTTAGTTTAATTCAACATCGTGTAATCTTTCTGCTAATAAATGACATTGGAAAATCACTCCTTCCACCTATAGTGAGTGTGACAAAAGGGAGTGATTAGATATTGCAAATGCATAACTTACTTAGATTTGTTTTTTAATCATTAAATATAGTTTAATTTAACATCTTGTATTCTCATGCTCATAAATAATATTGGGCATTCACTCTTTTATCATAGAGGTAAAAATAATAATCAAAGTTTGGATTAATTTGTTTAAGGATGGAGCGGTAGCAATAGTTGTCCTGATTTCTCAACCTTGGTTTATAAAATCATGCATCCTTCTTAATCATCTTTTATAAGGGTTTGAGGATTTCAATGAAGTCAAAGCCAGAGCACCTTATGAAATTGATCATCCCAAAGAATGATTACATCAATGCCTTGTTGTGTGGCAATGGGATAGAATGCTATAGGTTTTATTCTTTTTGAATATACCAATATCATGTATTTTGATATGATATGCCCAAGTAATTTTCCTTATGCAATAATGAAAATGGTTTTATTGGGATGTAGTGTGATCCCATATTTTCTACATCTATTAAAAATAGCTTTAATTTCAATATTGTCCATTTAGACAAGTACATTTTGATTTATAAGGCCTATGAAAGCTATATCCATTACACATGAATTGCTCCATTTGTTGTTGAAAGCAATTTTCGATCTATCTTCATTTGAGACAAGAACTTGATTAGATCCCAAAAATACATCCTAGAGTGAGCATTTCAGTGTTAAATTTTGAGCATTAATTCACAATACTCTAGGATCTTCACTGAGAGAATAACATATACAGTATATCAATGAATAACAATCACAATAAGCATGACAAGCATCACAAGAATCAAAAGCATGAGAGACAAGAGACACAGAGTTTTCGTGGGGAAAACCCTAAGGTGAAAAACCCCACAACTTCCTCAGACAAAGAGAGAGAAATGGCTCAACCAAAGTACAACCAAAATACACTGAGATAGTCTCCTAGTAGCAGATGATCCTCCTCCTCACTAGTGCGCCACTTTTTGAGTGAGAGAAGTGTGACTTTCTGAATGATCAAAATAGAGATCTCCCGATCTCTACTTATACTAACATGTTTTCCGAGTTACACTATGGGGGCCGACTTGTCTATCTAGATACATCCACAATATAATATATATTTCAGGGCCGACCACACACATGGTGGTCTAATAACCCATCGACAAGTACACACACTTGCGACACTTGTCAATCCACATGACGACACTTCCTTATAGAGGAATAACAAATCTCTTATAAGGGTACAATAAATATATATATGAAATACATTCTGAAGTTACATATACATCAACACTCCCTCTTAACTAGGAAGGTATTTCTCAACACAGTTCTGCTAGACAAATATTCTTCTCGAGATCATCGTCATCATCATCGTTACTGCTGTTGCTATCTCAACCAATCTCTGACTCTACTCGTCATAGGAAGCTCTACAAAGCCAGTCTTTTTTCATATTGGATGTAGGCCCACCACCTACAGGTCTTCATCATCACTGGCCATATTGTGGAATCCTCAGGACTTATTACATGCATCACAAAACCTGGTTGTAGCATCCTAGGCTATTATGAGCACACAGCTCTACCTGTCATGTCTCCCAGGAGCACATTACATGTGACCCATCAAAAAACCTGGCTGAAGCATCCCACGCTATTACGAGCACACAGCTCTACCTTTCGGATCTCCCAGGAGCACATTACATGTGATCTCACGACAAAACCTGGCTGAAACATATGAGGCCTTTTTCATCCTGTCCAGATCTCCTAGGAGCAAATTACATGTGGTCCACCACAAAACTTGGCTGAAGCATCTGAGGCCTTTTTCATCCTATCCAGATCTCCCAAGAGCAAATTACATGTGGTCATGGTAAAACCTGGCTGAAGCATCTGAGGCCTTTTTCATCCTGTCCAGATCTCCCAGGAGCAAATTACATGCCATAGGACAAAACCTTGCAAGAGCATCTCAGGATGTTACAAGTACACAACTCTGACCCGAAGATCTCCTAGGGAACAAATTACATGTCCTCCCAGAGCAATGTCTCGAAAGAGCATCCCAGGCTGTTATGGGTACGCAACTCCGACCTATAGGATCTCCCAGACATGCTCATCTGCACAACCTAATGCACGGCCACAAAGTATCATCTGATACTCACCATACATCATCCTGATGTACACATGATCATCCTGATCATCATCACTACAACATCCTGCTGCATGTCATCTGGAGAAGCTCGTCATCCACGATCACCCTGATCATACAATGCATCCATCTGATGCACACCAAGTATCTACCTGATACATATCATCATACACAGTGTATCCACCTGATACATAGATACATGATCCACACAATGTATCCATCAACATACATGATCTAACTGATCATACCTGATACATATCAATATACCTGATCTACCTGATCATACAATGTATCCACCTAATACATATACATATACATGGTCCAAGCATCCAACATGATGCATATACAAAATACATACAAATGATCCAACTGATCATATCCAGCATCCAACATGATGCGTACATACATATAAATGATCCAACTGATCATATCCAGCATCCAACATGATGCGTACATACATATACATATAAAAGATCCACCTGATCATACAAAGCAGAAACTAGAACATCATCCTGATGCTCATCATACAGTGCTTGCATCCACAGCCATGTGAAGGATCCTCCTTCCAACATGCTTGGAATGGCTTCATCAAATGTGTCCATCAATTCTTCCTCGAAGTGTCCTCGATCTAAAGAACACCAAACCTCTCCCTAAAGTACTTGAACTTCACCCTGGCCAGTGGCTTCATCAACACATCTGCAATTTGCTCATCCGTCGCAACATACAGGAGCTTCACAGCTCCTCTTTTCACCATATCCCTGATATAGTTGTTAGAACAGTAATCCACACTTAGTACCATAGTCCATAACCATAGTCAAATTTTTATTGCTCATGTGCTTAATTACACCATAGTTTGGACTAGGTGACTTTAGTTGGTCAAATATCCATTTTTGAGAGTGTTCACACCCACTTCCAAGCAAACCAGTTCACCCAGCCTCTTGTTTTGTCCACAAGTGTGCCCTCATTAATTGCTGGAGCACCCTCTCTCCTTGATTTTGGGAATTTTAGTTGACTAGGGGCGCTAGGGTGGATTTTGCCTAATTTTGGCTAGATTTGGAGTATTTATTGCTCCCTTGGTCCCCCCAAACTCCTCTACTTTCTCACCCACACCTGCCTTGGCCTCATTAATGACCCAGCATGCTTCAGCCACCTCCACACCAGAATTCGTGACTGTTTGGGATGATTGGGATTGAGTTGGACCCACCTAGGGGGGATTGAGGCCCATTTGGCAATTTTGACTTGTACACTCATCTTAAGCCATCTAATGCTCTTGAATTTCTCATGGATGTATTAAAAACCTGTTAATTTTCACATGTTAGATAGTCAGTTAATGAAAATATTCAGCTTACATTGTGTGTAAAATTATCTCCTTTTTCAAGTTTTTCCACTGTTTTTGCAAATTAGTTTGATTTTGTGAGGCTCTCCATAGCTCCTGGATCTTCTGTGATCAAAATAATCACATGGTATCAGAGCCATCATGGAGTTAGTGAGTTGCAGGTCAATATTGAGCATTGAACTGCATTCTAGAGAGGATTTCCAGATAAAAATTGAGTGTTTTTTGCAGGTGTTTCAGTAGTTTTCTCACCATTAACGCAGCAGTCATGGAAGAAAACCAAATGTTGCTCACACCCTTCAATTTGTTCGATTGGAATGCTGAGATGGTTATCAAGCTGAGATCTAAGGGTCTCTATAGAGTAACCATGGGCACAGAAGTGGAGCCAAATTCTGCTGTGGAGAAAGCAAAGTACTACAATCGACTTGATGAAGCTTATAGATTGCTATGCCTGAGCATTTCAAGGGAGCTCTTGTTTCATACAGATAGTTTGACAACCCCCAACGAAGTATGGGTGAAGCTAGAATCACTCTTTGGGAAAACTGATGAACTAAGAGGCCACCAGCTTGAAAATGAGCTCATTAGCTTGAGCCCAGCGCATTTTGAAACCATCCAAGAGTTCTTCACGAAGTTCAAGTCTCTAGTGCTTCAACTACAACAATGTGGAATTGTTAAGAAGGAGGAACAACTGATTCTGTCCATTCTTTCGAAACTAGGCCCAGAATTCTCTGTATTTGTTAGCACATTTCACTCAGCCAAAATGACCCTTCGAAATTGGCAAATGCCATCACTAGCTACCTTCATGGAGTGTCTCACTCAGGAGCAGGACAAACTAGTTCAGATGGGAACCATAAAATCTAAGGACCAAGCATTGGCAATGGGTGTTTCAAATGCCAACAAAGGCAAGTAGAAAGCCAAGAATTTGAAGCAGCAAGAGAAGAGGAAGTTTGACAAGACCAAGTCTGCAGATGGGGGTTCGAATCTATCAAAGGAGAAGGACAAGAAGGGAAAGGAAAAGACTAAATGCACCTATTGTCATAGGGGATGGCATCCAGAGAGCTCATGCATGAAGAAAACCATTGATTCAATGGCACAGCTGCTGGAGAAGAACAACATCCCAGTCCCTAAGGGCGCAAGGAAGAAAGAGAGCACCTCAAATCCTGACAATAAGGAGAAGTGTCATGCTTTGGTAGCAGGTATTTCTAATCCCTCATCCTTTATCATTGATTCAGGAGCTTCCAGACATATGGTTTCATCCATAGAACTCTTCTCCTCTATGCATTCAAATGGTGTTCCAACAGTTCGAATGGGAGATGATTCTGAAATCCAGACCAAGGGGATTTACAGGATTGACATGGAGCATGGCTATTTCAGTGATGTGATCTATGTACCTTCATTGGCTGCAAATTTGCTATCATTTTATCAAATGACCCATACAGGAGAATCCAAGAGAGTAACATTTACTCCATATTTGGTAGAAATCTAAGAAATTTCTTCAAATCAAGTTGTGGTTGTAGGGTATGCTGATCATGACAAGAGAATGTACAAATTCTCCAATTTCATTCCACACTCTAGTGACCATGCTCTTGTCTCTCATGCCAACGAGACCTCAAAGTTGTGGCATGAAATATTTGGCCACATGAACTACAAATATCTCCAGACACTGTACAAGGACGAGATGGTGGAAGGGCTTCTAGAAATCAGATATTCAAATGGTGCATGCATTGGGTGTGGAGTTGGAAAGCATCCTGAGCGCAGCTATGAGAAGGGAATGGCAAGGAGAGCCACTCAACCACTTGGATTGGTACATTCAGACCTCATTGGTCCTCTTCCCACTCCATCATGAGGTGGATCAAGGTATGTACTTACATTCATAGATGACTACTCTCGATTCTGCTGGGTTTACTTCCTTAAATTGAAGTCAGAAGTGTTTGAGAAATTGAAGATTTGGAAGGCCTTAGTGGAGAATCATAGTGGTCATAAGATAAAGATCCTTAGGACTGATAATGGAAAGGAGTATGTGAATAATAACATTCAGCATCTTTGTGAGGAATGTGGCATCCAAATGCAACATTCAATCCCCTACACACCTCAGCAAAATGGTGTGGCAGAGAGGAAAAATAGATCTCTCAAAGAGATGGCCACTTGCATGATTGAATCTAGGGATCTAAGCCCTAAGCTATGCACTGAAGCCATCAATTGTGCTGCTCATATTCAGAACAGAGCCTTTCACAAATCAGTCAAAGGAAAACCCCCTTATGAGGCATGGTTTGGCCAAAAACCAAATGTGTCAAATTTCAGGATTTTTGGGTCTAGAGCATGGGCTCGAATTCCATCAGAAAAGAGGAAGGCTTTGGAGCCACAGAGCAGAGAATGTATCATGGTTGGATATGGTGAGGACACAAAGGGCTACAAGCTCTTTGACACATCCACACTCAAAACTTTCATTGAGAGAAGTGTGCAATTCGAAGAAGAACCAATTCAAGATTTTGAGCTTGCACCGGGGGAAAGCTCTTCTCCTCCACACCTTAATGAAATTAGTGATGATTCCACTTCTTATTTTTCTGATATTGCTGAATATGACGTGGTTGAAGATGACATTTCTGTACATGAGTCACCATCAAGGTCCAAGTGGGCTGAAAAAAATCATACAAGCTGTAGGTGAATTGGCAGGCAATCCCCAAGAGCCTAGGAAGACTAGATCTCAAACAATCAATGCTTCCTTTGCAAATGAAAGTGAACTTGCTGATCACTATTATATTATGATTGGATCTTATCCAACATCATATCAGGAAGCTCATCATGATCCAAGGTGGAGAGCATCAATGCAAGAAGAATTCCAATCTCTCCAAGAGAACAAAACATGGGATTTGGTGCCTCTTCCTCCCAAGAGGAAACTTGTGCAATGTAAGTGGATTTTTCAAACCAAAGCTGTTGCTTATGGTTCTAATATGAAGTAAAAGGCTAGGTTAGTGGCTAAGGGCTACTCACAAATCCATGGTGTGGATTATACAGAGACCTTTGCACCAGTTTCAAAGATGGACTCAATTAGACTAGCTCTAGCCATGGCAGCTAGTAAGGGTTGGGAAGTTCACCACATGGATGTTAAAAGTGCATTCTTGCATGGTGAGCTACAGGAAGAGATATATATGCAGCAACCTGAAGGATTCCAAGAGGATCCCACACTTGTATGCAGGTTGAAGAAGTCACTCTATGGACTCAAGCAAGCCCCCAGGGCTTGGTATGCGAAAATGGATGCTTTTTTGCTCTCAATTGGTTTCTGTCGATGCAAGTCTGATACAAATGTTTATTTGCAGAAATGTGATGATAATTTGCAGGTCATTGTACTGTATGTTGATGATCTTCTAATTACAGGGAGCTGCAACAAACAAATTGGCTCAATTAAAGCTTCCTTGCACAGTGAATTTGCCATGAGCGACCTAGGATTGCTAAGGCAATTTTTGGGTTTGGAAATTGAGCAATCTGAGAGAGGTATATTGCTAAGTCAACCTAAGTATGATTTAGACCTGCTATTCAAGTTTAAAATGGCTGAATGTAAGGAAGCCAAGTGCCCATTCCTTTCAGGCATAAAACTAGGTGAATTTGAAGACTCTCCATTGGTGGATTGCACACTCTACAGGAAGCTAGTCGGAAGTTTGTTGTACCTTACACATACAAGAACTGATTTGTCTCATGTTGTAAGTACTGTAGCAAGGAATATCCAGCAGCCACATGAGATCCATTGGAAGGAATCCAAAAGGATCCTTCAATATGTCCAAGGAACAAAGAGCTTTGGGGTACACTATGCAGCTGGTTCTTCACTACACCTAGCTGGATTTTCTGATTCCGATTGGGCTGGAGATCCCATCGATAGAAAGTCCACTTCAGGTTTTGTGTTTATGTTTGTTGAAGGTCCCATTTTCTGGTCAAGTAAGAAACAGCATACCATTTCTCTTTCATCAGCAGAGGCCGAGTACAGGGCAGCAGTGAACGCAGCCACACAGTGTGTTTGGTTGCAAGGCATTCTTCGGGAGTTTGGTGTTGCTATTGATTCTCCAACCAATATTTGGGTGGATAATCAAAGTGCCATCAAGATATCTACTGATCCAGTACAGAGGCAAAGAACAAAGCACATTGAAATCCATATGCACTACATTCGGGGCTTGGTGCATGACAGGGTGATTTCATTGCAGTATTGCCCATCCACCGAGCAAACTGCAGATATTTTCACCAAGTGCTTTACTGAGAAGACCTTCACTCACTTGAGAGATTCGCTTGGAGTGAGTGATGGATGGTGATTTCTGCAATTTAATTGCAGGTTCAGCCCCATGTCCATTTTAGAGGGAATTTTTTATCCCATGTGGTTTTACTTCTTGTCCTCAATTCATATGGACAAATAAAAATTTCTGTTTGTAATGACGTGACTTGAGCCTTTGTTGCCAAGGCCTCCCACTTATCTTTCATGAGTTGTACTAAGTTCTGGTTAAGGGGGGGTATTAGAATAGTAATACACACTTAGTACCATAGTCCATAACCATAGTCAAATTTTTATTGCTGATGTGCTTAATTACACCATAGTTTGGACTAGGTGACTTTAGTTGGTCAAATATCCATTTTTTAGAGTGTTCACACCAACTTCCAAGCAAACCAGTTCACCCAGCCTCCTATTTTGTCCACAAGTGCACCCTCATTAATTGTTGGAGTGCCCTCTCTCCTTGATTTGGGGAATTTCAATTGACTAGGGGTGCTAGGGTGGATTTTGCCCAATTTTGGCTAGATTTGGAGCATTTATTGCTCCCTTGGTCCCCCCAAACTCCTCTACTTGATCACCCACGCCTACCTTGGCATCATTAATGACCCAGCATGCTTCAGCCACCTCCACACCAGAATTCGTGACTGTTTGGGATGATTGGGATTGACTTGGACCCACCTAGGGGGGATTGAGGCCCATTTGGCAATTTTGACTTGTACACTCATCTTGAGCCATCTAATGCTATTGAATTTCTCATGGATGTAATAAAAACCTGTTACTAACATTTTCACATGTTAGACATTCAGTTAATGAAAATATTCAGCTTACATTGTGTGTAATATTATCTCCTTTTTCAAGTTTCTCCACGGTTTTTGCAAATTAATTCGATTTTGTGAGGTTCTCCATAGCTCCTAGATATTCTGTGACCAAAATACTCACAATAGTGATATTTTATCTCTATGTGTTTAGACCTGTCATGAAACACTGGGTTCTCAGTAAGCGTTACACAACTCTAGTTATCGCAGAAGATACCAGTAGCATCCAATGGGAGATCAAATAACTCAGACAGTAGATTCCGTAGCCATACTACCTCACAACTAGCTGAACAGGATGCAACATACTCTGCCTCAGCTATACTCAGTGCTACATGGGATTGCTTCCTGCTAAACCAAGAGATCACACTTGATCCCATACTTAAGAAGCATCGAGATGTGCTCTTACTATCATCACTTTCTGCCTTAGCCTTCTTCTTGGGTGGTTCATCATCCTCAGCAGCATGAGCATGAAACCTTCTTTTGCTTCCCTTCTTCTTCTTGTTGAAGTTGTTGTTGTCCTTCTTGTCCTTGGGTCAATTTATGGCAATATTTCCTTTCTCATTATAGGTGAAGCATATTCTTCTTTCTTTGAAGTGATGTGAAGATTTCATGGAGTGAGATGGCTCTCTCTTGGACTTCCCTTTCTTGGTGTGAGCTGTGAGAGCCTGATCTTCATTCCCCATCTTTTCTTCTCGTGCCACAAGCCTTGCTTCTTCTTGTGAGCATTCTTCCCGTAGTCTACTGAAGAAAATCAACTTCTTTCTTGCACAGATTCCTTGAATGACTCTCATTCCTTGTGAGCATTCTTCCCGTAGTCTACTGAAGAAAATCAACTTCTTTATGGCAATATGTCCTTTCTCATTATAGGTGAAGCATATTCTTCTTTCTTTGAAGTGATGTGAAGATTTCATGGAGTGAGATGGCTCTCTCTTGGACTTCCCTTTCTTGGTGTGAGCTGTGAGAGCTTGATCTTCATTCCCCATCTTTTCTTCTCATGCCACAAACCTTGCTTCTTCTTGTGAGCATTCTTCCCGTAGTCTACTGAAGAAAATCATCTTCTTTCTTGCACAGATTACCTAGGAGTCCCATGACCTAGGTAAGCCATTCAGAGTGGTCATGACAACTTCACCATTCTCCACCATTTCATCCACTGCTTCTAGTTGTTCCTTGATCTGGGAGACCCTTGAAAAATAAGATTGAATGGTTTCTCCATTCTGAAACTTTACTCCTTTCAATTGGTTCTGCAGGGTCATCCTTCGATTTATGTTCTTCCCTTCAAATAGCTTGGTCAAAGAGTCAAACATCTCTTTGGGTGTCTTTAGAGAAGACACATGGGGTATGAGATGGTCTTTGATAGAATCAACAATGATTCTCTTTTCCTTGGCAAAGTTCTTCTTATGCAATACTTTAGCCTCTTCATCCTCTGGGATAGGGATGTCTTCTTTTATATATGAGTCCAACTCAGTCTCTTCCAGGATTAACCCAATCCTATACTTCCAAGCTCGAAAGTTATCATCCCCTTCAAGCTTATCCTCAAGCTTGGTGTGGTGAGACATTTTAAAGAGTATTTCAAATGGAAATAGAAAAGATTTAGGTCTTACCACTTGAAATGCTGAAAACTGGATCTGGTCCCGAATTAGGGTTTGTCGAAAAAAACCTAAAAATTATAAATATGAATTTCAACTTGAAAGGATAGAAAGATGCACCTTGATAAGCTGATCAACCTGGTGCATTCAAAATTTGAGATCAGCAAAGTTTTACCCTTCATATATGACTTTTTGTCCTCCCGGGTTCACTAGGGAGAGCCCTGAATTAGGGTTTGAGTTTCCCAGAGATCTACCCAGCCAAAAATCTCGATCTAAATCCCTAAACTTTGATTTTTGCAAGGAGCCTCCAGCTATGTCTTCAGATTTCAGAATTTCCTATTTTTGTGGAAACCCTAATTTTTAGGGCCAAATATGACAATGCTCATAATTGAATTCTGATTGGACAGATGGATTCTCCTTGATGAGTAGAGTCAATATACTATATTTCTTTTCCAAAATCTATGGAGAGAAACCCAATAAACAAGAAACTCAAGTTTCTGTCACTGCAAAATGTCTTCTTCTCAGGTTAGCTCTAATACCATGTTAAATTTTGAGCATTAATTCACAATACTCTAGGATCTTCACTGAGAGAATAACATATACAGTATATCAATGCATAACAATCACAATAAGCATGACAAGCATCACAAGAATCAAAAGCATGAGAGACAAGAGACACAGAGTTTCCGTGGGGAAAACCCTAAGGTGAAAAACCCCACAACTTCCTCAGAGATAGAGAGAGCAATGGCTCAACCAAAGTACAACCAAAATACACTGAGATAGTCTCCTAGTAGCAAATGATCCTCCTCCTCACTAGTGTGCCACTTTCTAAGTGAGAGAAGTGTGACTTTCTGAATGATCAAAATAGAGATCTCCCGATCTCTATTTTTACTAACCCGTTTGCCCAGTTACACTATGGGGCTAACTTGGCTATCTAGATACATCCACAATATAATATATATTTCAAGGCCGGCCCCACACATGGTGGTCGAATAACCTATCAGCAAGTACACACACTTGCGACACTTGTCAATCCACATGACGACACTTCCTTATAGAGGAATAACACATCTCTTATAAGGGTACAATAAATATATATATGAAATACATAGATGAAATACATTCTAAAGTTACATATACATCAACATTCATATCTCATTACAAGTTTCAAAATTGAATCCATAGGTGGAACTCGATAATTATATTTCTCTTATGCTTACTTAAGGTTTCTAAAATTGACGCAAGGCCTATTCTCACCACTCTTGTTCCTTAACATGTACAAGGTTTTGAATTCATGGCTAATGGTGCATTGGAAACATAATGTTTGCATCTATCAACTTCTTCAACTGATCCTTTTGCATCAACGGTTCTAATGATGGATGAACCTTTCACATCTTTTATTGAAAGGGATTAGTTGTTTTCTTCACTGGTATCACGTATTGAATAATTATTGTGTCATACACCTTCAAGTCCTGGTATGTCTAAGAAAATACATCTCTATACAAGTAAAATAGCTTGATATAAGATCTTCTTTTAACCTCTAAACAAAAATAACCTACATTGATTATATTTCAATCCTCTTGTGGTTAAATTTTTAATTATTTGTGTTATTTTTTGTATTATTTGTTGTATTTTTTTGAATTTAATATATAAATATTATATTAAAAAAGATAACTATATATATATATATATATTGTATTGAATAAAAAAATTACAAAAACTAAATCAAATAATAAAAAAAATAACAAAAAACAAACATTACATAATAAAAAAACAAAATATAATAATTATATAAAAAAATCACTATATAATAGACATATATGAAAAAATAAAAAGTACATTGCAAATTAAAAACTTACCTCTCGCGATGTGTGCTGCCGATACCTCCCGCGACAGGTTTTTCCCTAAACACTTTCTGCTACCTCCCCGCATGACCGTTCTTCTGCGGACCATGTCTGCTACCTCCCGCGGTGACCTTTCTGTGACCTTTGTTGAGCTGTGAGAAGAGGATATTCACCCTGCGCATGCAAATTTTGATTGTGGTTCCCTGCATTTGAGTCTGGTACTGAGCTGCTAGCAAATGATATTTAGCCTGTTCGTGGAAATTAGGATTGTGACCGTGCATTTGAGACTGAGCCAGAGTGGAGCAACTCCGAGAAGAAGCAATGGCGCCTCCCAAATCGGTGAGTACGATGCCCTAATTTTTATGGGGTCTAATCTAGAGTTTAAATCTCTAATTTGGTATTGTAATTTTTTTTTCTTGTGTGTGAATCAGAACCCCCGTGATGGCACTTATGTGGCTATACCCTTCTATTATGATCTCCTCCATTGAATGCAAAACTTACCCTTTGAGAAAGGTCCAAAGAGCTCACAAGATTAGGCACCCTCACCTCTTTGTCATTTCCCATGGAAGCTATTATGCTCCTCATCAGCCAGAAAGATGGTTGAAAATGTAGATGCTACAAATTTGGAAGCAGGACTGACAATTCATTTTTCCTAGTTCGAACCTATTTCATTAATGAAATCGTAGTATTAATGCTGAAACTATGGCTCTATTGATGAATTAATGTTTCTCCATTATTCATGTGGATTATGTCTTTTCCCTGAGTGTTTGAGACAAATAGGATCAACAAAAATGTTTCATTAGGTGGTCCCCGGTTGTTCTATGTAGATTGAAAATGTGCAGAGATTATCATTGTTAGCCTGTGCAGAGATGGTAAAGCATCAGTGACAGAAACCCTTCTTTTAAGTTACCTTGAGTTTAACTCCATAATAGGTGCTAAGACTTTACATTTGACAGATAAGATTTTGGTGATAACAACACCCATAGCTTCAATGCCATAGTATTTTTGACTTATGGGAAATTTACTACATATAGCTAGCTATTTAAGTTTATGTAGGTTGACTTATCCACATGCTGGTATGTTTTTGTTTAGCCTAATATACCATCAAATGTTTATGTTTAGCCTAATATATCATCAAATTATTTTGTGTTAAGACTTTCTAAGTTTGTTATAAATAAATTTGACTTCTTCTTATAATACAACAAATAACAATGTACACTTTTTTATTGTTATTTTCTTTGTTATGTCAAACTCATATATGATACTCTGTGCAAATTCTAAGCTTCACATATTGGTCATGCACATTGTGTTCACATGTTTTATGTTGTAGAGTTGGCATCTGGGGTTTGTGTGTGAAGGAGGAGACACAAGTTCAAAATGATTAGCTTGTGTTTACAAAATTTCTACATTTGTCGTTTTTCACAGTAAATAAACTTTGCATTTTGCATGTAAAAGAAATTTGTATTTTTAGGATTTTGGCATTTTTATTTCAATTGATTGTATTTTAGAAGTTATTGGCATAGGTTTTGTCATAAATTCTTATTGGAGTCTCCATGTTTTGTCTTGTTTGAACTGTGGTGAAGATCATTCTGCTCTCTTTCTAATAAGAGGTTGCATGTCACCCTAATCATCTTAATTTACTTCTTTGAGATTGTTGTTTTTCTCATGGCATTAATAAATATTTGTTGATTTCTCACTTGTACATGGGTAGATATCATGGCCTTGTTAGCCAATACTCATATGGAAACTTGGATAGTAGCACTCCTATTCTATGCCAAAGGACCCCTCTCTCATCTTTGGAATGAAGTAAATAGGAGGAGATCTAGCCCAGGGATAGCTGGAAGGCCAAGTGTCCCCAACCCTTTAGCTTCCTCTTTGTGTTTTCTTTCTTTCATACATATAAGGAGGAATTTTTCCTTTTATATTATTTAATACATGAGAGAAATGTTTTCCTACATGTGACTTCTATTCAACAAGTGAATGAGATAAATATCTCATTCTAACATTGGAGTGTTTTCTTTATGCAAGGATAGACACCATTAGCAATGACATTCCTCTTTGTCTTTTCTCCTTTTCATACATTTAAGGAGAAATTTTTCCTTTTATATTACTTAATACATGACATAAATGTTTTCCTACATGTCACTTATATTCAACGAGTGAATGAGATAAATATCTCATTCTAACATTGGAGTGTTTTCTTTATGCAAGGCTAGACACCATTAGCAATGACATGGGGTCCTTCATGCCACCACTATATCTTTTTACTTATTCTTAACTCAACATAGCCTTTCCAATCTTTGTTGAGTCTGCTCCTGAAGCCATTGTTATTGGGATCCAATTTCAAATCAAACTTCCCCATTGGGAGCTTTGTGGTTCCCAAAAGTTTCCAAGGATAGATGAGGGAACTTGCTTTTAGTATGGTTCTTCTCCTATAATTTCACTTTTCTTAGAGTCTATCCCTTGAGGCCAATTTTCTATAGTTCTTTTCATTCTCTACAGGTGCAGGTAGAACCAAACAAGTATTTGTCTGATTTGTCTTCCTCGAGCGAGGGGATTTTAGGAAGGCTGGAGGAAAGTGAGACATCCAGTAGGTCTAGAAGAATTGTATCAACTAGATGTCAAAAAACCAAAAGAAGATTCCATAGACGCAATGAATTTTTTCACGGTCAAGGGGGGGCATGTTGCTATGGTGATGAGACAAAAGACGATGAAGAGGTGCCCTTGAGGTACAGACATTTAGTGAAGCAATGGGTACCAAAGGATCTTCCTCCTCCGAACACTGATTTTTGTGTGAACCGGAGGAGATATCGAATTGCACCGTCGTTGATACATGGTTTCGGGTTGTTTTCCATGGATTGCATCTTGGTCGGTTACGGGACATGTCAAGAATTGATGGAGTATGTTGGACCCACATACAACTACAATGATTTGATGCGCCCTGTCCGATATACAAAACGTATGCATAGCTATGGATTGTCAACAAACTATTTACAATTGAAAGACAAAAATCAAAATAAAGGAGGAATTTTATACATGGACGGAAGGCCAAAGGCCACAAGGAATATTGCGGGGTCTATAAACAGTACACAACCATGGTCTACAATTAAACAACCAAACTGCGAATTTGAGGGGTGTGAAGGAAACTGTGTTTTTGTAGTTGCTATTAAAACAATATCTGTAGGGGACGAGTTGCTTATTAATTACCCTATCAACTGAGTAGATACAAACAAGGTTACTATATAACATTTTACCCAACATTTTACTAATAAATTAAACATCATAAGGATTTTTTGTTAGTTTATTTCATTTAAATTTCCCATATTTATTTCGCAGGCTAGTGATTGGGATAAATCCCTACCAACAAATGGTCGGAGGAGAACTTCTTCCTCGACGGAGCAGGTATACATCTTTCTAATAGTACAAATATAATAAGAGAAAAGAGTTTTTATTTGCTTTTTTTTTCATTATTAATAACTTGGTTTGTTTTATATAATGAAATTTATGTTTGATGCAGCACGTTGATCAGGAAATACACCCGTCGAATGTTGATCAGACGACAACACCCTCGGGGCAACAGGTAGACCCGATTTGAATTGTACAATTAAAAAATGTCAAAATGTCTTAGCATTATATTAATGTTTCAATGAATATTTTGGTTTTGTTTACGTAATTTTTCAGTCTATGTTTTTGATGCAGGCTGGTTCCGTAAGGTCGGCCACACTAGGGTCCACGCAACGGGTATACATCTTTGTAATATTAAAAATATAATATGAATAATAATTTTTTTGATGTGTTTTCTCATGAATACTTTTGGAATCATTTAAGTGACTTTCACTATGTTTTTTTATTGGGGTGTTGTTAGTGGAAGCTCCCAGATATTAGCAGATCGGGGCAAGTCACCTATGACCATTGATCCAATGAGTTGATCGCGATCCTCGAGGTCGCAGGTATAATTCATTTCAATTGTACCAATATAATACGTAGCGTAATGTTAATTTTTGTTATGTATTTTTCATGTGATATATTGGTTTCGTTGTGATAATGTAAACCGTGTTGTAATTTTACGAATCTATCATGATAGATGTGTTATATACGTTAATATAAAATTTGGAATCTATCAGTAGAGAACTCAGTAGTGCTTTATATATGTTTGTTGCAGCCCAGTACTGAATCACAGTATGAATCAGCATCGCAAGATTTTTCGTTAGACCCTGGAGTGGCAGAGGTGCTTTACGATTGCGAAAAAATTGGTGAAGACGCACACCCACTAAATATGGCAGAGAAATTGTTGAATAGATATACTACGGAAATCCTTTCTCTAGTAATCTAGGTTCCGCAGACAAGCACAATTAAAGAAAGGATTGCATTGTTGGAACATAGATCTAATAACTTGCGAGTAAGTTGAGGAATCTTGAATCATAGAATAATTGATTTAAATATTTATAATGTTCTCTTTTATATGATAGTATTGAACGTATAAGATGTGGTGTGTATTTATAGAATTATCAAGGACCACACTATATTGGTGAAGGTGGTGTTGGCCCCAGTGAGGCTCATGGAGAGACTTCGCATCACGACCAAACGACTCCACATAGTTTGAATCCTTTGCCATTATTGTTGAGTGAACAGTCGGAAACACGTTCTAAAACACCACAGACCCCCGCTGTGAGCACAACAGCGACTACTGACCAACACACAACGGATCCTCCACAAGAAGGGGTCGACACCAAGTCCCCTATCAATTTTGATGTTGAACAAGCTACTTTTCCAGGATCTTCTCATGTCAAAAGCACGGGAACACTGGAGACAACATTTTTGGTAGACGAATATCTCGTCCCAATAAAGATACCGACAATCCCAGGTAATTAATCATAGTTGATCAGGTTAATTGGTGTTTATAATTTCATTGTAATATACCGATAACACGTTTTATCAACTATTTATGATCAGGGCATGATCATTGTGCAAGAAACAATGTTTTCTATAAAAATATGAATGAATTTTTCTTGGAGATCTTCGGGCCCACCATTCGATCAAGGTGGGATAGACAACCGAAACATTTAAAAGATGAACTCACTAATCGGTTGGTTAGCCTATTCGGGGAGAAAACCTTCAGTCAGCCAATGTCTTGAAAAAGGCTTGTCAACATGTGAAGGTTGTCTGAGATGAATATAGGACACACCTCGAAAGAAACCATAGGTATGAGCACCCACCAATGATTCTAGCAATGGAGTGGAGAGCTCTAGTGGAAGATGGAAAGGAGAAGGCTGTTAGAAGAGAAGGCAAGCTAACACCAGGCACAAGGAGGTATGCAATACTTTCCGCAATGTAATTCTAAACCTTATTATCCTTGATTTCGAACTTGGAACATCTAACGTATTTCAACACTTGCATAGGCTACCAGACACATCAAAGGCCACAAAGGAAAGACTAGAAAAAGTAGGTTAGCACAAGCTTGGCCCTGGTGGTTATTCGAATTTGGCGGCACGGTTTGTAAGTTTCGAGAAACCAACAATGAATACAAATAATAAATTGAAAATTATTTTTCGTTTTATTGCACCGTAAAATGTTAATTAACGACGACAAGCAAATATGTAGGCCGATCGATTCAATGAAGTACCCACAGAGGAAGACATGAAGCTTGGCTTCCAGGAAGGCTTTAGAGCTGTTGTTGAACATAGAAGAATCTTATCTGGGTAGACACAGTCTTGTGGTACCAATCCATCCAGTGCACAGGTATATAGAATCTATATAGTTTAATGAAGATTTGTCGCTTGTGGAATATTTTCGTTCCAAATACTTGATGTAAAATATTGACTCGGTTTTTAACACGAAAGTAATGATCCCATTAGTGTCGAGGAGGGACAACAAAAAATTGATGATCAAGCTTCAAATCCCGGTAATGAATTTATTCATATGCTACAATTTTATGTATAGCATTGCAAATGGTGACCATTAATTGTAGTTCACCGTATTTCAACTACAAAGCATGTAGAGGGTGAAACTGTACAGGTTGAGACTAGACAAGAACATTAACAACATGATTTGGTCACACCTGGTAAAAAAACACCTTCGTAATGAATTGTTTTAAATGAAAAACTTGTCATTACAATAGAAAAATATAACGATGTAACATTTTCACATCGTTGCAGCAAATCCGAACCCCTTCCAGCAAAATCTAGGTCTAGATCAACAACAATCAGCTAGGATATTGCAAACATCACCAAAAGCACCTGCTAAAGAACCAAGAATTGGAAGAAAAAGTCTAGATGATGTAGATGGTCCTCTCAAAGATTATATACCACTGAAGAGAAGAAAAAATTATAAAAAGAAGGATGAGAAAAGCACCAACTCAATATTTTCGATAACAATATATCATCCACTATCTTTGGTCTAATGAATGAATGAATGGTTTAAGGAATGTTCTAATGTTTTAATGATTCAATGTAGTAAACTGTTACCTTCATTGAATTTCAACTTTTATTGAATGAATGTGTTGACTGAATGATTAATGAATGGTGTATTGAATGTTATCTTTTATTGAATGAATGTGTTGATCGAATGAAACGATGGTTTAGTGAATGTTAGCATTTATTGAATGAATAATGGATGAAATTTCATGATGAAATATGGATGAATTTGCACATATTTGTTTTTTTCAAGCAAATGCATTGGGTATGGGGAATTGAGAGTGATGTGAGGGGGGGGGGGCATAAGAGCTTCCACCTTCACGTGGTTGGCCTTGTTCAGTAGAGAATATCAAATTATTCTCGAAACAGAGAGGAGCTTAATGAATATTTTGACAACGGTGATGATTCAGTGTATATTTACGTTTCCCTTCAGCTACAATATGGCAAACTCATAGTACACTCTCAAGATTTCTTTGACCGTCAGCTTTGTCAGACAAACCTTAATAGTGAACTATAAGTTTTTCATTTGCAGTCGAAGGGAAACGTAATACCATCAATCGTCAACCGTTGCCAGGATGAAACTAAAGACCGTGGAAACTCATTGTATGGCGGAAATTCATTGAAAGGTTTAATGAATTTTCTAATGTTTTAATGATTCAGTGTAGTCAACTGTTACCTTTTTTGAATTTCAGCTTTTATTGAATGAATGTGTTGACTGAATGATTAATGAATGGTTTATTGAATGTTATCGTTTATTGAATGAATGTGTGTATTGATAGAAACAATGGTTTAGTGAATGTTAGCATTTATTGAATGAATAATGGATGAAAGTTCATGATAAAATATGGATGAATTTGCACATATTTGTTTCTTTCAAGTGCATGCATTGGGTATGGGGAATTGAGAGTGATGTGAGGAGGGGGGGAGGCATAAGAGCTTCCACCTTCACGTGGTTGGCCCTGTTCAATAGAGAATATGAAATTATTCTCGAAACAGAGAGGAGCTCAATGAATATTCTGACAACGGTGACGATTCATTGTATATTTACATTTCCCTTAAGCTGCAATACGGCAAACTCATAGTTCACTATCAAGATTTCTTTGACCGTCAGCTTTGTCAGACAAACCTTAATAGTGAACTATGAGTTTGTCATTTGCAGTCGAAGGGAAATGTAATACCATGAATCGTCAATCGTTGACAGGATGAAACTAAAAACCGTAGAAACTCATTGGATGGTGGAATCATTGAATGGTTTAATGAATTTTCTAATGTTTTAATGATTCAGTGTAGTAAACTGTTACCTTTATTGAATTTCAGCTTTTATTGAATGAATGTGTTGACTGAATGATTAATGAATGGTTTATTGAATGCTATCTTTTATTGAATGAATGTGTATATCGACAGAAACAATGGTTTAGTGAATGTTAGCATTTATTGAATGAATAATGGATGAAAGTTCAAGATAAAATATGGATGAATTTGCACATTTTTTTTTTTTGAGTGCATGCATTGGGTATGGGGAATTGAGAGTGATGTGAGGGGGGGGGAGCATAAGAGCTTCCACCTTCACGTGGTTGGCCCTGTTCAGTAGAGAATATGAAATTATTCTCGAAATAGAGAGGAGCTCAATGAATATTCTGACAATGGTGACGATTCATTCTATATTTACGTTTCCCTTAAGCTGCAATATAGCAAACTCATAGTTCACTATCAAGATTTCTTTGCCCGTCAGCTTTGTCAGACAAACCTTAATAGTCAACTATGAGTTTGTCATTTGCAGTCGAAGGAAAACGTAATATCATGAATCGTCAACCGTTGCCAGGATGAAACTGAAGACCGTGGAAACTCATTGGATGGCGGAAATTCATTGAATGGTTTAATGAATTTTCTAATGTTTTAATGATTCAGTGTAGTCAACTGTTACCTTTATTGAATTTCATATTTTATTGAATGAATGTGTTGACTGAATGATCATTAATGAATGGTTTATTGAATGTTATCTTTTATTGAATGAATGTGTGTATCGACAGAAACAATGGTTTAGTGAATGTTAGCATTTATTGAATGAATAATGGATGAAAGTTCATGATAAAATATGGATGAATTTGCACATATTTGTTTTTTTCGAGTTCATGCATTGGGTATGGGGAATTGAGAGTGATGTGAGGGGGGGAGGGGCCATAAGAGCTTCCACCTTCATGTGGTTGCCCATGTTCAGTAGAGAATATGAAATTATTCTCGAAACAAAGAGGAGCTCAATGAATGGCTACGATGCTAGCTTTCTACAACCCAAAACCTTAACTCCATGCAATCTCAAAATTAATGACTACCAACAACCTACTAGTTCTTATTTAATAAAAATGAGTCTTTTACATTAAGTAACTACCCATTAACTATCTAATGAGCCTTATTCAAAGAATATGATCTCATACATGAATATACAAAGTCCTCAGTATACCAAATTAGAGAAGTTAGGTAAGAGTACCTTGATAGAATGGAAGCACACAACCATATCTTTGTGACGAATATGCCACAATGTTACATAACTTCCTAGTCCTTTTATTATGCTACGTGGAAAGCCTATAGTCCATAAAGTAAGTTCCATAGACACTAGCACTTGAGACTTAGAATACAGTCTTTTGTGCCACCTTAATAGGAACCCACTAACCTGTAGGTCCACTTGAATAATGATTGACTCCGCCGCTTAATACAATGACTCTAATAGAATGGCTTTATTACAACGGCTCTATTCCCTTAGGCTACTCCGTTGCTAATACAATGGGAAGAGCACCGCTGCTAATAAAATGGGAAGAGCATAATGGGGTTCTCAGTTATATATATATATATATGTATTTATTCTACATATTTCCACAATAGAGATAGAATATATTGATTTCCTGCAGTATGAAAAAATTTATTTGAAAAATGCTATTTTTTTTTTAAATGTAATGGGTGGTCACTTAACCAATGACCCAATCCGATGACTGTACGGTAATAGCCGATGGTTTTGCAATAGTACCAATGGCTCGGAACGTCAATTCCCTTCTTTTTTGTATGGCATACACGTCACTTTACCGACGACCGTACGGTAATAGCCAACGGTTTTGCAATACGACCGACGGCTTGGAATGTCGGATTCCATTTTTTTGTATGGCATACCCGTCACTTAACCGACGGACCAATCCGACAACCGTACAGTAATAGCTAATGGTTTTGCAATACGACCGACGGCTCGGAATGTCGGATTTCATTTTTTTTATGGCATACCAGTCACTTAACCGATCACTAAACCGACGCATAATCAATGGCGAAAGATGGTAATCCGACTACCTGTGAAGTTTGAGGAAGTCGCTTAATCGACGTGTTCTCTAGTCGAATATCCGACGTCTTGAACTACATCGGATTTTAGCCGATATCCCACCGACGATAAAAAAAGACTGGAATTTTCAAATAGTCAACCATAGGTTGTAGCAAATTTGACTTTTTAGCCATCGAATTTTGGGTCAAAAAGACTTAGTGTTCCCATGGAACATAATACATATATTGGCCTGGATTGCTTCCTTGATAGGCAATCTAGAGGAAAAAAAATTTATTTAAAACACAGGGAACACATTTTGAGACAATTGAAAATATAAAACCACAATTCCAAAATAAATCCATCCCTTACTCTCCATTTGAATTTTCAATAAGATAAAAATATTCCTATAAAACCACTAATAAGACTATTGGTGCATTAAGATTTTTATCGATGGTACTGAAAAACCAACCACAGTTGATTGAGATTTAAATGCACTTTATGGTAGACATCAAGTACATGCAGCTTTGTTTAGGGCAAAGTAAAGAATATCCGTTATGAATAAGCACCTATCTTGCCTACACTGCTTGATGGCCATTTAAATACTTCAGTTATACAGATTTTTAGTCATAGAATGTAAGGAATATCACCTATGGAAAATTGCTTCACATTTTCAAATCATCAGATATGGATGAAGGTATGCAGTGTGTTGTAAGAATATCAGGAGTTGCTTCCTTTGATTTTTTGGTTGCCAAAACAATGATCTGTAAAGTTGAAAACTCCCGTGTCATGCTTCAAAGATTTTAAAAACTAGAGATAATAATAATTTATTAATTACTACATAATACCAAAAGGATAAGTGTTGAGACCGTGGAGCATGGGATAAAGCTCACGACCTCTTGATACTCTAGGTCAAATCTCAAAAAATTGTCTTCGCAATTTTCCACCATGTTTGCAAGATGCCTGAGATTCTTTACATACACTCCATTGAAATCCAACACCTAGTCATTATACATGATGAATTCCTCAGATATAAGAGTTTATAGCCTATAAATGTTTACAAAAATCCAGAATGAATAGGATGTTGAAATTGCCAACAAGACTTCCTAATAGTCGAGATACATAATTTTCAGTTTGCAAGCTTCTACCTGAGTATTTACAATGTCCTCGTAACCAATATTTATATCTGCAACCAGCACCTGTCAATCAAAAAATAAAAACTTGGTAGTAGGTATTCTTAACTGTATTTTATATAAGACCAATAAACATGATTAATATTCACTAACAACGTGTCATCTTATATTTTTGCATGTAATAATTGTATTCTAATCTGAGAAATCACCGCCAACTATTCGTCTTCTGTCTGTGCCATATAATGCAATAGCTTGTACAACAGTTTACTAGAGCATCATAGTCATAATATTTTCCATATTGCAATTTAAAATCTCATTTCGGAAACTAGTAAGAAACAAAGTTTTATTCATCCTCGCATTTATGTAATTCAAAATACTTTACACCAAAAGATATTATTCAACAACATACTTCAGAACAAAGGTACGGCACATATATAGCTGAAAACACAAATCCAGCTATGATGTAATAAGATGGAGGATTCCCCTTTATATGTGCAGGGACTAGGTGCTTGTGAGTAGAAAGCTCAATATCAAATTCATGATACTCAGAATCACGTAGAATTTTGACTCTTGCATGCTCTCCTGTGTATTTCTGTGAAACAAGGTAGCTAAAACCTATACGCTCCCCACAGCTGAATGGGACTAAACTGGCAGAATGAAATATCATTAGAAGAATTTAACACATACCAATACTATAACCCAATCAACTCTCTGTTATTTTATTAAGTTCTACAGAAAATACGTCACAAGAGTGCCAGCATGCTCTCAATTTTCTTCAAACATTTTTGTAAATGAAATCTAGTGTCTATACTACTCGAATTCATTGAAAATAATGCATTCAGGGAGAAGACTGATGAATTTTATGTAACAGAAAATAATGCATTCAGAGAGAAGACTGATGAATTTTATGGAACAGAGGCATTCATATTACAAGGCTATGAGTCCTTGGTGCACAGAAATATACCTATTCCATATTCAAGTCTATATACCTATTATGTATACCTATTCCATATTCATAGCCTACAACCTTTACAGAATTTATAGAAATTAAATACCATGCACTGAGAATAGTGAGATGCAGAATAATCTATAATGTTGAATATAACATCTCATATAGTACCATATGGGGAGCACACTGAAGAACGATTCTCGCCTTAATGATAATGCCGAATTGGCCTAGCCCACCCAACACTCCATAGAAAAGTTCCTCGTGGTATCCTGGAGAGCAAGTTATTACTTCTCCCTTTCTTGCAAAATAGTATAATTTAAAATCATGCTTATGAGAAGTTAAATCGTCAAATACAATCTTAACTATACAAATTCTATTAGAGTTCACCATAAGTAATAATGGCTGTTGTGATGCATTTATCTTAGTAGTGTAGTACGT
This sequence comes from Larix kaempferi, assembly GCA_027924585.1. Lineage (NCBI taxonomy): Eukaryota > Viridiplantae > Streptophyta > Pinopsida > Pinales > Pinaceae > Larix > Larix kaempferi. Next base: position 12,283,163 of record BSBM01001048.1, read on the forward strand.
GAAACAAAATACCTATGACCACTTCTAGCTGCAATATGTTACTTATTTGTGGCCCAAATAAAAAAGATTGGCCACTAACACCACCATTAGAAAGAGTCCCCCCAACAGAGAGAAAGAGATAATCTGACCATGAACGAGGATAAATCCTCTCCCTGATAGTGGCCTTGAGGACATCCTAATGTAGGAGCATCCTGCTCTCATTTAAAAACTCTAAAGTTTGGTCATACCTTAGGGTCATGATACTAGCCAATGAGGGGTCTCTTGTAAAAACATTGTAAATCCTCTAAGTTAGTAAGAATAGATCTGGTAAATTCGAAGAAGGATCTAATCGAATGATTAGATAAGTGTTGAGTCAATAGCAAATGGTTGAGTCATCAAATAGAGATAGGGTCGTCCTATTTTAGGAATTGGTTACAGAAATGGTAGAAGTTAGGTTGCAGATATGTATGAAGTTGTTAGGGTTGTATTGATCATCTTTTATGTAAGCCTCCAGGCCAGAAAAAGGATAACGAGGCAAATACAGAGTAGTAGGAGAAGACGCCAAGGAAAAATATGCCCATATTGTGTATCAAGCCAAACATTGTATGCATGACCGAAATAGATAAAAGTAATACATATTTGCATATTCCTTGTTTTGTGTCATTCTCTGTCTATATATCAATTGAGTATCCCTGTGTTACGTGATTCCAGTTGAAGAATTGTCGGAAACTGGATCGATGTGAAGAGAATTGAAATTCTGTGTGTTGTTGAAGCATTAATTAAAATGAGAATTAATATTGTTTTGAGTTGATATTCGACACTGAACTGAATTTCTGAGTGAGTGTTGGTAAAGCACATATATAACAGGTAAATCTTTGGATTGCATTGTTTAACTCCCAAAGGGGAATCATTCATGGTGGAAATGAAATCCAAGCAAGCGATACTCTGCATCGATTGTAATGGCTAAAATCATGTATAAGGGTTTTTTAGGGTGGACTCGAGGTAATAAACCGAGGCTTTATATTATAGTTTGTTAGCTTGAATTACTCTGCAATATGATGAAATTCCTTTGTGTTTAAATGTTGGATCGAATCCGATTGAATAGGCAAAGGTGTTGAATTACTCTACATTGAACAATATTGGCAAATCCATTTGTTTGGAATAATCTGGGTTGATTGTGGACCAAGGTTGATCAAGTTTAACTTCATTGATAAAATTGTAGATTAATTGTCTGCACTAAGAGGGATGTTTTTTGGGTGAGTATTCTACATTGAATTGGGTTTCCAGTTGTGTGTTGGAGAGTTAGAATCCAGTAGTAGCGTGATCAAAGAGTGAACAAAGGTGAAGGAATATCACAATGGAACTCTAAAAGTGATGTTAAAGGCGTGGGCTGTAATTGGTGAAACGTACAGCCTGTGATCACTCACAAAATTGTGTAAATCTCAAATTCAAAGATAGTCACTATAGTATGTATTCGAGTCGAGGTCAATAACTTGTTCATTGGTACATTCATTTGCATATATGGTGACCAACTAATGTTGACGAGTAAAGATTTGGTGCATAATTAGAGTGGAGCTTTGATATGCCAATATTGAGAATGGAAATAAACACTGGATTATAGATTGACATTAAAGTAATTATAGGAGAATCCTCAGAAAGAGCAGGCTTGTGGAACAGGCCTGCATCACATCCACCCATAGTTCCCCTGCATACACATCAACGAAAGCCTGAGTTTCCTCTTGGCCCATTCCATGAAAAATATGAATTCCTTTCATGGAAAACATCATGTCCGCCACTACTCCATGTAAGGCCTGAGCTTGTCCATTTATTGAATGCCCATTTCCTCTCGCTGCCACTGTGAGGTGATCAGGCATAGCTGCCATTCTTACAACTCTAAAAATGTCATCTACATATGCTAGATATACAATGGTAGCTGGCCTGTGGTGGTACATGCCTCCAAAATCATGGGCTTCTCTTGCAATTTCATTAATGGAGATTGAGTCATTCGTGTGTATCATAACCAGAGATTGGCAATTCTCCAATTCTGACAGGGCCAAATAGCATGGGAGATTGTAATCATTTTATTTATAGTTGCAGGTTGTTCTGATCTCCATGTTGAGAACAATTATCATCACAATCAGCATTCTCATTGCAGAGCCCATTATAATTTCCCTCTACTCCTGCAATCAAACTTGGACACCCTGAATTATTATTATTCTTTATTAATTGCTCTCACACTCAATTGCATCTACATCCATACAGGATCTGCCAATAGCAGCTAATTGTGCCCATCCTTCTTTATATATTCCTTGTATCAAAATCTAAAACGTGACGCTTATGTAATGACCGTAAAGACAAACAACAGAAAACCTAACAAACAGATGCAGGGTGTTTCTGTGAAGCGCCACAGGCTCGATAACACAGTTAAACAAGAATGAGAAGTTTGGTGGCATGCCCGTATCAGATCCTCAAGCAATATTTCATCAGCACAATGGCTTTGTTTTTAGTTATTTTGTCTAGGGTTGTATCCATCAGACTCACCTTTGGCCAGAAAATATTATCTTCTGGCCTCTATCAGAAATGAAATTTGAATGCCATGGCTATCACACAAAAAAATATCCTCAAGCCTATATCAGAATTGATAATTTAAAGAGGGGCAATTTAACGTCTGGCCACTAGCATTACTGGATTTTACAGGAAACTATGAGTTTAAATTACAACAAAAGACTGAAAATCACAACAAAGAGTTGCAGAGAAATTTTGCATCCTACTTGATTTCTCATTTTTCCAATTCTTGCAAGCACAATGTACATTCTTCTTGCAACAGCTCCAAGCTTCAACAGAATATTCTGAGCTCTTCCAGACGATGGTTGCACCATTTCTACTGCAATTCCCGTGCCTCTACCTCCTCCAATCCGGGAAACTTCTTTCACGTGAAGGTTGCACCATTTCTGCTGCAATACCTGTGCCTCTACCTCGTCCAATCCGGGAAACTCCTTCCACGCGATGGTTATGCCATTTCTGCTACAATGCTAGTGTCTCTACCTCGTCCAATATGGGAAACTCCTTCACAGAGCGCACAACCTTAATTAACTCTTTCATTCTTCCATACAAGTTTGAGCACAGACAGCTCCCAGTTCCATTCTCGGCCTTGAATCAAGGGCTGAAGGGTTGAAGATTGGTAGCAGCGTTGATACGCCGAATTAATCTATCGATTAGAGTTTCCATATTTGATTGAACCCCTTCCATCGCATACTCCACAACCGGAACCCTGTTTTCTTCCGATCTATGGTCCTCATCCCTAACAAAATTCCCATTGTTCTGGGATGGGAGCTAGCCTGTATTATGGGAATCCTCTTCCTCGTGGTGGTATTCAACATAATTTCCCAAAATCTGCTTCCACACCTTGAACAAGGAAGACTCATGTTGGCTCCTGTAGGAAAACTAGTCCTCGGGAATGTTCCCCTTGTTGATCTTGGAGTGTATGCTCCAGAATCTGGACCTCATGGTCCTCATTTTGTCATAGAGCTTAGACCTCCTTCGCTTGTTCGTAGAATGCATCCATGTTTAGTTTCCCTCCTTCTCCTTCATAGGCGAGAAGCGCATTGACAAAGGTCATCTCGTCTTTGGCGGACCAAGTTTGGGGTGTCTTCTTCTGGATGCTGGTTTTCTCGCGGACCTAACTAAAATTGTATGTCTTATCTAATAAAAATAACTCCACTAGTTGAACAAAAATTGGGTCACACTTCCTTTAAATGTAAACTTTTTACATCTATTATCTAAAAAGCATAATACGCACATCACATAATAATACAAAATCAATTTCAAAGGGTGCAAAAGAAATCAATAATACTAGGGTTATCCTCATAGAATGCTTGTTCATGTTCTTTGTTATCTCTAGAAACAATATTGGAATGACAAAAAATACAAATGGGGAGAAAAATGGTGTACATCTAGAAACAAATCTCATAAAAAGAATCAAATCCAACCTCCTGAACACCCTAAATCCTTAACCATTAAACCCCCTTACCCTGAATCCCCTAACCCCTAACCCCTTAACCATTAAACCCCCTTACCCTGAATCCCCTAACCCCTAAGCCACTAATTCACTTAACCCTTAATCCCTTAACTCCCTAACCCTAGCTAACCCCTAAGGACCCTAATCGCAAAATCCCATAATGTGACCATAGTGACCATCTATGTATTTTATGCACATCTATACTATGCAACTAGCATAAACAATTAACATCTAACATCTCACGTAACTAACATAAGCAATTAAGTGTTATACCAATATATGTATTTAATGCAACTACCAAACTTGCATGGAAAATTAATGATGCACCATAACACATCATATAATGAAATAGATGAAACTTGTAGTCAACAAAAAAAGGAAAATGAATGGGAAAATAACAAGGACAATTGCATTCCAACAACGCAATCAATTTTTCTTTGGGAAGCATAAAGGGCATTTCCTCTCATAGAATTTCCCCCTCTATTATAATACATGACTTTTTTTATATAGATTGTATGCTTCTATTAGTTTCAATAGAAGAAAAACATTTATAGTTGCATTATAAAATTATTTAGTGTGTCAATCTCAACATTACATGTCCTCCAAGCACTTGCGAAGCTTGACAGGATCATTTTTTGAGTTGAGAACAACAACTCCATATTGTTCCTAGATCTTTGACATCACTCAACTATGATGCAAGGTTTCATTTTTCTCCTCCTTTAGCTAAATATATAGAGAATCAATGGCTTTGGTTTCATTGTGCATTGACTTATGTTGGTCGACTTATCATGGCTAGATGTAATTGCCTCTTGCTTCTTATAGAACTAAAAAAGTTGAAAATTCCTCATATCTAAGTTCCCATAAGGCCAAGAAGCACAAGGAATGTCCACATGTATAACCTCTCTCAAGATGAAATCCCTTGGCTTCCAAAAGCAAAGGAAATGACTCTAATACCATATTTTAAAGCAAAACAATTATAACCACATGAAGTGTTTCATTAAAAATTATAACCAAGGCATCAATATCTCATCAATTAAAGGTTTGAAGTATGTGTCCATACGTCTAGGTTGATTTGGATCTGTAGAGAAATTAACTTCAATTTGTCTTTTGCATCATTAATACTTACCATTACCATATGGACTCAATACTATGCATTTCCATAAAGTATAACCCGATACGATCAATGTCAACATAACATGTTCCTTTTTTGTTGAAAACCATGGGGGTATGTTGTTGTTGAGCTCAATACCTAGAGCTCAAAAATTTCTAATGGAATCCATATCACCACTCAAATGCAAGTGATTCCATCAAGAGGTCATGTGTCGTAGTTAAAGGCATTGTTCTTGGATGTAGATTACTAGAATATTGCTTTAGGGAATTATGATTTCTCTTCTTAATGATGTCATGGGCCTTGAGTCCCATTATTAGTGTTTAAATTCCCTAAAGGGCATGAATATTCATACTTAAATAAAACTGCACGCGGGAGCATGAAATAAAAGTGGTCATATGGAAGGTCGGTGAAGCTGTAGAAAAGAGACCCTATATTTTATTGTATCAAACAAATGAAAACTTACTAAAACTTACTATAAGAGCCATTGGATATGGACACAAAGTATTTTATTCGGCTCCAAAATGGAAGTTAACCCAAGGACAAAAACTTATATATGTCACATAGTAATCACCAAACATTGAGTCTAGAATAACCATTGGATAACACTTTTGAAAGTGTTCACGTAGAATATCAAGCAAAGTATAGAATTGGTGATAACTAAAGGTTGTTTGAGGAAAAGGCTTGGGGCAATGAGCCAAACTACATTTTGTAAGGATGCATTATTGAAAGACATATATGCTAAGTATATAGGATCTATAAAATGTAATGGGACATCACTCATAGAACAGTGCGGCTAAGAGTCAGATGGGACCCATGAAGTTTTGGTAAGAATTCTCTAACAATATGTTAAATGATGTCGTATGCAAGGGAAAAAGGTTAAGATAAAGCACTCAAATCTTAAATTGATCTAACAATGAAATTCTTGAGTACCCATATTATCTTGTATTTATGTATCTTTAATGCCAACCAAATTTAGATTATATTCTTCTTGCATGTGCTTAATAGGTGCCTTCCCCAAGATGCTTGCTCTATTCCAAAAGGCCACGTCCATCCCAAGTTACCATGTAAGAACCCTTCCTCCCCAAGGAGGACGCAGTCACCTATCCATCATTATCTAGATTATTGAAGCAATTGTTGAGGGTTCCTCATTCCTAATTCATGTTTGACTTCAATGTAATTGTTTGTGGACATATAAATGTATCTTCCCAGCTCTAGGGATTCATGCATTAGTATTTTAATGTTTTCTCACCTTATGTGAACAGTTTGTATTTCTATATAATACTAGTTGGTATTCCAAAAAAATATTAATCCATTTTCTTTCCAAATATAATTAGTGTGCTCTTTATTGTTCTTATTAATATTGAATATTATCTAGGTTATTTCTCCTTTAGCTGGTGCACTCCCTCTCTAAACTAGTTTTTATAGGTTACATAGATTAGAAATACACCAAATAGTATTGGATCATTGGTATAGGACATTATCTCTGTCAGAATTATATTTTCAACAACTCTCTCAGCTAATTAATTCTTTAGAAGAAGAATTCCATATATGTTTCATTAGAGTGTGCCTTCCCACCCAAATATACATTGACACCTACTATAAGGCTCTCCCCGAATTTGGTTCAACATTGAAATGGAATTATCGTATGGGAAAGTATACTGTCTATGTGGAACTGTTCCATGGAAACCCAACACCTCCACCTAAATCAGCCCCAACCATTACATCTCAACAACAAGCAAATTCACTCCAATGGGATTGCTAGCTCTAGTGCACTAGTTCCTATCCCTCTCCAACAGGGTTTTCCGTAATTGTCTCAACACTAAATAATTCAAATTTGTATTTACTAGACTCCACTATCTTTATTAGTAGGTTGTACACACTTCAATTACTTTTCCACACATTGATCATATCCCAAACATTCCTAGAAATTTTGCATCACCAAGCTTTATAGAGTGCCTCACATATTTCTCATAATTAGCATCTTTAGGTACTAGCGATTTAAACATCATCCATCCCCTCTAGTGTAACTAGAACTATAGGAAAGTATTAGGTCTTTCTCACATTAGGTGATTTACATTCACTACCATCCTACTCTATCACACAAACATTATAGGCCATATTCTTATTGGTATGGGAAATCATTTTTTCCAATAAATTTTTATGTGAACATAAATTTTCTTCAAGAAAACATGGAGGAAGTAGATTGTCGGTGGCCCTTTTGTGGCCTAGCTACACATTGAGGACTTTTATGATCCCTCACTATTCCTCTCAAGCTAGTTGATTCTTAGTTCATGCAGATCATGCAATGTACATAATTCAAATTTGAGCTTCATGTATCTACATGGATATCATGAGGACCATTCTACATAGTTATCATGTTCCTAGAACACAAATATTTATAATTTTTTGGATATTAGGCACATAGTAGCCTCAATATTGCACCTCACTAGAGCTAGTTCTACTACTTTCCAACAACATTTTGTATGATGTCATTCTTAAACTGGGAAACATTGGGGATACAATTCACCTTTCACAATAATATGCTTATGGTTTTGATTTATGGTGTATATGTAAAGGTGCTAAGATAAGTATTATGCTATGACCAAATGGAAATATGGGTGGCACATTGATATACATGGCATGTTGATATGGATGGAATACTAAAAAAAAGAAAAATCTTTTCGGCATTTCGTGGCTATAGCGATGAACATACTTTTCATGTCTATAGCCATGAATGTACTTTTTGTGGCTATATCCACGGAAGTTCATGGATATAGCCATGAAAAGTACGTTCGTGGCTATGGCCACGATCGTTGGGGGGATTTTCAATTTTTTTCCAAGAATTTAAACAGTTTTTCCATGAAAACATCAATTTTAACTGTTTCGTGGAAAAATTTCGTGGGACTTTTGAGCCATGTGTAGTAGTGAGGGTTTTCATCTTTGTATTTGTCGATCATCTATATTGAGGAAGCTTTGCTGGGTTTTCTACCCCATGAGGGTTTCCTAGGATAAATCTGTGTCTCTTGTGTTTATGTTGTGCTTGTTGTTTCTTCAGTGCTCCTGTATATGCTATTGTTGTGAAATGAGATGTAATGATGATATTTTATGTCTTAGCATATTGTATGTTAACATGGTATTAGAGCTAACCTGAAGGAAGGAAATGTATGGCACTTACGACACTTGCTTCACTTGTGACAATTTGAAGGTTTGGGTTTTATATAGAAAAAACACCAGTCATCGTGGAACTTTCGCTATAAATACATTTTTGCGAATTTTCAAGATATTAAACATTTATAGGGCGTAGATAAAATCCCCATGTACCTTGTGTCCAAAGGACACCCTCAGATTCGTTGTACTTTGTGAGTTATGATCAGTACAAGTTAGGGTTTTTACCTCTTCCAGATCTTAGTCATAATCAGGTGACCTAGGGAAAAAGATCATAACTTGGGCTAGAAATCTCCAAATGAAATTTCATAAAAATGGAAAGGTAGTACACAGACTGTACTATCTCAGAAAAATGTTTTAGAGGCCGAAGTTGAACCAGTGACACGTGGAATGCCATACAAGTTCGCTCTCCTGTTTTATCCCATAAACAGGTCACATTGCGACACTTGGCATAACTCTCTCTCAAAAAATACAATTGAGGTCAGACCTGTTGGGATGGAAAGATGATAGGTCAGGATACTAGAGAAAAAAATTTCAGACCCTATGCATCAAAAAGTTCAGAGTTATAGCAGAAACAATCAGGTACATATTTCTGTCAAAACAGAATTATTTTTGGGGCACCTTCATTCATGGCTTCTGGAATTTAGGGTTTCAGAGAAAGTTAGAATTTTTGGAATCGGAGTCCACGGCTGAATGCTACTCAGGAAAATCAAAATTTAGAGACCAAGATCGAATTTTTTGGTTGGGTAGAAGACCAGGCTTGATCAAACCCCAGTTCGGGATTTTGATCGGAAAGATGGAAAATTAGGGCTTGAGCAAAAGTTGGAATTTTTTAAGTCTGTGACCATGGCTGGAAGCTCCTCAGAAAAATAAGATTTTAAAGCCTTGGATCGAACCTTTTGATTAGGCAGAAGGGTGGGCTCCATCAAACCCTATGTCGATATCCTGTCCAGAAGATCCAGAAGTTTCGAAGGCAAATTTTTGAGGGGTCAAACTTTGAAGATTTCAAAATTGAAGTATGCTTGTTTGATCAGCGCAGCAGGACACATTCTTCCATACATTCAAAAGTGTGAAAGTCAAAGTTTGAATTTTTAGGGTTTCTCCGACAAACCCTAATCGAGCCCCAGATCCAGTTTCAGGGGGAGTTGAGGCTAAGGCCTTACCTAAGAAGACTACAAGAATTTCCTGACAGGTATGACTTGAGGAACTACAGGTATGTCTTGAAATTTAATTCTTGATTAAGTTCATAATATGTTTATCTTCATATTATTTAGGTTAGTACAATCTTGATCAATGATAGAATTGTCTTATCACCCTAGTAAAATTATGAATGCATGATAGAAGACATTCATTGATTAGGGATATATGATTGTACTAATGCACTGTGGTGTTGTATGAGGTTGATGTTGTCTGCTAACAAGAGACAGGTACATCACGAAAGACAAATCAAGTTCCATGACCATGACGACATGAAGACAAAGACTCATCCATAATATTTGATCACATAGAAGGTCTACTTACGAGGTATGTATGACTTTGTTCTATTATGCTTAACCTATGAGATATGCAGATTCTAGCACAGGATCTCTAAATCATTGAAGAGAAAAAGAAGATGTTGTTTAGGTATACTAATCCAGGTATGTTTTCCTATATCAAGTTAGAATCTTACCTTGTGTTAGGATCCCTTATATAAGTATACTTGATATGATTGGTTATGCTTATTCATAAAGTTAGAAATGTAAGTAATCAAGGGTTTATGCATATTATGTCTCTTATCTTGATTAATGATTTAACTAACCAGAAGAGTCCTATGATCAAATAAGAATATGCATGAGTAAAAGAGGACTTCCTTGAAACCTTGAATACTAATGTTTATTATCTATGATCATGACTATACATATTCAAGATTATTTAGAATTATAATGTTTTGATAATATTGGGATTATACTAATGAATGTATATTTGTGTATGAGATCAGGAGGATGACACTAGTGCACACTTGAGCATGCATAGTGGTACTGAATGAATAGAAGTTCAAAAGTCATATAGAAGATCAAGCGGGAGGCAACCACACAAACATAAAAGATAAGTATTTGAGTTTTTATTTGAAATAGTAAATGATATTGCTTGTAATAGTTGTATGCATATTTGTATTCCTAGAATACATCATGCTGAGTGTAAACATTTATATAACATTGAACAGTATACTACTAATATGCATATGATTGGTAAGTTGGACAAACATTCCATTGTTGCTTGTCTAAAATGAAACCTCTTTGCTAACATGATGAGAGCTGTGCACACTCTCAATAGTATGTTCTAGTAGAGATGGAAGGCATCTAGATAGCCATTGTATACATACAGGATATGGAAAAGTGTTGTGCCAAAGTATTGGTCAAGATAGTAGCATAACTATGTAAATCATATATGTATGCATAATAGGTTATCATGTCAACATGATTTGATGATTATGAAGTATTACTAATCATGTACTTAATTTTGATTTGTAGGAAAGATCATGACGAATGATGAACACTGAACAAGTGATAGATGTTCAACAAAAAGATTTACAAATCAAACACACTATAGAAGGCTCATGGCTAGAAGATTCTCGTAGAAAGAGGAAGAGAATCATGATGATATGTTTGCTCCAAGTGGCTAGATAAGACTATTATCTTAATGATGTAATTGAAGAAATGTGAATCAAGGATTTCATTGAAGAAAGCTCTATTCGAGTACCAGGGATCGATAGTCAATTGATGAGCTTAATGATCATCATGGGTGATGTGGATCTCAACCTTTGCTACAAGGTTGAATATGGTTTCTATACACAAATGAAATGGATGCAAGAAGGAACTCACCATAGAGTTCGAATGATATTGAGGCTCATATCAGTAGACCCATTTGACGAAAAATGGCACAGATAGATATGCAAAAGATCACTCAATGTAGAGTGTGAATGATGTTCAGTCACAAAGGGAGAATTGACAGTTTCTTGATAAGCTTGGGCTTTACCAAAAGTAAAGATGATCCGTTACGAATGATGAACCTATCATACTATTACTGTATGTGGATGATCTATTTTTACAAACAAATCATGAAAAGCAAGAAGAAGATGGCTGCAAAATTGAAAATGAAAGATCTCAGATTGATGCATTACTTCCTAGGTCTGGAAGAATGGTAAGGCTCAGAAGGAATCTTTCTCATCCCGGGAAAGTATGCTGTGGAAATCTTGAGAAGAATTGATATGTTGGAATGTGAAGCCATGGCCACTCTCATGGGTTCCGACTTGAAGTTGTTAGCTGATGACTCCTCAGAGTTAGTTGATGTGACTCTGTATAGACACATTATTGGGTCGTTGATGTATCTGCTCTACCTCAAGAGAACAAGTTACCAATGTACTAACAAAACCTCTACCTCAAGTGAACAAGTTACCGATGTACTAACCAAACCTCTACCTCAAGAGAACAAGTTACCGATGTACTAACCAAACCTCTACCTCAAGTAAAGTTTGAGTATTTCCGAGACAAGCTTGGTAGGACCCTCCTCGAAAGGGCGAGTGATGTAGACACTGATGATGAGATTTCCCGCATCGATAGTGAAGTCGATGATGAGGATAACTGTCTCGATGATATGCTTACTTTTATTGATGATGATATGTAGGATACCTGTATTACTTGTATTGATGATATGTATACATGTATTGATGAGGATACCTATATTGGTGATGTCGACAGAGAGCTTGGTGGATGGTTCTTACATAGGGTCTAAGTTGACAAGGGGATTGCATCATCCTTGAACACATGTTCTAGAAGGATCTGTAGACATATGTCTCTGAGAAAGAAGAGGGATTGCATCATCCTTGAACACATGTTCTAAAAGGATGCGTAGATATATGTCTTCGAGAAAGAAGAGGGATTGCATCATCCTTGAACACATGTTCTAAAAGGATCCGTAGACAGTTGTCTTTGATAATGAAGTCCCTGGTGGAAAGGTGGGGATTGGATCATCCCCGGACTTCAGATTCCTTGAATTGAGCCATACACAGATATCTCTGAGAATGAAATTCTTAGTGGACAAGTGGGGATTGGATCATCCCCAGACTTTAGTCCATTGAATTGAGCCGTAGATAGATATCTCCAAGAATGAAGTCCTTAGTGGACAAGTGGGGATTGGATCAACCCCGGACATCAGTCCCTTGAATTGAGTCATAGATAGATGTCTCCGAGAATGAAGTCCTTAGTGGACAAGCATGGATTGGATTGTCCCCGGAATTCGGTCCTTTGAATTGAGCCATAGACAGATGTCTCTGAGAATGAAGTCCTTAGTGGACAAGTGGGGATTGGATCGTCCTCGGACTTCGGTCCCTTGAATTTAGCCGTAGATATATGTCTCCGAGAATGAAGTCCTTAGTTGACAATTGGGGATTGGATCGTCCCCGGACTTCGGTCCCTTGAATTGATCCGTAGACAAGATGTCTTCGAGAATGGGGATTGGATCATCCCCAGACTTCAGTTAATTGAATTGAGTCCTAGACAAGATGTCTTCGAGAATGGGGATTGGATTGTCCTCGGACTTCGGTCCCTTGAATTGAGCCGTAGACATAGGTCTTTGAGAATTGAATGATAGGACTGGATCGTCCCTGGACATCGGTTCAAAAGGTACATGATAGGACTAGATTGTCCCTGGACCTCAGTTCAAAAGGTACGTGATAGGACTGGATAATCCCTGGACCTCGGTTCAAAAGGTACATGATAGGACTGGATCATCCCTATACCTCGGTTCAAAAGGTACATGATAGGATTGTATCATCCATGGACCTATGTCCTAAAGAGAGCAGGATTGATCATCCTATAATATGAACGTGTGTATTGCAGAGTATACGATGCTGATGATCGTGTGATGATGATGATGATGACGATGTTGATGATCATGTGATGATGATGATGATGACGATGTTGATGATCGTGTGATGACGATGCTGATGATCATGTGATGATGATGCTGATGATCGTGTGATGACGATGATGATGATCATATGGCGACGATGCTGATGATTGTGTGATGACGATGCTGATGATTGTATGATGATGATGTCGATGACCGTATGACGACGATGCTAATGATCGTATGATGACGATTGTAACATCACGGAAAAATCACAAAAATTTAAAATTTTTCTACGTGACATTTATTGCTTATTATCTGTATGCAGAAATAGAACAATGCAATTAAATGTTATCTTGATGTACTAATTGTCATGCTGGTTATTTATGTAATAAATTTCAACTAACATATTTCAGCTTAAGCCTTGATGTTATCCATGTGCTATATGTTTGAACCTACTCTCTACTATATGAAAATATAAAATACTTCATATGAACTTCAGAAATGAAAACTATTTACTTCTAAACAATCTGGTATTTATAAGATATAGAAAATCATTACTGTATATTCTGGAAGTAAATGTCTATGCATAAATAGTAAGGAAAAGAAAACACTGATACATATAAGCATAGATATTCTTCAACAATGAATAGTAACTTGGGAAATAATGCAACATTTTTATCTCATCCATCTCATGGTTATTTGTCTATCATACTCATCTATTTTAATCTATCTATGTACTAGAGTATGATGCTGTTCCTTTTGCATGGGAAAAAATGCAGAGATCATTTATTTCATTCATAATTTCTATTCATGCTTAAAACTTGAATCAGAAACTAAAGTATAGGTATATAAATAAGATCTATTTCTGTAAATTAAATACTTGTAAATAAACAGGATTTACTAGCAGATAACAGAAATTTAAAATATACAGAAATAGATAACAAAACTTGAAAAATAAGAATAGATAAGACAATAGAACCTGTGAAAGATGATAAGGCCGACAAACACCCAAGGAGGACTATCCTTCCCAACCTGCTTTAGAAGAAGCATCTCAACTACTGACTTCTAATGAACCCCGGAGCCTGATTACTAATCCTATAAGTGGGTGGAATCGGTATCGACCTCGTGAAATAAAATGACTTCTCCACTCAGCATCAACCTCCTGAATTCAATAAGAGTTTGGTAGACTCACAACATGATCAACAACATAGCATATCCCCTCATCAAATCTCTTGGGTGCAAACACAGCAAAACCCCAAGGTAAATTTCCTCGTAAGGAAAAGTCATGAACCTAACTTCAATATTTGATAGCTATTATATAGACTGCCTAGGTCTTTTAGTGGTCAGTTTGGAATAAATGAGCCTCAAGCTCCAGTCCCATCTTTCAGGGCACTATGACCACATTTCAAGGGAGTTGTCCCATACCAACAACTAGTTAGTTGCATCATGATGCTGCCACTTGTCCATTGCCTTCTACTCGAGATTCCATTCAATCTAGTGGATTAGTAACCACTCTTTCAACAGTCCTCTCAGGTGTTTGTCTCCTATTTTTATTTATTAAATAATAATATATTGTGTAAATTACAGTCATCCTTGGACACCTGTCCAACATAAACTTTGCAACCAAAGTTATCATAATGTTTGTTAACAAAAAATGTTTTCCAGCTTAAAGGGTATATTACAAACACCCCCTCTTAAGCTCAACATTATCCTCGATGTTGCTTATTCATCATCAAGTTCCTCATGGAACAGAACTGGATATGCTGCCCGTATATTACTTTCCAACTCCCAAGTAGCTTCATCAGGGCTAAGGTGCTTCCATTGCACCTTTACCTGCCCTATGGTGCGATTCCAAAGCATAATTTCCCTCTGGTCTAGAATACAGTCTGGTTCCACATGAAAATCTCCTTTGGGTTCCACCTGTATGTTATTCCAACTCAGCACATGAGTAGCATTATGCACATACTTCTTTAAAATAAAAATGTGAAAAACATTGTGGATTTTTAAATTGTATAGCAATGCTAATTGATATGCAACAGCTCCTATCCTTGATAGGATTTCGAATGGTCCACAATACCTTGGTGCTAATTTAGCACAACTCCCAAGCTTCAAAGAACTTTTCTTGGGCTTTACCTTTATGAAAACATGGTCTCCTACCTGAAATTCTCTTTCTATGCATTTCAAATCAGCATACTTTTTCTGCCGATCTTGGGAAACTTTTAAGTTACCTTGAACCTATTTCATGGTTAGCTCCATTTCTTTCAATAAATTTGGTTCTAACATCAATCTGTCTACAGGATTATCCCACGAAATTGGAGTACAACATTTTCTTCCATACAAAATTTCAAATGGACTCAACTTAGTAGATGCTTGATAATTATTATTGTAGGCAAATTCTGCTAAGTGCAAGTAATATTCCCATTTAGATGGTTGATCTTTAACATACAATCTTAACATATTTTCCAAAATCTGATTTACTCTTTCTATTTGACCATCAGTTTGTGGGTGGAAAGAACTGTTGAAATTTAACTTAGTATTTAATCCTTTAAACAATGCTGTCCAAAAGCCACTGGTGAACTTAGAGTCTCGGTCTGAAATAATTACCTTTGGAATTCCATGGAAGCGAAAAATTTGCTTCATGAAAATATCTGCAATGTTAGAAGCCTTGAAAGTAGTTTTAACAGGAATAGAATGAGCAGCTTTGTTGAGTTTATCAACAACAACCATAATTGAGTCATTCTGCTTCTGATTTTTAGACAAACCTGTAATAAAGTCAATGCTTATAATTTCCCATTTCCATTCTGGAATTGGTAAGGGCTGCAATAGCCCAACTGGATGTTGATATTCAACTTTAATAGTCTGAAATTCAAAGCATCTAGCTATATATTCAACAACTTGACTCTTCATGTTGGGCCAAAAATACTCCTTTCTTAACATAGTTATCATTTTCTGATAACCAAGATGCCCTGAATAAGGACTCTTGTGAACTTCATCTAAAATTAGCAACTTAACCTTCGAAAAATTAGGCACATAAATTTTGTTTTTGTAAGTTAAGAAGCCTTTTTCATTAATATTGTAATATGTTATAACATTTTCAGATGAATTTTCAGCCACTTTATCATGTAATTTTTGGTAATTTTCGTCTTGGTTAATTCCTTCTTCGATCTGATTTTCCAAATCAGTTTTAAAAGTACTGATTGCTGCCAAAAAACTCAATCTATCATTTCTGTTCAATGCATCAACAACCTTATTTTTCCTTTCCATTAATGTGATGGATCTCAAAATCGTACTCACTAAGGAAAGCTAACCACCTAGCTTGCCTTGCGTTAAGATTTGTTTGATCCAATAGATACTTTAAGCCCTTATTATCAGTCATTAAAATGAATTTCCTTCCGATCAAGTGATGGCGCCACATTTTTAAAGCATGTATCACGGATTCCAACTCGAGATCATAAGTAGCATAATTCTTTTCATGTATTTTTAACTTCCTTGACTCAAAAGCAATTGCATGACCTTCTTGACTTAAGACCCCTCCAAGTCCTCCGTTGCATGCATCCATGCATAAGACAAAATCCTTATTAGGATCTGAAATTTTTAAGATGGGTGCAGTCGTTAACAATTCTTTTAACGTATTGAAACTGTCTTGACACTTTTCATCCCATATGAATTTCTTCCCTTTCTTCTGCAAAGAAGTGATGGGGTTAGCAATTCTAGAGAACCCTTCAATAAACTTTCTATAATAACCCGTTATTCCCATGAATGACTGTACATGATTTACATCTTTTGGGACAAGCCATTCATTAATTGCTTTAATATTATCATAATCAACAAAAATACCATCTTTAGAAATGATATGACCCGAATATTGAATTTTATCTTTCTAGAAATCACACTTACTGAATTTGGCGTAAAGCTGATGATCTCAAAGTACTTGTAAAATGATTTTTAGATGTTTGGCATGCTCTTCTTTAGTTTTTGAGTAAACCAGGATATCATCAATGAATACCACTACGAACGTACCCAAATATTTATGCAGAACGTTGTTCATTAAACACATGAACATTGCCGATGCATTGGTTAGCCTAAAAGGCATAACTACGAACTCATAGTGTCCATAACGCGTTCTGAATGTAGTTTTGAATATGTCCTCATCTTTTATCCGGACTTGATGATAACCCAACCTTAGATCAATTTTAGTGAATATCTATGCTCTGCATACTTGATCAAATAGATCATCTAACCGGGGTAACGAATACCAGTTATTAATTGTCATTTTATTGATCCATAGACAGATATATCTGAGAATGAAGTCCTTAGTGGACAAGTGGGGATTGGATCATCCTCAGACTTCAGTCCGTTGAATTGAGCTGTAGATAGATATCTCCAATAATGAAGTCCTTAGTGGACAAGTGGGGATAGGATCATCCCCGGACTTCAGTCCCTTGAATTTAGCCGTAGACAGATGTCTCCGAGAATGAAGTCCTTAGTGGACAAGTGGGGATTGGATCATCCCTGGACTTCGATCCCTTGAATTGAGCCATAGAAAAGATGTCTTTGAGAATATGGATTGGATCATCCCTAGACTTTGGTCCCTTGAATTGAGTTGTAGAAAACATGTCTTCGAGAATGGGGATTGGATCGTCCTCGGACTTCGACCCCTTGAATTGAGTCGTAGACAGAGGTCTCCGAGAATTGAATGATAGGACTGGATCGTCCCTAGACCTCGGTTCAAAGGGTACATGATAGGACTAGATTGTCCCTCAACCTTAGTTCAAAAGGTACATGATAGGACTGGATCATCCCTGGACCTCGGTTCAAAAGCTACATGATAGGACTAGATTTTCCCTAGACCTCGGTTCAAAAGGTACATGATAGGATTGTATCATCCATGGACCTATGTCCTAAAGAGAGCGGGATTGATCATCCTATAATATGATATGATCGTGTGTATTGCAGAGTATATGATGTTGATGATCATGTGATGATGATGATGATGACGATGCTGATGATCGTGTGATGATGATGATGATGATCGTGTGATGATGATGATGATGACGATGCTGATGATCGTGTGATGACGATGATGATGACAATGCTGATGATCGTGTGATGACGATGATGATGATCATATGACGACGATGCTGATGGTTGTGTGATGACGATGCTGATGATCATATGATGACGATGTCGATGACCGTATGACGAAAATGCTGATGATCGTATGATGACGATTGTAACATCCCGAAAAAATCACAAAAATTTAAAATTTTTCTATGTGACATTTATTGCTTATTATCTGTATGCAGAAATAGAACAATGCAATGAAATGTTATCTTGATGTACTAATTGTCATGCTGGTTATTTATGTAATAAATTTCAACTAACAGATTTAAGCTTAAGCCTTGATGTTATCCATGTGCTATATGTTTGAACCTACTCTCTACTATATGAAAATATAAAATACTCCATATGAACTTCAGAAATGAGAACTATTTACTTCCAAACAATCTGGTATTTATAAGATATAGAAATTTATTATTGTATATTCTGGAAGTAAATGTCTATGCAGAAATAGTAAGAAAAAGAAAACACTGATACATATAAGCATAGACATTCTTCAACAATGAATAGTAACTTGGGAAATAATGCAACATTTTTATCTCATCCATCTCATGGCTATTTGTCTATCATACTCATCTATTTTAATTTATCTCTGTACTACAGTACGATGATGTTCCTTTTTGCATGGAAAAAAATGCAGAGATCATTTATTTCATTCATAATTTCTATTCATGCTTAAAACTTGAATTAGAAACTAAAGTACAGGTATATAAATCAGATCTATTTCTGTAAATTAAATACTTGTAAATAAACAGGATTTACTAGCAGATAAAAGAAATTTAAAATATACAGAAATAGATAAAAAAAACTTGAAAAATAACAATAGATAAGACAATTGAACCTTTAAAAGATGATAGGGCCGACAAACACCCAAGGAGGACTGTTCTTCAAAACCTGCTTTAGAATAAGCAGCTCAACTACTGACTTCTAATGAACCCCCGAGCCTGATTACTAATCCAGTATGTGGGTGGAATTTGTGTAGAAGCAAGGCACTCAAAAATACCTTCTCCACTTGGTATCAACCTCGTGAAATAAAATGCCTTCTCCACTCAGCATCAACCTCCTGAACTCAATAGGAGTTTGGCAGACTCACAACATGATCAACAACATAGCATATCCCCTCATCAAATCTCTTGGGTGCAAACACAGCAAAATCCCAAGGTAAATTTCCTCGTCAGGAAAATTCATGAACCTGAGTTCAATATTTGATAGCTATTATATAGACTGCATAGGTCTTTTAGTGGTTAGTTTGGAATAAATGAGCCTCAAGCTCCAGTCCCATCTTTCAGGGCACTATGACCACATTTCAAGGGAGTTGTCCCATACCGACAACTAGTTAGTTGCATCATGATGCTGCCACTTGTCCATTGCCTTCTACCCGAGATTCCATTATACCTAGTGAATTAGTAACCACTCTTTCAACAGTCCTCTCAGGTGTTTGTCTCCTATTTTTATTTATTAAATAATAATATATTGTGCAAATTATAGTCATCCTTGGACACCTGTCCAGCATAAACTTTACAACCAAAGTTATCATAATGTTTCTTAACAAAAAATGTTTTCCAACTTAACGGGTATGTTACAAACACCCCCTCTTAACCTCAACATCGTCCTCGATGTTGCTTATTCCTCATCAAGTTCCTCATGGAACAGAACTGGATATGCTGCCCGCATATTACTTTCCAACTCCCAAGTAGCTTCATCAGGGCTAAGGTGCTTCCATTGCACCTTTACCTGCCCTATGGTGTGATTTCGGAGCATAATTTCCCTCTGGTCTAGAATACAGTCCGGTTCCACCTGAAAATCTCCTTCGGGTTCCACCTGTATGTTATTCCAATTCAGCACATGAGTAGCATCGTGCACATACTTCTTAAAAACAGAAATGTGAAAAACATTGTGGATTTTTAAATTGTATAGCAATGCTAATTAATATGCAACAGCTCCTATCCTTGATAGGATTTCGAATGGTCCACAATACCTTGGTGCTAATTTAGCACAACTCCCAAGCATCAAAGAACTTTTCTTGGGCTTTACCTTTATGAAAACATGGTCTCCTACCAGAAATTCTCTTTCTGTGTGTTTCAAATCAACATAGCTTTTCTGCTGATCTTGGGAAACTTTTAAGTTACCTTGAACCTATTTCACGGTTAGCTCCATTTATTTCAATAAATTTGGTTCTTACATCAATCTGTCTACAAAATTATCCCACGAAATTGGAGTACAACATTTTCTTCCATACAAAATTTCAAATGGACTCAACTTAGTAGATGCTTGATAATTATTATTGTAGGCAAATTCTGCTAAGTGCAAGTAATATTCCCATTTAGATGGTTGATCTTTAACATACAATCTTAACATATTTTCCAAAGCCTGATTTACTCTTTCTGTTTGAACATCAGTTTGTGGGTGGAAAGAACTGTTGAATTTTAACTTAGTATTTATTCCTTTAAACAATGTTGTCCAAAAGTTACCGGTGAACTTAGAGTCTCGGTCTAAAATAATTACCTTTGGAATTCCATGCAAGCAAAAAATTTGCTTCATGAAAATATCTACAATGTTAGAAGCCTTGAAAGTAGTTTTAACAGGAATAAAATGAACAGCTTTGCTAAGTTTATCAACAACAACCATAATTGAGTCATTCTGCTTCTGATTTTTAGGCAAACCTGTAATAAAGTCAATGCTTATGATTTCCCATTTCCATTCTGGAACTGGTAAGGTCTGCAATAGCCCAACTGGATGTTGATGTTAAACTTTGATAGTCTAACAGTCAAAGCATCTAGCTATATATTCAGCAACTTGACTTTTCATGTTGGGCCAAAAATACTCCTTTCTTAACATAGTTATCATTTTCTGATAACCATGATTCCCTGAATAAGGACTCTTGTGAACTTCATCTAAAATCCGCAACTTAACCTTCCAAAAATTAGGCACATAAATTCTGTTTTTGTAAGTCAAGAAGCCTTTTTCATTAATATTGTAATATGTTATAACATTTTCAGATGAATTTTCAGCCACTTTATCATGTAATTTTTGGTAATTTTCATCTTGGTTAATTTCTTCTTCCATCTGATTTTCCAAATCAGTTTTAAAAGTACTGATTGCTGCCACAAAACTCAATCTAGCATTTCTGCTCAATGCATCAGCAACCTTATTTTTCCTTTCCATTAATGTGATGGATCTCAAAATCGTACTCACTAAGGAAAGCTAACCACCTAGCTTGCCTTGCGTTAAGATTTGTTTGATCCAACAGATACTTTAAGCCTTTATTATCGGTCATTAAAATGAATTTCCTTCCGATCAAGTGATGGCGCCACATTTTTAAAGCATGTATCACGGCAGCCAACTCAAGATCATAAGTAGCATAATTCTTTTCATTTATTTTTAACTTCCTTGACTCAAAAGCAATTGCATGACCTTCTTGACTTAAGACCCCTCCAAGTCCTTCGTTGCATGCATCCATGCATGCGACGAAATCCTTATTAGGATCTGAAATTTTTAAGATGGGTGCAGTGGTTAACAATTATTTTAACTTATTAAAACTGTCTTGACACTTTTCATCCCATATGAATTTCTTCCCTTTCTTCTGCAAAGAAGTGATGGGGTTAGCAATTCTAGAGAACCCTTCAATAAACTTTCTATAATAACCCATTATTCCCATGAATGATCGTACATCAGTTACATCTTTTGGGAAAATCCTTTCATTAATTGCTTTAATTTTATCAGGATCAATAGAAATACTATCTTTAGAAATGATATGACCCAAATATTGAATTTTATCTTTATAGAAATCACACTTACTAAATTTGGCGTAAAGCTGATGATCTCTAAGTACATGTAAAATGATTTTTAGATGTTTGGCATGCTCTTCTTTAGTTTTTGAGTAAACCAGGATATCATCAATGAATACCACTACGAACTTATCCAAATATTTATGCATAACGTTGTTCATTAAACACATGAACATTGCCGATGCATTGGTTAGCCCAAAAGGCATAACTACGACCTCATAGTGTCCATAACGCGTTTTGAATGCAGTTTTGAATATGTCCTAGTCTTTTATCCGGACTTGATGATAATCTGACCTTAAATCAATTTTAGTGAATATCTCTGCTCTGCGTACTTGATCAAATAAGTCACCTATCTGGCGTAAGGGATACCAGTTCCTAATTGTCATTTTATTGAGCCATAGACAGATATCTCTGAGAATGAAGTCCTTAGTGGACAAGTGGGGATTGGATCATCCTCGGACTTCAGTCCCTTAAATTGAGCCGTAGATAGATATCTCCGAGAATGAAGTCCTTAGTGGACAAGTGGGGATTGGATTATCCCCAGACTTCGGTCCCTTGAATTTAGCCATAGACAGATGTCTCCAAGAATGAAGTCCTTAGTGGACAAGTGGGGATTGGATCGTCCCCAGACTTCAGTCCCTTGAATTGAGTCATAGACAAGATGTCTTCAAGAATGGGGATTGGATCATCCCCAGACTTTGATCCCTTGAATTGAGTCGTAGACAAGATGTCTTCGAGAATGGGGATTGGATCATCCTTGAACTTCGGTCCCTTGAATTGAGCTGTAGACAGAGGTCTCCGAGAATTGAATGATAGGACTAGATCATCCCTGGACCTCGGTTCAAAAGGTACATGATAGGACTAGATTCCCCCTGGACCTTAGTTCAAAAGGTACATGATAGGACTGGATCGTCCTTGGACCTCGGTTCAAAAGGTACATTGTAGGACTGGATCATCCCTAGACCTCGGTTCAAAAGGTACATGATAGGATTGTATCATCCTTGGACCTATGTCCTAAAGAGAGCAGGATTGATCATCCTATAATATGATCGTGTGTATTGCAGAGTATACGATGCTGATGATCGTGTGATGATGATGATGATGACGATCCTGATGATCATGTGATGATGATGATGATGACGATGTTGATGATCGTGTGATGACGATGCTAATGATCGTGTGATGACGATGATGATGACAATGCTGATGATCGTGTGATGACGATGATGATGACGATGCTGATGATCGTGTGATGATGATGATGATGATGATGACGATGCTGATGATCGTGTGATGACGATGA
Organism: Larix kaempferi; assembly: GCA_027924585.1. Classification (NCBI taxonomy): domain Eukaryota; kingdom Viridiplantae; phylum Streptophyta; class Pinopsida; order Pinales; family Pinaceae; genus Larix; species Larix kaempferi. The sequence goes on from BSBM01001048.1 coordinate 12,306,538, forward strand.
TGGTGATGATGCCAATGATCGTGTGATGACGATGATGATGATCATGTGACGACGATGCTGATGGTTGTGTGATGACGATGCTAATGACCATATGATGACGACGTCGATGACCATATGACAACGATGTTGATGATCGTATGATGACAATTGTAACATCCCGGAAAAATCACAAAAATTTAAAAATTTTCTACATGATGTTTATTGCTTATTATCTGTATGCAAAAATAGAACAATGCAATGAAATGTTATCTTGATGTACTAATTTTCATGCTGGTTATTTATGTAATAAATTTCAACTAACAGATTTAAGCTTAAGCCTTGATGTTATCCATGTGCTATATGTTTGAACCTACTCTCTACTATATGAAAATATAAAATACTTCATATGAACTTCAGAAATGAAAACTATTTACTTCTAAACAATCTGGTATTTATAAGATATAGAAAATCATTACTGTATATTCTGGAAGTAAATGTCTATGCAGAAATAGTAAGGAAAAGAAAACACTGATACATATAAGCACAGATATTCTTCAACAATGAATAGTTACTTGGGAAATGATGCAACAGTTTAATCTCATCCATCTCATGGCTATTTGTCTATCATACTCATCTATTTTAATCTATCTCTGTACTAGGGTACGATGCTGTTCCTTTTTGCATGTGAAAAAATGCAGAGATCATTTATTTCATTCATAATTTCTATTCATGCTTAAAACTTGAATCAGAAACTAAAGTACAAGTATATAAATCAGATCTATTTCTGTAAATTAAATACTTGTAAATAAACAGGATTTACTTGCAGATAACATAAATTTAAAATATACAGAAATAGATAACAAAACTTGAAAAATAACAATAGATAAGACAATAGAACCTGTAAAATATGATAAGGCCGACAAACACCCAAGGAGGACTGTTCTTCCCAACCTACTTTAGAAGAAGCAGCTCAACTACTGACTTCTAATGAACCCCTGAGCCTGATTACTAATCCAGTAAGTGGGTGGAATCTATGTAGAAGCAAGGAACTCAAAAATACCTTCTCCACTCGGTATCAACCTCCTGAAATAAAATTCCTTCTCCACTCAGCATCAACCTCCTGAACTCAATAAGAGTTTGGCAGACTCACAACATGATCAACAAAATAACATATCCCCTCGTCAGATCTCTTGGGTGCAAAAACAGCAAAACCCCAAGGTAAATTTTCTTGTCAGGAAAAGTCATGAACCTCAGTTCAATATTTGATAGCTATTATATAGACTGCCTAGGTCTTTTAGTGGTCAGTTTGGAATAAATGAGCCTCAAGCTCCAGTCCCATCTTTCAGGGCACTATGACCACATTTCAAGGGAGTTGTCCCATACCAACAACTAGTTAGTTGCATCACGATTCTGCCACTTGTCCATTGCCTTCTACCCCAGATTCCATTCCAACTAGTGGATTAGTAACCACTCTTTCAACAGTCCTCTTAGGTGTTTGTCTCCTATTTTTATTTATTAAATAATAATATATTGGGCAAATTACAGTCATCCTTGGACACCTGTCCAACATAAACTTTACAACCAAAGTTATCATAATGTTTCTTAACAAAAAATGTTTTCCAGCTTAAAGGGTATGTTACAAAAACTCCCTCTTAAGCTCAACATCATCCTCAATGTTGCTTATTCATCATCAAGTTCCTCATGAAACAGAACTGGATATGCTGCCCGCATATTACTTTCCAACTCCCAAGTAGCTTCATCAGGGCTAAGGTGATTCCATTGTACCTTTACCTTCCCTATGGTACGATTCCGAAGCATAATTTTCCTCTGGTCTAGAATACAGTCTGGTTCCACCTGAAAATCTCCTTCTGGTTCCACCTGTATGTTATTCCAATTCTGCACATGAGTAGCATCGTGCACATACTTCTTTAAAACAGAAATGTGAAAAACATTGTGGATTTTTAAATTGTATAGCAATGCTAATTGATATGCAATAGCTCCTATCCTTGATAGGATTTTGAATTGTCCACAATAGCTTGGTGCTAATTTAGCACAACTCCCAAGCTTCAAAGTCTTTTTCTTGGGCTTTACCTTTATGAAAATATGGTCTCCTACCTGAAATTCTCTTTCTGTGCGTTTCAAATCAGCATAGCTTTTCTGCCGATCTTGGGCAACTTTTAAGTTACCTTGAACCTATTTCACAGTTAGCTCCATTTCTTTCAATAAATTTGGTTCTAACATCAATCTGTCTACAAGATTATCCCACGAAATTGGAGTACAACATTTTCTTCCATACAAAATTTCAAATGGACTCAACTTAGTAGATGCTTGATAATTATTATTGTAGGCAAATTCTGCTAAGTGCAAGTAATATTCCCATTTAGATGGTTGATCTTTAACATTCAATCTTAACATATTTTCCAAAATCATATTTACTCTTTCTATTTGACCATCAGTTTGTGGGTGGAAAGAACTGTTGAAATTTAACTTAGTATTTAATCCTTTAAACAATGTTTTCCAAAAGTTACCTGTGAACTTAGAGTCTCGGTTTGAAATAATTACCTTTGGAATTCCATGCAAGCGAAAAATTTCCTTCATGAAAATATCTGCAATGTTAGAATCCTTGAAAGTAGTTTTAACGGGAATAAAATGAGCAGCTTTGCTAAGTTTATCAACAATAACCATAATTGAGTCATTCTGCTTCTGCTTTTTAGGCAAACCTATAATAAAGTCAATGCTTATAATTTTCCATTTCCATTCTGGAATTGGTAAGGGCTGCAATAGCCCAGCTGGATGTTGATGTTCAACTTTAATAGTTTGACAGTAAAAGCATCTAGCTATATATTCAGCAACTTGACTCTTCATGTTGGCGAAAAATATTCATTTCTTAACATCGTTATCATTTTCTCATAACCAGGATGCCCTGAATAAGGACTCTTGTGAACTTCATCTAAAATCAACAACTTAGCCTTTGAAAAATTAGGCACATAAATTCTGTTTTTGTAAGTTAAGAAGCCTTTTTCATTAATACTGTAATATGTTATAACATTTTCAGATGAATTTTCAGCCACTTTGTCATGTAATTTTTTGTAATTTTCGTCTTCGTTAATTCCTTCTTCGATCTGATTTTCCAAATCAGTTTTAAAAGTACTGATTGCTGCCACAAAGCTTAATCTAGCATTTCTGCTCAATGCATCAGCAACCTTATTTTTCCTTTCCATTAATGTGATGGATCTCAAAATCGTACTCACTAAGGAAATATAAACACCTAGCTTGCCTTGCGTTAAGATTTGTTTGATCCAATAGATACTTTAAGCCCTTATTATCAGTCATTAAAATGAATTTCCTTCTGATCAAGTGATGGCGCCACATTTTTAAAGCATGTATCATAGCTGCCAACTCAAGATCATAAGTAGCATAATTCTTTTCATGTATTTTTAAATTCCTTGACTCAAAAGCAATTGCATGACCTTCTTGACTTAAGACCCCTCCAAGTCCTTCGTTGCATGCATCCATGCATACAACGAAATCCTTATTAGGATATAAAATTTTTAAGATGGGTGCAGTGGTTAACAATTCTTTTAACTTATTAAAACTGTCTTGACACTTTTCATCCCATATGAATTTCTTCCCTTTCTTCTGCAAAGAAGTGATGGTGTTAGCAATTCTAGAGAACCCTTCAATAAATTTTCTATAATAACTCGTTATTCCCATGAATGACCGTACATCAGTTACATCTTTTGGGACAAGCCATTCATTAATTGCTTTAATTTTATCAGGATCAACAGAAATACCATCTTTAGAAATGATATGACCCAAATATTGAATTTTATCTTTATAGAAACCACACTTACTGAATTTGGCGTAAAGCTGATGACCTCTAAGTACTTGTGAAATGATTTTTAGATGTTTGGCATGCTCTTCTTTAGTTTTTGAGTAAACCGGGATATCATCAATGAATACCACTACGAACTTATCCAAATATTTATGCATAATGTTGTTCATTAAACACAAGAACATTGCCGATGCATTGGTTAGCCCAAAAGGCATAACTATGAACTCGTAGTGTCCATAACGTGTTCTGAATGCAGTTTTGAATATGTCCTCGTCTTTTATCTGGACTTGATGATAACCCGACCTTAGATCAATTTTAGTGAATATCTCTACTCTGCGTACTTGATCAAATAGATCATCTATCCAGGGTAAGGGATACCAGTTCTTAATTGTCATTTTATTGAGCCATAGACAGATATCTCTCAGAATGAAGTCCTTAGTGGATAAGTGGGGATTGGATCATCCTCAGACTTTGGTCCCTTAAATTTAGCCATAGACAGATGTCTCCGAGAATGAAGTCCTTAGTGGACAAGTGGGGATTGGATCGTCCTCGGACTTCAGTACCTTGAATTGAGCCATAGACAAGATGTCTTCGAGAATGGGGTTTGGATCGTCCCCAAACTTTGGTCCCTTGAATTGAGTCGTAGACAAGATGTCTTCAAGAATAGGGATTGGATCGTCCTTGGAATTCGGTCCCTTGAATTGAGCCGTAGACAGAGGTCTTCGAGAATTGAATGATAGGACTGGATCATCAACAAACCTCAGTTCAAAAGGTATATGATATGACTAGATTGTCCCTGGACCTCGGTTCAAAACGTACATGATACGACTGGATCGTCCCTGGACCTCGATTCAAAAGGTACATGATAGGACTGGATCACCTTAGACCTCGGTTCAAAAGGTACATGATAGGATTTTGTCATCCATGGACCTATGTCCTAAAAACAGTGGGATTGATCATCCTCTAATATGATCGTGTGTATTGCAGAGTATACGATGCTGATGATCGTGTGATGATTATGATGATGACGATGCTGATGATCATATGATGATGATGATGATGAAGATGTTGATGATCGTGTGATGATGACGATGATGATCATGTGATGACGATGATGATGACGATGCTGATGATCGTGTGATGATGATCATGACGATCATATGACGACGATGCTGATGGTTGTGTGATGACGATGCTGATGATCGTATGATGACGATTGTAACATCCCGGAAAAATCACAAAAATTTAAAATTTTCTACGTGACATTTATTGCTTATTATCTGTATGCAGAAATAGAACAATGCAATGAAACGTTATTGTGATGTACTAATTGTCATGCAGGTTATTTTTGTAATAAATTTCAACTAACAGATTTCACCTTAAGCCTGGATGTTATCCATGTGCTATATGTTTGAACCTACTCTCTACTATATGAAAATATAAAATACTTCATATGAACTTCAGAAATGAAAACTATTTACTTCTAAACAATCTAGTATTTATAAGATATAGAAAATCATTAGTGTAAATTCTGGAAGTAAATGTCTATGCAGAAATAGTAAGGAAAATAAAACACTGATACATATAAGCATAGATATTCTTCAACAATGAATAGTAACTTCGAAAATAATGCAACATTTTTATCTCATCCATCTCATGGCTATTTGTCTATCATACTCATCTATTTTAATCTATCTCTGTACTAGAGAACGATGTTGTTCCTTTTTGCATGGGAAAAAATGAAGAGATCATTTATTTCATTCATAATTTCTATTCATGCTTAAAACTTGAATCAGAAACTAAAGTACAGGTATATAAATCAGATCTATTTCTGTAAATTAAATACTTGTAAATAAACAGGATTTACTAGCAGATAACAGAACTTTTAAATAGACAGAAATAGATAACAAAACTTGAAAAATAAGAATAGATAAGACAATAGAACCTGTACAAGATGATAGGGATGACAAACACCCAAGGAGGACTGTTCTTCTGTAATATCCCTTTTTCAAATTTTATTAAAATGCTCAATTTTCCACTTTTTTTCCCGATTTCGACCTTTGACTAGTTTTACTGTTTTGACCTCCAAATCAACCCAAATGCTCCCAAATCTTCTGTAGGAGTGTATGAATGGTATTTATACTTGAATATAAGGTTCAGGGATGTTTTATGGCCCTCCAAATACTACTGCAAACTTGATTTGTATTCTGATCAATATATGTAATTTTGACTAGTAATTTGTGCATCAAATCCCCCTCGGGTAACACTGCAAAAGGCCTTCCAAATGCCTCCAAACTCCCCAAAATTTATGAAAAGAGGTATATAATGTGTTAAGTATGTGATTAAGGTCTCATATGCACCATTAATTTATTTTTAATACTGTTCTAACTCTCTCACATTCAACAGCAAAAACCCTCAATTCGACCCTTGGGGAAATGGCACTATTTCACCTCCCAATACAACTAAACTGAGTAAAAATGCTTCAAATTCTCAAGTACAGTATATGAAACTTGTAGAAGACATCCATTCTAGTGTATTTATCACAAATATATCAGAGAATCATCCATCCATTCGAAATAATCAACATTATAGTGTCATACATCAATGCATTGGGGGAATGGACATTGTTTGCTCATTAATCAATAGTTTTGCATACAACCAGTGGGTATTTCGACCTGAGACTTTCTGAATATGAAGAACAGAGGATATGAAGCTATTACAATCATAAATATATAATGAGAAGCTCTCTCAAGAAGCACAAGTGCTCACCAAAAACGCCCTCCCTCAAAGAGCACGAATATGCCTTCAAAAATGGAAACGGTGGAGAGAAAGTGCTGCACTAAACCAAACCATAAAACTTCCTGTAGCTTCTACCTACAAATACAAACTCCATTAAAGCACCATGAAAGACCTGAGTGGCCTCTCCAAACACCAACTTGGATGGGAATCTTTCACCCTCGAAATTGGCTAAGGTAAGAAACTAGTCATCCACTAGCTCTCTCTTCACAAATGCAATTTTTCTAAAATCATCAAAAGCCATTCTCATACTTGATTTATACATTCTATAACCAACATTAGCCTTCAAGGGGTCGAAATCCTCTCAATAGATTCAATAATTTTCCATTTAGAAAATATTCCTCATTTGCCACTTGTCTCCTAGTTCCAACCTTCCATCTTCTCCCAAATTCGAATTTGAGTCTCTTTAGATTCCTCCAACTCCATGAGCGCCTTCTTGAGCCTATTTTTGGGGCTGACATGTCATAATGGTCAGGTGTAAGAAGTTAGGTCTGAATTTTGTCATAAAATGTCATAGATGCTTCATTATTGTTGTCATAAAACTAGGGAATCTAGCCCATGTGTCCACTAGTCTCCAATTTGACTCTTCCTCTCCCATGGAGGTTACTATTCATTCCCATTTCGACCTAATATGATCAATGTCATGTGTTATGACTTACCAACTCACCCAAGAGTGTTCACCTTCCCATGAATTCTAATTGGCAAGAGAGAGCTGCCATGTGTCATTGAAAAATCAAGCTAGTGTGGGTCCCACCACCTCCATATGTCTCCAAAACCACTTGCCACCTAGAATTTCTCTTGAATTTATTTATTCATCATATTTATTAAATGCTTGAACCTTTCTAATGTCTAAATATCATTTATTAGTTTCCTTATTACCATCCCACATGTGCCCATCCAACCTAGGAAACTAGTAGGATTGATGGGATTGTCTTACTATGCACTTATTTGAATGGGGACATTACAGTGCTCCCCACCCAAGATTGCTTGTCCTCAAGCAATTTCAAATTTGGGTGCTGCAAAATCTTCTCCTCTTCCCATGTGGCATCTTCATTTGGTAAGTCCTTCCATTGCACTAAATATTCTTTGATGATTCTACTCCTCAACCTTCTTTCCCGTGTCTTCAAAATCTTTTCCGGAACAAGTGTGAGCTGACCTTCATCATCCAAAGGAGGAAGTATTTATGAAGTGATGATTTGCTAACCAAGAGCTTTCTTAAGACAAGAAACATGAAATACATTGTGGATTTTACTCCCTTCCGGAAGTTCTAGTTCATATGCTACTTCTCCAACCTTCCGCACTACCTTGTATGGCCCATAGTACCTTGGTTTTAATTTTTCTGCTCCATTCTTTTTGAGAGATGTTTGTTTATAGGGATGCAACCTTAAATATACTAAATCATTGAATTGAAAGGTTCTCTCTTCTCTATGTCTATCAGCATATTGTTTTTGCTGATTTTGAGCAACCTGCAAATTGTCTTTCAAGAGCTTTAAAATTTCTTGGCTCTCTTCCACCCAATCTTTAGCCTTTGGGGCTCTACTATCACCAAATATAATGTCAGCAAATGTAAGTGCATCATAACCATATAATTCTTTGAAAGGAGACATTCCTATTGACATATGATAAGTGGTGTTGTAGCAAAACTCACCCAAGTGTAGCCATTTTGCCCATGCTTTTTGCTGCCCTCCCACATAGTTTCTTAGGTATCCTTCCAACCATTGGTTTACCCTCTCTGTTTGTCCATCAGTTTGTGGATGATAGCTGGTACTTGGAGTCAATTGGGTGCCTACCAATCTAAAAAGTTCTTGCCAAAAAGCACCCATGAATCTACTATCTCTATCACTTACAATGCTCTTGGGGAGCCCATGCAATCTGAAGATTTCTTTGAAAAAAATATCAACCACTTGTGCAGCACTAAAAGATGATGTAACAACAAATAAATGAGCAAATTTTTTCAACCGATCAACTACCACATAGATGCAATCCTTACCTAAGGATTTAAGCAATCCGGTGATGAAATCCATGGAAATACTGTCCCATTTTTGCTCTGGAATGGGCAATGGTTGTAATAGGCCGGCTAGACATGTAAGTTCTGATTTGTTTTGTTGACATGCTTTACATTCATTCACATACTTCTGAACATCTTCCTTCAGCCCCTTCCAAAAAAATCTTTGCCTCAACTGTCTATAAGTTTTGAAGATCCCCGGATGGCCCGCTAGTGGGGAATCATGTGCTTCTTGCAAAATTTGGTACTTGAGCTTGGAGTTATGAACTAAATAAATTCTTCCCTTATAATATATCATCCCATTCAAAATCCTATAATTATCATCCCCTTTGATTCCATCCAACACATCACAAGCAAATTTGTCTTTGGCATATTCAACTAGTAGCATGTTTTTCCAATCCTTGGCAATATCCATGAGAGAAAAGGAAGGCCTTCTTGACAAAGCATCTGCTACTATATTATTCTTTCCTTTGACATATTCAATATCAAAATCATAATCTTGAATCTTTCTTATCCACTTTTGTTGCCTTTCATTTAGATCTTTTTGGGTGAGAAAGTGTCTTAGACTATTATGGTCAGTTTTCACCACAAACTTGCTTCCCACCAAGTATTGTTTGAATTTGGCCAATGCATGCATAATGGCCAGCATTTCTTTATCATAGATGGAGTAACGTTTTTCATGAGGCTGCAACTTTCTGCTCTCAAAGGCTATGGGGCGTTGGCCTTGCTTTAGGACATCCCCTATTCCTCCACCTGAAGCATCACATTCCACAACAAAAGCTTTAGTAAAATCAGGAAGTGCAAGTATGGGAAAACTACTCATTACCTCTTTCATTTTTTGGAATGCTTTTTCAGCCTCTTCATCCCACTTGAAAGCATCCTTCTTAGTCAAATCAGTGAGTGGAGAAGTCAACTTGGAGAACCCTTTCACAAATTTTCTGTAGTAGGTGCATATGCCAATAAAGCCTCTCAATTCGGTAATATTTTTTGGTGATGGCCATTCCAAGATATCCCTGATTTTTTCCATGTGTACCTTCACTCCTTCTTTCCCAATAATGTGCCCAAGATACAGTAGTTCTTTCATCCCAAACTCACATTTTGATAATTTAGCAAATAAGGACTCTTCTTGCAAGATTTTCAACACAATCTCTAACTGTTGCAAATGCTCTTACCATGTTTTATTGTAAATGAGAATATCATCAAAGAAAACCAAAACAAACCTTCTTAGTTGCTTGCAAAATATCCTATTCATACATGCTTGAAAGGTGGTTGGAGCATTAGTTAACCCAAAAGGCATGACAAGAAATTCAAAGTGGCCAAAATGACATCGAAAAGCGGTCTTTTGCACATCTTCATCTTTCATTCGAATTTGGTGATACCCTGATCTAAGGTCAATTTTTGAGAAGTATTTGGCACCATGTAGCTCATCCATGAGCTCATAAATCCTAGGAATAGGATACCTATTCTTGATAGTCTTTTTGTTCAAGGCTCTAAAATCTATGCACATTCTTAATGTTCCATCTTTTTTCTTCACTAGCACTACTGAAGAAGCATAAGGGCTAGATCTTGGTCTAATGAGCCCCAACTCTAGGAGTTCTTGGATAGCTTTTTCAATCTCATCTCTAAACCTTTTAGGATGTCTATAAGGTGGTATATGAATGGGTGAAGTACCCTCCTCCAAAACAATACTGTGCTCAAACCCCCTATCTGGTGGCCTACCATGTGGAAGGTCTCTAAAAACCTTTTCATATTTTTGCAAAAGTCTCTCTATCTCCTTTGGGTGTTTGACAATATTTATAGTTGGCTTAGGAGATGTAATATGACATTCAGCAGCCCATTCTATATTCCCATGCCTCAATATATATCTCATGCTATTGCAAGTCACTACTTGATTTGGATAAGTGTGTTGCCCTCTCACAACTCTTTGTACTCCTTTTGAATCTTGGAATTTCATTTCGGGAATTCGATAATTTACTGTATGCTCTCCTATTGAATACAACCATTGCACTCCCAAAGCCACATTAGTATCAGCAACATCAACCACATAAAAACTATCAACAAAAGTATAGTTACCTACGGTGACTTGCAGCTTTGGAACCCATGTTTTGCATTGCATTGTGTTGTGATCGGGAATGACAACTGTGAATCCATCAAATGGTTCAATAGGTATCTTTCTTTTCTCTACCATCTCTGCATCAATGAAGTTATGAGTGGCTCCTCCATCTACCAAAACTGAAGTTCTTTGTCCTTGTACCACACCTTTGCATCGGATAGTATGATAGCGAGGTACTGCTGAAAGCACTGCCATTCTTGCTTTGTCCGGTGAAGGCTGATTTTCTTCTTGTCTTTCCTCTTCTACTGCTATCTCATATGCCTCTTCTTGATCTGAAATATTTCCATCTTCATCCATGCCCCCATCATACCCCTCATTATCAGAAAATACTTCTATGTATTGAGCCTTTCCTTTGGTACATTTGTGCCCCGGTGTCCATGGTTGGAAGCATGTGAAGCATAGTTTCTTTTTTCTAAGTTCATCCCTGTTTAGTCCCTCTTTTTTATTCCTCTCAAATGAATCTCATTGCCAAGGTTTCTTATCATATCCATCCCTTTTCCAAGGTTTCTTTTCAAATTTATAGCTAGGATTAGGAGGAAATCTCGTTCTAGGAAGCACATTTTGGAGATCCCTAGTCAAGCTCATTGCATCTTTTAATGTAGTTGGCTTGTGGGATTTGACCAAACCTCTTAATGGTTCAGTCAAACCTTCAGTGAATAGCAATACTAATCTTCCCATAGATACATCAGCCACCTTGACTGATAATTTTTGAAAGTCCAACATATATTCGGTAGGGGACCCAGTTTGCTTCAATTGAGCTAGTTCTTTGAAAGGCAATTCTGGATCTTTTTGTTCAAATCTTTCTAGTAACCTGTCAACAAATTCTCCATATGTTTTAACCTGATTATGACCCAAGGTTTTCAGCCCATGAAACCACCATTCATTGTCATCTCCTTCCAAATGCAAAATGGCCATTTTTAATGCATCATCTTCCAACATAGGATTCAACTGAAAATATACATCCAATTTTTGCACCCAAGTGTTAGCAGAATTTTGAGAAGAACCATCAAAAGTAGGAAGTGACATTTTTCCAATAGCACTATTCAATTCTTTGTTTTGTAATGGAATCCTATTGTCTCCCTTCATTTTAATCTTTTGCATAGCATCAATGTAGTCACTGAGTGGTACACCTCTTTTACACTCTTCATTCAAATCATTCCAATCATTTACTAGTTTCTTGTAATCCAATTCAAGATTGGGCTCTTCTTTGGGTGTGAGAAATTTAGGTGCAGTATGCCTTTGTGTGCTTTGAAATTCATCAGGTCTATTATGAGGTCCTATACTTGATAAAATATGTTCATTCCCTTTCATCTTTTCCCCTGAGTGTGAACCACTATTATCTCCTATCATCCCTTTGCCTGAAAGTTGGCTACCCAACAATTCGAAACCTTTCATCATTTGTTTATTCATATCTAGCATAACCATGGTAAGTCCTTCAAAACATGGTTTTAAGGCTTCAATAAATTCCTCCTTATGTCTTAATTTTTCCTCCTCCTCTCTACCCATTGTTTTAGAAAAAAACTCTTTTTCTGCTACTATCTCTTCTTCAACCAAAACTTCTTCAACTACTGATTCAAAGGGTGGTGTTTTATTTGTTTGGCTTCTTGTTAATACCATCAGGTGCCAAGACCATTCTCTAATACCACTTGTAATATCCCTTTTTCAAATTTTATTAAAATGCCCAATTTTCCACTTTTTTTCCCGATTTTGACCTTTGACTAGTTTTACTGTTTTGACCTCCAAATCAACCCAAATGCTCCCAAATCTTCTGTAGGAGTGTATGAATGGTATTTATACTTGAATATAAGGTTCAGGGATGTTTTATGGCCCTCCAAATACTGCTTCAAACTTGATTTGTATTCTGATCAATATATGTAATTTTGACTAGTAATTTGTGCATCAAATCCCCCTCGGGTAACACTGCAAATGGCCTTCCAAATGCCTCCAAACTCCCCCAAATTTATGAACAGAGGTATATAATGTGTTAAGTATGTGATTAAGGTCTCATATGCACCATTAATTGATCTTTAATACTGTTCTAACTCTCTCACATTCAACAGCAAAAACCCCCAATTCGACCCTTGGGGAAATGGCACTATTTCACCTCCCAATACAACTAAATTGAGTAAAAATGCTTCAAATGCTCAAGTACAGTATATGAAACTTGTATAAGACATCCATGATAGTGTATTTATCACAAATATATCAGAGAATCATCCATCCATTCGAAATAATCAACATTATAGTGTCATACATCAATGCATTCGGGGAATGGACATTGTTTGCTCATTAATCAATAGTTTTGCATACAACCAGTGGGTATTTCGACCTGAGACTTTTTGAATATGAAGAACAGAGGATATGAAGCTATTACAATCATAAATATATAATTAGAAGCTCTCTCAAGAAGCACAAGTGCTCACCAAAAATGCCCTCCCTCAAGGAGCACGAATATGCCTTCAAAACTGGAAACGGTGGAGAGAAAGTGCTGCACTAAACCAAACCATGAAATTTCCTGTAGCTGCTACCTCCAAATACAAACTCCATTAAAGCACCATGAAAGACCTGAGTGGCCTCTCCAAACACCAACTTGGATGGGAATCTTTCACCCTCGAAATTGGCTAAAACAAGAAACTAGTCATCCACTAGCTCTCTCTTCACAAATGCAATTTTTCTCAAATCATCAAAAGCCATTCTCATACTTGATTTCTACATTTTATAACCAACATTAGCCTTCAAGGGGTCGAAATCCTCTCAATAGATTCAATAATTTTCCATTTAGAAAATATTCCTCATTTGCCACTTGTCTCCTAGTTCCAACCTTCCATCTTCTCCCAAATTCGAATTTGAGTCTCTTTAGATTCCTCCAACTCCATGAGCACCTTCTTGAGCCTATTTTTGGGGCTGAAATTTCATAATGGTCAGGTGTAAGAAGTCAGGTCTGAATTTTGTCATAAAATGTCATAGATGCTTCATTATTGTTGTCATAAAACTAGGGAATCTAGCCCATGTGTCCACTAGTCTCCAATTTGACTCTTCCTCTCCCATGGAGGTTACTATTCATTCCCATTTCGACCTAATATGCTCAATGTCATGTGTTATGACTTACCAACTCACCCAAGAGTGTTCACCTTCCCATGAATTCTAATTGGCAAGAGAGAGCTGCCATGTGTCATTGAAAAATCAAGCTAGTGTGGGTCCCACCACCTCCATATGTCTCCAAAACCACTTGCCACCTAAAATTTCTCTTGAATTTATTTATTCATCATATTTATTAAATGCTTGAACCTTTCTAATGTCTAAATATCATTTATTAGTTTCCTTATTACCATCCCACATGTGCCCATCCAACCTAGGAAACTAGTAGGATTGATGGGATTGTCTTACTATGCACTTATTTGAATGGGGACATTACATCTTCCCAACCTGCTTTAGAAAAAGAATCTCAACTACTGACTTCTAATGAACCCCCGAGCTTGATTACTAATCCAATAAGTGGGTGGAATCTGTGTAGAAGCAAGGCACTCAAAAATACCTTCTCCACTCGGTATTAACCTCCTGAAATGAAATGCCTTCTCCACTCAGCATCAACCTCCTGAACTCAATAAGATTTTGGCAGACTCACAACATGATCAACAACACAGCATATCCCCTCATCAAATCTCTTGGGTGCAAACACAGCAAAACACCAAGGTAAATTTCCTTGTCAGGAAAAGTCATGAACCTGAGTTCAATATTTGATAGCTATTATATAGACTGCCTAGGTCTTTTAGTGGTCAGTTTGGAATAAATGAGCCTCAAGCTCCAGTCCCATCTTTCAGGGCACTATGACCACATTTCAAGGGAGTTGTCCCATACCAACAGCTATTTAGTTACATCATGATGCTGCCACTTGTCCATTGCCTTCTACCCCAGATTCCATTCCAACTAGTGGATTAGTAACCACTCTTTCAACAGTCCTTTTAGGTGTTTGTCTCCTATTTTTATTTATTAAATAATAATATATTGTGCAAATTACAGTCATCCTTGGACACCTGTCCAACATAAACTTTACAACCAAAGTTATCATAATGTTTCTTAACAAAAAATGTTTTCCAGCTTAGAGGGTATGTTACAAACAACCCCTCTTAAGCTCAACATCGTCCTCGATGTTGCTTATTCATCATCAAGTTCCTCATGGAACAGAACTGGATATGCTGCCCGCATATTACTTTCCAACTCCCAAGTAGCTTCATTAGGGATAAGGTGCTTCGATCGCACCTTTACCTGCCCTATGGTGCGATTCCGAAGCATAATTTCCCTCTGGTCTAGAATACATTATGGTTCCACCTGAAAATCTCCTTTGGGTTCCACTTGTATGTTATTCCAATTCAGCACATCAGTAGCATCGTGCACATACTTCTTTAAAACAGAAATGTGAAAAACATTGTGGATTTTTAAATTGTATAGCAATGCTAATTGATATGCAACAGTTCCTATCCTTGATAGGATTTCGAATGGTCCACAATACATTGGTGCTAATTTAGCACAACTCCCAAGCTTCAAAGAACTTTTCTTGGGCTTTACCTTTATGAAAAGTTGGTCTCCTACCTGAGATTCTCTTTCTGTGCGTTTCAAATTAGCATAGCTTTTCTGTCGATCTTGGGCAACTTTTAAGTTACCTTGAACCTATTTCACGGTTAGCTCCATTTCTTTCAATAAATTTGGTTCTAACATCAATCTGTCTACAGGATTATCCCACGAAATTGGAGTACAACATTTTCTTCCATACAAAATTTCAAATGGACTCAACTTAGTAGATGCTTGATAATTATTATTGTAGGCAAATTCTGCTAAGTGCAAGTAATATTCCCATTTAGATGGTTGATCTTTAACATACAATCTTAACATATTTTCCAAAATCTGATTTACTCTTTATGCTTCACCATTAGTTTGTGGGTGGAAAGAATTGTTGAAATTTAAGTTAGTATTTAATCCTTTAAACAATGGTGTCCAAAAGTAACCGGTGAACTTAGAGTCTCGGTCTGAAATAATTACCTTTGGAATTCCATGCAAGTGAAAAATTTGCTTCATGAAAATATCTGCAATGTTAGAAGCCCTAAAAGTAGTTTTAACAGGAATAAAATGAGTAGCTTTGCTAAGTTTATCAACAAGAACCATAATTGAGTCATTCTACTTCTGATTTTTAGGCAAACCTGTAATAAAGTCAATGCTTATAATTTCTCATTTCCATTCTGGAATTGGTAAGGGCTGCAATAGCCCAGCTGGATGTTGATGTTTAGCTTTAATAGTCTGATAGTCAAAGCATCTAGCTATATATTCAGCAACTTGACTCTTCATGTTGGGCCAAAAATACTCCTTTCTTAACATAGTTATCATTTTCTAATAACCAGGATGCCATGAATAAGGACTCTTGTGAACTTCATCTAAAATCAACTACTTAACCTTCAAAAAATTAGGCACATAAATTCTGTTTTTGTAAGTTAAGAATCCCTTTTCATTAATACTGTAATATGTTATAACATTTTCAAATAAATTTTCAGCCACTTTATCATGTAATTTTTGGTAATTTTCGTCTTGGTTAATTCCTTCTTCGATCTGATTTTCCAAATTAGTTTTAAAAGTATTGATTGCTGCCACAAAACTCAATCTAGCATTTATGCTCAATGCATCAGCAACCTTATTTTTCCTTTCCATTAATGTGATGGATCTCAAAATAGTACTCACTAAGGAAAGCTAACCACCTAGCTTGCCTTGCATTAAGATTTGTTTGATCCAATAGATACTTTAAGCCCTTATTATCAGTCATTAAAATGAATTTCCTTCCGATCAAGTGATGGTGCCACATTTTTAAAGCATGTATCACGGCTTCCAACTCAAGATCATAAGTAGCATAATTCTTTCATATATTTTTAACTTCCTTGACTCAAAATCAATTGCATGACCTTCTTGACTTAAGACCCCTCCAAGTCCTTCGTTGCATGCATCCATGCATACGACGAAATCCTTATTATGATCTGAAATTTTTAAGATGGGTGCAGTGGTTTACAATTCTTTTAACTTATTAAAATTGTCTTAACACTTTTCATCCCATATGAATTTCTTCCCTTTCTTCTGCAAAGAATTGATGGGGTTAGCAATTATAGAGAACCCTTCAATAAACTTTCTATAATAACCTGTTATTCCCATGAATGACCATACATCAGTTACATCTTTTCGGACAAGCCATTCATTAATTGCTTTAATTTTATCAGGATCAACAGAAATACCATCTTTAGAAATGATATGACCCAAATATTGAATTTTATCTTTATAGAAATCACACTTACTGAATTTGGCGTAAAGCTGATGATCTCTAAGTACTTGTAAAATGATTTTTAGATGTTTGGCATGCTCTTCTTTAGTTTTTGAGTAAACCAAGATATCATCAATGAATACCACTATGAACTTAGCCAAATATTTATGCAGAACGTTGTTCATTAAACACATGAACATTGCCGATGCATTGGTTAGCCCAAAAGGCATAACTACGAACTCATAGTGTCCATAACGCGTTCTGAATGCAGTTTTGAATATGTCCTCGTCTTTTATCTGGATTTGATGATAACTCGACCTTAGATCAATTTTAGTGAATATCTCTACTCTGCGTACTTTATCAAATAGATCATCTATCCGGGGTAAGGGATACCAGTTCTTAATTGTCATTTTATTAAGCTGACGATAGTCAATGCACAAACGCATTGTACCATCCTTCTTTTTAACAAATATTACTTGTGCTCCCTAATGGGACACACTGGGCCTTATGCAGTTTTTATCTATTAATTATTTCAGCTGAGACCTGAACTCATTCAACTCCAGAATATTCATCCTATAGGGGGCCTTTGAGTTTGGTACCGCACCAGGTACTAACTCAATGGTGAAATCAAGTTCTCTTTTTGGAGGTAATTCTGGAATTTCTTCCGTAAATGCATTAGAAAAGTCCGTAAGGATGGGAATATCCTCTAGTTTTAACTTGTCTTCTTTAGATGTACATTCATCATTAACAACATTAACAGCAAACAATTTACAACCTTTTCAAGTAGCTCTCTTCACTTGTAAGGCCGAAATCTGTCTTACTGAAATCTACCTATGAATTCCTTTTACTGTTTCTGAATTACCTTCATTATTTATACAAGTAAAAGATTTATCATAACAATTCAATATAACTCTATGTTGTTCAAGCCAATCCATGCCTATCAAGAAATCATATGACCCTAAAGGTAAAACATTTATATTGCTTCACAATTCTTGACATAATCTGTAACCTTTCTTTTAGTTCCTGTTGCAAGATGAACTAACCATGCATTATAAAATTTCTATGTTTTCAACTTGCAACGGTTTACTAAAGTAGGTGAAATATAACTTAAATTTGCACCTGGATCTATTAAAATAGAAATAGACTCGTTTTGTATCATATCTTCAATTTCGACCATGGATGTTTGATGGTCCGCTTGACGGTTCTCCAATGTTTCATTTATCCTGGGCATTTCTCTTGCGATATCTCCAACTGTAGGTTCTACTTGCATAGTATGTATGTTGTTGGTTGTCCTCTTGTTGCATGGGCAATCTGCTCTCTTATGTGGTTCGCCACATTCATAGCACTTTATGGGTCCTTTCTGCTCAGCGTACCTGTTGTTATTGTTATTATTATTATTGTTGTGATTATTAGGTACATTTCTTGCAGCAATAGAGTTCTGAGTTGCATTATTCCGGTAATTATTAGGAAAATTTATATTATTAAAATTTTTCTTAAAATTTCCAGCATTCTGATTAAAATTCTTCTTTTTATAGTCATACTGATTAGACTTACTATTCTTCCAGCTAGTTGTTCTTTCTATTTTTCTGTTTTGGTCAAAACAAAAATTTGCCTTCCTCATGGCCTCTTCCAAAGTGGAGGGATTATCATACTCAATACGATCTTTTATATTAAACGGTAAACAACTGAGGAACCTTTTCACTTTAGGCTTTTCCTCAACCATATAAGGTACGTACCTCAGCAAGCTAAGGAACATGTTGCACAGTTCTTTCATGTTCATTGTACCCAACTTTAAATCGTAAAACTCCTTTGATTTATCCTCAAAGTACTGTTCCAACAATAATTTCTTTTTAAACAAACTTTTAAACATAGTCCAAGTTATTTCTTTTTCTTTTATGCTCTTGATTCTTTTAAGATCCTGCCACCAGATATCTTCCTTCATAGTTAGATTGTAAATAGCCATCTGGGCTTTTAGTTGAGAAGAGTAGTCATAAATATTAAAGTACTTTTTCATTCCAGACAGCCAAGCTTTCGTTGTCTCACCCTTCTCACTTTCGCCATTAAAGTAGGTGGTTTAATCTTTTTAAATTCCCCAGTAATCTGTTCATGATGCTTATGTTTCCTCTTTTTAGAGCAGTATTCACTGTTACTGCTGTCATAATTTATGTCTTCATTACTTGAATCAGATTTAGAGGATGAGTAACTGTTCTTTTTCTCATTTTTTGTTTTCTTATGTTTATGTTGATGGGACATTATTTCAGAATCAACCCTTAATTCTGATTTTCTGCCTCTTTCATCACTGTGATAGTTCATTTTCTTCTTTAACAACTTTTAACCTATATAGTGCGTAAAATTTCAGAAGACTAGTTGTTTAACTCAACATAAATTCCTTCAGTGTTATTATGATTAATATGTTCATTACGAGGAGATCTGTCCTCCGTTGATTCCTCTGGTATTTCCATACCTGCAATTAAAGGTCAATCTGTTCTGTGCAAAAATTAAATTAAATTACAAAAGTTAGTAACATAAACTTTCTGATTTATTTTTCAATTTTGCGCATATGAGCCTCATTCAGGCCTAGAGTTTGAACTTGTTCTCTGATACCGCATGTAACATCCCGTAAAAATCACAAAAATTTAAAATTTTTCTACGTGACATTTATTGCTTATTATCTGTATGCAGAAATAGAACGATGCAATGAAATGTTATCTTGTTGTACTAATTGTCATGCTGGTTATTTATGTAATAAATTTTGACTAAGAGATTTCAGCTTAAGTCTTGATGTTATCCATGTGCTATATGTTTGAATCTACTCTCTACTGTATGAAAATAGAAAATACTTCATATGAACTTCGGAAATGAAAACTATTTACTTCTAAACAATCTGGTATTTATAAGATATAGAAAATCATTACTGTATATTCTGGAAGTAAATGTCTGTACAAAAATAGTAAGGAAAAGAAAACACCGATACATATAAGCATAGATATTCTTCAACAGTGAATAGTAACTTGGGAAATAATGCAACATTTTTATCTCATCCATCTCATGGCTATTTGTCTATCATACTCATCTATTTTAATCTATCTCTATACTAGAGCACGATGCTGTTCTTTTTTGCATGGGGAAAAATGCAGAGATCATTTATTTCATTCATAATCTCTATTCATGCTTAAAACTTGAATCAGAAACCGAAATACATGCATATAAATCAGATCTAGTTCTGTAAATTAAATACTTGTAAATAAACAAGATTTATCAGCAGATAACAAAAATTTAAAATATACAGAAATAGATAACAGAACTTGAAAAATAAGAATAGATAAGACAATAGAACCTGTAAAAGATGATAGGGCCAACAAACACCCAAGGAGGCTTGTTCCTCCCAACATGCTTCAGAAGAAGCAGCTCACCTACTGACTTCTAAAGAACCCCCGAGCCTGATTACTGATCCAGTAAGTGGGTGGAATATGTGTAGAAGTAAGGCACTCAAAAATACCTTCTCCACTCGGTATCAACCTCCTGAAATAAAATGACTTCTCCACTCAGCATCAACCTCCTGAACTCAATAAGAGTTTGACAGACTCACAACATGATCAACCACATAGCATATCCCCTCATCAAATCTCTTGGGTGCAAACACAGCAAAACCCGAAGGTAAATTTCCTCGTAAGGAAAAGTGATGAACCTCAGTTCAATATTTGATGGCTGTTATATAGAATTCCTAAGTCTTTTAGTGGTCAGTTTGGAATAAATGAGCCTCAAACTCCAGTCCCATATTTTAGGGCACTATGACCACATTTCAAGGGAGTTGTCCCATACCAATAGCTAGTTAGTTGAATCATGATGCTGCCACTTGTCCATTGCCTTCTACCCTAGATTCCATTCCACCTAGTGGATCAGTAACCACTCTTTCAACAGTCCTCTTAGGTGTTTGTCTCCTATTTTTATTTATTAAATAATAATATATTGTGCAAATTACAGTCATCCTTGGACACGTGTCCAACATAAACTTTACAATAAAAGTTATCATAATGTTTCTTAACACAAAATGTTTTCCAGCTTAAAGGGTATGTTACAATGATGTTGATGATCGTGTGATGACGATGTTGTTGATTGTGAGGATCCAAATGATGATATTGTTGTAGTTGTTCAAGTGCTGCAGAAGATTCGGTACTGAAGATGTTGATGTTCCAGTATTGAAGATCTTGAAGATATTCCAGTAACTGGTTGAGTTACTGATAATGTTGAGAAAGCTCCCAATGATTTATAGATGTATCATGTATGATGTTGATGACTCCTTGCTCCTGCAGATGTTGTTATAATATCCTTCTCATTAAGAAGGAGTGTTGAGATATTGTAACTTCTAAGAATATTTTATTTGTACCTTATTATTCTGGAGATGTTTCATTCCTTCGTGAAGATCTTATTGTATATCCAAAGATGTTTATTCCTCCATCGGATTGTGGTAACTTGGGTTATTAGAGTTCCCTAGTGGGGGTCGGCGTTGTATGTGTTATGTGGGTCAAAGGGTTATTAGACTACCCTAGAGGGGTCGGCCCAATCAGTTGTAATGGGGTGT
Organism: Larix kaempferi; assembly: GCA_027924585.1. Lineage (NCBI taxonomy): Eukaryota > Viridiplantae > Streptophyta > Pinopsida > Pinales > Pinaceae > Larix > Larix kaempferi. Next base: position 12,328,143 of record BSBM01001048.1, read on the forward strand.
TTAGCCCAGTAATTAAGTTGGGGCCGGCCTAGATTGTGTAAAAGTCAGCCGGGGAACAAATATAAGTAGAGGAGGATGTTCCTCACTTATCTCACTCATTCATTCAATTGTGAGTGGCGCACTTGTGTGAGAGAGGTCTACTATGGAGGAGGAGGAGCTCATGTCTAGGGTTTGCATCTTTGTATTTGCTAGTCATCTATATTGAGGAAGCTTTGCTGGGTTTTCTACCCCATGAGGATTTCCCAGGATAAATATGTGTCTCTTGTGTTTATGTTGTGCTTGTTGTTTATTCAGTCATCCTGTATATGCTATTGTTGTGAAATGAAATGTAATGCTGATATTTTATGTCTTAGCATATTGAATCTTAACAGTGAACATGTAGGTACAATGAATCTAACAGACAACACTGAAGATGTTGTAGAAGTCGAAGACCAAGATGAGTTTGAAATAAATTAGAAGAGTCATGTTGCAAAAAATGAAGAGTGTTTCACTCATCCATTTGGTGTGCATAAGGAAGATGATAAAGCTTTGTGTAAAAAATACATTCATGAAAATGGTGTATCTGATAATGGAAAAAGTGTTGGTGATGTTTGTGAAGAAGAATCTACAGCGATATTGAATAGTGCAGATAAGGACAGAAAAGAGAATGAGATTTTTTCTTATAATTTGTTTGTTAGTGATTGTACAGGTACAAAGGAAGAAAATGATGAAATCTTGGCTTGTAAGTCAAATATTGAAGGTGAAGTAACTACCAGTGTAGCAGTTTGTTCTTTGAATATTCCAATGATGTATGTTGCTAATGTGCGATATGAAGAAGGTGCCAATGAAGCAGCTGTTACAACAAAATGTCGTCACCATTTTGCAAGTGTTGCAAGTGTCGTCATTCTGACCTAGTGTCGTCATCATGACCGTTGCAAGTACCGTCATTATGACCAAGTGTCGTCATCATGACCATTGTGATAAAGTCATCATCTTGACCATTGTGTAAACTCTTTGCTATGATACCTAAACCCATTTTAGAGTAAAAACATATCCCTGAAGTTTCCCATGACTGGAGGGCTTAACTGACCTACTTTTCAAGGTCGTCGCAGTCTGCCCTTGTGCAACATGCAACGTCACAGGTTGTCCTAATGCAACCTGCGACGATGTCATAGAACCCTCTAAGCATAGTTTCCCTTTGGTTTCGAGCTTGCATAAAAATTAAACCATCCACTGGAGCATAGTTTTATTCCATTTTAAGCTCGTTAAAAAATAAGATGGGCCCCCTCAAGCATAGTTATTTTCTATTTCAAGCTTGTGTAAAAATGAAATAGATCTCCCTCCCATCAGTTCGAGTCTCTCGCTAGAGTTAGAACTTGAACCTTCATTTCCTTTGATTCTCCTTTCCCCCCCCTTGGTGAACATTTTCATATTAGTATCCAAGTTGGTAGTTGGGTTAGCAAGCAACATTTTCAGACGAAATGAAGCTTGGGGGGCATGCCACATGTCGTACCATCAGCAATCATGTTGAGGGAACACTACCATGTTAAGCCGTTAGCAATCATGCTCGGGTCATTTACCAACCTCTAGGCATCATGTTGGGAAGGAACTCGTCAATGGTCCTTAACCATGAGCATAGTTCCCGTTCTATGTCAGGCTCGTTAAAAAATGAAATAGGTTCCCATGAGCAGAGTTCTAATCTTGTGTCAAGCTCATTAAAAAATGAAACATATCATTTCCCTTTGAGTCGAGTCTCCTCATAGACTTAGTACCTGAACCTTCTTTTCACCCACCTATGCCTTAGGCGAATGAAATGAAGCTTGGGGGAATGTCTTCAACCTCTAAAAGTTACGTTGAAGTCAACTCGATCACCTCTCCACAACATGTTGGAGCTAAGTCACTTACTTCCAGCAATCATGCTGGGGGCACACACCACCCTCTGGATGCCATGTTGGGGAAAAGTTCACCATTGGGAACATTTTTGAGCATACTTTCCTTCTTTAGGTTTCGAGCTCATTAAACCATGAAAATTATCCCGAGCATAGTTCATTTTCTATTACAAGCTCATTAAAAAATGAAGCAGACATCATGAGCATTCTTCCAACCTATCTTCGAGCTCGTTAAAAATAGTAAGATGGCATTTGAGGTTACTTTTCATTTTTTTCGTGCTCTGGTTAAAACATGAAAAGTGTTTTGAGCTTACTTTTCATTTTTTTCGTGCTCTGGTTGAAACATGAAAAGTGGTTTGAGCTTAGTTTTTACTTTTTTGTTCTCTAGTTCAAAAATGAAAAAGATTCTGAGTGCTTTTGATACCATTATCGTGCTCGCTAAAAATGTGAGTAAAAATGGTGTGTCTAACGAGTATAGGTTTATCACTTTATCCGGCCTCGCTAGACTATTTACGGAAAAGGAACTGTGCCGAGTTTACTTTTTCCTTTGACATACTCAGTCATCAACCATGACAAAGTTGTTCATGGAGTCCTTTTTAAGCTCTTTTCAGACTCCCTAAATAGGAAAAGATTGCCAGGCGAACTTGATGCTTTCACGCTTGTAAAAGAATTTGAATGATTGTCTTTTTGGTGATAGTTTACCCCTTTTTCCGACCAGGAAGTACTATTTACGAAAAAGGAATACTCCACCCAACCATGGCTAGAAGAGTTCTCTCTTGCGTTGTTTTACCCTTTTCCGGGTGAAGAGACTAACTTTACGAAAAAGGACCTTTTGGAGTCTCCTTTAGTTCTTTTTAGACTCTTTAAACATGAAATGACGCCGAGTTTTCTTTCTTTGGACTTGTTAAATTTTAAACATTGAAGGGCCCATTATGGGGCGAACCCTTCCTTTCCCAGGTTCGTAAAATGTTTGGGATTGGACACATCTATGAGATGAGCTATATCGAGCAGCTAGTTACCCTCATCAAGCTCGTCAAAAACACATGAGGCACTCATCAATCATGACGGGGAAAAAGGAAATATTTTGTGTTACATCTTAATTACGGCAGTACATGGTCACTCTTGAACATGGCACTCATTTGCGTTTGCATTCAGTACTTGGATAATCTGTTTGTCCTTGAGTCTTTTCAATTCCATGAGTCACATCGCTCCTTTGGGTCAGCCAAAGAATGCTTCCACCATCAGTTGCATTAGGGGTTGGTATCATTCTCGTCATGCCAATACTACCAAGTCATGCCATGCCCATGTTCAAGAGACATTTTTTACTCATCTTTTGCATTCATTATACCTTCGATCATGTTGGTCTACCTTGAGTTAGTCTTGCACATTACTCTACCGTTCAATCTACACCAAACATATTTTATCGAGTTTCATGTCGATGATGGGGGATTCATCATGGCCCTCCTTCGACGGGTTCATCCTTGTCGACTTCAAATCATCATCCGAGGATTGAACTTAGAAACCAACTACGTGCCTTGGCCCTGCATGCCTTAATGGCACGTTACCTCGCTTTCAACATGAGTTTATATCATTGACTCTTGATTGAAAGATTTCATCTTGCGTTCAACTTCAGCTCATTGATTCATGCTTGATGGTATGTACTGTGATACCTTGGGGATCATTGGCATTAATGGTGATTTTAGTCGCACTTGTTAACGGTATACATTAATGACCAGTAATCAAGTGGTTTCTACCATGTTCGACTTCAAAACATTGTAATCACATGTATAGATTCGTATCATTGTGGGTTCATCTTGAAGAACCTGGGGAAGTTCTTGTCTACCCAGGTTGCGATGGAGATTGTTTGAGATGCACAGATCCACTTTTCATTGGTCGTGGCTGTGTTGTCAGTCCAGAGTTACACGGATCCACTTTTGTATTGGTTGTGGTTGTGTTATCATCTCATCATAGATCTACGATTGTGTCTAGTAGCCATGATTGTGTTCAGTCGGTCATTACTATCATGGATCTGCAATGTATTGGTCGGTAGCCATGTTTTGTGTTGTATGAGACTTGTGGATCTCAGGTCATTTCTGCAGCAACTCCTTCCAACCAGCAAGCACTTGCCATTTTTCTTACTACAAAGCATTTCACCGGTCTCATTCCATCAGCTTCATGCTTTGGGGAGCATCCTGTTACACAAAAATGTCGTCACCCTTGTGCAAGTGTTGCAAGTGTTGCAAGTGTCGCAAGTGTTGCAAGTGTCATCATCCTGACCTAGTGTCATCATCATGACCGTTGCAAGTATCATCATTATGACCAAGTTTTGTCATCATGACCGTTGTGATAAAGTCGTCATCTTGACCATTGTGTAAACTCTTTGCTATGATACCTAAACCCATTTTAGAGTAAAAACATATCCCTGAAGTTTCTCATGACTGGAGGGATTAACTGACCTACTTTTCAAGGTCGTCGCAGTCTACCCTTGTGCAACATGCAACGTCACAGGTTGTCATAATGCAACCTGCAACGATGTCAGTTATTTGGATAAAAAAGTATCTTTGAAGCCATTCTTGAAGATGAGTGATGTGGAGGCCTATCCCTAGGCTCTAGGTGAGGTGGCATTTCGGTTCCTAATCTTATGGGAAGATCCCTTAACCATCTCCCCCTAATCCTCAACCTACCATATCTCTTTAGCCCTATATAAACACCCCCTCTCTCCATGGGAAGGGGGGAAGGTCTATGGTACCCTTATGCTGATAGAACCCATATTGGTGATTGGGATGCTTGGACATGTTGGTTGGAGGATGCGACGTTGAGGATTTGGTTGTAGCTTCATCCTTTCTATGTATCCCCACTTTTATACAGTTAATATAATGTCTTTCCATAAACTGTTGTCTTATTGATGATGATGTTTAGAGTTTTCTTCCTTAACTGTTAACTTAGATCAATCATATGAAATGTATGCTTTTACTATTTGTTAGTATGTATATGTTCAATAGGGTCTTGCAGCTTGAGATCTGACGACGCTGGAGTATTCGATCAACAAAGAGCAAAGGGATCTGCAAATATGAGGTAATCCATCTATCTACTAGTTTGCACTTCTATTGATCTAGGAAAGTAGATCTATATTATGTTCTATTTGTTCTAGACTTACGTTAAGCTAGGGAGATCACACCTTAGATCCGTCTTTGGTAGATTGTCCGATAACAACAGCCAATATCTGTAAAATTTCCCATGGAGAAGTAATGGTAAATGATGATCATGGTGATGGAATGAAGACTACCATATCAGCAGTATGTGAAGCAACATCAGAAGCTAAGAAAGATAAAGTGTACCGTGTTGAAGTGCTTTAACATATTTGTGAGTTTTTTGAAAATATTGATGATATTTTTGAAGAATTTGATAAGATTGTTGAAGAATGCATAGAATTTGCAGCGATTGAAGCAGAAGGAATCTATAATGATGATAGAAATAAAAAGGTTGATGACTCGGTGATTGCAGAAGCAGTGATAGAAAAAGAGTTGCATAATGATAACACTCAAAATGTTGTATGTTATGTTGTAGACAAAGCAACTGAAATAAGGAATGATGTTCTTGATGAAAAGTTGAAATTTTTGGAAGAATGGCTTGAAAATCCAAGATATGATGATAAAGATGATAGTCTTGTTGTGGAAGCATAAATGAAGAAAGTTGATTTCCTTGTGGCAACAGTAGAGGCATATTTGAATGAAGAGATAGTGACAGCTCTCAGAGAAGAACAAAATGAAAAGAACCAATATGGTTCACAGTATGATAATTTAAATAATGTTGACAAAATGTTTGAATGTGCAAGTGATCAAGCAATTGAAGATGATATTGTAAATCATGAATTTGATTTGAATGAAGAAAATTGCACCAAAGATGAACTGGTTGAAGAATCAATTGAAAATATCTTCATGTCACGGAGTCCTGAAGAAATCAGTCATTATTATCAATTAATGTGTCTATAGAATGACATTGAACTAATTACTCTTGGTAAAGTCAAACATAGCTTGTGGGATCTTTGTATGCCCATGTTACAGTATTTAGAGGAAAATATTTGGATTGAAGTCCTTGGCATAAAGGACATTGAAAATTTGAATGATGGTAAGCAAATTGAAGAACTTTTTGCAGTTGATGTTGATCATAATGAATTTGAGGAATCAAAGAAAAAAATGAAGGTCAATACAAAAGTGAAGATGAAGAATCAAAAGTATTCTTGGTATAAAGTTTGGTGTTCTAAGCCAAGTAATGATGAAACCGAAGCTTAGAATGATGCAATTGAAATTATAAATAATGATTGGTTTGCAAAGTCCAAGAAGGTTGAATGCAATGGTATTGATGCTAAAGTAAATGATGAAATATTATATTTTGAACAACCAACTGAAGATGACGAGAACAAGTATCGTGGAGTTGCTGATCAAAAGGAGTTCAGATTATTAAGATCCAAAGTCAAAATGGAGAGATGGTTGAAGACATGAATGAAGCAAGAGTTGAAGAAGATCAAGGTAAATATGAAGATAAAACATAAAACAAAGTTTATATGTTTCAAAGTTTGGAGTAGAAAGAAACATAAAAGATGCACTAGTATGTTCCAACAAAGAATATGAAACAGATTTTTGAGTCGTTTTTATACTGATGTAAGCCTTGCTAAGACTTAGGCCAATAGGAATTATGGTTGGAATGTTGTTTTGTAAAACAATAGTTGCTTGTGTTTGATGTATCTTGAGTGAAGTAATTAAGGGGGATAATGTTTGCAACAATTAATTACTTCACTGCCACAAAGTCTGAAAAGCTATTCACTGCCCTGCTGAGTGGCCGCCAAAACCTTGAAGAGCTAACCACTGCCACACCATTTTGATTTTGTCATGATGTCAAAGCTTCAAAGGGGCAGCACACCACATCGATTTTTGAAGAAGCAGTTACAACCTCTGTTATAGCTCATTGAATAATTATTGGGGCAGAGTATTACATTGTTTTTTTTTAAGAGTCGTTTTTGAAGAGTCATCCACTGACATGTTCCAGCTGGTCAGATGTTAAAAGGACCAACGTGTTTCATCAGATTGCTTAAGGGACATCATTGTTGCAGCACATTAAAGTTCATAGGGACATTCACTAGCTCTATTGTAGCCTGCCAAAGACCGAAGGGACGTCCATCATTCATGTTGTAGCTCATGAAGGGATAGAGTATCCACACAAATTCTGAACAGTCAATTTTGGTTTAGATGCAGTGAAAGGTCAATCTAATTAAATGACCAACTATATTTCTGATGTATAAATATCGATTTAATCTTGATTTTGTGATATAGAGAGACAGAGTTGAATACAATTATCAGTTGAAGTTAAACTCAGAATTTTACTGTGTACTCTATTATTTGAGTTTGAAAACTCATATTCATTTTTGAAGTTATTCTTTGTTGTAGCAAGTTAATAGATTAGAGTTATTTTTTAGTATAGAGATGTTAAATGTGTTTGATTGTTTAAACAAGCTATTAGTCAATTTTTATGAATGCAGGGGTTATCAAAACATAGCTAAAATAGTCAACTGCAACTGTCATGTAGATTACTATTAGCTAAGCAGTCAGCTGCAAAAGTCCTGTAGGTGAAAATTGCTGAGCTAAGTGATCTGTGTGTGTTGCTGTGAGTAAGAGCAACACTCCCCTGCCTTCCCACATAGATAACCATTTCCATCTCCAAGGAAGCAATCTCTTTTCGAACCTCTTAAGGATTCATAGCCAATCCATTTTCTTGTATGTGTTTGGTTTTATAAAGTAACCCAATTACTTTACACCATCATTTAGGTCTCGAACATTGCATGGGAGGATGTGCACAATTTATTCAAGTTGGTTCTCCTCAATATTGTGAGTCAACATGATAGATTTAGAATTATTTATGAGCATACCCAAGGAGTTGCAAAACCATTGCAGTATATTGTTAATCTTACCCTATTCCTCAGACTTCCCAATGCCAAACAACAACATATCGTCAACAAAGAATTGGTGAGTGATCGAAGTGTCTAAGGTTATCTCTTCAAACCCTTCACTGATTTGTTTTCTTTGGCTTTGAACAAAAGTCAGCTTAGGCTTTCCATAACAATATCTTCCACACTAGGTGATTGTATGACATTTTTGTATATATATTTCGGTGTTTCCTTTTTGCTGCAATGTTGGCACTCACACATGAGATATTAGGGCAAATAAGGAAATCATGAGAGATTCACAATTTCTTTATAGAAATACAACATATTGAAATCATCAATAAAATAAATTTGAACAAAGAAATTACAACAATACCTGATAAAAAAGGTAGGCGAAACCAGCATTTCTATTAAGTTTTTAATTGGAATGTACGAGATTGACTTGCAAGAGAAATTAATAAAGTTCGACTAATTAGGAAATTTTTCAATGTTCACTCATTGTCGCGGTCTTAGAGGATTCCGAATTTCCGAGATTAAAAGTTTAGTATTCCAACATTACAATGTGAATTTTTACTTGGGCATTTCCACATGGCAAGGTAAGGATTACTTAGCTTGCGTTTCAAAGATAACAACTTAGTATTTCAAGGTTAATATATATATATATTTATTAGGGAGTTATTAAAAATTGGACGATTTGGACTGGATGGTCAGTTTTAATTAGAATTTGGTATTTTTTTTATTTTGTAAAATAAAAAATTAATTCTATTTTATCATAATATTATGCTTCGAAAATTTATTTACTCCAAGTCAAATCATAAAATTTTTAGATTACACAATTTATTAAGATTTAAAAATGTTATTTTCAAAAATAAGTTTTTATTTATGCTCTTATAAAAAATAAATAAATAATAAATATATATAGTAGTTGCTTTTCAAAGATAACAACTTAGTATTTCAAAGTTAATATATAAATTTATTAGATTCAGAAATAGTATTTCGAAAGGTAAGTCTTTATTTACGCTCTTATCAAAACAATAAATATATTTGACTAGGTGGATTACTTCGCTTGCGTTTCAAAGATGACAACCTAGTATTTCAAATATATATATATATGCTTGTGTTTTCACGATAAAATTTTATTATTTCAAAGTTAATATATACATTTAATAAGATTTAGAAATGGTATTTGGAAGTTATAATATTCATGTAGGTTTGAAAATAATTAATTTATAATTTTTTTATTTTTATTTTTTAAATTATTTATATATATATATATATATATATATATATATATTAGTATAGATTTATTTTAAACTTGGATTTATCAAGTATCGAGAGGGATCCAATTTTTTTAGGTGCATTTTTTTTTAAACCATAAATTTGATAAATTTAAGTTTAATGTTTAATTTATGAACTTTTTAACTACTTTTCATAATTTTTTATTTTATGAGTAAATTTATCTAAAATATTCACTTAGCTTCATTTATTAAAATAAATGTCAACCAAATTCACCAAAACTTGCACAAGTTTAAATTATTAAATTACATGTTTAATTCTCCCAAAATTTACTCATAAATACTTTGTATCTATCTTTTCAAGTACATTTATACTTCACCTGGTTGTTTAGGTAAGTTACAGTTTTGGATCATTGGAACTAATAACTATAATTACTTTCACTCATTAAAATAAGCTTATAGTTAATTTTTGTTTTCAAATTATTATATTGAATTCATAGACATGGATTTTTTAATTACTTTTTTATTTATTTATGTTATAACATCTCCCCATACTTGGTTGTAGAGCACCTAGCTCCTCTCGGTGCATTGGTGAACAAATATGTGATGCATTTTCAAGATTTTTTTTTTTAACTTAGCGGCATTTTTCAATGGGGCAAATTTTCAAAATTGAGTTTTCTTCAATTTAGGGTATTTTCAAGATCTTGGCATAATTTTTAGGGCATTTTCAAGCATCATTTTCATAGAGGTACTTTCATAGATTGAATTTATCATTAAGGTATTTTTTACAAAGAATTTTGACTATTTCATTTAGGTATTTCTTTACAAATCCTTTTCATAAAGGTATTTTTCTACATAGCATTTTGCATTTTAATAGTGGTGGTACCGGTGGCACTTCTATTTTGAGTGAATCATTTTCAAAGATTTGGGCATTTTCATGGCATGTCTCCAAAATCTCAATCTACTAGCTTGACCTAAAGAATTTTCATGGTTGTACTTTCATGATCATTTTCACAAAGGAGTTTCAAGATTGGGTTTTTTCATTAAGTTATCTTTTACAAAGCATTTTCACTATTTCATTAAGGTATTTTTTACAAATCATTTTCATAGAGGTGTTTCATTAAGGTATTTTTCTACATACACGACGACTTGCATTTTGAGGGGAAGCACTTTCAAAGGTTTGGGAATTTTCATGGATCCTAATCCACTAGCTTGACCTAATCAGGTCGACAAGTTCCTTCCCATGTCAAGCATTTTCATTTCATGAGCATTTTCACTAAGGGGTAAAAATTTAAGATTGGGTTTTTTCATTAAAGTATTTTTACAAAGCATTTTCACAAAGCATTTTCACTATTTTGTTAAAGCTTTTTTTACTAATCATTTTCATTGAGGTATTTCATTAGGGTTATTTTAGGGAGCATTTTCTCATAGGTACTCATTTTCAGAGATGTACTTTCACAATCATTTTCACAAAGGAGTTTTAAGATTGGGTTTTTTCATTAAGGTATATTTTACAAAGCATTTTCACTATTTGGTTAAGGTATTTTTTTACAAATCATTTTCATAGTTGTATTTCATTAAGGTATTTTTGTATAGACATTTTCAAAGTGGTACGTGAGGTATTTGCACTTGAGGGAAGCAGGGAATCACTTTCAAATATTTGGGCCTTTTCATGGCATGCCTCCAAAACCCTAATCCACTATCTTGACCTAAGGTGCACAAGTTCCTTCTCCCAAACTTGGTTTGAAACTAGTTCTTACCCTTAAAGCATTTTTATGAAACAATATTAATGCTATTTTTTTAGATTGGTATTATCATTAGCATCTTGAACTAAAAACGAGCACAATATCTTTCTCTTAGTCTTGGTTACAATTTATTTTTTTATTCAAATATGAACAAGTCAACACATTTGCCAAAAACATCACAAACTGAAGACCTACATAGGGAAGAAAGAGAAACTATACTTCAAGTAAAGCTAGAACGAAATGCTTGAAAATAATTTTGCATCATTTAAACAAGATTAAAAAATAGATTGACATTAAAATAATGGGGTTGGAGAAGATTAAAAAATAGATCACAATGAAATAATGGGGTTGGAGATTAAGTTGGAGAAAATTGAAATAAAATTATAATAAATAGAAATTCAAAACTAAGAAAATAAACAATTAATCAAAAGAAGAGATTGATAATCTAGATAATCAAAACATGATAAACAAGATTAAATAGTAATTTGGCCTAAGGATAAATTGGATATAAATCCACGAAGGAGGAAATAAATAAGCACTAGTTAAAAAACTAAAAAAATACAAATTGAACGAATAAACATAAAACATATTGAGTGAGGTCGTGTAAAAGTAGAGTAGTAGATAGAAGAATATCATAACAAGGTGAAGGATGTGGAAATTAAAAAAAAAGCCCGCAAAATAAATAATGATAACTAGAATAAATAACATGATTTTTAATAAATAAATCTTTTATGTCATTGAAATTTAAAGTTGTATCTTATTCAAATGTGTTTAAATACAAATTTTGTGAAGGATGTCTCTTTTTAACATATTATGAGGTTAATTGTAACACACCCATCTTGATCCTATTGTATTAAAATGTAAATGATGTAATATTGTTATAAAATCATGCCGAGGAGCTCAAGGCCAAGGCCTCACCATAGATTTATTGATGCATATGGTTTGTATGCTAGCCAAGCACATTGGAATTTCAAACATCATGTAAATATGCATTTTAATAAAATACCCACAACTAGCTATGCAATGCAACAAGAGATGGTGGCATGATTTTACAAGGATTTGGGAGGGAAAACATTCAAACCTTTGGAGCCAATCAAGTCAAGCCAAGTTTCAATGAGAGAACCCATCAAACCCTCAACTACCCATGTTGACTTTTGTACCCAATCATTCATTCTCCCAAGAGTTGGTTGAGGTAGTTAATGCCTTGGGGAATGGGAGGTATGGCTATCCAAATTCGGGTATGGGAAAGCCACCTTGCATGGAAAATCACTTTTTGCTTCTTGGGCAAGAAAAGAGCCATGAATTGCTCCCCAAGACATTAACCATCAACCAGTTTCTCTCCCATACGAGTTGGGAGCTACCTGGGCGTTTTCCATCCATGGTATTCTGTGTTTTCCTTCATTCTCAGATGGGAGAAGGGTGTTTTTGTGTTGTATACCACTGGAAAGGAAGGGGAATCCAATTGGAGTTCCATAGAGACCGTTTTGGTTGTTAAATGCTTAGATAGTTGGGAGAAATCATTTTCCTCCCTGTGAATGTTTTTTCTCCATCCCACAATTTTCTTTTGGCTGGAAATGATTTGGGAAAACCCATGTCCATCTATTGGTAAATCGATTGTTTTGGCTTGAGCTTGAGTGCAAGCATCCAGGGTTCAAATATAGCCTGATAAACCCAGCAGTGGACTGGCTTGGCTCAGATGAATTGGTTTTGTATGAGCTTGAATGTCCCCTTTTCCTTGTAAGAATCATGTCGAGCTGAGGGGTGGCAGATGTGTTGAGAGAATTGATGAACACAATTGGCCTATGGTTGGGTGGAATGTTGCAACAACATAGCTAGTTGCTTGGAACCATTTCACCATAAAGATAAGTGCTTTTCTGTCTATGTGTTTTACTTATGCAATGTCATAATTTGATGATTGTATTGATATGCTGTATGCATATGAAATGTGTGTGGACAATTTGTTTATTTTCACTGTGCATGTTTGTTGAATTGCATCTGCACACATTGGTTTTAATTGATATGAATCTAATGAATTGGGCTGAGTTTATGTGAACGCCCTAGAGATTGGCATCATGTTCTCTTCCTTGAATTGGGTCCACGGGAGGGGGATGTTACATCAATATTTGTGACTACCATCACTATAGATCCATGTTAAAAGGGGATCTACTTAGTTCCGAGAGGGATCAAATCTTTGGAGGTGCAAACCCCCTTGTATAGTGTAAATGTTGAGGAAGCATTTTTATTTATCTAGTTTGTATAGTTTTATATACATGTCCTTGTAAATGTTTTAAATAGCAACACTATTGTTTTTTATAATATTTTATTATTTAAAAAAAGACACATGTCACCTCAAGAATGAGCACCAAAGGAATTACACATCCCCTTAGTGGGAATGTAGAATTTGCCTCTTCAAAGCAACTATAACTCATCCGGCCTCATTCCATCCCATGTTGACCTATCCAAGCAAACTCAAAATCAATGAATGTTGTTATTTCCATATAAACTTCTCGAACTCTAGACATTTTTGCACTTTAAATTTGTAGATAACAATTTAAATAATTGAATTCAAGAGAAACAAGAGGACAATAGTTCGATTCTATGGAGTAAAAAGTGACTAATAAAATAGAGATGCAGAAGAATAAAGGAACAAAATAGGCCATAAAAACTTAGAGAAATAATGAACCTTTTTATGCTTGGAGATTTTGATTCCTAAGAACCAGCCTAGATCCAAATCCTAGGCTCTATCAAGCGCCAAGAGGGATCAAATCTCCCGAGGTGCAAACCTCTCCTCGAAAATCTCCTTGAGTGCAATACCTGAGAAGAGGTTTTCACCTCGGGAGATTTGATCCCTCTCGGCTCTTGATAGAGCCTAGGATTTTGATCTAGGCTGGTTTCAGTCATGGGCGGTGACACAAAACTGGAGTTTGATCAGCATTGTAAGGAACAGGTTAAGTTGAAAACACAGATACATTTACGTGGATTATCATAATGTAAGTAATAAGTATTAAGGATTGAGTAAATTGTCAAACTAGAAAATAGAGACAATTCACCTAACTTTTTTTTCGATTGTCTTTTTGTTGATATACATTTTATTTTGTTTTTTCTTTTCCTTCTGTCGGCATTCATCATTTCGTACATTTTGATTTATTTCTTGTTCTGTAATCTATTTTTTTTTCTTCTTCCAATTGCTTCAACTTTCTCTCTCGATATGTTCTTTGTTGATCAATGTTCTGTTTTCTTTATTCTTCTCGTTCTTCTGCTGTCAATTCACCTAACTTTTTTTTTTATTTCTTTTTTGTTTATCTGCGTTTTGTTTTGTTCGTTCTTCTCCTTCTTTTGCCGTCATTTCGCCATTTCGTACATTTTGATTTATTTGTTGTTTTGCAACTTGATTTCGTCAAACTGGAGTTTGATGTGCATTGTAAGAAACAGGTTAGGCTGAAACACATATAGATTTATGAGGATTATCATAATTTTTATTGATCTGAGATTCGTTTTCTTCGATTTTCTTGTTCTTCTAATGTCATTTTGCCCAACTTTTTTTTTCAAGATTCTTTTTTTTATTTTGCTTTTCGCTTCAAGTCATCTTCTCGTTCTTTTGATGTCATTTCTTCAGATGGTACGAATATATTATTGTCAATTTTCATCTCCTTATCTAGGACCATATTAATAATTGGTATATGGGTTGAAGATTCACCTTGTCGATCTACATTTTCGCCTTGTCAAAAATGTCAACAATTAACATATACCGTGAAATTAATGCATATTTATAATCTACAATGAAATCAATGCTTGACACTGAAATCTACGCAATATAAAAAAATAATACACTAAAATCTATGCAAGTGTAAATTTCAATATAGTTTAAAAATTCAATATATTTTCCAAAAATATAGATGGTTTGGGAGGATCGAACCTTGGACCTCACACCCATTATCCCCACACCCTTACCAATATCCCACAAGTAGTTCTTATTATATATAGTACAAAAATTCTATATAAACTTGAAATTTCTATATAAACTTGAATATTATATTTAAATGTAAATTTAAATATAAATTATATGAATATTTCCAAAAGCAAAATGTTAAATATTAATTATGAATATTTTAATTATATTTTAAATATTATATTTCGATCAACATTTTGAATATTCGCCTTCTCTCATAAATTATATTAAAAAGTTTTAGATTTAAATGTCATTTTAAAATCTACACATACACGTTAAAATCCTAGGCTCTACAAACTTTATATATATATATATATATAATGCAATAGTTAATAAATTTAGGAGTTGGACATCTGAAATTAAAATGAAATCATCTTACTGTAGTCATTGATCTTAAAAATGAATATATACTACTTCTAAATTTTAGCAATTGTAAAAAATTTAAACCAACAATCTAACAATAAGCCAATATATATAGAAAAGCCTCAGCATTAAAACAATAAGCCCAAAAAATTTGTTAAAAAGTGAAAAAAATCATGTTAAAGATCATACAATCATTATCGACCCCAAAGTGATACATGATTAAATTGTATCGATCCCAAAGTGATACATGATTAACAATTGCTTCTTGACAGAAACGGCTCAACTTATTCGAACAATTGCTTGTTGATAGAACATGATCAACTTATTCGGCCAAGAAAAAGATAACTGCTCATCTAAAACATAACTGCTGATGTAAATATGATTCGCCCTTAGGTGCATCGCAGAACCCTCATTGCTGGTGTTAGAGCTAGGCATTGAGGTTGATCGAGTTAAGGGTTTTATTGAATATGTAACTTCCTTAATTTTCAATCACCTGAACATATAATTTTCATTCACATGACTATGTCTGCCATATGACGGAGAGAGTGAGGTGGATTTGGGCTCTATGCCACTGTTGCACACGCACAGAGATTATTTCCTTCTCATATTTTTTTGGTTCTTTCATCGTCCATATGGAGTTCATAGCTTTTTTTATCTTCGTCTTTGTTCTCTATTTAAATATTTAAATATTTCTCTATTTAAATATTTTTACTTTAATGTAAACACACCTGAAAAAAACCCTCTATCAACGTTGTTTGAGTATATAAACGTGTAAAAAGATCATTATCTTCTCTAAAGTTAGTTTAGAATTCGGTGGCCAGGATAACTCATCGAAATTTATTTTGGTCCTCCATGTTTTTGTTTGCATGCGGCTCGATTCTATTTTGTCGTGCCTGTTCTTGTTTGGATTAAGGCAAAGGAATGTTGTTATCAGATATATAAATTTAAATTTTGTTTAAATTTAAATTTAATATAATTTTTTTTTTGTTTAAATTTTGTGGATGCAGGCGGCTGTGGGAGGGAGTGTGCAGCAGGTGGAGGGAGGGAGCAGGCCGCCGGCGGGAAGGAGGGTGCAGCAGGCCGCGGGCGAGAGGGAGGGAGGAGGCCACCGATGGAAGGGAGGGTGCAGCAGAAGGCAGGAGGGGAGGGGAGGGGAGGGGAGGCGGGGAGGGGAGGGACTGAGCTCGCGGGCAGGAGGGAGGAGGTGGAGGGAGCTGCGGCGGGGGGGAGGAGGCCGTTGCGGAGGGGAGGAGGGAGAGAGGAGGCGGCTGCACAGTCCGAGGGAGGAGATTGCAGGTGGGAGGAGGGAGATTGAGGGTGCAGCAGTAAATTTAATTTTCAAACTTAAGTAAATTTAAAATTTAAAATTTAAAACAAATTTAAAATTAGCTATTTGGCTCAGAACACTTTGCTCAAATTTAAATTAGCTATTCCCCGCTGAAAATGCTTTCTTTTCTCTGCAGAATCATGTTTTATAATTTTGTATAATTTTTTTTGTATTATGCTTATATTTTGTATTATATATAGTTTCTAAATGACCACAAAATATTAATTAGTTGATCACATTATACTTTTTACTATCACTTTTTATGTTTTATTATGTGTAACACTACATGTAACTCGACACATACATGTTACACTCATATTATCATTGTTTATTCTTCACATTTTATTAGGTGTCCCGTTACATGTAATATGACACATACACATTACAAGATCTCCGTCATATTATCATTTTTCACTTTTTACGTTTTATTAGGTGTAATGCTACATGTAACGGGACACATACATGTTACAAGATCTCACTCATATTATCATTTTTTACTTTTTACGTTTTATTAGGTGTGTTTTATTAGGTGTCCCGTTACATGTAACCTGACACATACACGTTATAAGATCTCTCTCATACTAGGCTCTAGAGCACCTGGGCGCAATAAATTAACCTTAAAAACAAATTTAAAAGGTAAACGAGTTCGGCCTTAAGCAGACATGGGGAGTCCATAATATATGCAAACTATAGTAATTAAACTCTTAGACTCCCAATTCCAGCCATCTTATACATAAAAATAATTAAGAATAGGTTAATCTTACAAGTGCAGAGAAAAATGAACCCTAACTTTAGATCTACAGAAAATATATAGACAATGTATTGCCCCGTTTCTTACTAGGGTTTACATGTTTTGTTAAAATATCAACAATAATGCAAAGAGATGTAAACAACATCGCCAAAGCTCTGAATGCATGCAGAATGATATACAATGAAGAATCTTGAAATACAAGAATTCCTTAAACATCGGCCTCTTGACCTTTCAATCACACCACATTATCATCATCATGAGTGAAAGGATCTCATACTGAAAGATGGTGAAATGCACTGAGATGCATCAATCTATTTTGGAATTTCATAGTGTTTTGGGTATTGCATGGATGTGTTTGATACTAGTGTTATAGAAATGCATTATGAGATTTTGGTTTCCAAATTACCTATCATAAATCCGGTCAGAAATAAAAATTAACCTTTACTATGAAAGGAAATAGACTGTAACTGTTGATGTATATGTAACTTCGGAATGTATTTCACATATATGTATATTGTATTCCTATAGAGATGGTATTATTCCTCTATAAGGAAGTGCCGTCATTTATATTGTAAGTGTCGTAACTTATACTTGATGGGTTATTAGACCACCTTGTTTGGGGTCGGCCCTGTATAAGTCATGTGGGTCAAAGGGTTATTAGACCACCCTATTGGGGGTCGGCCATGTGGGTCAAAGGGTTATTAGACCACCCTATTGGGGGTCGGCCCACTCAGCATTATGTTATGTGGTTAAGTTCGAGCCTACATGAGTTAGGTAAAAATGCAAGTCAAGTCAAGTATAAATAGAGTGCGGGAGGCACTCTATTTACTCACTCACTTCTCACACATGCACTCAAGCAGGAGTGGCGCACTTATGGAGGAGGAGGATCTGCTGCTAGGTTATGTCTATCTCTCATGGTTGGTTGTATCATTGCTCTATCTATCTCTGAGGAAGTTATTGGGGTTTTTCACCTTTATGGTTTTCCCCAAGTAAATCTTTGTGTCTCTTGTGTGCTTGCATTATTGTCTCCATGATTGATATGCTGTAGATATGCTGTACATGTTGTTCTCTCAGTTAAGATCCTAGATCAGATTGAAGTAAATTCTGAAAATTTAATAGTAACTTCTATTGTTGGCAAGACTGTTAGGAATAATCTAGTTCGAGATAGAATATGAAGGTTTTACAAAGAGGATATAATAATTTCTTGTTATCCACAATAGTCATGTGTCTGAGATGTTCCTTGTAAAGAGTACAGAATTGTAAAGGAAGTCAATAAAAATACAAAGATTTAATGATTTCAATTTCAGCATGGTTAATGCAGAAGCTAGGTGCTGCAACAAACAATCCGTTATAGAATGTAATGTTGCTTTCATAATACACAATCCGTAATAGAATCTAACCTTGCTTTCATAATACACAGCAGAAAACCATCATATTATTATCTAACACAATGCAAAAATAACATAGAGATTTAAGTGCTGGATACCAATGAAAGCCACACAGGATTTTATTGATTCAATGTGAAATCACCGAGTTACATTACAGCAAATATTGAAAGGAGTAACAGCTTATTGATTCAATGTGAAATCACAGAGTTACATTACAGGAAATATTGAAAGGAGTAACAGCATTCGAGTAACAACATTCACCAAATGGTTGCTCGTGCTGCTATAACAACTCTGAAATCGTGAGACGGATAGAGTCTCTGAGTTAATGTGCTAATAGTATGTTTCAGCCTTTTGCTTCATGTTGTTAGTTGATTGGATCTGCTTCTGCTTCTCCAACGTCCTGGACCTTGTTTCATGCTTGTTAGATGGAGGGAATTAGTAATCGGGATAAAGCTGACCTAACAGAAAATCTCTCTTCAAGATGACTCAGAGCAAGGCCAGCCTTAATATTGAATAGAAGAAGGACTGGTCTAGCAGCAAGAGAGACTGTCACCCTGTCAACACTAAGCATACAAAAGCTATCAGAGGAGTACCACAACCACCCCGCACTGAATCAAAACTGTTGGAATAATGTAGAAATATGATTTTAGATATTTTGAATCTTCTAGATTTGATGAGTTGTTTAAGATCCAAGTTTATAGGATCTAGATCAAGGTTTGTTTGAGATAGCATAAGCTATTTAATGTAATCATCTCTTCATTAATAATTGAATTGGTTTGATACCATTCCTTGTGTATGCGAGCCTTCGGCTCTGCACTTCCTCTTCTCTATTCTTAATTAAAACTGGTCTCCAACGGGTTAGCAGTAAAGCCTCACAGCTGGCTCCTACCATGAAACCCATTAGGTCCCATAACCTACAGCCAAGTAACAAAATAAAGTTAGAGCTCAATTGTTACCAAAACATAACGAAGGATTTACTAATGGCTAAAGGGAGAGGGCACATTAAAAACCCTCATAAAAATTATTCAGATGGTTAAAGAACTCTTTGGTAGATGAAACCTAACAAAAGGGCGAAGGCCCTTTTCAAACAAAACAAGATACTATAAATAATTCTATCACTTACCTAGGAATGGAAGCAAGGATAATTTTAGGGGCGAAATTTAGCCCATGGGCTATTTTTCCATGTTTTTTTCCAAAAAAAGATTCACCAATTTGCATTTTTTGAAGCCCCATTTTGCCCAATTTTGAAGGGGTAAACTTTTTTCACTCTAAAAATTGCCAAATTATTATATAAACTATATAAAATCCTTACAAATTGAAATAATTTTAGGAAAATATGGCCAAATATTTTATAGTTGACATTTTAAGAATTTGTAAGATTCGCTAAGGTTTATACACTTTTAAATAAGTATGGGTCCTTAAAGTTATCCTTGAATGGAAGAGCAATTGTTCCTACAACAAGATATAAGAATGAGGGAATTACCAAGTACTGAACAAATGTGCCCGGATGTTTAAGAACCAAACTCTTCCAATGATCAAACCGTTACTTGACAAACCATTACTTGACCAGCAACATGGACTAAGCCCTGCATCTGCCAAAAATAAAATTTAGTGGTTATTTATGACAATGCCTCAATAAATATCTACGAAGCAAAAACAAATATATCAGCTTACAGGCTACAAAAATTATATAAAGAGAGAGTAAGAGGTCTCCAAACTTTACCTGTCGGCAACCAAATAACCCCGTTAGCATGTCCTTCGGGTGGAATAGAACCTCTTTGTTTGACTGCAGCCAGCTCGAAGCTCGAAAGAAATTAGGCTTAATTGGTTATGAAACTTTTAGCTGTAATTTATACTAATAGAATAAAAGACTTAGTTAAATAAAATAAAACTGTAAAACAAAAGTTAAGCACCAGACAGACTTTTTTCAGCAAACTTGCTGGTAAAATTGGATTCATTGAAAAAGAAATCCAATAAGAGAAAAGTGTTGTTAGATCTGCAGTTGGTCAATTTAACTTACAATTTTGATTAACAATATTCTATTTGTTACAAATCATTTAATGCAGTTGCAGAAGACCTGTTAACCTATGATCAACAAACCTACTACATTGTAGACTAAATATTGTTCACATACAACTCTTACACTCTCCCCGGAGTTAGAAACCTCGAGATTCGGTGTAAGTGATGGTAATACAACTCGCCATGGCTTAAATACAGGTAGAGCATATTACACGATTAACCTACCACTATTCAATGCCGTAACTAATTGTCATCGGTGGTGTATCGAATGAAGTTGATGTCAATAAATGGATGGATCAGAACTAATAATTAAGCAAAAAATACTCCAGCCTGTACACACTTTACAACAAGACGGATTTACAATCCACTAAGCTTCATATGGTTTCCATAACGATAACACCATTGAAACTATGCTTAGCACGAGTTGATTAGGAACTGAGGGTTAGCTCTAATTCAAAGACAAATCACAATTTATGGTTTATATGCATGACTGAATATTTAAATACTACGACTTTAATAATTTCATTCATATGAAGTTAATCCCGTAATGTTCATCGAAATGGATTATGACCAAATCATTCAAAGATGTAAAACAAAATGAGACTAGTTCAATTGCATAAAAGCAACTCGATCTATATAAAACACAGTTTGATGTTTATATGTAATGATTTAGACTGTAACATATGTACATGAAATACAAAACACAGTTTGATGTTTATATGTAATGATCTAGATTGTAATATATGTAACTGTAATGTATGTAATTTTGATGTTTATATGTAATGATCTAAAGTGTAACGTATGTAATTTGGGTATGATACTAATATGTAGATTATCAAATATAAAATTAAATTTTAAAATATCAATCATTTTTGCAAATTATTTGGTATATCATAAAGTTGTAACGTCATCACAATACTCTTTTTCTAACTTAAAATGCCCATCATTTATCATATCCTTACTAGGTAGATCTATGGAAAAAATATACAATACCATTTTTATCTGACAGAAATATACCATTCAAGTATTATGATTCATCTCTTTATATCCATACTCACATTGAAATAATATATTTCAAAACCTTTCAAAAGTGAAACTAATAGTCTCCATCTTCATTATGGATTACTTTCATTGCCATAATCAAGACATCTATTCATGAAATTTTGTTATCTCCATAAAGCCTTCATGCAGTAAAATGAAACATCACTACTTATGCATATAATTTCTCAACTAGCAATGAAAAACATGGTGGTTGATGTTGTTTTGGGTTGTAATAGTATCTTCCTAAGTGAGGAATTGGTACAATACCTGATGGATCATGGATACTTCACTTTGAATCAATTTGCAAATAGGAGAGATGCAGATATTTGGGATCAAGGTTGGTTGTCTATAGAAACACTAGGATTGGAAGGTGAAAACTTTATTATATGAACTCTTTAGGTTGGTCAACTAATAAGATAGAGGAAGGTATAGAACAAGGCTGGGCTAAGAAATACTAAGAACTAAGTAGGTTCGAAAATCCAAGTTGTTCTAGTCTAAAATTTGGGAAAAGAAGGCTCCGATGAAATCTCCTAGAAGGTTTTGGGATTATTCTTTGTAATATATTTAGGAATACTAAAGACAATAATTCTCACCTAGGTATTTCATGCCCCTTTAAATCTTAATGATGATTGGGTTGGGGATAGTATAAAATATTGTCTCTTTCTATGGTTTAAGAGGCAAGATCTTAAGGAGAAGTGGTTCATTCCAATATTTGTCCTATGGAAGAATTGGTTAGCCCAAAATGTACCCCTTTAAATCTTAATGATGCTTGGGTTGGGGATAGTATAAAAGATTGTCTCTTTCTATGGTTTAAGAGGCAAGATCTTAAGAAGAAGTGGTTCATTCCAATATTTGTCCTATGGAACAATTTGTTAACCCAAAATGCACCCCTTTAAATGTTAATGATGCTTGGGTTGGGGATAGTATAAAAGATTACACTCTCTTTCTATGGTTTAAGAGGCAAGATCTTAAGAAGAAGTGGTTCATTCCAATATTTGTCCTATGAAACAATTGGTTAGCCAAAAATGCACTTTATGTTTCATTGCAAAAATATTCCAACATTTTAAATCTATGCACATGCATTTTTTGAAATTTTAAAGACAATAAACAAATAGGAACAACTCAAGATCAGTAAGACTACTCCATAAGATTTTTTTATAAAAAATATAAAATTGAATAAGATGGATTCAACAACTATACATAATTGATGTCAATAAGATAGCTACTAATGATGGCATGGTAAAAAAGACACTTTAATTAAATTTCGATGAAAACTCAAAACTAGTAATAAAATAGATGAAATCTGAAAAATTGATACACACTACACATCTATCACATAAATCCATAACATGTGGTTACACAGTCAAAGGAAAATTAAACACACGGGGGCTTATTTGTCTCACATATATATAGTGACCTTTATAAGGTTCAATTTATTATCAAAATAAGAATTTCTACTGTAGATACGATTTCATAAGTCTCACTCCAAAGTATTTTCAGTCGTTTGACCCGACTGCCCGATAGATAACACCACGCTTCCATGCGCCTCCACTTGAGCTGTAATTCCAATCTATATATCATAGATACAGATGGTTAAAAAAATTCAAGTAATGTAAAGAAAAAATGGACTTAATTCTTATTATACTTAATACCTCCATAAAGAGGACTTAATTCCTACCAGATCGTTGACGGAGACTGGTCTGCCTCTCAGAGCTGAAAGTTAATACACGATTACGAACTTTAGAACAAAAATTAAAAGCAGATCAAAAATTAAAAGTAAATATACATGACATACGAACTTCAGAACAAAAATTAAAAGTAAATGTAAATGTAGAGTACATCACATACCCTCCTCTCCAGATGATTTCATTGCCCGTTTTTTTAAAGCTGAAGTGATTTTCTCTATATCCTCCACTGTCCATCTTGTAGTAGTCACACCTTCAGTGCTACTGTTGGCTGCACTCACACGTGAAACTTGCTTTTTATCCATGGCTGGGTTTTTTTCGTCCCCTTTTCTTCTATTCAAAATGGAGGGAGTGAAGATGAAAATGTAGGCTAAACAATCAGTTATATAAAGTTTTTAATTGGAAGGTACGAGATGGATTTACAAGAGAAATTAATGTAGTTCCACTAATTAGGGTTTTTTCTTGTTGTCGTGCTCTTTTAGGATTCTAACATTACGATTCTAACATTACGAGGGCATTTCGAGATTCAAAGTAAGTCTGTCAAAATTATAATGTGAATGTGAAATGCAGGATAAGTTCTAATTAATATTTTTATTTTATGATTTTGATATTCACTTTTATATATATATATAGGTTTTAAAGATAAAATTTTATGGGCCTTATAAAATAATGTGTTATGGACAAGTGTGTAATGAGTAAAATTTTTCAAATAAATAGAATTTAAGTATTTTGGTCAACTATTATGGTCTAGTTGAACCTACAAAAATAAAAAATGTTTATGTATCATAATTTATAAACCTCACCTTAGTTAAAATTTTATATAGATTATTTTATATTATCACTACTTATTTAAGTCCTTTAAAATATAAATCAGTATGCACAATAAAAATGGTTAAATCCATCTCATATTTTTTTATTCTTTTTTTTATCCAATGATAAAAACCCATACTCGAATCCAAGATATCGAGTATGGGTTTTTATAGAGATATAATTAATCTCTGATAAATAAAAATAAATAATATTTAAAAAAAATCATAAAAAAAATTAATATAGAGAAGGAAAATAATTGTTTGTTATTTTTGTCATAACTTTTTTCCCTGAACTCGGGATTTGACTCTTTTGTAACCGTTGGAAAGGCCTCGACTAGATCTACAACTTTCTTGTTTTGAGTTTTTCGAGATTCCACACTGATTTTTTGATGCGGACATTTTTCAAAACGCGAAAGTTGTAGCTCTCTTCGAAGTCTTTCCAATGGTACCAAAAGCGTCAAATTCCGAGTTTCAGGGGATAAAATTATGTCAAAAATAACAAACATTTATTTTCTCTCTCTCTCCTATTTTTTTATGATATTTTTTTAAATATTATTTATTTTTATTTATGAGAGATTAATTATATAAATGTTTTTATTATTTCAAAATTACTTCACATTCATTTTAATTAATATGAGATTTATATTTTAAAGAAATTGGAAGTAGTGATAATATAAAATAAAATAAAAATAACGATTGTTTATTTTTAATATTATTGTAATTATATTTTTTTATTATAATTTTAGTTTTTTTTAAGTTTTAGATTTTATTAAATACATAACGAGAAGTCGTGGTATATTTAAAAAAAAAATTAAGTAAATTGTAATATAAATTTAAAAAATTTACCACTATATCATTTATTGTGTATGCATAATAATCTAAGCCTTTCATTATTATTTTCAGTGATCATCTCTTAACTCTACAATAACCTAATATACTTGTCAACTACCATTAATGTGATAGTACAGGTTGACTTTCACTAGATAACACCTTTAACTTAGTGTGACATGGCATACTTGTAATGTGACGTGTTTTTTTTATTATTTTTTTTAAGAGGTTCATTTTAGACCCCAAATTTCCTCTAATGAGTATTTCAAAGCTAAAATATTATCATACACATTTTCAAAAATAATATTGCAAAATTAAAACATTTATGTATGTGGTGGTTCATTTATATTAATTTATTACTTAGTGTTATAGTCAAACACATTTTAATTAAGTTTTAAGTTGCTTAATGAAAATGTTATGGAAGAGTTTAAGATCTTGACCAAGTGTGGTTCCTTGGAAATCATGAGAAAAGGTGATTTGAAAAATTAAGTGGAAAAATTTAAATATAAAAAATGTTATTTAATTAATTCAATAATAAAATAGTTTTTATTTTAAGTATTTAATAATTTTAAAATTAAATATATTTTTTCAATTTTACTTTAAACTTTTTGGAATCCAACCAAAATAACTTTGGGTTTTCTAATTCATTTTCTTATTTGAAATTTCACTTCAAATAGGTCAAACGAATAGTTTTGTCCTAAAATATTTTTTAAAATAGATTATAATGCTATGTGGATGCCACATGCTTGTGGCAATGACATCCATATTGGGTCTACATGTCATCGTGAGTCCTACTATGTAACTATGTAGTACATAACCTTTCTCATGCATTATTTTCCATGTGAGGCACAATTTAGGGTATTAATTTCAAGATCTTGGCATATTGTATGGAATTTTCACTAGGAATTTTTATGGAGCATTTTCACTTGGGCATTTTTATGGGTGAATTCAAGATTGAGTTTTTTCATGGAGGCATTTTAATAGTTATATTTAAGATTCTGATTTTTATAAAGGAATTTTTGACAATGCATTTTTATATAGGTATTTTTATGATGATGATGATAACAAGAATGATTACTGTTAAATATTTGGGCATTTTGGTGTCATGCTTCTAAAATCATTATATTTCATCTAATTTTAACATTTTATTTTATTTTATTTTAAATTTGGTTTTACTTTGCCTCTTCACTAAAGCAATTTTACCTTAGAAATGCTTTGTGAGAATATAGATCTTTAGATAAACATAGTGAACAAAGAGAATCTAGACTTCACTTAAAGTTAGAGGAAATGCTTAGCAATAAGTTTGCATCATTTCAAAACAAGATTTAAAAATAGATAAAGCTTAAAAATTGCAAGAAAAATTAAAGTTATATCTACAACATTTTTATGGATGGCTTGTTTCTTTTGATCCCCCTATCCTTCCATCTATGAAAGATTGATGAATAGAATATGAAAATATAAGTGAAACAAGCATTTATATAATGTTTTTAATTGGAAGGTATGAGATGGATTCACAAGAAAAATTAATAAAATTCCACTAATTAGGGTTCTCCATTGTTCTCATATTGCCTTAAAATGTTAATATTCTAACATTACAATGTGAATATTTTCCCATGGGCACTTTCATGGGGTAAATTCAACATTGGGATTTTTCACGAGCAACTTTCATGGGTTATATTAAAGATTGTGATTTTTTATAAAGGCTTTTTTACAAAGCAATTTTACATAGGTAATTTGATGATGATGATGATGATGATGATGATGATGATGATGATGATGATGACGACGACGACGACGACGACGACGACGACGACGACGACGACGACGACGACGACGATGACGACGACGATGATGACGATGACGATGACGATGATGACGATGACGAAAATGACAAGGAGGAGGACGACTTTGAAGGATTTGGGCATTTTGGTGTCATTCTTCCCAAGCCCTAATATTCCCTCTCTAATTTATTTATCATTTTATTTTATTTATTTAAAACTTTTTTTTACTGTCCTATAAATGCTATGTGACTATATAGAATCTTTAGGTAAACATAGGGAAGAAACATAATCTAAATTTCACTTAAAGTTTACATCATTTTCAAACAAGATTCAAAAATAAATAGATATTAAAAATTGCAAGAAAAATTAGAGCCATACTTGCAACATTTTTATGGATGGATTTTTTATTCGATCCCCTTGTCTTTCCATCGATGAAAGATTGATGAAATGAAGATGAAAATATAAATGAAACAAACATTTATATAAATTTTTTAATTGGAAGGTACGAGATGGATTCACAAGAAAAATTTTAAAAATTCCCCTAATTAGGGATTTCCTTGTTCTGGTAGTGCAATAAAAGATTGGTATTCTAACATTACTTGTGAATATTTTCACATGGGCACTTTCATGGTGTGATGCACCTGCAACAGTTAATTAATAAGAATATGCGAAATAGCAGAAATGATAGAACTCAAAATCACTTTTATATTGATCACAGGCCACTTCGAGGGGGAAACCTCCTATGAGCAAGCTCAATACAAATAACTTCACAGTGCCTTAATAGGTCTCAACACACACTTATATACTAAGTCTAGGTGCCAATACTATGGGTCAAAACCATAGGCCACTACAAACTATGGATCAACAATGCTACGGATGACTTACAAAGCATATGAGCCAACAACAATAACACAAACTATTGATCAACAAATACTATGGGATGACTTACAAAGCATATGCATCCAACAACAATATACTAACAAAGTAAAGACATGGGTTCCTAACATCCCCTCCCCCTTAAAAAAAGCTTTGTCCTCAAAGCTTTAGATGTGGAAATTGTTGTTGAATCTGAAGGACCGGTTCCCATGTAGCATCCTCTGGTTGCATGCCGTGCCACTGAATTAAGACCTCTGTGATAGAGCGAGAGCGAGGCTGATGCATGTGCCGATTGAGGATGGCCTCCAGCTCTAAAAGGATGGATCCTTCATTATCCAGTTCGGGTAAAATCGTTTGTCCACTGATGTTGGTGCCAAGAACTTTCTTCAAACAAGAGACATGAAAGACTGGATGAATGCGGGAAGAAAGAGGAAGTTCCAATTTATAAGCAACGGACCCAATCTTCTGAAGAATCCGATATGGCCCATAGAACTTTGGAGCGAGCTTATGATTCCCTTTGAGTTTCAAGGAGGATTGCTTGTACGGCTGGAGACGAAGAAAAACCATATCACCGACTTGAAAAGTGCGCTCAGAACGGTGTTGATCAGCTTGTTGCTTCATGCGATTTCTTGCCATGTGAAGATTGTCCCGCAAAATGCGAAGAATTTGATCGCGGTTTCAAAGGATCGTGTCAACTTCCTGAACTGGTGAACTAGTGGGGGTGTATGGAAGAAGAACTGAAGGTGCCTAACCATATACTGCTTCATATGGGGTCATTTTAGAGGCAGTGTGGTAAGAGGTATTGTACCACCATTCAGTGAGAGGGAGCCACTTTGCCCACTGATGTTGTTGTTCCGAGGTGAAGCAACGAAGATAAGTTTCCAAGCATTTATTGATAATTTTAGTCTGACCATCTGTTTGTGGGTGATACCCTATACTCATCTTCAGTTTGGTGCCAGTGTGGCGAAATAGTTCTGTCCAAAAATGACTGGTGAAAGTCGCATCACGATCCGAGACAATGGAAGAAGGGATGCCATGAAGACAAAAGATCTGGTCCAGGAAAATTTGAGTGACGGAGGAGGCTGTATAGGGATGGCTAAGAGCACAAAAATGACTATGGTTGGAGAGGTGATCAACCACAACGAGAATCACTGTCTTCCCGCCAGATTTAGGGAGCCCTTCAATGAAATCCATAGAAATATCTATCCAAATCCGTGTAGGTATGGGCAAGGGTTCAAGCAATCCTAGAAGGAGTGTTGTTTCACCCTTATTGCACTGGCAGGTATCACATTCGGCCACCATCTGTTGAATTGTCCTTTTCATGCCCTACTAAAAGAAATTACACCGTGCGCGTTCATATGTTTTGAGAAACCTAGAGTGCCCTGCCGATGGAGAAGCATGGAGTTCATAGAAGACAGCCTGTTGAAGATCTGTGCTCTGGGGAAGCACCAGACGACCCTTGTATCGCAAAGAAGCACCATCCCAAGAGTAATGTGGTACAACAAAAGGGTTGTTGGTCAAGCGTTGGATGATTTGAGATAGGGAAGAGTCATTGACATATCCCCGTTGAATAGATTACAACCAATTTGGAACAGGCATATAAATAGCTGAAAGAGAACCTTGGGCATCAAATGTGCGAGAAAGAGCATCTGCCACAATATTGTCTTTACCCTTCTTGTAAGTGATCTCATAGTCATAACCCATGAGTTTGCTAACCCATTTCTATTGTGCCAGGGAGGAGACACGTTGTTCCAAGAAATATTTCAGACTCTGGTGATTAGTGTTGATGCGGAAATGATTCCCTAATAGGTATGGGCGCCACTTCTATACTGCATGCAAAATAGCCACCATTTCCTTCTCATAGGTAGAGGCAACTAAATTCTTACCTGAAAGGGCTTTGCTAGTGAACGTAATGGGGTGTTCATCTTGAAGGAGAATAGCACCAAGTCCATTGCCGCAAGCATCACTCTCAATAGTGAAGGGCTTGGAAAAATCGGGCATAGCTAGAACAGGTGTAGTACACATAGCTTGTTTTAGTTTGTCAAATGCACACTGAGCAGCAGGTGTCCATGTAAAAGCATCCTTTTTCAATAGAGCAGTTAATGGAGCTGCAATCTTCCCATAATCCTTGACAAACATGCGGTGGTAGCTAGTCAACCCCAAAAAACCACGAAAGCTCTTGAGTGTCTGAGGATGCGGCCAATTGTTCATGGCATCGATTTTGGCAGGATCCATGCGAACCCCTTGTGCTGAGATAATGTGCTCGAGATACTCAACTTCCTTTTTTCCAAAAACACATTTAGACTGCTTGGCATGGAGATGATGGTCAGAGAAAAGTTGCATGACAAGATCCAGATGCTGGAGATGTTCATCCCATGTTTTACTGTAGATGAGGATATCATCAAAGAATACCAGAATGAATTTC
Organism: Larix kaempferi; assembly: GCA_027924585.1. Lineage (NCBI taxonomy): Eukaryota > Viridiplantae > Streptophyta > Pinopsida > Pinales > Pinaceae > Larix > Larix kaempferi. Next base: position 12,358,171 of record BSBM01001048.1, read on the forward strand.
CGCAAGTAGGGTCAAAATATTTTATTCATTAAGGCCTGGAATGTGGAAGGAGCATTAGTGAGGCCAAAGGGCATGACCAAAAACTCATAATGGCCATCATGTGTGCGGAAAGTTGTTTTAGGGATATCATCCTCATGAACCTGAATTTGATGATACCCAGAACGAAGATCCAACTTGGAGAAAAAGTGAGCCCCATGAAGCTCATCAACAATAGGAATTGGAAACTTATCCTCGATGGTGAGGTGACTAAGTGCTCGGAAGTCAATGCAGAGGTGCCATGACCCATCTTTTTTTCGGACAAGAATAATTGGAGAAGAAAAGGAACTAGTGCTTGGGCGAATAATACCTTGCTTCAATAAGTCCCGAACGAGCATTTCAATCTCTGTTTTTTGGTGAAATGGGTAGCAATAGGGACTGATGTTGGGAGGAACGCTGTCGGGAAGGAGCTGAATATGATGGTCTTCTGGCCTGGAAGGTGGCAATTCCACTGGTTCAGCAAAGACACCTGTATATCGATCCAGAATTTGTTGTAGATCCAAAGGAGTAGTGGAGACCGCTAATGGTTGCATCTGAATGGAATGGATCTGAGCGATGACACCATGTGAATTCTTCTTGAGTATTTTTTCCATGCGATGTGAACTGATGATGCTGAGAGAACTTGGTTGTAATCCTGTCAATGTGTGTTTTTTTCCATTGAGGGAAAATTGCATCCAAAGTTCAGCAAAATCCCATAAGATAGGGCCAAGTGTGCGTAGCCATTGAGTGCCCAAAACCACATCACATCCACCTAAGGTCAAGGCAAACATGTCAGAGAACAAGGTATAATCTCCCATAGAGATATGCACATTTTGATACTTCCCTTTGCAAGGTAAGGTGCCCCCATTGGCAACCATGACTTCAAAGTTGGAGCAAGGATGGATAAAACAATCAGCTTGTTTGGCGATCCGAGGGTCAATGAAATTATGAGTGCTACCAGAATCAATGAGTATTGTAACAAGAAGCTTCTTGAAGTAACCCCTGACCCGCATTGTTTGGGGGTGGTGATTCCAACTAAAGCATGGAGAGATATCTCTGGCTGGTCATCCTGAGACGGAGGGTCAATAGGCGGTTCCTGAATGTCGACCGGAGCATCCAGTGTGTCTAGATCTTCATCACCAATTTCAGAAGCAGGCGGAGAATCCACATCCAAGAGATAGAGCTTTTGTTGAACGCATCTATGTCCCCGAGTGAATTTCTCATCACAATTATAGCAAAGCCCCTTTTCTTTGCGTGCTTGCACCTCTGTTTCAGACAAACGCTTGATAGGAGTCGGTCGAGGAGCCTGCGGTATAGGTGGTCGTTGAGAACCCATATTTCGAAAAGGAACAAAAGTGGGCTTGGAGCATTGTTGGGCTGCAATCTTGTCTTCTGCCAACTTAGCCAACCCTAGGGATTCCATCATTGTGGTGGGACAGAACATTTTGACCTCAGAGCAGATGGCATCCTTTAGACCACTGATAAAACAACTCCGGTAAAAATCATCAGACAATCCTTTGGTGTGGTTGACTAGGTTCTCAAATTCGGTTTGATACTCTCTCACAGTGCCAATTTGGCGAAGTTTAGTGAGGGCTCCTGTGAAGTCATCAAAAACACTAGGACCAAATCGTTGCAAAAGGAGCTGGAAAAATTCTGACCATTTGGGCTCTAAATGAGCGTTGATGTACCAACGGTACCATTGAAGAACTTCTTGTTCCAAATGAAAGGATGCCAGCGGAACTTTGTTAACATCAAAAGTATTATGCAGACTGAAATACTATTCTGCACGATAGATCCATCCAGTTGGATCAGTACCATTGAAGCGAGGAAAATCAAGCTTCGAACCACGAAAATTGTTGGAAGAAGAGAACCCATTGTCTGATGAAGCCTCGGACTGCCGTTTTTTTTATTTTTTATTTTTTTATTTTTTATTTATTTTTATTTTTATTTTTATTTCAGACTGGAGTGGCTACGGCTCAGAAGGGATCTAGAACAACGTCGAATGGATTGAAAACGGAACGGCTTGCAAAATGGATCTGAAGCGGCGCAACAGTGATCGACAACAGTTCAGCTGAAAGTACATATGCACCCCAGGTATGTGCGGCTTCCTAACAGTTCAAGGGTTTCACTCGGCCACCAATGTTGTCTAACGGCTTGTGTATTGGGGCAGTACCCCTCACTCCATGGCTCCTGGGTAAAACTGATAACCGCTTTGCCACAAACGACAACTCTTGGTTTACCTCACAGGTGGGAACTAGTCAATCAGGTAGGGGTCATTGCCCTTTTCACTGGCAGGTCCTCTCAATGGGCCAGCTACTTCGGGGTTCCTGTGGTACTCCTCACAATGAGTTTTAGGGCTTATGCCCAAGTACTTCCCACAGTTAAGCGGATAGGGATTATTCCCAAATCTGAACCTGCAATAGATGCGAAAAAAAAATTGGTAGAAATTTAACCCAGCGAGCCCAAGAAAGTGCTCTGATACCAGATGTGATGCACCTGCAACAGTTAATTAATAAGAAAATGCGAAATAGAAAAAATGACAGAACTCAGAATCACTTTTATATTGATCACAGGCCACTTCGTGGGGGCAACTTCCTATGAGCAAGCTCAATACAAATAACTTCACGGTGCCTTCATAGGTCTCAACACACACTTATATACTAAGTCTAGGTGCCAATACTATGGGTCAAAACCATGGGCCACTACAAACTATGGATCAAAAATACTACGAGCGACTTACAAAGCATATGCGCCAACAACAATAACACAAACTATTGATCAACAAATACTACGGGACGACTTACAAAGCATATGCGTCCAACAACAACATACTAACAAAGTAAAGACATGGGTTCCTAACACATGGGGTAAATTGAAGATTGAGAATTTTTATAAAAGCATTTTTTATGATTCGGCATTTTTTTGTTGTTCCTTTTTACTAAAGCAATTTTATCTCTTTGTGAATATATATCTAATTTTTAGATAAATATAGGGAAGAAAGAGAATCTAAACTTCACTTAAAGTTAGAGGAAATCCTTAACTATAAGTTTACATCATTTAAGACAAGATTCAAAAATAGATAGACATTAAAAATTGCAAGAAAATTATAGCCATACGTGCAACATTTTTATGATGGCATGTTTCTTTTGATCCATTGTCCTTCCATCGATGAAAGATTGATGAATTGAATTGAAAATATAAGTGAATCAAGCATTTATATAAAGTTTTTTTGTCCTTCCACGGATGAAAGATTGTTGAAGTGAAATGAAAAATATAAGTGAAATGAAAACACAAGTGAAATGAAAATACAAGTGAAACAAGCATTTATATAAAGTTTTTAATTGGAAGGTATGAGATGGTATTTCACTAATTAGGGTTTTCTCTTGTTCTCATAGTGCCATAACACGTTAGTATTCTAACATTACAATGTGAATATTTTCACATGGGAATTTTCATAGTGTACACTCAAGATTGAGCTTTTTCACCAAGGCATTTTCATGGGGTATATTCAAGATTGTGATTTTATATAAATGTATTTTTAGAAAGCATTTTCACATAGTTATTTTCATGATGATGATAATGATGACTAGGACTGCAACATTTTTATAGATTCTAACATTACAATGTGAATATTTTCACATGGCCATTTTCATAGTGTAAATTCAAGATTGGTCTTTTTCACCAAGGCACTTTCATGGAGTATATTCAAAATTGTGATTTTATATAAAAACATTTTTCACATAAGTACTTTCACGATGATAATAATAAAGATGAAAATATTAGTAAAACAAAAATCTCTATAAAGTTTTTTAATTAAATAGTATGCAATGGATTCACACAAAAAAAATACCACTTCCTTGTTGCCATATTTCCTTTTATTTCATTTTAGAATTAGAGATTAAAAGGTTAGTATTCTAAGTTACAATGTGAAAGCTATGTATACATTTCGAGATTCAAAAGTAAGTCTTTCAAACTTATAATGTGAAATGCAGGTTATGCTCTTAGCATTCAAATCAGATGACCTTGGTATCCACATCTTATCAAGTGTAAGATATATATACTTGACTTAAGATATATATACTTGACTAGGCGGACTACTTCGCTTGCTTTTCAAAGACAAACACTTAGTATTTCAAAGTTAAGATGTTAACATACACAAGTTCACAAATAGTATTCCGAAGTTAGTTATTATTTCAAATGTAATTGCATTAATTTTTTAAAATAATATATTTGTATTTTATAATTAAATTTAATGTGTTTTGTTTTTAAGATAAAAGGATTTTAATGATGTTATTTTTTATTTATGTTAGTTTATTACTTGTCAGTTGGTTGTGGTTAAATATTTGTTTTAAAATGATATATTTTAAGGTTAAATTTTAAGTTGCTTAGTGGAGATGTTATGGAAGAGTTTAAGATATTGACGAATTTTGGTTAGTTAGAAATTGTTGGAAATTACGAGAGAATGATTTGGAAAATTTAGTATAAAATTTTAAACATAAAAATTATAATTTAATGAATGAATTTTCATATAAAATGGAGTTTTTATTAGATGTGTACTTAGTTACATTTTTCCAATTTCCTTTCAAACTTTTTGGAATCCAACCAAAATCCCTTTGGTTTTTCTATTTAATGCTCTTATTTCTTATTATTTAAATTTAATTAACAATGGAGGTGGTTATAATAAGTAGAATCCTACTCTTTCAAAAAAATTGTTTTCCAATTTTCTAAATTTGAATGTAAAATCTTACTCCAAAGTACTCATTGAAAATTTCCACTAAAAAATTTACTTCAAAGTGACTTTATATGCTCCACATATGGCCCAAAGAAAAGTTTCATTCAAGAGTTTTTTTAAAATAAATTGTGTTGCTAATGTGGATTCCACATGCTTGTGGCAATCACATCCAACACTGGACTATGGGTGTTACCATGAAGATAGGTTACACTTTTTGGCAAGTGGAGGGCACGAGCATAGTAAAAAATGACCATGATCGAGCTATTGTTAAGGGCTCGATCAAGAGTTAAAAAGAGGGATTGAAGGCTTAATAAAGTGCTCGATAGAGCTTTTTTAATAAGCTTGTTCCAGGTTTTGTTAAACCCTCGATCTAGATATCAGGCTCGATGGTTATCCATAGCTCGATTCAGGTTACATGCTTGATCAAGCATTGAGGCTTGACCAAACGATCATAAAACAAAAGGCCGAGGTTGCAAAAAATTTAACGCCCATTGAATTTAAGAGCTTGGTCGAGCGTCATAGCTCCGTCAAGTGTTGTAGCTTGATCGAGCTTTATAAATCTCAATTGATATCTTGACTGAGCTCCAACGACATGTATAAAAGCCAAAAAAAAATATGTTGGCTTATTTCACCATGTTTGTTGCATAGGAGCTTGAATGAGAGGATAAGAGATCTGGGAGTTCCCACTGCTACCAATTGTGCCCACTTGACCATGGACCACAATTTGCCACCAAGAACCACCTCTTGCTACCACATACTCCACATTGAGAGGTAGGCAACTAAAACCCCCCAAAAACCAACTCTTCTATGCATTGATTGAAAGTGTTGTTTTATTTTTAAATTTTAATAAAAAATTTGTGAAATTTGTTCAAAACCCCTAGAACGAAAAATCAATTCTTCTATGCATTGATTGAAAGTGTTGTTTTTTTATTATTAATTTTAATGAAAATGTTGTGAAATTTGTTCAAATTCCCCGAAAACCAAAAATCAGTTCTTATATGCATTGAATTGAAAGTGTTGTTTGTTTTTAGTAATTTTAATGAAAAATTTGTGCAATTTGTTCAAAACCCTAGAAACGAAAAAATTCGCTATATGCATTGATTGATATGTTTTTTTTATAGTAATTTTAATGAAAAAAATAGTTATTTTTATTGTGCATGTAATCTAAACTTTAGTTCATTTGAAATAAATTATCGGTTTTGAGAATAAAGAGATTGTTGTTTAGAGTGAACTTGTATAGTACATGATACATCCAATTTTATATATATAGGTGTCATTTTTATATTTTAGGAAATGGATTTTTTTTTTATTTCCAACTCCATAGCTGGAACTCAATTTGCGCCATTGTAACTTCATATTTTTAAAGTACAAAAACCCTAAATATGAGAAATGTTCAACTCGAAAAAATATCTTAATCATATATGTTTATAGGTATATCTTCCAAAAAAAATTGGTGATGTGGATTAGATTAAAGATGTGAAACCATCTCTATATTGAATGTACAACCACGATGGGCATGCTAATGTTAGTTGTTAGTATATGCAACAAATAGGTCATCGAGATAGCTCAACCAAATTTCAAATATATAATTCAATGAGATTACACAATTTTGTCATGAAAAGTATGTATATCTAGTCATAAGGTTAGGGATCTAGGTGTTTCGCTGCTAAGTATATAATTAAGAAAATATATTGGTGGGGAGATCCATATATAGGTTTATTTTTCTTAGAACCTTTATTGTATTCAATCGATAACATATATATGATTTATTGTAGTGCCCCTAGATGGTTGTAGACCTTGAGGGCACTTGTTGAGTGACTCGACTGATTGAAACTTCCACAAGTTAACCCTTTGAATTTATATTTCTGAATAATTGAAGAACAACTAAGTATGTACGTGAGGAAAACTGATGAATGAAAATAACAAATTGTATGACAATTATGAAAGTAAATAATTATCTAATCTAAAAAATAACATGTTGTGTATTGACTAGATGTATGATGAATTATGTGATGAAAACGAAAAAAATACATGTAACGTAATGTCTTACCGATTAACAAGATATATGATGTTATGAGTAAACTGTAATTGCTTAATGATTAGCATTATAAAATGATTATGATGAATGAGGACAAGATTATTAATATGTGTTTTTGAGAATGTTTGTAGCGACAAGTGAAACGGTTCATCGACGGACACACAAAGGAAATAAAGGGTCATAGAGTATGAAAAAATCACACATGGAAGGATGACGATGGTGTCGACTTCCAGTGGATCCCATGGCCGAGTTCAAAATCCCTTATCCACTTACTCGGGGTCGCATGAAGTTGTGCGATGTGGACCACGTAAGAGTTGGTCATGTACGAGTTGGGGGGCGTGTAGTAAGAACAGACTTACTCCTCATCGCCATTATCCCCCAATAGCTTGTAGACAGAGGATTGAAGGTAACAGATCCTAAATCCCTACATGAAGTTCCCACAAGTCAAATGAAAAGATATCGGCAGAAGGACCCCACAGTGTGGTACCTTACCGAGAAACGAAAAGGATGGACGCAAGGACCTGACAATGTGGTACCTTGATGAGAAATGGATACAATGGATAAATGGACCCAATAGAGTGGTACCACATCGAAGGATGAGCATAAATGACAAATGGGCCGAACGGTGTGGCAGCTTGGTCCTAGAAGGGATGAATTGGTAAACGTTATGCATAAAAACCATATAAAATTGCATTTAGAACACTTGCTCATGAAAATACATTTTAGTATTAAAAATAATATAAATAATTATTTTTAGGCATTTGCACATGTAAATACTTTTTAGTATTTAAAATATTAGAAATAATTATATTAGGAGCAAAATGGAATCCTAGGCTTGAGTTATTAGCTAACACCACATGCACCCACAAAATATAATTTAGAGTGAGCATCTTAGAGACAAACTTGATTAAATTTAGGAAAGTATGTGTATTCTTCTAGGAAACTTGACACATGGATTTGTGAGATAAATTACTTTTTGAATATTAAGAAATTGGGTATTTTGCATGAAGCGACATGTGTTGCAGGGGAATTTCCTATTTAAGGAAGGCTTTGGGGATGGGTAAAGGACCCATTTTTGGCATGGTTATCATAATCTTGAAAAAGTGAGTGACTTGCTGCTATTGGGGTTTGGCTAGAAATTATTGTGGGGGGGGAACCCATTGAGGAGTTTCTTGAAATGTGTGTGTCTGAAATGTACAACTCGAAGCTCGGGGGTGGCCATGTGACTAAAAGCATGAGCCTATGGTTGGGTGGAAAAGATAACGGTTGCTTCGTTAATGGTTAATCGAGCTTTGCTGGAGGGATCCCACAGAAGACACTGATGAAAATGCAAAAGCTGGATCAGATTAACAGCAATTTCTCCTTCGATAGCAGTCACGACCTACGGTCGATAGGTTATGGTTTTTGTCTATATTTGCTAAGTTATTGAGTTAATTTATTTTATTTCTCTTGTATTTATGGTATCTAATCTGTTTTGTATCAAGTTGTTGAGTTTCAAGTTCAGTTCGTGAGGACCATACAGGAGGGGTCCCTGCATTTGGTATCAAATCCGGTCGAGCCTTGAGGGCACTAGACTCATATTATTTATGGTCTCTTGGTAAATTGTTAAAGCTGGAGTAACTTGGTTCGGATGCTACTGCAAACATACCTTTCATCGTGCAATCGATCTCCAAAAACAGGTACGATTGTTTAAGTTTTACTCTTTTCTTTCCTTTTTCTAGGGTTATTATGAATGAACATGATGGGATTTCCATGAGAATATACAAATTTACAACTGCATAATGTTTAAATTAGAAATCGTTTTTGTACCGAAATTTCTAGATCTGAACTTGTGTTTTATTCGTTAAAAATTCAACTTTAAGTTTCCAATGTAAAACTCTACAGGAATCTAACCGTGGCATTGCAGATTGCAGCTATGTAATGTTTAATTTCATAAATCTTTGTGTACCAAAAATTATAGATTTGAAATTGTGTTTTACACATTAAAAAAAAAATTGATTCTATAATTTAAGTATAAACGCATTAAATCATCCTAACCTTGAGAAATGGCAGATCCGAACCTCTATATTGTTTATTGGATAATCAATTTTCTCTTTTCATTGTAAACTTAGTTCTAACCATGAGAAATTATAGATTTAAACTAGTGAATTGTTTATTAAAAGGTTGATTTTATTATAAACTCATTAAAGGATTCTAACCATGAGAAACCACAAATCTGAACCTGTGCATTGGTTGAAATCGGTTTATGCTTTATCTTATGATTGCCCTTTCCACCATCTATAACTCTGAAGAAAGAATTGGATCTAATAAAAAAAAAGGTGTGAAACCATCTGACTGACACATTTTGGATTTGGAACCTTATTTATGTACTTTAATCGAGAAGTTATTCTGTATAAGTTTATGCCTCGAAACTATTGATTATCGTGTCCGATCGGAGAGTGAATGACACTCAGATCCAGATCTATGGATTTAGCATTCACAATACAAGTAGGAAATTCCTGATAACCTTGCATCACACATAAAAATATTTAAAATGTATAACAAATGAATACGACGAGGAATCTCTAACAGATATTTCAACTCTGACACATTATGAACATCAATGATTTGAAAATGAGACTGAAAATTGCATCGAAATTCTATTAATCATGAGGATCTTTACACAGAAACAGAATGAAACAATAATGGATTTACTAAAGAGAGAAAGAACATCTCTCTAAAATATAGCTATGTCTTTAATCTCTTACAATATCACAATACACAGTAAAAAATGCTTCTCTACTCTAAAAAAATTAGCTAGAGAGACTCCCCACTAAAATTGTTAGCCTTTAACAATGGATTACAATCTCCTTTATATAGAGTTTGCAAGTAATCCTATTCGGTTACCTACATTCTAACAAAAAAGTAATTGAGAGTCAATTTACTTTTTTACAAATATATTTTTACAATTTCTCTTGTTTAGCAAAAAATGCTAATCTTTTACATTTATTTATTTTGTTAGGGGTATTATGTTTTCCTCTCATGTAGATAGTGGGTTTCCCAAGGTGTTGTCCTATAGGTCCCACTAGAGAGATGCCAGATTGATTCATTTGATGCATAATCTAAACATTGGCTGGACCTACTGGTGGTATGAAAGAAATAGGAGGTGGTTGGTTTGCAAATTCACTTGGCACCTGAGCTACTAAAGATGTTGCTCGTTGATCAGACTATCCCCTTGAATCCTGGCTAGATGATTGTTCTTGGGGTTGAGTGACTGCTGATATAGGTGGAAAGACATGTTTATGATGTTGGAAAACCATTTCCATTCTTTTCCTAAGGGATGTCTGCAATTTTTCAGAATCTCTAAAGAAATTTTAGCATTGGTATGGTTTTCATACTATGAAATAGGCCCCAATATTTTGGCAATGTTTCTTAAGCCTATCCATATTTCAAAACAAATCTTTATTTTGTAAACTGCTTGCTTTCCTTTTATATCTCCTTCTAGTGATTATGAGGGGAGCTCATCGTTCTTTTGCTGCAGATGCTCATGATACGTTTCTTTGGGATAAGTATCATCATTTCCATCCCATGGAGAGGGCATCCCCAATTTTAACACATATTTGAAAAGTGCCTTAAAGGGAATGACTTCATCATTTAATTCTTTAAAATTATCCCTCATCCTTGAAACATATGTTTGCTTCATTATCATTGACCTAGAAATTTTGATTATCCGAGTTATGTTTCCTAGCCCCTTATCATCCAACTGCTTCTTGGTTCTGTTGTTTAGATAACCTATAAATTTTGCATCCTTCCTTGGCATATCCCCTAACTACTTTACGACTGATTGAGTAGACATATCTAACTCATCCTGGATAACTTCAAAACAATCCCATTTTTTCTTGAACCACTCTTCAACCTTCTCCTAGATAGCTTGAGAAATTCTTCTTACCAATTGTTCCCCTTGAACATCTATTTGGAGAGAAGTTACTTGAATTTTTAGGTCTCCTAGTTCTTTCTCCAATTCCGAGATTTCATCTTATTTTTTGTTGATTTCATTTTCTAGTTCAAGGACTCTATTATATTTGTTCTCTAGTTCCCTTTTTGCTTCATCCAGTCTTGCATTTAGGTCATTGTCCTCTTCAATAGGTTTAGGACTGGATCTTAAATTGGATCTGTCCTCTTCCTTTGCATTAATATCAATAGTATCTGGGATATCAGTCTGAGACTCACTTGTAACTACTGTTGCTATAGGTTGACTTCTAGTTGCTTCTACAGTGGGATGACCCTCTTCAATAGAAATATTTATGGCTCCCAATTTAAAATTTGCAATCTACCAATGCAGATCATCAATATTCCTCCTCGTCTCTTCAGACAACTGTTGAAATTGTATCATAATGGCATATATTTTCTCTTTCTCTTCTTGCACTTGCTTTAATTCTTCTAAGTGCACTGGTTCAATTGTAGGCATCTTTAGTTTCTTCCTTGGTGTAGCTATTTCATTGTCTTTCTTGGATATAAGTGACTTGATTGGGGTTTCATCAGATGGATTTGCTGCTAAGGATACCAACCTCAATTCCAAATAATTTATAGTGATATGTTTGGCCCTAGTGGTCCATTTTTCCATCTTGTACAACTTCTCAAATTTATCTAGTGCCAACCTTAGCTTTATTTCTTCCTTTTTAGATTTGAAAATTTTTGTGCACATCATGTCACTTGTCTACTGATATAAATCCATCTTGTCTAGCTTGCTAAGCTCTTTGAAATTAACTATGTGCTCCTCTTCCCTCCAATCACTAAGTTTCATTGGCTTGGATACCTTGGGTTCCAAAACAGAAAACCTCAAGGCATCCTATTGGTGATCTGCTATTGCAATTATCATTTTCTCTAAGGTTGGGGGGTCTTGTCTTATATCATTCATCACTTTCAATCCTCTTTCTTTGATATTCCTATATCCATCCTAAAGGTCTGTTCTTATAGGGACCGGTTTTGCAGATGAGGACCCCCGTATTTTATGAGGAATAGTAAACTCTATGGAAGGATAGCTTGCATATTGGATTGGAGGTTTGCTTGGGAGATATGACTTCCTTATTAGTCTAGTAATTTCATTAGGGATCTCCATTGCTTCTGATCCAACCTCTACCAAATATAGTTCATCATCTTTTTTTGCTAATCTGGATTTTTTGGGCTCTGGACCTTGTTGGTCTTGGTCAATGTCCATGTCCTGGCTTCCTTGGCTGTTCTTTTCTACCCAATTAGTTTTTGTTTCTTTTCCTCCTCTTCAAAGCCTTTTATGGCTTCTTGTTTTCTATTCTTTCCCATAGATGTTTGGGTGTGCATGCATATGCATAATTTTTATTCTCTACCCTCTGCTTGGAAGTTACTTGATGATGGTCATATGGAGCTTTTTATTCCTTTGGGAGGTTCAATTAACTAAGATATTCTTCTATGTACTGAAGACCATTCAGTTCTCTAATAATGAGAGGTCTGACTTCTTTTGGAAAATGGAAAGTACCATGCTATCTAAAATGCTTGAAATGTAATTAATTTGAAGCCATTTTTTGCCTCACAAACTCCATGGAAAAAACCATGGGTGTTAGAAAAGTAGGGAGCTTGTATGGCTCTCCTTCAAAACCATATACCCTAATAACAGTGTGGTTTTCAAATATAAACCAATCTCCAACTTGAATTTATGATGTGAACTATAGATGTTTCCTAAGGTCAGGAAACATCATGGCAGGAGAACTACCATGTATCAGGCTGTAAGCCACACTCATGACTTTGTCTATGAACTCAAAGAAGTTTGAATTATCTGTTCTTCTTAAAACCAAGTCATTCCATTGATGAACTGGTTTTTGCATCCCTTGATTATATGTGGTTTCCATGCCCAAATGCTTGAAACTCTCAAAGTTCTGATAAAAGAAGAGAAAAAATAGGTAGGAGGGGAAAGTAAAATACTCAATTGCCCAAAATTATTCCAACTGCTCATGAATCTTGTCAGCTAGAAAGGTGCAGAGATCAAAATGAGGTGGGTTCCTACCAAGTTTTGTGGTTAGCTTCAGTAGGACTCCCAAACTAACCTCATCTATTGTTTTATCATCTTCCATGCCAACTATAGTGCAAATAATTGATATGGACCTTTGGGAGTCTTAAGAGAAGACAATTGTAGCATAGGGTGAAGGGATAGTTGGTATGTTCATTCCAGGCTCTAGATGTTTGGATAGGAATAGGTGATGATAAAACAGGATGAGGCCACTAAAAGCCATAGCTAGGTATTTCTCATTGAAACTGTAAGGGGTTAGTGATTCAAGTACGTAGAACATTTTTCTCACGGATTCTAGGGTTGTGAAGAACATGATTTTGGTTGATTCAGCTGACAAAACTGCTCTTGTGGTGGGGGAATAGTTTTTTGAGCACCAGGAAATGAATTCCAGGAAGACAACTGACCTAGGGAAAATGGAGTAGGAAAAATTATAATTCCAGAGGTCAAGTTTATCTTGGTTCTTAAAAGAAAATTCTATGGCTTCTCTAAGGGTCTCAATTAGGTCAGAGTTGTATAGGATGGTTTAAAAGATATCCTCCTCATGGTCATACACATGGTCTTCTCTAGAGAAACGAGGGTTTGGGAGCATGAACTTGGACTTGGGCGCCATTTCTTTCTCTAGTTTACAATGTTAGGGAAAACATATGTTAAGTCTCAACTAAATTAGGGCTTGTTGTGAACTAGGGCTCAAGCAAACTGATAGTAAGAATCGGGATTACATTAAATGAGATGACCAGAAGTGGTAAATGAATAACTGTATGACACCTAGAGGTTGAACTAGATCAAAGATGCTGACCTGAACAGGTATAACTCGTGCAATGCTAACCTGGTAAGTTGGTTGTCATAGGAGCACATTCCTTGGATGTAAAATAATAAAATAATGAAAGTTAGGGTAAAAATACTTTTACACCAAAATAAAATATGCACTTTACAAGTAAGATGTCGGGCAGAGGGAAATATAGACGGGCAGGTCCCACATGACAGATGGCAGGTGTGTAGTGGATGAATTGACCGAAAGGGTGCTGGGACAACTTGGATAGATGGAAAGAAAGGACTTTACCATGAGGTGACAAGTATATGGGACATGTTGAGCTATAAGACAATTACCTTTAATTTTGAGTGGATACCACTCTGGTTTTCCAGAGTGGTAATGCGTCGATGTTGAGCGGATTTGATAAACAACCTTCAAGGATGCGCGGCCAGTAACTATGAGGCATGTGTCCTTGGTGGTTTTAGGTACAATGGCTGCCCAAGCTCACTTTTTGGTGGATGCAACTTATCGGTACGCAATCAATCAAATCCTTCGATCTTGATCAACGGGAAGGGAACTTGCATGTGTGCTATCTTTGGTTAACTTTGGTGCTTTTTATATGCGCACTCAATCTTTAAGACATTGATCTTGATCCATATTGGACGGATAAGCGCTCTTCTGCTTTAGATTTCTTTTGTTTTCCTATGATTATGAGTCGTAGGTCCTATTTGCATGCTTTTAGAATTTTCTTTAGGCTCCCTCATCCTTCGAGGGCTAAACTTTTCAAGAACTTCATGTGCTATCATTTTATGAGAGATATTTTCTTCAAGATAATATTGGGTACTAACACCATGAATATTTCATTTGGTAGTGCTATAGTTTCCATCCATGAGGATAGGTCTAGACAATGCCCTAGGCCTGTAAATCCTAAGTTATTGTGGGTGGACGAGTGGATTATTTGGGTGCTTGACCATGAGGCTCTACTTATGTGTGCTATGAATGCCCGATATGCATACTATCTTATGTACAAGGGATATAGGTCATCTTCAATAGAGAGGGTATATTTATGTACTTAGGTGTCTTTCATTATACATCATTATATAATCATCTTTAATACATTTACATGAAAAAGAGTCAATTGAGCAACACTAATTTTTCTTTTGTCACTCCATGCAGAGAACACCATTATGGATTCGTTCAATGCCACTTCTCCATCAATTGAGCATCCAACTGTTTCCCTTGGTGATGTCTCCATGGTACATATACTAGTTCCCTCATATTAACTTTGTCAATTACATACATGCATATAATTGCAATATTTTTATCATAACTTTCTTCTTGTCCCTCACTCAAATTGAATAAAGTAGAGGAAAGGGGATTGCACAGGAGTAGAAGATGCATTCTCCCTTAGGTTATGACCATCAACTGCTAGTTGATGAGGTACTGGAAATGATTTTGCAATGCAATATAAAATTAAATTTGATGCTGAATTTTTAATGTTCATTTATTATTCTTTTACTAATTACATGCATGATGTCACCGTACACAGGCTCAAGTACAACTGGGATTTGATATTGCATTGATGCTCATAGAGGAGTGGGAAAGGTTGAATCTACATTGTCTTCATGTGGATCCATTGAATCAACATCATCTTGGAGTTTCCACCCAATAGAATTTAGATAATATCTCCATGGGATCGAGTCAAGTAAGTTGATCCATCCACTTAAAATTTTAAAAATTTGTTATATACCTAATTTCAAGTACTAAATCTAACTAACTTACAGTGTTCAAAATTTTAATTTTTAGAGTCCCCATGTTTAGACACCATTTCGATCATATCTTTACTAGCCTCTGTAGTAGCAACATACTCTTCTTCCGTTGTTGAAAGTGCATCAAATTGAATTTTGAAATCCAGCTTACTACTATTTCACCTATAGTAAATACATACTCAGTGGTGCTTCTCTTGCTATCTTTATCACCTGCCACATTTGCATCAACATATCCCCATAGAAAAATGTCTGAACCTCCAAAACATAATGCATTAGTAGTACCTCTCAAATACCTGAGAATCCACTTTACTTCCTTCCAATGTTTTTTACCTAGATTTTTCATATACCTACTCACAACTCCCACTACATGTGGAATATCTGGTCTTATTCACACCATCACATAAATCATACTTCCAATTGTTGATGAATAAGGGACCTTGGACATGTATTATATTTCCTCTTGTGTCTTGGGACACATCTCCTTACTTAGTTTGAAATGGCTGGACAAAGGTGTACTAACTAGTTTCGCATTCTACTTTCTAAACCTCTCCAACACATTTTCTATGTACTCATCCTGAGACCATGCCAATTTGTGTGTTTTCCTATCTCTTGTTATTCTCATACCTAGGGTTTTCTTTGCAACACCCAAATCCTTCATCACAAATGAATTAGCTAATTTCCTTTTGAGCACATTTTTATATCGTGCATGTTAGAACCTACAACAAGAATGTCATCAACATACAACAACAAGATAATATCTATTAGATTATCTAACCTCTTTAAATAAACACACTAGTCAAAATGACATCTATGTTAATTTTTCAGAATTTACTTCAATCTGATCTAGGATCTTAACTGAGAGAACAACATGTACGGCATATCTATAGCATATCAATCATGAACACAATAATGCGAGCACACAAGAGACACAGAGTTTACTTGGGGAAAACCATAAAGGTGAAAAACCCCAATAACTTCCTAAGAGATAGATAGAGCAATGATACAACCCAAGCATAAGAGATAGAAATCTTCTAGCAGCAGCTTCTCCTCCTCCACAAGTGCACCACTTTCCCGAGAGTGTGAGAGAGAATAGAATGATGAAATAGATTGCCTTCGACACTCTATTTATACTTGACTTGACTTGCCTAATAACCTTTACTAGGTTGGCCTTAACTTAACCACATAACATAATGCTGATTAGGCCGACACACAATAGGGTGGTCTAATAACCCTTTGACCCACATGGCCGACCCCCAATAGGGTGGTCTAATAACCCTTCGACGCACATGACTTATACAAGGATGACCCCAACAAGGTGGTCTAATAACCCATCAAGTATAAGTTACGACACTTACAATATAAATGACGACACTTCCGTATAAAGGAATAATAACATCTCTATAGGAATACAAACACTTCCATATAGAGGAATAATACTATCTCTATAGGAGTACAATATACATATATGAAATACATTCCAAAGTTACATATTCATCAACACTCCCTCTTAACTAGGAAGGTATTTCTTGACACAGGTCTTCTAGCACAAGTCTTATTCCCTGGATCATCGTCATTGGATAATCGTCATCGAGTCATCGTCATTGTCACTATTGCTGCTATCTCAATCAATCTCTGAATCTACTCGTCATAGGAAGTTCTACAGAGCCAGTCCTTTTCCATACTGGATGCAGGCCCACCACCTGCAGGTCTTCATCATCACTGGCCATACTGTGGAATTCTCAGGACTTATTACGTGCATCACAAAACCTCGCAAGAGAATCCCAGGCTATTATGAGCACACGGCTCTACCTGTAGGATCTCCCAGGGCCATATTATATGTGACCTCACCACAAACCCTCGCAAGAGCATCCCAGGTTGTTACGAGCACACAGCTCTACCTATAGGATCTCCCAGGGCCAAATTACATGTGGTCGTGGAAAAACCTCGCAAGAGCATCCTAGGACTTATTACGGGCACACAGCCCAACCTATCGGATCTCCCAAGGACATATTATATGCCATAGGACAAAATCTCGAAAGATATCCCAGGGCCAAATTATATGCATAGGCAAAACCTCGAAAGACTATCTGCAAATCTCCCAGGGCCAAATTATATGTCCTCCCAAAGCAAAACCTCAAAAGAACATTTGCCAGATACCCTAGGGCCAGATTACATGCCATAGGCAAAACCTCGAAAGAGCATTCGCCAGATATCCCAGGGCCAGATTACATGCCATAGGAAAAACCTCAAAATACTATCTACAAATCTCCCAGGGCCAAATTATATGCTTATCTGCACAACCTGTTCCACGACCATAGAGTATCAACCTGATACTCACCATACATCATCCTGATGTACACATGATCGTCCTGATCATCATCACTGCATCGTCCTGATGCATGTCATCTAGAGCAACATCCTGAAGCTCATCATCCATGATCATCCTGATCATACAATGCATCCTCCTGATGCATTCACAGTATCTTCCTGATACATATCATCATACATGATCTACCTGATCATACAATGTATCCACCTTATACATATACAAATACATGATCCACCTAATACATATACAGACACATGGTCCAAGCATCCAACATGATGCATATATAAAATACATACAAATGATCCAACTGATCATATCCAGCATCCAACATGATGCGTACATACATAAATGATCCAACTGATCATATCCAGCATCCAACATGATGCATACATACATAAATGATCCAATTGATCATATCTAGCATCCAGCATAATGCATACATACATAAATGATCCAATTGATCATACAGAGTAGAAACTAGAACATCATCCTGATCCTCATCATCCATCGCTTACATCCATACCCATGTGAAGGATCCTACTTCCACCATGCTTGGAATGGCTTCATCAAATGTCTCCATCACTTCTTCCTCGAAGTCTCATAGATCTGAACGACACGAAGCCTCTCTCTGAAGTACTCAAACTTCACTCTTGCTAGTGGCTTTGTCAACTCATTTGCAATCTGTTCATCTATCGCAACATATAGGAGCTTCACTACTCCTCTCTACACCATATCCATGATATAGTGATATTTGATCTCTATGTGTTTCGACCTGTCGTGGAACATTGGTTTCTTAGACATCTTCACACAACTCTGGTTGTCACAAAAGATACCAGTAGCCTCCAACAGTAGATCAAATAACTCAAACAGTATCTTCTGAATCCAAACTGCATCACAACCAACCGAATATGTTGCAACATACTCTATTTCAGCCGTACTTAGTGCTACGCAGGACTACTTCCTACTAAACCAAGAGATCGTACCTGATCCCATACTGAAGCAACACCCAAAAGTGCTCTTCGTATCTGCCGCACTTCCTGACCAATCTGAATCAACATAACCTTGTAGGTTAAAATTTTGATTTGTATCATACTTGAGCCCATAATCAACTATACCCTTCAGGTACCTCAGAATATGCTTTACAACAACCAGGTGAACACTCCTCAGATTCATCAGGAACTGGCTCAATGTGTTCACTGCAAAGCAAATATATGGTCTCGTGTTCGTCAGGTACATCAAGGACCCAATCATCTGACGATACATAGTGATATCAACCGGATCAGATGAAGCATCACATGGAAGCTTTAGGTTTGATGCCATAGGTTTGGCCATGGCCTTGCATTCCATCATCCCGAACCTCTTTAGGATCTCTACTGCATACTTCCCTTGTCCAAGGAAGATTCCATTTGCACTCTGCCACACCCCCATACCTAGAAAATAGTGCATCATCCACAAGTTCTTCATCTCGAACTCGGCAGCAAGCTTCCGCTGCATGTCGGCAATACAAAATTAGTATCACTGGATTTCCTTCCTCAACCTTGTAGTAAAGGTTGGAATCTGCTTTACTCTTGGTAAATCCCAAATAGGATAGAAAGCTATCTATCCTACCATACCAAGTTCTGCACATATATGACTCCCTGTCATGTGTCTCAGAACCAAGTGGTTGTTCCACATACACTTCTTCTTCAACTACACCATTCAAGAAAGCTATCTTGAAATCCATCTGGTGTATCTTCCACTTCATCACTGTAGCCAGAGCAATTACTGATCTAATGGAAGTGTATCTGGCTACAGGAGCAAGAGTCTCTATGCTACCACCTGCAGCATGCTTGATCTTGTAGATCCTCTTGGAAGTCACTACAGACTCTCCTTCAGGTCTTGGGACTACATCCCAAACATTTTCATGATCGACTGGTACTCCTCGATCATGGCATTCTTCCCAGATCCTAGGAACTTCAATATCTTCAATATTTTCAATAGATAACTTTGTCGCTGAACAAATGTTGTAGTCCTTCTTTTGTAGGTGATGGTATATGATCTTTCCTACACAACAAGTTAAATTGCATGATTAGAAAACATCTCATAGTTTTCAGAACAAATTCTTACACATAAATAAATATGTCATACAGTCATGCAATTATCTTAGCCAATGCTTCAATACAACATTTATCCATATCCCATAACTTTCTAGATGCCTTCCAATCTCTGCCAGAACATTGTTAAGAGTGTGCACAACTTCCAACATGTCAGAAAAGAGGTTTCATTCTAGATAAGTAGCAATGGAATGTTGTACAGTGCCATAGGCCACTTACCCATGTATATTAGTAGTGTACTGTTCATCAATGCAACTATTCTAATATGAATAATACACAACCTAATTCTAGGAACATGATTATATACATTATTGAACAATATTATTTAAATAATAAAATATGCAAGGAATTATAATTCAAATACTTATCTTTGTTTGTTTGTTGGTTTGACTCCCTCTTAGTCTTTGCTTCTTTTCTGCAACTCCATTCTGATGTGAATTGTGAGAAGTGGTCAACTCCCTCTGAATATCTACATCCTTGCAGAAACTACTGAAGTGTGCTCCTTCTTGATCTTTGCTTCCTTGCAGGAACAACTGGAGTGTGCTCTTTCTTGATCTTTGCTTCCTGGATTACATGTCCTTGAACTTATATCCATCACTATGCATGCTTATTAGTATCATCATTGTGTTATCCTCGAGGTATCATACATAATCACACATTCATTAGTATAATCTTAATACTATCAAAACACAATAATCTTAAACATGTATAGTCATGATCATTTCAAACACAGATAATAAACATTAGTATTCAAGGTTTCAGGGAAGTCTACTTTTACTCATGCATATTCTTATTTGATCATAGGATTCTTCTGGTTAGTTAAATCATCAATCAAGATAAGAGACATAAAATGCATAAACCCTTGATTACTTACATTTCTAACTTTATGAATAAACATAATCAATCATACCAAGTATACTTATATAAGGCATCCTAACACAAGGTAGGATTTGAATTTGATATAGGAAAAACATACCTGAATTGGTATGTTAGCTAGTTATGTCTAACATATCCACATGATGTCTTCTTGTTCTCTTCAATGACTTGTGCTAGTAACCTGCATATCTCATAGGTTAACCATTATAGAACCAAGTTATACATACCTCGCAAATAGATCTTATATGTGATCCATGACAATGGATGAATCTTTGTCTTCATGTCACCATGATCATATGTTCTTGAACTAGAACATGATTTGTCTTTCTTGGAGTACCTTTCATGTTAGCGGACAACATAAACCTCATACAACACCATAATGCATTAGTACAATCATAAGTGTCAACACCCTAATCAATGAATATCTTCTCTCATGCATTCATAATTTTATTAAGGTGATACGACAAGTCTAAATTTAATCAAGATTGTACTAACCGTAATAATATGAAGACAAGCATATCATAAACTTAACCATGGACAGAATTCGAAACATACCTGTAAGTCATACCTGTCGAGATTGCTTGTAATCTTCTTATGTAAGGCCTTAGCCTCATCTCCCTATGAAACAGGAACTTCTTCACTTATGTAGGTGACCAATCCATTCTCTTCTAAGATTAACCCATTCCACTTGATTTGTAGGAACTAGATCTGGAGCTGGATTAGGGTTTGTTAGAGAAACCCTAAAAATTCAAACTTTGAATTTCAAACTTCTGAAAGGATAGAAAGATGCACCTTTCTGAGTTGGTCAAGCTGGTATACTCAGAATTTGAAAACTGCAAAGTTTCACTCCTCAAATTTTCCTCTGACACTTCTGGATGCACTGGACATGACCCTGAACTAGGGTTTGATAAATCCCACCCTTTGTTACTGGACAATCCACTTGACCGGAGGCGAGCTGGATCTCCCTAGCTCAATGTGAGTCTAGAACAAATAGAACAGACTACAAACATGTTTCCTAGATCTACTTAACGATCAAGTACTAGATGTCTTACCTCTTTGATTTCATTATCCTTTCTCCTGAATGTTCCTCCACATACCGAGGTCGTCAGATCCAAGCTGCAAGACCTATTAAGACACAGAAAAGAGAAATGAGTAAAGAGCATCTATACAATAAGAGATCTATGTAAACAGTTAAGCAGGTAAACAACACAACATCATTACAAATTAAGAACGATATTGGTGGAAAGCATTTGTATTACTGCAAATAGAGGAGTACATGATAGAGATATAGAACTACAACCAATGACTTAACGTAGCAGCCCTTCTCCACACAAGCCAATTGCCAATCCCTTCCAAGGAAGCATGAATTCTCCAAGAGGTGAGTGAACGTGTCCTAAGAGAATTGACCAGCATGTAGATACCATAGTTTTCCCCCCTTTGGTATGGGAGTGAGGCTCATATATATAGGACCAAGTGGATGAGGTTATGGATAGGATAGGTTTAGAGATGGTAGGAGAGAGATAGGGGATCTTCCCAATGAGTTAGGGGTTGAGTACCAGCTCTCCAAGATATCAGGGATAAGCTCCCAAATGGGAAAGCTTCGATAAAGATCTTGAAATGGTTATTTTTTCCCATTAACAGACCTTGTCGCACCTTGCTATGGAGCAACCTGCGACGTCGCATGTTTCTAGTGTGCAACCTACAACGACCTCTCAAAAGGTTGTACAAAATGAGTACAAATCCTCTCAAATGAATACTTGGTCCAAATGAATTCAAGGATGTATACACAATGGTTGAGATGACGACATTATCACAATGGTCATGATGACAACACTTGGTCATAATGACGGTACTTGCAATGGTCATGATGATGAGACTAGGTCATGATGACGACACTTGCAACAGTTGCGACACTTGTGAAACTTGCACAAGGGTGATGACATTTTGGTGTAACACCCTTCTTCCCAATCAAAAGGTTCGATCCAAAGCTCTAAGCTTCTAATTTTTTGAGGAGCTTCCAGCCATGGTCACAGATTTCAAAAATTTTGATTTTTGTAGAAGCCCTAATTTTCCACTTTTCCGATCAAAGTCCTAAACTAGGGTCTGATCAAGCCCGGCCTTCTGCCCAACCAAATATTCTAATATTGGTATTTAAATTTCGATTTTGATTAGTATCATTCAGCCGTAGTCTCCAATTACAAAAATTCCAACTTTCTTCGAAACCCTAAATTCCGGAAGCCATGAATGAAGGTGCTCAAAAATAATTCTGTTTTGACAGAAATATGTAAGACTAGTAATTGTTTCTTGCGTAACTCCGAACTTTTCGATCCACAAGGTCTGAAAAAGTTTTTTGTGATATCCTGACTTGTCATCTTTCTAACCTCATAGTTCTGACCTCAAATGGATTCTCTGAGAGAGAGTTATGCCAAGTTTCGTAACGTGACCTATTTATGGGATAAAACAGGAGAGCAAACTTGTACGGCGTGCCACATGTCATTGGTTCAGTTTCAGCCTTTGAAAAAGTTACCTGAGAAAGTACAGTCCATGCACTACCTGTCACTTTTGACGAAATTTCATTTGGAGCTTCCTAGCCCAAGCTATGACCTTTTTTCCAAGGTTACATTTTTATGACTCAGATCTGGAAGAGGCAGAAACCCTATATTGTACAGATCATAAAACAGAAAGTACAATGAATTATAAGTTTTCCTTTGGACACAAGATACATAAGGATCTGAGATTCGACTTGTAGAAGTTTCAGATCCAAAAACTTCACCAAAATGGATTTATAGCAAAAGTGCTACGATGACTGGTTTTTTCTATATCAATCCCAAGCATCGCAAGTGCAACAAGTGTCATACATGCCATACCATGCCTTCTTTCAAGCTAGCTCTGATACCATGTTAATTTTTCAGAATTTACTTCAATCTGATCTAGGATCTTAACTAAGAGAACAACATGTACATCATATCTACAGCATATCAATCATGAACACAATAATGCAAGCTCACAAGAGACACGGAGTTTACATAGGGAAAACCATAAAGGTGAAAAACCCCAATAACTTTCTCAGAGATAGATAGAGCAATGATACAACCCAAGCATAAGAGATATAAATCTCCTAGCAGCAGCTTCTCCTCCTCCACAGTGTGAGAGAGAATAGAATGATGAAATAGAGTGCCTTCGACACTCTATTTATACTTGACTTGAGTTGCCTAATAACCTTTACTAGGTCAGCCTTAACTTAACCACATAACATAATGCTGACTGGGCCGACACTCAATAGGGTGGTCTAATAACCCTTTGACCCACATGGCCGACCCCCAATAGGGTGGTCTAATAACCCTTCGACCCACATGACTTATACAGGGATGACCCCAACAAGGTGGTCTAATAACCCATCAAGTATAAGTTACAACACTTACAATATAAATGACGACACTTCCGTATAGAGGAATAATAACATCTCTATAGGAATACAAACACTTCCATATAGAGGAATAATACCATCTCTATAGGAGTACAATATACATATATGAAATACATTCTGAAGTTACATATTCATCAACAATCTACTGTAACCTTGTTATGTCATAAACTTGTCAAATTTCAAATACCACTACCTTGTAGCTTGCTTCAGGCCATACAAGCTCTTCTTTAACTTGCATACTAAATTCCCCTTCCATTTGAACTCATACCCCTATGGCTACTGTATATAAATATCTTTCTCCAAATCCACATGGAGACAGGTTGTTTTTATATATAACTATTCAAGATGCATATATTCTACTGCCACTAGACTTAAAATAGTCCTAATTGAATTCATTTTAACAACATAAGAAAATATTTCATCAAAATCTATACCTTTCTTTTGTGCAAACCCCTTTACAACAAGTTTGACCTTATATCGCTTCTTTCCTCCATCTCCTTCATTCAACTTGTAAACCCATTTATTCTACAATGTTCTTTTACCTGTACAAAACTAAACCAAATGTCATGTCTAGTTTATTACCAAGGATTCCATCTAGTCATTCATGCCTTGCTCCCACTTCTTTGTAGTTTCCACCTGCATTATTTTTTCATAACATTCCAGTTCACCATAATCAATCATTAATAAATAATGTAGTGAAGGAGAATATCATTCAAGGGGTCTACTTAACTTGGTATATCTTCTAACACTTTCAGGAGTTTGAGGTACTTGCCGCTGTTCTTCATTTTCTAGCACCTTTGGAGCTTCATTTTCTTTAAATTCATCAAGCACTGTGTATTATTTGTTTTCCTTTTCCTATTTATTTCCCTGCAACTGATCTTTATAAATGACATTTTAATTGAATCCAATAAATGTACACTTCTTGGATTTAGCCTCAAGCTTTGTTCTATTTTCTTTATCAATATGGACAAATGCTTCATAACCAAAAGTTCTCATAAATAAGTATTTTACCTTTTTACCTATACATGCCTTCTATAGAATGCCACCATCCAATGAGATTGAAAGCCTTCTGTTTATTAAGTAAACGATAATATATACAACATATTCCCAAAACCGTAAGGGTAACTCTGCATGCAATCTCATACACCTTGCACGCTCTATGATTGCCTTGTTCATCCTTTCTGGAACACCATTTTCTTGTGGTATTCCTAGGACTATCTTCTCTCTACAAATCCCATGGTATGAATAGTAAATATCAAACTCATTGCCGCAATATTCACCTCCATTATTAGATCTGAGACAATTCAACATTTTCCCTATCTTATTCTCACCCAAAGCTTTCCATTTCTTAAAAGTACCAAAAATATCATATTTTTGTCGAATGCAATAAAACCTAGTTTTTTTAGTTGCATCATCAATAAAAGTAACATAATAACAAGATCCACGAAGATATTATGCCTAAGTTGATCCCCATAAATCTGTATGCAAAAGCTCTAACTTTTCACTCTTCTTTTTCTTCCCAACTATGACAAATATGGCTCTTTTATGTTTTCCATAAACATAGTTCTCACAGCATTCCAAACTAACCTACTTCAAATCTGGCAGCAACTTCCTTGAATGGAGAATCTGCATCCCCTTCTTACTCATGTGGTCAAGCCTATGATGCCACAATGTTGTATCTATTCTTCTGGAAGCTAAAGAGATAGAACAATCAATATTATAAGTACATAAATACAACATACCTATCTTGTCTCCTTTTTCTATCACCAGCAATCCTTTAGTGATCTTCCATCACATTTATGCAAATGTAGATAAAAAATTAGTATCTCCAAACTACCCTATTGAGATTAGATTTATTTTCATCGTAGGAATATGCCTTACATATTTCAATAACCATTCATTTCCATTCTTTAACTTTATTCATACCATACCCATTCGAACAATTTTGTGTGGTTCATCATCACCCAGTAAAACATGTTCAAAATCACCTTGAAAATAATCATGAAAATATTTCCTATGGGGTATAGCATGACATGAATCCCCTAAATCTACTACCCATTAATAACTAGTATTATATAATGCAAGAATCAAAGCATCTTGTAACACATCACCTACTACATTTGCTTTCTTGAGTATTCTCCTACTGTCCATCTCTTTTCTTCTTTAGAGATCTGCAGTCTTTCTTTAGATGTCCTTTCTTCCCACAGTTCAACACTCTATTTTTCCCATTCTGGACTTGGATCTACCCTTCCTACACTTCCCACCATTACCTTGTCTCTTTCCATTCTCCCTTTTTTTTTCCCTGCTCTCCATGGTCAACACATTACCTGATGTCTCACCTGTGATTTTCCTTCGCATTTCCTTGTTAAGAATAACACCAACAACATCATCAAATTTCATATTGTTTTAACCAGAGACAAAGTTACTTACAACCATGACCATGCCATTCCATATTTTTGGCAATGAGCACAATATTATAAGAGCCCTAACCTCATCATTGAAATTCAATCCTACAGAACTTAGCTGATTAGTAACGGTATTAAATTAATTTAAATGGTCAGCAACAAACCCACCTTCTGACATCTTCACTTCATTAGAAATACTATGAAATTTAACTCATAATAGGATATACTAGCTAAGGATATCCTCTCAATTAATAAATTTGACTAAGTATGCAGAAAAAAGTGTAAAAGAAGCATTCTAGACATGCAAATGATAAAAAACCAGACACAAATGATCAAATAGTAGGTTTATTATTAACTGTCCAACCCAGAAATGAGTTGTGATCATCACTATATAACATTTGGGAAAAATAGTGAGCCTTTAGAGACATCATAATGAGCTACAAGTGGCTAGCTTACATTGGACCTCAATCCCCCTTAGGTTGACCAATAGTCTCCCAAATCACCTCAAACTGTCACAAATTATCAATCTGAACATTGGGATGGCATGGGAAGGCATTAATGATGGTGTCACATGAGTGGGTGAGGATTTGGTGGAGTGTAGGTGGCCAAGGATAGGCCAAAACTGCCAAAGAGGGGGGAAAATGACCACATTCAATGCATGGGAGCCTCAAATCAAATCCAGATCCACAAAATAGGGGATAATGGCACACCTCAATTAGGTAGTGTAAAATTCAAGCACAACAAATCTATGAAACAAGAACAACAATTACTAGATATGCATGTGGCAAATTGTGTGCCAAAACACTGGTGCAAAAGGTTTGCAACAGTTCATGCATTATCATTAACTCAGAAGAAGATTACAATGTGTAACAATGGAAATAATAGCCCATCAATTTGAATCCTAGAGAGTTCATTTGAATTGAATGCATGAGAGTGGCTTACTTGGAAGTTAACACCACTCGACACATCAGTTAACCACTTAACTACCATGTAATTGACTCTAACAGACTCTAAAACTGTCAAACTGAGTCTAACTAAAACTAGAACTCAACTGAATTCCCAAAATTACGGGAGGGAACCTTTATGACTTCAGTTAAGTGATTTTTAGGTGAAATAACACTAGATTATGTCAACTTGAGTAGGAGGGCGCCTTTCTGACTCCAGTTAGCTGAATATAATAATACATGTTGTTAGTTGGACTGAGTAGGTCGCTTTAGTCATATAAATCACCCCAGTTGGATCACCGAATGATGTAGGAGGCCCAGTTGACTCCCCGAATGAAGGAGGAGGCCCAGTTCACAGAAATTGATGATCTATCGATGATGTAAGCACATAATTGAGTCAAAATACTTAGTATAAGTGGTAAATTAGGTTGTTAAGCTCAAATAAATGATGTGTTGTTATAAAATGACTCCAACATCCCCCCTTAAGCTAATATCATGTGGAGGAGTAAAATAAAATAATAAAAGGGCCCCGATAGCAAAGGCCATAGGTCACCCAGTACCGAAATAATCCAAAAAATGCTCAAAAAAGCTAAGTGAGGAAAGAGGGAAAAACCCAATGGGAAAGAAAACCCCCCCTCAAAATGAACATTGAAGGATATAATCTATCCTCACCATATTAGAACTCACCACCAACATTGAACGGAGGTAAGAGAACTTCTTCTCAATGAATATCTTGGCGAAGATTTTTGCAATTTGCTCTTTTGTAGGGAAATATTGCAATACAATGGTTCTATCATGCACAAGCTCTTAGATGTAGTGCATGTGGATCTCCATATGTTAGTCCTCTATATCTAAACCAGATCTGTCGAGATCTTGATAGCACTCTTATTGTCACAAAAAGTGATAGTGGAAGTGGTGCTACCAAGATTAAACTCTGCTAGAATACCCTGCAACCAAACTGCTTGAAAGCAAGCATTGACTGCTCCTTGATGCTCTACCTCTATTGAAGATAAGGAAATGGTGGGCTATGTTTTGCTTGACCAAAAAATAGGCCATGTTCCAATCATGAAAACATATCCGGAAGTGGACTTCTGATCAATTCTATCACTTGCCCAATCTGAATTAGTGAATCCAACCAAGTCAAGATCGAAATCCGCAACATAGTGAATGCCAAAATTTCTTGTACCCTGCACATAATGAAATATCATTTTGGTTTCCTTCCAGTGAAGCTCATGGGGATGCTGCGTGTACCTTGACACAAAACTCATGGAATAAGAAATATTAGGCCTAGAGTGTGTCATATACAAAAGACTTCCAATCAATTGTCTGTAAAGTGTAGAATCCATGAACGATGTAGAATCACCATCCTCAAGATTGATTCCTGAGAGGAATGGGAATGGTTCCACTTTACATTCTTCCATATTGAACTTATTTAGCAGGTCCAAATCATATTTTGATTGATAAATCATGATCCCATCAAAATTATGAGTGATCTCGAGACTAATAAACTACTTCAGCAGACCTAAATCACTCATATCAAATGCTTGGTGTAAAGTTGTTTTTATTGTGCTGATTGAAGAAAGACTGCTTGCTGTAATCAATAGGTCATAAACATAAAGCAAAATGATCATAAAATTACCTTCATGTTGTTGTAGATACACATTCGGATCTGATTTCATCTAGCAAAGTTGCGACAGGAGAAAGGAATCCATCTTTAACCACTTATACTATGAAACGAGAACTATATACTATGAACAAGAACTCTACCCATAAAAACGAAGTTTTTCGCAAAAAAAAACACCAAACACACCCCCCAAATAGAAAAGTGTTGATACTAGTATACACGTATTTTTTTTTTGGGTAAAAAATAGAGCCATGGCCTAAACATCCCATATTGTTGTTTAACGAAACTTTAAAATCAACCTTAAATTAGAAAAAATAAATTTCTTGAAGAGATAAATTACAACTTTAGGGAAAATTGCATATTAAACAAAAAACAAATTTCTCTAATAATTTCACCATTATAACCATATAAAAACAAAGAAATTATGATGTGATTCATAATGAGATAATATATTAGACCATACAAGAACAAATGGTTCATATAAATATTCAAAAACTCCTCTAGAGTTTCAATTAAAAAAATCATACTAGTAAAAAGCATCTAAACTGCTTCTTCAAATTCATCCATGGATTTTGACACCCGATTATCAAAAACTCCTCTAGAGTTTCAATTACAAAAATCATACTAATAAAAAGCATCTACACTGCTTCTTCAAATTCATCCATGGATTTTGACACCCCATCAAAATCTACATTTTTTGCAGATGAAGGACTTGATGAAGATGTAGATGACCCATACTCTTCTCTATTATCAATGGGTGCACCATCTGAGTCTACATCTATACCCATCATTTCAAATGTCATATTCCTTCGGGATCTATGGCTTGGTTTAACACACTCCCATCTTGCACGAATGCTCCATATTCCATGAATATTAGCTTTGGGTTTTAAAAAAGAAATTAAAAACAAATTAAACTAACATTTAAACTAACAAATTTAAACCACTGTTATAATTAAAAAAAAATTAAAAATTAAAAACAAACTAAACTAAGATGACATTATAATTTAAAATTTAAAAATACATTAAAGAAAAAACTAAGTAACTATATACTGACCAAACTAATATAATAAAAAATTTAAAAAAAAACTATACAAAACTTTAAAACAATTAAAACAAAAATTTAAAAACAATAAAAAAATCAAAC
This sequence comes from Larix kaempferi, assembly GCA_027924585.1. Lineage (NCBI taxonomy): Eukaryota > Viridiplantae > Streptophyta > Pinopsida > Pinales > Pinaceae > Larix > Larix kaempferi. The sequence goes on from BSBM01001048.1 coordinate 12,388,337, forward strand.
TATACAAAATTTTAAAATAAATTAAAATACAAAATAATTAAAAAAAAAATTAAACAAACTTTAAACACAATTTTTAAAAAAAATTAAAAAACATTAAACAAGCTTTAAACAAAAAATTAAACAAAATAAAAAAAAATAAACTATACAAAATTAAACAAAATTAAAAAAAAAATTAAACAAAATTTTAAAACAAATCGAAACAATGCAATGGCGGGGAGGTGGGCGGCGACGAGGGAGGGGAAAGGGAGGGTGGTGGCGGTGGAAGGGAGGGCAGTGAGGGAGGAGTGAAGAGTGGGAAGGGGAGGGCGGTAGAGGGATAAGGGAGGAGGAGGAGGGTGGTGGGCAGCGGCGAGGGAGGGTGGTGGCGGTGGAAGGGAGGGCGGCGGGGGAGGAGGGGGAAGGGGAGGAGGTGGTGGAGCTAGGCGGGGGAAGGGAGGGGGAGGTGGAAGGGAGGGCGTGGAGGGAGGGGGAAGGGAGGTGGCTCCAGGAGGAGGGGGAAGGGGCCACAAGGAGGGAGGAGGGGGAAGTGGAGGGGAGTGGGGAGGAGGAAGGAGGGGGAGGGGCCCCGCCTGCTTGGGCACCAAAGGGGGCCGCCCCTCACAAGCGGCGCGATGCCTAGTATCGCGCCGCTCATGAGGGGCGACCCTTTGGCGCCCAAGAGGGCGGGGGTTGCCCCTCATGAGCGGCGCGATACTGGGCATTACGCCACTCGTGAGGGGCGGCCCCCTTTGGCGCCCAAGCGGGCAGTGCCCTCCCCCTCCTTCCTCCTCCCCACTCCCCTCCACTTCCCCCTCCTCCCTCGTCACGGCCCCTTCCCCTGCCACTCTGCTCACCTCCCCTCCCCCCTTCCCCCTCCCCCCCGCGCCCTCCCTTCCACCTCCCCCCACTGCCTAGCTACACCACCTCCTCCTCCCTTACCCCTCCCCTCGCTCCCTCCCTTCCACCTCCTCCTCCCTTCCCCCAAGTAGCTCCACCACCTCCTCCCCTTCCCCCTCCACTTCCCTCCCCTTCCCCCTCCTCCCTTATCCCTCCACTGCCCTCACTTCCACCGCCACCGCCCTCCCTTCCCCCTCCCTCGCTGCCGCCCACCTCCCCAGCCATCACATGGTTTTTTTTTTTTTTTAATTGTGTTTAATTTTTTTGCATAGTTAAATTTTTTTTTAATTATTTTGTTTTTAATTTTTTTTAAGATTTTGTATAGTTTGTTTTTTTAATTGTTTTTAAAATTTTGTTTTACTTTTTTTTTAATGTTTTATATTTTGATTTTTTTGATTGTTTTTAAATGTTATATAGTTTGATTTGTTATTATAAATAGTTTGTTTTTTTTTAAATTTTTTATAATGTTAGTTTTAGTCTATTTTTGTTTTTGTTTTTAATTTATTTTAAAATTTTGTATAGTTTTTTTTTTTTTAATTTTTAATTTTTTATAATGTTATTTTTATTTTGTTTTTAAGTTTTTTTAAATTTTGTGTAATGTTAGTATTAGTTAATTAGTTTTATTTTTTTATTTTTTAATTATAATGTTAGGTTAGTTTATTGGGTTTTTATTTTTATTTTTAATTTTTAATTATAAGAATATTAGTTTAAATCTATTAGTTTTAATGTTAGTTTAATTTGTTTTTAAATGTTAGTTTATAATGTTGTTAGGCTAGTTTAAGTTGTTTTTTATTTTTTTATTATAATGTTATTAGGGATTAGTTTGATTTGTTTTTAATTTTTCTTTAAATTTTTTATTATAATGTTGTTAGAAATTTTTTATTATAATGTTGTTAGGGGTTAATTTAATTTATTTTATTATAATGTTAGAGGGGGGAAATATGCAGCAGAAGAGGACATGAATTTGGCCTGTGTGATATTGTTTATTAGTTTCGTGTTTTGAAGAAAATTCTAAGTTTGACAATATTTTGATAAGATATATTAGTAATGTTTTGACTTTCAGACTTAATTTTAGAAATAAAATTTATATATATAATGTTTGAAATATGTTTTTTACAAATAATTTGTATAGTTTTTCTTGAATTTATATGAATCAACACTTTTCGGAAAATAATATGAAATAGTATCATTTTTATACAAAACATATTTGAAAATTGATTGAAAATGGTTTTAAATGTCTATATTTTCTAGAATTTTTTACAATTTTGTCAATAAAAGTGTCTTATTTGTCCATAAAAATGTCTTATTTTATAGAAAAAATTGCAAAATGTATATGCTTTTCATTATAAATTGCTTAAAAATGTATGCTATTTTGCTAAATTTCTAAAAACACACCTGAAAATAGAAACTAAATTTTTTTTATGATAAAGATAATTCAAAGGTCCCAAAAAATGCCTCGAAATGAAAATGTGTGATACTGGCATTACCCATTTTTGAAACGGAGCTAAAAATACCTACTAAAATTAGGAGAGAGAAAAACGAGAACTATGTCGAGTTCTCGTTTCATAGTATAAGTGGTTCTTTGCATACCATGCTCTTGGGGCTTGTTTTAAACCATACAAAGATTTGCTTAAGTGTCAGATATGATATCTAACCTTATAGATGATTCATGTAGATCTTTTCCTGAAGTTACTCATGAAGAAAATCACTATTCACATCCATGTGGTGCACCTCCCAGTGCTTGGGTGTGGAAATTGCCAAAACTAGCCAGATTGAGTCCATTTTTGCAATCGGTGCAAATGTTTCTATGTAGTCCACACCTTGGAATTGTGAGAAGCCTTTCTCCACAAACATAGCTTTGTATTTGTACTTTGAACCATCAGCAACAACCTTGGTTCGGTATACCCATTTACATTGAACCAATTTCCTCCCAGGTGGAAGTGAAACTAGCTCCCATGTTGCATTTTTTTGAAGAGAATTGTACTCTTCATCCATGGAGGTTTTCCATCTCTGATCTCAGTGGGAATGGTAGTATGATTTGGGATCTAAACCAACCATCAAAAAACACTTTTTGGACAATAATGGATCAGCATATGAAAGAGCCATACCTTTTCTTTGAAAGTCTTCTCGGGTTCTTCTTGGATCGACAGGATTTCCAATGTTAGAACCGACAGATGTGAGAGTCTTTTCTGCGCACTTTGGAAACTTATGGGGCTCATATGGATTTGAATCCGAACCAGATTTATCATGTTAATTAATATCAGAAATATCAGAACATAAAATTTCAGTATCATCTCCTGAATCTTCTTCCGGAAGAGGAAGCAATTTGGCAGTTTCTTCCTCCAGTAGTTGTAGATCATGAAGCACTTCTTCAAATTGGACACTTCTCTCGATGAATATTCTTTTGGATCTGATATCCATGAGATTGTATCCTTTGTATTATTTATCATATCCAATGAGAATGCACTCAGTACTTTGTGGTTCCAAATATCTTCTCTTCTCAATCGGAATTCTATCCCATGCAGTGGACCCAAAAACCCTGAGATGTGACACATCAAGCTTGTGACCAGTGTAGGCTTCGAAAGGAGTTTGAACTTTAACGGATGAGTGCGAAAATCTATTCTAAATGTATGCAGAAACATTCATGGCCTCATCCCAAATATTTGAATCCATACCTTTCGAATCAAACATACAAGTAGCCATCTCTCTCAATGCTCGGTTTTCCTCCCCGCTACACCATTTTGTTGAGGTGTGCAGGGGACTATGTGCTGGATTTGGATTCCATTTTGCACACAAAGTTGCAGCAACTTAGTTTTTATATATTCTCTACCATTATCATATCTAATATCTTTTATCTTGCTCCCAGTAGTAGTCTCAACAGAAACCTTGAAATTCTTGAACCTTTCAAACACTTCCGATTTGTTCTTGAGAAAGTAGACACATGTGAATCTGGAAAAGTCATCAATGAATGTGAGAACATACCTTGATCCATTCATGGATATATTTGGTAATGGACCACTGATATCATTATGAATCAGCCCCAAAATATAAGAAGACCTGCTGGCTTTTCCTCGATCGAACTTGTGCTCAGGATGCTTACCAATGATACAACCTTTGCATATCCATTTTGAGGATTTTATGTTCAGAAGGCCTTCAACCATGGGATTATATTGTAGCAGTTGCAAATAATTGTAATTAAGGTGTCCAAACCTATCATGCCATATCCGGCTAACCCCATTTCCATGATTTAGAAGGGCACTTGGTTTGAATATGATAAAAAGTGAGAAAACTCATATGTTTTTGCACATGATTTGCCTTACTTGTTTGTTGTAGCTACAACCTGATCCCTAAATTTTTTGTAAATTGTAGATACCTCATATATTTTATTAGCTTTCTTTGATTGCAAAAGGTCAAACACTTAGAAAATTTTTTGAAGAAAAAATGAGTTTTTAGTTTTGGAGTACAATGAGTTGTTCGCCAAAAGGGTTGGAGTGAAATCGAAAGATTCGCCGAAATGGTCTACGATTATTCTGTTTTGCACGTTTTTTTAAGAAGTCATGTTTCAGAACAAAATCCAATTTTGCACTGACATAGTCGGAGATCAAATGATTTTGTAAGTGATCGGAGAAACTTCCATTTTTGCGGCGAAACGGTCGGGGGCGTTTTATGTCTTGTGCGATTTTTGAAGAAAGATTGTGTTTCAGAGAAACATCATATTTTATGCTGAAACAATCGGAGCCAAACCATGTTTGCCTCCTAAATGTTTGGGTGCAAAATTGATTTTTGATCCAATATCTTCTTTTTCGCCGATATGGCATTGCGTTGAAAACTTGAAGGGAAATTGACTGTGGCCTGAAACTGCCAAGTTGTTTAAATCTGATGAATCAGGGCCAATAAAGAACTTGATCCGAAGCCAGTTCAATGCCAAATTAAATTTCACTTGAAACTAGTTCAGCGCCAAATGAGAAGTCATCCGAAGCAATATCAGTGACAAAATAAGTTTAGTCCGAAATAATATCGGTTACAAATAAAAGGTGATCCGAAATAGTTTGGAGCCAAATGAAAAGTGATCTGAAAAGTGTAGTTTGAACCCCATTGGCACATTTATCGAGTCACATTTATTGCTAGGGTTGTATTATTTATATAAAAAGGGTTTCAAACTTTCTTTTTGTTAACACTTGTAATGCCATTCAAATTGGAGCAATCATTGGACAACAAGTCACCTAAAAAACGTCGTTTGAGAAGAGTTTTTTTCCATTCGTGCATCGTCGGGTAGGCCTTTTTCCCTCTTACATTATTGCATGTGTTTTTGAGCACACGGTGTCTCTCCAATGGGATAAAATTTTGGTTTAAACATTAGTTAGCACTGTTACTTGCCGTGAAACCCGATAGGGAATAAAGCTGAATATTTTATATATTGGATTGAAAACCCTATGTTATTATTTATTAATGCTGAAGAAGGAACTCAGTTTGGTAGAGTAGTTATACCTCTACAGCTCTCAGATGATTCATAACCCCATAACTCTCCACATTGCATGTTACCCAATGGTCATCGGTAGTGTTGCATGGAAAGCCTCTCGTTAATGTTTGATTATTTGTAGTTGGTTAGGGTTCATTGTCCTTCTAACATAGACCACGAATGAACATTATGCCAGGCCCGTGAATGGGTTTTTCTATAAGAAATACCTTATCGGTTAATTTTCAACAAAACCAAACATGTAGCCCAAACCCGGTAGGTGCCTCCAGGGAATGTAATCACAATTACAGTCAGTTATTAAGTTGATCGAGCTTGACCTAATATTGTCCTGTATTGAAAGGGTTGTTAAGACGACGGGTTAGTATCCTTGAACCTACTAAACGGATAAGGGTCCGGTACCAAGGGATTTATCTATCTGCATCAAACTTTGCGGCACTTTCAAGGTAAGACGTATCGTGGGTGGGATCAACCTAGGTAAGGTAGGTTAAAAAAAATAGCCAAAGAACATAGATTATAAATAAAATAGGCTAGGCCCATTACATATAAAACTCAAGTTTAAGTGTGGGAGTATAAAGGAATCAAATGTGATAGGCATCAAAGACGTTTCCCAAGAATAAACTGAAGATGAGGAACGCCATTTTTCAAGAATAAAAAACAAAAGATGAGGAGCATAACCAAATCTAATCCTAAGGAGGGAAGTATAAATCATAGCCACCATAAGAATTCCATCATTGGTTTAATAAATAAAAAATTTCTCTGTGAAACCCTAAACAACAAAACTGTAGCTTTTGGTTAAATTTTCTTCCCTCGATTACTTCACATGTAACCCATTGAGACAGCATATGCTACTTTTGGACACTCGCCTTTGAATTAAGACCCTGGTTACCAATATTATAATAAACTATAAATAGAAGAGTGGAGGAATTCATCTTACACTATGTTTTCATATTCATGAACAGAAATATTCAAATCCAAAGCATGATATGATGGAAGTAAGAATCTCCTTTATTTTTAAAATAATGCATATTGATGATTCACACATTTGCGTTTTATTGTTTGGTTGGATAAATTTTGTATTTCCATTATCATTTTTCTTGAAATTGGTTTCCTTAACATTGGTTTGTTCTTCTATATGCATTAACTTTATTTCATTACGAAGATTTAGAAATGCAAAGAAGAGCTTCTAAGTGTAAATCCAAGGTAGCATAATCTGATTCTGATATTGAGATTGTTCCAGAAACCATGATGGAAACCCAATATGAGGACACTAGAGATGCAACATGAATCGTTCCAAAATATAAATGGGGTCAATTATTCCACCTCATCTGAGACTTAAACGTGTCGGATGCATCTATTGAAGAGATGATGGTTTACCAGAATATTAATAAATCAGGTCTTCATAAGGCTGCCACCCATCCAGAACTTGTCCCATGCTCGGAATTAATTGGGTGGATATTACCCTATGTAGATGTTAGCACAAGAATCATAACTGGCATGAGTGGGGAAGGATTAGCGTATTTTCAGCCAGCTCATATTAGTACTGCATATAAGTTACCATCCCAAAAGGTCATGCTGATAGATGACTGGGTAAAGGGAGTCAACATCAATCATTCTGAGTATGCTAAGAAAATGTTAATCCCCATAAAGTAGTTGAGGCAGAGGGTGAGTGGAGAACATGATGCTCAGAATCTGAAGACACCCTTCAGAGTAATAGCATTGATGTTAAGTAGAATATTTGGAAGGGCGAATGAGAATATCTACAAACTCAGTTGGGTGCCTCTCATGTATCATGTTGCCTCCCATGGTACTATTTTCAATTGGGCAGGCATTATCTCAAAGAGTATGGCATCAGCAGTAGTGGTAACCCAAGGAGGAATGACTTAGAAAAGGGCATAATTCTTTATGTCGTATTATCTTATTGACTATATCTTTATAAGGCACCCATTCAACAGATTGGGATGCTATTGGGTCCCCACTGAAGCCCCTCTTTATGTGGCCTACCAAATAATGTGGGCTTCTACAAGCTTATATGTGAGGAAATTCCTAACTCCACTTTATAGATTGATATTTAACGAGGAACCAAATTGCTTGTCTGATAATGCGATGATAGTAATTATTGAGTATGGAGATTACTATTTTACCCCTAAGGGCACATATATCTGAATGTATGGAGGAACCAAAGCCCCTCCTTAATGCCAAGATATGCCATAGATTATGTAGTGCACAAAGAGATTGTGAGGCAAGTGTTTATCAATGGGGTGGGACATTTCCTGAATGAACATAAGAAGGATTCCTATCCTCCACTTCCCTTTGTCATCAGAGCACATAAATTCCCTAAGGTTAAAGGAGTAGAAGTTTTCATAAAGGGCTTAGAAGCCTTCTGCTTTGGAGAGAAGATTTTCATCAGACATGAAAAATTGTAGAAAGCTACCAAATACTGTGCATAATGTAAGATTCATTTCAAATATACTGATCACTTCTTAAAGGATGAAGAAGTATATCGAAGGGAAAATAATTTGGCTGATTTAAATAAACGATTTGGCCATAAAAATGGAGCCAGTTCTAGTCAAACTAAAGACACTGTTAAAGAATTAGAGCAACAGAAGGCCTAGGAAGAGGTTGTAGCAACAGAAGAAGCAGGGCTAAGGAACGAGGAGGAATTAAGACAAAAGGAAGAAGCAGAGAGAAAATGGAAAGAAGAAGAAGAAGAATAAAAACGAGGGAATAGGAAGAACAAAAGAAGAAAGAAGAAGAAGTCGAATAGGATAAGCAAAGAAAAGAAGAGCAGGAAGTAGCAGATAAAGTAGCAAAGTTAGAGAAACAAAAGGAGGAAGAAGTTGACGAACATAATTGTCATTGATGACAACACATTAATGACAAAGGAAAATGACATGGACAAATAAATGATAAAGGACAATGACATGAAAGATTGAGGACTTGGAAAAGGCAAAGCATGGAAAACAAACAAGCATAACGAAGGTGATGACATGGCACAAAGGACAAGGAAATGGCTTGATGATGATATGGAAAAAGATAAACATGGAGGACAAGCATGAGAAACGTTGGTGACATGGAAAGCATGACAAATATTGAGGACAAAGAAGCATGACAAAGATGATAGACATGGAAAGCAAGCACAATGACATGGAAGACAAAGGCAAGCTAGACAAAGGACAATAAATGGAATCATGATAAGTGTTGAGAGCATGACATGGCAGGAGTCAAGCAAGTAAGGATGACATGGCAAGCATGACAAGCATTGATGACAAGTATGACAAAGGTGGATGACAAAGCAAGAATGACATGGCCAAGGACAAGACATGGAGGGCATTTGTAAATAGGCCCTGTGGGCATTTTGTGAGGACAAGAAGGACAAGGCTTCTGGGAATTTAGAGGACAACTTGCAGCCATTTGCAAGGCTAGTGAGGGAATTTCCAAAGGCCTTGCGGGCATAACATAGGTTAGTTGCGGGAATTGAGGATAAGGCATTTGTGTGCATTTACTTCGGCTTTGAGGGCATATTCTATATGCCCTTGCAGGCATATCTAGGAGCCCTTACGGGAATCCTATAAGACCCCCTGCGAGCATATTTGAGGGAATCCTTAAAGGCCCTTGCAAGAATTTCTATAAGCACCTGCTGGCATTTATGAAGGCCCATGTGAGTATCCTACTGAGCCATGTGGGCATCACAGTTTGGAAATTGAAGGATCCCTTGCGAGCATTATTAAAGGACTCGTGCGAGCATTTTGATGGAGTGGTGTTGGCATTTTTATTGAATCATTAAAGGCATGTAAAAGGCCCCTTGCATGCATCCTCAAAAGGCCCCTGCGGGCATTTGAAAGAGCCCTTGTGGGAATATATGAAGGGCTTGAAGAAATCCCTTGAAGGCATTTTCCAAGGACATATGGATCCCTTGCAGGCATATTTGAAGGGTAATTTGATGATGTGGAAAAGAAGGTTAAAAGTATATATAAATATATACTTAAGGAAGACAACATGGACATTGAAGATGATAACATGGGCTTGATGAGGTCAAATACCTCAAATAAATATTACTTGATGATAAAAATAAAAATGAACTGATAATAAAATTGACATGTTGGCCTGCAGAACTTATGGAGAAGAAAGGTATAAATAAAGGACAAATATTTATGTTGATGTGTGGAATTTGAAAAGATAAGGAAGAATTGAGGATCTGATTTCGGGTGTTTTCTAAGGTAGAAACAGAGTAGTAAAGGCAGCCAAAGATGGAAGTTAGACATGACAAAGACAACTTGACAAAGACAACAGAATTAACAACAGTAATGATAGATGACAACTTTGCTTGAGGATGGATTGATGACATGACTGTGGAAAATATGATTGAGGGCAGATTTGTGACATGATTGTGTTGACAAGGGAAAATTGATGAAATGTAAAGTGACAAGAATATGTATGTAACTACAAGCTAGGTCTTGTGTATATTTTTATTAGTTGCATCTGAGAAAAAGACCAAGCTGAGTCTTGGAATAGTAGCTTGTGCTTCTCAATCAGTTGTAGCTGATAAAAACCCACGGTTGTAGCCCATTGAAGAAATATAAAAATATTACAAAGATTATCTTGTGTTGTGTGGATTGATAATATGAATGACTAGTTTAATGATTATTGATGTACAGCTTAGTGTGAATGATGATCTCTTCCTAAGTGTTAAAGTGGAAATGTAAATGAGATATGTTAGGGTAAGAAGAAGTTGAAAATTGGTGTTAAGAGCCGGTACGCATATTGTGTTTGTAGACATCAGAAATAGTAACCATGGCTCATATAGAGCATTACATTCATCATTCTCCAAGTACATGAAAATTGGCTATGAAAACCCCTATAAGAGAATGACTGGAACTACATAGAATTGGAGAAGAATGAACATAAGTGGAAGTAAGAATAATTTGGCATGGAATGCATTTAGAATGTAGCACAATGATATGAATAAGGTTTCCAATTTCTCACCAATTGAATTGGCCAACCTTTCCAACTGGTTTCACAAAGAATGAGGGGCCCATCACCCTCCTGGTTTGCAAAGGGAGCATCACCCAAGCATAGAGTATCCTAATAAAATAAATAGTAATCAGAATAACCAACAAAATAACCTCACCCATGCCCTATGCCTCCCTTTTTATCCTTCAATTCCTTCTTTAGCTCCAATACTAGGTTCCAATACCATGGAATGAAGAAAACCACCAAACTAGTTTCTCCACTTAGTCAATACTAGTGGCAAACACCATGGAACATCAAAAACCATCCATTGGGTAGTTGAGTGATCCTTATACTCATTCAATGCACCCTCTAACTTCTTTGACCAGCTCTTCCCCATTTTTAGTGTGCCTTGGCAACTAACTTGGATTTTGTCCACTTTCTTAAATGTTGTCCACTGACTTTCCCTGATTTATGGGACCAAGTTTGTCCATTTTATATTTTACAACTAACTTCTTGGGTACCCCCTTTTAGTCAATATCCTCTCATAATATCATAAATAAAACAGTAATCATTAATTATTAATGAGAGAGTGGGTCATTTGGCATATTTATTGATTTTCCTCAGTGGATTTGACCCAATTATTACATGGCCTTGCAATAATTCGATTTGGATGTGCATGAATATTATTTTGGGGAAAAAATAATTTATGTGGCTCATCTCCACTTCCTTGTCCCATTAATGAACTTGCAACAATAATATCGTTGTTCACACTACTACGAGTTGCGCTTCCAAAGACTTTTCCACCAATAATTTTTTCCAACCTTATGAATGCCAACCTTAGGATTTTCTCAATAAGTTTGAACCACAAGGATACTTAGCTTAGTTGATGAGTTAGATAAGGTCTGCCATCTCCTTTATGCATATTCCATGTCCAACTTGTTCCCATGTTTCATTCTTCCTAACTTTGGACATTAGGCTTAGCAAATAATCAACCCGAATCACCACCTAGGTGAATAAACATGAACAAGTCTTGGTGACTTAGGCAATTGTGGTCCATGGCCAAATTTGGGGACATTACAGATCAGTATATAATCCCGCAGAGACATAACTTGTTATAATGGGAGTAGAAGTGGGAGAGATAGTGTAGATTTGAAGTATGTTGTTAACTTTATTAGACATTGGATATTGTCGGAAAATATGTTGATGCCGTTAACTATATATACTACAACTTGTTTCACTATCCACATTTTGCAGATGCATATAAAATTGTGCCCAAGAATATAGCCCATGTTTTCCTGGAGTTGATCAACAAGTCGAGGGTGGTGGAGATAATAAAATATTGGCATGGGGATAAAAGGTACTGGTTCACCTAAAGATGAAAACTTGTCTCAGGGTGACTTACAAACCTTAGTCAGCTCAAATACCGATTCCAAGAAAAAGATAATTTGAGGAGTGATACCATGTGTTGTTGAACATCCAACCCTGGCAACTTAGCAAAGAGAGAATTCATTAGCAAGTGGAAGAGGCGGCTCTGTGTTACACTACGGTATAAAACTCTATACTACTAGAAAATTCACTTCTACTTCCCTTGCAGAAGAAAAATAAGAGCACTATGGGTGCTATTGGTGACAGAGATGACCAAGACCTAGTCAAATCTAAGATAGAAAGGGAAAATCATTTCAATATAGAAAGTGGATAATCCTGAAATTCCCCTAATACAATCCTTCATTCCCTTAATGTAGCCACTCATGGCCTTACTGAAACCTTAGGAGATCCTTATTTCCACCCTTATTAAGGCATTTTATCCCTTCTTTTTTGGTTTTAATGAATACCAATTTTAGAATTAAAGTAAGGTGAAATCTTCTCCAAAATAAGGAATCTTCTCTAAATGGATCTTTTGAGGATTAAACTTGCCTATTTCACAACTTATTTGCTTCCACTTGAAATCAGGACATCCTATAAAAATACATGATAAGGGAATTAAAAAATTGGCCAAAAATTCATATAAAGCATGGTAGGCATATGTCATAAACCTATAAGCAAAGAAAAAACAGAATAACAAAATTCAAAAATATTTCACACCTATCATTTCCCATATGGTGCATCAAGTATGCCTCCAAGAATTTGTAGAAGAAATAACAAATCTAGACATATGGATCAAAATGTGATTCGTAGGTGTGACATTCACAGAGAAGCAAGTTTATACTTTTAGTCCAACATATGAAAATGAAGAGTCCCTTAGCGAATTTCTAAAGTCCAAGAGAAATATACATCACCTACAACCAAGCTTCTTGTTAACCCTATAGCCTGACATGGGCAACTGTTAAATGCCATATCAATACTTGATTGTGGAACTCCAGATGTAACATTTATCTAGTTCTGTGCTAGCAACTGCAATCCTTAATCTTTGATTTAAATTTTATGTTCTTAATCACCTTCTTGTCCAAAAGTTGAACTTCACACAATGTTTCTGAATTTTTAAAGCTTATTCCTAATATGTCATTTTTTTTCATTTTTAATGCTTATTCCTAATATGTTGTTTTTGCATTTTTAAAGATTATTTCCTTAAATGTTGTTTAGCAATATTGTTATCAATTGTTTTTGCATGTGGTTGTTTTGTAATATTGTTATCGGTTTTTTTTTGCATGTGGTTTCACATGCAAGACGACACAAAAGCAAGAAAAGACCACATGTCATTAGTGTTGTCGAATCACAAAAAAGATGACTGCATTGAAAACCTTGATGTAGATCTATATTTACAAGCTGTGGATGTTGGCGATGTGGAACTTGAGGCTACCCAATCATTGTTGGGGCTTTGCGGTGCTGATAACAATGTGAATGTTCTTGGTTTGGTGAGTTACATGTTTATTAAATTTATTTCAATAATATGCAATTTACAATATGATTTCTAGTGTAACAATTTTCAAACTTTAAATAATCATGTGCACTTTTTTTGTTTTTGCAGTATTTTGAAGATGATAAACTCCATGCAGGTGACAAAGTGAGAGTGTTGGATCTGTACGATGGTGCTAAAGATGGAATTGGATGGATTCATTCACTCTCTATCCTACATGGAGTTAAATTCGCTGAAGGTATTGCAAACATGAATATTATAAAGGTCACTAGCAATGTACCTGGCACTTCCATATCTTGATAAAGTTGATGAATGTCTCCATTTGAAAGAGAAGGAAACAAGCTTTATAGGGCTGCCTTTAAAAATTTTGAAAAAAATGACATAGTTGGCCCACTACATATTATAGTTTCATTGCATGAATATTAGCTCATGAAACTTACTGCAATTTCATTCTTGAATGTTCAATCAAGGATTTGGTGTTTGAGTTGGATATGACTCCATGAATCTTCACAGTAACAATGTACTTTGATTTGGATCTGGTATTTGATCAATTGGATGTTACACTATGAAACTTACAGAAACACTATACTTTGATTTTGATTTGGTATTTGAGTTGAATATTACTCCATGAAACTTACAATAGCATTGTACTTCGATTTTTATGATTATATATATATATATATGAGTAATTTGTTCATATTATATATTGCATTATAATGTTTATGAGTTATGTATATGTTCATGAATATTCTATATTGTTGATTTCATTTTTTTAATTGCATGGTAACTAATAAATTATACATATCATATAAATGAATGTGAAAACCAATAACCAATATATCAATATATTATTCATAATTAATGATTAAATAAATCATCAAATGATTGTAAATTAATGACTAAATGTACTATCAATTGACTATAAATGAAACTAAATGTACTATCACTTGGCGGTATATTAATGACTAAATATGCTACCAATTAACAAAAAATTAATGACTAAATATGCTACCAATTAACAAAAAATTAATGATTAAATATGCTACCAACTAATGACAAATTAATGACTAAATGTATTACCAATAGACAGTAATTAATGAATAAAGGAATGGGTGAATATATTACCAACTATTGGAAAATATACTACTATTTGATGACAATTAATTGTTAGAATGACTGAAATAAATGACTACAATAACTAAATATATGACTAAATAAACAACCAAATATACCACCGATTGATCAATTTAGAGCAAACAATAAATGACTAAAATATTTTAGTCATTAATTTAGTGGTGAGTTTTATGAATATAAATATAACACCAATGGTCGTCTAACCAAAATTAGTCATTTATATGCTGAATTTGGTAGTTTTTTTAGTTGTAAATTTCTCTTATTCTACTAGTGTATATGTATGAGCAAGTAGTGGTTGTGATAGGATGGAAGGGTTTAGAAAATGGTAGTTGTGATCCATATCATTCCTAGGATTTTTTTTCTCATCCCAATTTATTCATACCCATGGCTTTATTTTTAGGCTTTAGATAAATCTTTAAGAATGTGTACAAATTGTGTCAATTGTCTAACATGCATCTAAATAATGCATTTAGTCATTTAGTTTGACACGACTTCAAATTCATGTAAGCCCTCTAAAAATATAATCTTCTTTGTTGTGACAACAAAAGTATTTTTTTAATATATGGCAAGATCATACTCTCCTTTGTGATGTATATTATGAAACTATTATGGTTGTTCTTTTGGGGAGGACACTTGGAATTGTTTGTTGTGTGGAATAAAAAGTGTGGTTTTTTTCCATATATTTTGTAAGCATAATATTTGAATAGCATCAACAAATTATTTATTTTCAATGTATCATCATCCTCAAACAAATAAGGAACTATTGTCAAGATGAAGTGCTTTGTTGACAAGGGAAATATTAAATTGGAGGATTTATATTCCATCTAGCACATAGCCTCCATTGTCTACATTTTATGTGGAAAAGACTTGTAGGCATATCTTATTTGGATATGATATAGGAGATGCTTGTTTCCATTCCCATTTAACTTGTTCGTACAGTGAGCTCCTAACTATCTTTGAAAATCCCAATTGAATTCAACCGATTAATTACAAAATACCAAGGCTATGAATGTGATTAATAATGTTAGATGTTGACTTGAAGGAGAAGCTCTTCCTCCTCATGTTGAATTCAAGCTCCCATGCTTTATTCTATCAATATATTCCTCCTAATTTCATCATAGTTTCGTAATTTTAACATTGCGGATGGATTTAGAGGCTTCTTAAATGGATCCTGCAATGTTAATATTTACAAAATTGCAAAATTTCAATATTCAAATTGCAGTTTTCCATTTTATCCATTAAATATTGGAACACCCGATCTCTGATGCCATTCTAGTGAGTAAAACTAACAATCTCAACAATCCGTCAAAAATCCTATCGGAATTATAAATTTTTTGTGATAAACAAATGGAAGAATATGCTCAATGATTAGCTTTCTCCATGTTTGGACTAATTCATATTAATCTAGTTGTAGTTGTTATCTAGTCATATTTTTTTGTCATTTTTAGTTGTCACTTATTATCTAGTGGTACTTTTTATCCTGTGACTAAATTAGTAATTTAATTTAGCTATTTTTAGTTGTTTGGTCAAATTTAGTAGTATTTATCTTAAAAACACTACCGTGATTAAATTTTTTAGTTTCCTAGTCATTTATTTGCCAAAATTCTACTAGTGATATAGGGTTTTACAATAAGCAAATTAGACTCTAGATTCAAGCAAAACTATGTATAGAGTTAGAGCGATAGAGGATGATGTACCTTATTTATGATGTTCTATACTAGATTTATTTGCTCCTTAGCTTTGCTTCAAACCTTCAACCCAAGAACTTGCAAAAGAACCATAATACCGTCGTCAAAATATTTTGACAATTATAAAGATTATTGATCAATTGAAAGAAGAAAAAGAACATGAATGTAAAAATCAACTTTCAATGCATAAATGCTAAATTCTTCATCAACCATGAAATTAACTCAGAATTTGGGAAGCGAAAGATGTCAAATCTCTATTGAAATAGTAGAAGGGCGAGCGCACGAAGATGGTCCCCATTTTTGTTGCAATGGGAGCACGCTAGCGGAAAAAAAAATGGTGTGTACACACCTAAGGAAGTGTGCACGCACCACTAGGTTCGGTACCAAACCTAGGCACGTGCACGTATGTGGCACATACGCGTTCCTGGTGAGTGTGGGAAATAGTGGCATGCACGCACCTCTGCTGCGCGCAAGCGCCTCTATTAAATTTAAAAAAAAAAAACAGTGCCCAATTTCCGCATTGTTCCATTGGGTCGGCCGAGCGCAACTTGCACCTCCACATATGCATCAATTCAACCACCAAAGTTTCCCAAATCAACTTCAAAACCACCCCACAACACCCACTAACTCATCAACAGGGCGATTGATAGGTAAATATCAAGTTTTGTTTTCATTTTATTCATTCTTTGTATCAATTTTTTGATTTATTTAATTGTAAATAATTCTTAAATTTTGAAAACAATGAACCAATTTTCTATTGCAGATTGTAAACTGAGACAATGAGTGAACAAGATGTTAACCCTGAGTCTGGTGGAACATAAGAAAACCCAAACCTTGGACCCAATGCCAAAGAAAACCGTGAACACAATCCAAATGCTGAACAAAACTAAAACCCACAACCTAATTTTGAAAAAGATGACATTAACCACTATGTAAATGAAATGCGAGTGCACACTCGCAAACTTAGAAACTCGAGTGAACCATCTCAATTGTCTCTTTCCATGTCAATTGAGAACTCAATCGACTCCCTCATACATGCACACCAGCAATTAACCGACATGACTCAATTTAGAGCTAGGATGCGAGAGTACTACTCCACAGGCATCTCCGAGGAAGTAATAAAAGATTTGAACATTACAAAATCCCAATTATATAGTATGTTCACCAATCTGAAAATAGGCCAACCACTGAACATTACAAAGCCATGTGTCTGCATGGATTGGTGTCATTACCAACCGTCGAGGGATGATTGGATGGAGAGGTGGTTCATAGTGTACGCTAAACCTGCCTGCAATAATAGGGAGGTTCCACAATACTTCCTTCGCCAACTGTGGGATGAGTTTTTCCTCGGTTTACATGTCAACTATTTTGACATAACCGAGTTTCAGGGTGTTGGGCGTGGCTCTGCCCAAGATCGACCTGCTGCCAGGAGGAACCCACTAAGAGGGCCACCAACTCCGAGGCGCGATCCCAACCCCTCTCCCCAGCCACCTCCGTTTCCCCATAAGCTTGATCAGATCGAGGTGGCAATAAGCAATGTTGCACATGGTCTCCTCAGACACACCTCCTTTGTATAAGCGACTATAGTGGAGAGGTTGGGTGACCTTGATAGAGATCCAGGTTCAGGGCCTTCACGAAAGGGCTGGGATAGACCCATGACCGATGGTAGCCATGCTGGGCATTCCAGTTCGACAGGGACAATGCCACATATTTGTCCTCATTGTGGGCACACTTTTCCTGGCCCGATTGAGGGTTGTTATATGGATCAGGTCAACAATTTTTTTAATGTGTTTTCAATCATCACTTTATAACTTGTAAAGTATTTTTGTTCGACTTAAACTATTATTTCAATGTATAGTTATTCATAGTTGATACACCGAGATGGGAGAATGTAGAATCTCCCAACCTGGATGTAGCAATGGCAGCTACAACTGAAATTGCGGTGCCCCACACGGAGGTATTTTCAATACCTGACACAATTTTGTTATTACTTATGTCATTTATATTACTCAAGTATTTATATTTATGGCATACACATTGATAGTTCATACAATTTTTTTGAATATCTTGATTTCCTAGATAATGACTTGTTTAACATGTTCATAACATGCATGCATTTTGTTGTCCACAGGAGTTTCATGACTACGGTGATCATCCACCCCTGTCAAGGATTGGCACATCACCATATACACAGGTACAATGTGTAGTTATAAGCATGCTTTTAATTTGATTTGTTACAACTTACTATGGTTTAATTTATTGTTTGTTTACTAAATTTTGATATTACAAATGTATATGTAGGTTCCACCAGCAGCCATGTCTCCGCATTTTAATCCTGTGTATCCACCCTCTCCCATGAGTCCCCTCCCTCACTTTCATGTAGACCCATCCCTACGTCCACCCCCTCCCTTCCATCCAGCCCCCCCTCTCCAACCATACTCCCCCCTCAATCCATCCTCCCCCACTCGCCCACCCCTCTATGTCCATACATCCCCCCCAATTTATCCACGCCCCCATGTCTATCCATCCTCCCCCATTCATCCACACCCCCCCTTCCTTCCACCTTCCCCTCTTGGTCCACAACCTCCCATTTTTCCATCCTCCTCCCTCCATGCAGGACTGCCCTCCCATGCACCATCCCTCAACACCATCCCTAGCCCTTTCTATTTGATACCCTCTATCCTGCAGCCGACAGGGGTTCATCGTCCACATGGTCCTCCTCCACCCATACCACCGTGTCTTCTCCCACCATATCATCCCCACTTCCCGCCACTATTGTGGCATCTACTCTTCCAATATCCTCATCAGTATCTCCAGTGGTTGCACCTATAGTGGCTTCCACTACATCTGCGCCCCCCCCCCTCCATCACTGCATCGTAGTTGGTTGTCCGACCATCTGTTCCACCTGCTAGCCCAAAAGGCCAGCCATGTCCATTGTCAGAGGTGTTCACGGTGAGAATAAAGTTAATTTATGAAAATATTTTGATGCATTAACAAAAATTAATTTAAGCAATTATGATTTTTCAATGAAATGATTGTTTTAAATGTTGTAGGCTGGAATTGTTGAGAGGCTCTGTAGATCCAGGACACCTGTCCAATGTTTCCCACTCATGTCAGAGGTGATTTATTTAAGATTCAAATTCTACAATTGTTTTATAAATGTGGTAAATGTTGCAAATGCTTGAAAATGACGGTATCTTATATCATTTGTTCCAGATCCCGGAGAGATGGTCTACTCCTAGACGAACCAAGACCCAAGGCACCGGTAGCTTGAAGAGTAGGAATATTGACTTTGGATCTACACCTGGGAGTGACGGCGGTGGTCACAATGCTTGACACGCCACGTGTTATGTACATTAGCCATGATGTGGCACTTTTGTGCACCAGTTTTGATGTACTTTGTATCTATGACACGATTTGCCATGTATTTTGTATCTACGGCATGAGTTGTCGCATTTTGTGTAGGGCATGAGTTGCCATTGTACGTACATTGGGAACCATGTTCCAATATTCGCCAGAAATTGTATATGTTTGGATGAGTTTTGTAGCCTCGATTTTCAGTTATGTGATTTATATATCTCATTGTCTAATGTGGTTGTCTCAAGTTGTGTGTATCATGATGTGATGTTGTGTAAATTTGGGTTTTACCTAGATCTTAGAAGAGAAGTCGGATATCGTAGTTCAGCTTGGTTTATCTTTCCACATGTAAAAGCTTCTAATGGTATCTATGTTAAGAGAACATTGTAAACATAGGCTAAATCAAACAAAATCATGTGTGAGAATTAATCTTAAAACAAACGGAATAAATGGATGGACAAATCACACCTCATCGCACATAAGATATATATTAGGAACTTGAGTAATAGGAAAAGAACACTTAAAAATAGAAAATGTCCATTGTTGTCAAAAGGTTAAAATGAGATCCAACATGATTTTTAATAGCTCTACATAATGAGATCCAAAAAGGCCATACTCTACATAATGAAATGTCGTCACAAGTATTTATTTTGACCATTTTGTCCACTTAAGATCATGCAACAAATTAATAACCAAGTTATGGAATCATTTCTTAATCAATTGTCACCATACAAATACGACAACCTTCAGCACGATGTATAGCTAGCTCATTAATTCTCACTCACAGATATAGCCACCATTGATTTGATTACCATCACATCCACTACCATTTACAATTAGGACTTCCTTAATTTATCATTATGTGATAGCGATCTAATTTTATGTATGCATATATGTGTATGGTGGTTTGGATTCAAATGTACGTAGATGAATATATATGTATAATGAAAATGATTTAATCTTTACATGTATTATAATTTAGGGCTAGGTCTTAGTATACACAATAGGGTTTCATTGCGATTAGAATACGAACTAGGGTTTATGCTACCAACTAGGGTTTTTAGGCTAGGTTCTCGTGTTTCTAGGCTAGGATCCAAGCTCCAGGGTCACCATATTAATGTTTAATTCCACTATCATGTCATCATTCTCACCAATACCATGCCCACTACTACAATCACCATCAAGCCTCTCAATCCCACTTTGAACATTTCCCATACTTCCAAGTTAAAATTGATAGGTCATGTTTCTAAATCTTTTCACTTATCTTTTCACATAGACAAATCCACTCCTGTGATAGATATGTTGTAGCTTGGTACGTGCAAGTTCACATGCAATAATACTTGAGAGATCATTTTACCCCATGATCCATGGAATATTCATTGGAGTCATATGAACCTCATTGTCATCACCCTAACCATGGTCAAGATGCCAAGATACATCCTTAGTAGACAAAACCTCATGTTGGCACCCATACCACACTCAAAGATAAAAAATTCTTTGAAAGGGAATGTTTGGGGGTTGAGGGAATCTTGATTTTTTTATAATCACACATGAGAGGTTCTTAGAGTCAAATACATTAGATATAAATAAATTCCCCAATGCCTTCATCATCTTCATCATCATCTTCATCACCATCACCATCATCATCAATGCCTTCACCATCATCACCATCACCATGACCATCAACTTCACCACCATCACCATCATCATCAACTTCACCATCTTCATCATCATCACCATCTTTTTCATCATCACCATCTCCATCTTTTGGATACGAGATGGAACCATCACCATCACCATCAACCTCACCACCATCACCATCATCATCAACGTCACCATCTTCATCATCATCACCATCTTCATCACCATCACCATCTCCATCTTTTGGATGCGAGACGGAACCATCACCATCACCATCAACCTCACCACCATCACCATCATCATCAATGTCACCATCTTCATCATCATCGCCATCATCATCACCATCACCATCACCATCAACCTCACCACCATCACCATCATCATCAACGTCACCATCTTTATCATCATCACCATCCTCGTCATCATCACCATCTCCATCTTTTGGATGCGAGACGGAACCATCACCATCTTCATCATCACCATCACCATCACCATCACCATCAACCTCACCACCATCACCATCTTCATTATCATCACCATCTTCGTCATCATCACCATCTCCATCTTTTGGATGCGAGACAGAACCATCACCATCGCCATCATCACCATCACCATCACCATCAACCTCACCACCATCATTATCATCATCACCATCACCATCACCATCACCATCACCATCACCATCAACCTCACCCAAACCCTAGCACCAAGCCATCTTCTCCATCCTCACCATCACCATCAACATCTTCATCATCACCACCATCTCCATCATCATCATTGACTCTGACTCTAACCCTAATTCAATTTCCTTCTATAAACCTAGCCCTAACCCTCACCCAAACCCTAGCACTAAGCCATCTTCTCCATCCTCACCATAACCATCACCATCACCATCAACGTCTTCATCATCACCACCATCTCCATCATCATCATTGACTCTAACTCTAAACCTAATTCAATTTCCTTCTATAACTCTATCCCTAACCCTCACCCAAACCCTAACACTAAGCCATCTTCTCCATCCTCACCATCACCATCACCGTCACCATCAACATCTTCATCATCACCACCATCTCCATCATCATCATTGACTCTACCTCTAACCCTAACTCTAACTCCAACTCTAACTCTAACTCCAGGTTCCACATCAAAGCCTCCATAATCATCATCTTCATGACCATCGCCATTGCCATCACCATCACCATCAACCTCTTCATCACCATAACCATCATTATCATCATACGTGCCCGGTGGAATATTTTCCAGAGTTGACCCTCATGTGCAAAAATTGCACACTCCCTCACTAAGCAAAACCCTAGTTTCCAATATGGACGTACAATATGAGGGTGGGGCCACCGGGCCAGAGGGGAGGGGCACCCCTAGCACTATCCCGGAGTGCTGAATCCAACGGAGTCAATGGTTCGTCAATATGAGCCATGGTCTTCATTCTATGGCTTGTCTCGTCTCGCATCCAAAAGGCCTTCAGGGACACCTGCTAGATAGTTGCCGGGGGCGTAGAACTCCAAACATGCAACAAAATCGGGTTCCGAGGAGTCCTACAGGTGTCTCTAGGCAGGTTCTGGCCGGGAACACTAGCCCTAAGTGCCCGGTGGAAGATTTTCCAGAGTTGACCCAAATGTGAAGGCCATGCCAAATTCGCTAAAGGGGACCATTTATCGACTAGAGGCCCCCGGGCATGCGTGGCCATCGTGGACAGGTCCACAATGGGCAAGTGGACTTGTGGGAGGTGACGTAATCCAAGTCCTCTCACCAGTTTGGGTTCCGTGGCCCCAAGTCAAATCCTCCAGGTGTCCCTGAATGGCCCAGGGTTCCCAACTAGAATGCCCGTAGTGCCCAAACCGTGGCTCGGTTTGTGAATCCATCAACTTTGGTGGGTTCGAGACACCCGGTTTTAGCTAGGGGACCCCCAATAGTGTGCCTTGAAGACCCAGAAGCGATGCCAATGGGCCATCCCTGGAGCTAGGGTTTTTCTCAGTGAAGGCCATTCCAAATTCGCTCAATGGTGCCATTTCTCATCCAGAGGCCCCCGGGCATGCGGGGCCATCATGGACAAGTCCACTATGGCCACTTGGACCTGTGGGAGCCGACGGAATCCGAGTCCGCTCGTTGGGTTGGGTTCTGTGGCCCCGGGGAAAATCCTCTAGGTGCCCCTGAATGGCCCTGGGGTGCCTGACTAGAATTCCTGTGGCATCCAAACCATGGCTCGGTTCATGAATCGGTCAGTTTAGATGGGTCCAGGATGGCGGGTTTCAGCTAGGGGACCCCCCACAGTGTCCCTCGAAGACCCGGAAGCAGTGCCAACGAGCCATCTCCAGAGCTAGGGTTTTGCTCAGTGATGGCCATTCCAAATTTGCTCAAGGGGGCCATTTCTCATCCAGATGCCCCAAGGCGTGCGTGGCCACTGTGGAAAAGTCCATAATGGCCATGTGGACCTATGGGAGGCAACAGAATCAAAGTCCTCTCACCGGTTTGGGTTCTGTGGCCCCAGGGCAAATCCTCCAGGTGTCCCTGAACAGCCCTGGGGTGCCCGACTAGAATTCCCGTGGCACCTGAACTGTGGCTCGGTTCGTGAATCCGTCAATTCTGGTGGGTCTAGGATGACAGGTTTCAGCTAGGGGACCCCCCACAGTGTTCCTTGAAGACCCAAAAGTGGTGCCAATGAGCCATCTTCGGAGCTAGGGTTTTGCTCAGTCATGGCCATTCCAAATTTGCTCAAGGGGGCCATTTCTCGTCCGGATGCCCCTGGGCATGCATGGCCACTGTGGACAGGTCCATAATGGCCATGTGGACCTGTGGGAGGCGATGGAATCCAATTCCTCTCACCGGGTTGGGTTCCGTGGCCCTAGGGAAAATCCTCCAGGTGTCCCTGAACGACCCCGGGTTGCCCGACTAGAATGCCCGTGGTGTGAAAATCCTCACAGCAAATCTAAGATATGATGTATACCTCACAAGAGTACTTATGATTAAGCAGGAAAATAGAAGAAGAGTGATCAATGATGTATAATGAGCAACAAAATAATATGGTACAGTAGAACTCGGATAGAAGCAATAATACTTCACACACACTAATTAATTAATCAAAATATGGACAAATAAATAGTACAAGCATGAGGATTTGAATGCCTAAGGTGGGAATTCGAATTAACCTTCATGGAGTGATCAAAGGATCACTGGAGTGTCATCGAAGCACAACTAGGTGTCCTCATGATCATCAGTGGAGTCATCAATGCACAAGTAACTGTCAACTGTCAGTCAAATTGAGTCTAACTGGGTGTAGTAGGTGTAACTGAATGTAACTAGCACATGGAGACACTAACTGGATGAAGGAGGCTTAGTGGAGGATGCAGTAGGAGCTTACTAGAGTCAAAACAGGTAGTTTAGTCTCATTGGAGGTCCATCGGAGTGATAAGGTCAGTAAAGAGTCAGTTAATCCTTAAATCAAGGAAGTAACTGAAGATAACTGAATATAACTGAATATAACTGGACTGGTAGGTGAAGAAGGCACCTTTGTCATGCAGTGGATCAAAGGAGGGCGCATTAGTCACTGGGAGGGCTGAAACTGCAAGGAAAGAAGCTCTCGGGGCTACCTCACTGAGGGCTAGGTGCTGATGATTGGAATGCATGCAAACCCTAATATTTGCATGCATGACTGAAAATGCAAACAATGGAAATGCTATTAGGACTAGGATGGAGTATAGGAATATCCTAACATGTGGCACCTGAACCATGGCTTGGTTCGTGAATCCGTCGACTCTAATGGGTCTGGGACAGTGGGTTTCAGCTAGGGGACCCCCCACAACGTCCCCCGAAGACCCGGAAGTGGTGCCAACGATCCATCTCCGGAGCTAGGGTTTTGCTCAGTGATGGCCATTCCAAATTCTCTCAAGGGGTGCATTTGTCGTCCGGAGGCCCCCAAGCATGCGTGGCCACCATGGTGCTCGACTAGAATGCCCGTAGCACTCGAAGGCCATTGCATATTTGCTCAAGGGGACCCCCACAGCATGCCTCAAAAGATGTTGGGAAATGGGCTATTACATTAGCTTTTCCGATGGGCGGCTGTAGGTATATATGCTTTGGTGGCTATAGGTATCTATGCTTTTCTTCCGAGGGAAATCCTATTTCCATCGGAAGAAAAGCATAGATACCTACAACCACCATATTTCCTTCTATAAACCGCTTGCTCGTCAGAAAAGCTAATGTAATAGCCCATTTCCCAAGATCTTTCCTCTGCTCAACCCTACAGTCATTTTCCACGGGAAACCGCTGCCTCCACATGTAATAACTACATTGTTTTGTTGAAATTTGATCTTCTTCTGCTAACTACATTGTTTTGTTGAAAATTGATCTTCATCTGCCTCCGAACGAGAAATGGCCCCCTTGAGCGAATATGGAATGGCCCTCACTAAGCAAAACCCTAGCTCCGGGGATGGCCCATTGGCATCGCTTGCGGGGCTTCGAGGCATGCTATGGGGGGTCCCCTAGCTGAAACCCAGCATCCCAGACCTACCGGAGTTGACGTATTCACGAACTGAGCCATGGTTCCGGTGCCATGGGCATTCTAGTCGGGCACCTCGAGGTCATTCAGGGACACCTAGAGGATTTGCCTTGGGGCCACGAAACCCTACCCGGTGAGAGGAATTGGATTTTGTCACCTCCCACAGGTCCACATGGCCATTGTGGACCTGTCCACAGTGGCCACGCAAGCCCGGGGGCATCCGGACGAGAAATGGCCCCCTTGAGCAAATTTGGAATGGCCTTCTCTGAGCAAAACCCTAGCTTCGGAGATGGCTCATTGGCATCGCTTCTGGGTCTTTAGGGAATGTTGTGGGGGGTCCCTTAGCTGAAACCCGCCATCTCGGACCCACCGGAATCGACGAATTCATGAACCGAGCCACAGTTTGGGTGCCACGGGCATTCCAGTCAGGCACCCTGGGGTCGTTCAGGGACACTTTGGGCATTTGCTCCTCGGCCATGAAACCCAAACCGACAAGCAGACTTGGATTTCATCGGCTCCTATAGGTCCACATGGCCATAGTGGACCTGTCCATGGTGGCCACGCACGCCCAAGGCCCTCCGGACAAGAAATGGCCCTATTGAGCGAATTTGGAATGGCCTTCATTGAGCAAAACCCTAGCTCCGAGGATGGCCCATCGGCACCACTTTCAGGTCTTCGAGGCACGCTGTGGGGGGTCCCGTAGCTAAAACCCAGCATCCCAAACCCAACGGATTCAACGGATTTTCTCACCAAGCCACGGTTCGGACGCTACGAGCATTCTAGTTGGGAACCCTGGGGCCATTCTAGTGGTGATAACAAGTTTACTATCTATTGAGTCTGATACTACATCCAGGAGCTGCTCAGTAAACTTTGAGATAGAAATCTCTGTAATTTTAGGATACTGATTCAACCACTCATATAGTTTCTTACCTTCTCCAGGATCTAAATTTATAATTTCCTTCTGGGTAGATTCAGGCATTCTCAAGGATCTAAATTTATAATTGCTTCTAGGTAGATTTAGGCATGGAATAATATTTTCCGGCACTTCCAAGCTCCGGAGACCATTTCATTAGCCATAATATGTGCAACTCCTTTGATGAAAGATAAATTCTGGTGTGGATGGCAGCATTTGATACACTAGCCAAACCTATGTTGTTGGAAGAACTTAGATATTTCAACAAAGGAGCGTTTTGCAGGTGACTTGAAAATCCCTTCCATTTTTCATCAATAAAACAACGAAGTTCAACGTATAGATTTTCAGGCAAGCTTGTCAACCAATCAGACAACTAAATATAGGGAGATAACCACACCCAAAACATTCAAGCTATTATAAAACTTTTGTTTATCAAGATAAGGATGGACTATGTGTACATTACAAGAATATAGATGAATGAAGTTGCTTTGATGAACTTGTCGTCTTGCTCTCTCCAGAATGCGTTTAAAAGCAGGGAGTATTGTCCAAGATTCTGTGAACCATGAAGGATTTGTTGTCATTTCTAAGAGAAGTTCTAAGGTCAGTTTCTCGTAAAACAGAGATTGTATAAATCTAGCAGGTGTCCCTGAAGGCCTTTTGGATGCGAGATGGAACGAGCCATAGAATGAAGACTGTGGCTCCGATTGAAAAACCGTGGATATGATGAAGTAGCTCAAGACAATATGGAAGTTGTTGCATCACATGAACCACATACATATTCACATAAATCATAACTTAATCATAACTCATGTACATCAAGTAAACGATATCAAATTCCTATCTAACATCAATAACATTGATCATGCATGAATAAACAATGACATGGCTATAAATCATAACTTAATCATAACTCAAACATCAAATAAATGATATGAGATAGCAATATCAAATAAACTATCTAACATGAATAACTTTGGACATGCATGAATAAACAATCACATCATTACTATACTATGTAACTCAATCAATTAGGCCTTCTGGATCCTCTCGGTTTTTTATTGTCTCACACAAACTCTCATGCTCTGCATGAGGTAGTAAGTAGTGTACCTTGTTTGATGACTTCATTGACATTGTCTATAGTTGGATGTTTGTACCAACGATCAAGTGAGTAAAGTGATACACCTGCGACCTTGGTCTATAATCCGTGTATGTGTAGCCATTTCTCTTTGGTCCCTTTCCATCCATTGTAAGATATTCCCCCTAAACAACCATCGAGCCAGTGGGAAAGGTAATGCCTTCACTATCCGTTAATGATGCGAGGACGGTTTGCTTCCCCTGGATGCATCGTGCCAACCAATAATTCGTCCCAATTGCACTATCTGTCGGGGCGACAACTGCATAGATGTGTCCTGCAAAGATGCATTTTACGGTCATATTCCAACAAGTAGTGGCTTGATAACTTGGATAATTACATATAAACAAGGATGGAACCGGTGAAGAAATGTTTACCTGGTTGTACTAGATCAGATATATGATCATATTCATTCGAAATAGAGGACTAGCCTTCCTCTAACTGGATTGTTTCAACAATTGCACATGGGTCAACTGCAAGTGATACATGATCCCATTCATCAACCCAATCCATTGATTCGCATTCATCCCATTCACAACTGCTACAAGGCCCACAAAAGCAAGCAAGTTTTCACGTCCATATTTCAAATAAGGGTTTGTTTGAGCTTTGAACCAAATGAAATCCACGAGTTCCTTGCATAACACTGCAACTATAAGAATGCGATCGGTCTATATCAACTACATAACAGAAATTTCTGACAACATGTCCTCTACCTGTTGGTATGTGTTGCTCTGTGGTTCGATTTGACATTTTTGCAGAGCACCATTGAACTATGGTTTCTGCATCCTGAATATGAGGGTTTCTCGTGCACCTCATCTCTTCCCTTCGTAGGGTAGTTTTGAGACATGCCGCAGCACCATCGTGCTCTCCCTTTCCATGACCGGTCTCAAAATAGTTCCACACATGCAGCACATCACAAGTCTTGTGCAAAATACTCAACCACTGGAATACATGTGCATTTTTGAACTGGCCTGCACAACCATCTGACCATATCCAATGCCGATCCATCTGTATACCTCTCTCCTTCAGTTGATCATAGAAAATTTTGAAGCAATGTTCCACATAATGTAGGTCATGGAACCTGTCGTCACTAATGTAGAAGTTGGTCTCTTTCAATATTATCCTCCTGTCGTTGCTGCTCTCTAGCATGTGCCTATACATGATATGGACCATTATGCTAGCTTGGTCTGAATGGTAGTATTGACTTTGAATCTCATTCAGTGGCTGCAGGGTGTAGTTTTCAGCAAAGTCCACAACCGACAATATTATGCCATTGGGGAAGGTGTCCCTGCACTATCTGTATTCTTCATCCTGCCATCGTGCTACATGGACATGCTGTACATACTGCTCAGTCTTTTGGTAGAATTCCTTCATGAAATTGCAAATTTGTACCTGGTGCCACAAAACCCAGGGCATTAATACAATGTAACATTTTCAATGTGAATATATATGTACAAATTCAACATGTATAGTATGAAAGTATGCAAACTTAGATTACCTATGACTTCACCAATGCAATTTTTTTGCTTTCCTTCGAACTATCTACTTGATATGTTATGTATTGGAAGTTCTGCATTTCTATTGACATCCTCCCAAATGTGTGCTCCGTGGTTGCGTGGATGCAGGGGCTCAATAATGCAAATCCACTGCAACTAGAACACGTCCCATATAAACATGATCTTTTATAATATTTTTGTTCTTCAGGTCTTGGACACATTATGCTATGTGTAAATTATCTGGATGCATTCGATGGTTGTAACGATGGGAAATCCTGCACAATGTTAGTATGCAAATCACAAAATATATGTCTATATGTATCATAAAAGTACTCAAATTCTACATGGTATCTAGAACAACATGTATTGCGATCATTGCAAATTTTAACATACCAGGGTTTTCATTTTTCAAAGGACCTTTGGCCCAAGTTCAATTGTGTGTGCTCATTCTTGAACCTCTCTTAGAGTTTTGTTTGTGTCGTGTCAAGGAAGTGCTTGACATGGGGTTCACTGCCCCTAACACCTTTTCTCAACCTTAAAACATCTCTTTCATTTGATGATAGTCTAGTGTTATCATGCCAAAACTTCTACACTAGTTCTTTAATAGTATCAATGAGCTTCATGTCTGAACGAGGTAACCTACCAACAAAGGCCCAACAATCTTTTTGGCCCGGGGTCTCAAGTTTTTCTCTAATGGAAGAATAATTTTGAAGAGTCTTTCTGTCTACTTTAAAGATTTTACATGTGTGTGATAGTAGGCGACGTTGCCTTGTGGATTTGTCTACAATCAATTCCGACAGTACACGATGGGCCGCATTAAAATATTTTGTACGAGAAGTTTTTCCAATCAAATTAAATGCAGATTGTAGATTTCTAACAACATGATTGTTGACATCTGAACTTCTAACTACCTTTATGCTCAAAATTCTCCTAACATCCGCTAGACAATGTGATTTTAACAAAGCAAGAAACAATTGACATTTTGCTGCATTGGTTTTGGATTCAAAAAATTCTTTCGTTATCTTGCTACAATGGAAATCAATAGTGTGTTTGGGCATCTTACCTTCAATTCCTGAAAATTAACTTTCATCCACATGAATACGTCTGGGAGTTCTTCGTCGTCCGCTTGATAGTCGAGGAAAGGGAGTCGGCAAGGAAGTATGAGTCCCATCAATGGCTTATTGTGGCCCTTTGTTCACAACTTGATCCTGCAAGGGAGTGTGTTCTGCATGTGTGTGCTCTTCTTGGGGAGGTTTCCAATTAAGAGCTTGTTCAACGTCCATCCCTTCATACTCGACATTAGGAAAGCTTTGATTGGCTTCAATCACTTCGTCATTGCTTGTTGATGGATCTAAGGCACTAACATTTTGCTTTCTATGGTTTTGCATGTACAACCTGGCTTTTTCTCTTATCTCATGGGTCTTTTCAGGGGGTAGTGGGTTCCTTCTAGACTTTCTTTTATTATTACGTATGTTTCCCATATTCAATGCGTTTAAAAAAAAAAAAAAAATATCACCCCTGCAAGAATGAACAACAAATAAGATATTAAAACTCAATGTGCACATGATTATTAAAGCTCGATGTAGCAATTGATTATGTACAACAACATCTAGTGAAAATGTTTTCTTATAATCTTAAAAGCTATTGGGAATGCCCTACATATATCTGCAACGACACCTCTAGGAACTCAGTAGGATGGTATTGGATGGCATTGAATGGTGGTATGGGATGTTAGTAGGAGCAACTTCCCTATGAGGGAAAATAGCCCCAAAAGACTAATAGTTTTCAATTCTCTAGGTGCTTGTGTGAGTTGTTGTAGTGAAACCATGAGGAATTCAACAAATGTTTGTCTACTAGATGGAAAAATGTGATTATGAAATGTTATTGGTGGTGATGCAAGTAATTTTTTTTTATTATCTTCATGAAAGATTGAAAGCATTGCTTGGTGCATTTTGTAGTTTTTTTTTTTAAGATGTTTTTATTGTCTATGTTGAATATTAAGAAAACTAAAATAGATCTATCATACAATTCATGAGGAAAAACCCAAAATAGATGTCATTCAAACAAATGAATGAAGACTAAACTACATTTAACAAGATAAAATTATCACCATGCCTTAAGGATTATGATTGCTCTTTGCCTCAAATGTAAAATGCTCTTTTGATGTGTCCACTATATGTAAGAAGACTTCATGTGTGTCCAAGTAGCATGAGAATTCAATCCAATGTGCCAAATAGAGTCTAACTGTTGTGTATTCACTCGATTGATCCAAATAGATCCCAAGAGGTGTGTATTCAATCCAAGGAGCCAAAATAGAGCCCAAAATGTTGTGTATTCTATCCAAGTGGTCAAGGAAGCACCAAATGGTGTATGAATTCAATCTACCATTTAAATGCTTGTCGGACTGTGTGTGAAACTAGTGAAGAGAACACGAAAATGAGGGACAAATTGCGGGAGAAAGAACACTGGTGATTTTCTAAATTTTATCTTCAACAGGGATGCGCACGGGCATCTAGTGTACACGCGCATCTAGTGCGCACACGCATCTAGCGTGTGCGCGTCCATTCTGAATGTTGTATTGTTTGGTGGGTAACGTTCAGTGCATTTATTACCCAAGAGATATACATGTGTCGGGTTATTCCTAGAGCCCCTCCCCATAAAGAGGCCCTCCCCCATAAAATCCTTTAGGACCTCTTCTAACCCATAATCCCTATGTGCATTTAAGTGCTTCTAGGTGTTTAGGGGTTTAGGGGTATATTTACATATATGTATTTTAATTTCAAAACATTAATTTAATTTTGAATTATAAACATATGTATTACATCAAGAATAATGCTATTACATCATCTTCATCATCATCCACACCATGGTCATCATCACCATCTTCATAGTCATCATCATCATCATTGTGAGGACGAGGATGATTATGGTGATGATGGTTATGATGACGACGATGGTGGATGATGATGAATATGAGTATGATGTGAAGAAGATGATGATGATGATGACGAATATGATCATCATCAAAATCATCATATTCATCATCATCATCTTCACTAGTCATCATCATCACCATCGTCATCATATGATCATGGTCACGATCATCACTGTCTTTAGTCATCTTCATCTTCGTCATTGCCATCTTCCTCCTAATCATCATCATCATTGACATATTCGTCATCATCTTCGTATCATCGTCATCATCATTGACATCTTCGTATCATAATCATCATCATTGACATATTCGTATCACCATCATCGATTAAGATGATGATGATGATGATGACGATGATGATGGTGGTGAAGATGGTGAGGAATATGCAGCACATCATCATCATCTTCCTCATCATCAACACCATGATCGTCATCATCAACTTCCTTGTCATCATCATCATCATCATCATTGTGAGGACGCGGATGATGATGAGGATGATGAAGATGATGATGATATGATGATGATGATGATGATGATGACGATGGATGATGATGAATACGAGTACAATGATGAAGATGATGTTGTTGATGACGAATATGATCATCATCATCAGTAGAAAAAACATCATATTTGTCATCATACTCATCTTCATTAGTCATCATTCTCATCTTCATTAGTCATCATCATCACCATCTTCATCATCATCATCATTGTGGGGACGAGGATGATGATGATGATGGCAATGATGATGAAGATGGTGATGATCACTAATGGAGATGATGATGATGTTGATGATGATGATGATGGTGATGATGGTGATGATGACGATGGTAGATGATGATGAGTATTAGTACGATGATGAAGAATATGATGATGATGATGACAAATATGATCATCATCAAAATCATCATATGTGTCATCATCATCTTTACTAGTCATCATCATCACCATCATCATCATATGATCATGGTCACGATCATCACTATATTTATTCATCTTCATCTTCGTCATCACCATCTTCCCCCTAATCATCATCATCATTGACATCTTTGTCATCATCTTCGTATCATCATCATCATCATTGAGATCTTCATATCATCATCATCATCATCGTTGACATCTTCGTATCATAATCATCATCATCATTGACATCTTCGTATCATCATCGTCGACGAAGATGATGATGATGATGATGATGATGGTGGTGGTGGATGATGATGAATATGAGTACGATGATGATGATGACTAATTTCGAGATGATGATGATGATGATGAAGATGAGGAATATGCAACAAATCATCATCATCTTCATCATCATCAACAACATGATCATCATCATCAACAATATGATCATCATCAAAATCATCATACTCGTCATCATCGTCTTCACTAGTCATCATCATCACCATCGTCATCATATGATCATGGCCACGATCATCACTGTCTTCGTCATCACTGTCTTTAGTCATCTTCATCTTCGTCATCATACTCGTCATCAACATCTTCCTCCTAATCATCATCATTATTGACATATTCGTCATCATCTTCGTATCATCATCATCATCATTGACATCTTCGTATCATAATCATCATCATCATTGACATCTTTGTATCACCATTATCGACGAAGATGATGATGATGAATATGAGTACAATGATGATGATGACTAATTTGGAGATGCTGATGATGATGATGATGATGTTGATGATGGTGAAGATGATGAGGAATATGCAGCACATCATCATCATCTTCCTCATCATCAACACCATTATCATCATCACCAACTTCCTCGTCATCATCATTATCATCATCATTGTGAGGATGCGGATGATGATGAGGATGATGAAGATGATGATGATAATATGATGATGATGATGATGATGATGATGATGACGATGGATGATGATGAATACGAGTACGATGATGAAGATGATGATGTTGATGACAAATATGATCATCACCATCAGCAACAAAAACATCATATTCATCGTCATACTCATATTCATTAGTCATCATCATCATCATCATTGTGGGGACGGGGATGATGATGATTATGGCAATGACGATGAAGATGGTGATGATGACTAATGGAGATGATGATGATGATGATGATGAAGATGATGATGAATATGCAGCACATCATCCTCATCATCATCTTCATCATCATCAACACCATGATCGTCATCATCAACTTCCTCCTCCTCCTCCTCATCATCATCGTAATTGTGAGGACATAGATGATGATGAGGATGATGGTGATGATGATGATGATGGTGATGATGGTGGTGATGACGATGATGGTGGATGATGATGAGTATGAGTACGATGATGAAGAAGAAGATGATGATGATGATGATGACGAATATGATCATCATCAAAATCATCATATTCGTCATCTTCATCTTCACTAGTCATCATCATCACCATCGTCATCATATGATCATGGTCACAATCATCACTGTCTTCATCATCACTGTCTTTAGTCATCTTCATCTTCGTCATCGCCATCTTCCCCCTAATCATCATCATCATTGACATCTTCGTATCATCATCATCATCATTGACATCTTCATATCATCATCATCATCATCGTTGACATCTTCGTATCATAATCATCATCATCATTGACATCTTCGTATCATCATCGTTGACGAAGATGATGATGATGATGATGCTGGTGGATGATGATGAATATGAGTACGATGATGATGATGACTAATTTTGAGATGATGATGATGATGATGATGATGATGATGATGATGATGATGATGATAATGATGATGATGAAGATGATGAGGAATATGTAGCACATCATCATCATCTTCATCATCATCAACAACATGATCATTATCAACAACATGATCATCATCATCAACAATATGATCATCATCAAAATCATCATACTCATCATCATTGTCTTCACTAGTCATCATCATCACCATCGTCATCATATGATCATGGTCACGATCATCACTGTCTTTAGTCATCTTCATCTTCGTCATCATACTCGTCATTGGCATCTTCCTCCTAATCATCATCATCATTGACATCCTCGTCATCATCTTCGTATCATCATCATCATCATTGACATCTTTGTTATCATCATCATTGACATCTTCGTATCACCATCATCGATGAAGATGATGATGATGAATAATATGAGTATGATGATGATGATTACTAATTTGGAGATGATGATGATGATGGTGAAGATGATGAGGAATATGCAACACATCATCATCATCTTCCTCATCATCAACACCATGATCATCATCATGAAATTCCTCGTCGTCATCATCTTCATCATCATTGTGAGGATGCGGATGATGATGAGGATGATGAAGATGATGATGATATGATGACGATGATGATGATGATGATGATGATGATGATGAATACGAGTACGATGATGAATATGATGTTGTTGATGACGCATATGATGATCATCATCATCAGCAAAAACATCATATTCATCGTCATACTCATCTTCACTAGTCATCATCATCACCATCTTCATCATCATCATCATCATTGTGGGGACAGGGATGATGATGGCACTGATGATGAAGATGGTGATGATGACTAATAGAGATGATGATGATGTTGATGATGAAGATGATGACGAATATGTAGCACATCATCCTCATCATCATGATCATCTTCATCATCATCAACACCATGATCATGATCATCAACTTTATCATCACCATCATCATCATCGTTGTGAGGACAAGGATGATGATGGTGATGATGATGATGATGACAATGATGATGGTGATGGTGATGATGATGACGATGGTGGATGATGATGAATATGAGTACGATGATGGAGATGATGATGATGATGATGAATATGATCATCATCAAAATCATCATATTCATCATCATCGTCTTCATTAGTCATCATCATCACCATCATCATCATCATCATCGTCCTCATCATCATCATCGTCGTCATATGATCATGGTCGCGATTATCAATGTCTTCCTCACCATAATTTAGTCATCTTCATCTTCGTCATCATACTCGTCATCGCCATCTTCCTCATAATCATCATCATCATCATCATCGACATCTTCATCATCATCATCATCATCATTGACATCTTCATATCATCATCATCATCATTGACATCTTCGTATCATAATCATCATCATCATTGACATCTTTGTATCATCGTCTTCGACGAAGATGATGATGAATATGAGTACGATGATGATGATGACTAATTTGGAGATGATGATGATGATGATGAAGATGATGAGGAATATGCAGCACATCATCATCAACAACATGATCATCATCATCAACTTCCTCATCATGATCATCATCATCGTCATTGTGAGGACACGGATGATGATGAGGATGATGAAGATGATGATGATGATGATGATGATGATGATGATGATGATGATGGTGGTGGCGGTGGATGATGATGAATCCAAGTACGATGATGATGAATACGAATACGATGAATATGATCATCATCATCATCACGACCATCAAAATCATCATATTCGTCATCATCATCTTCATTAGTCATCATCATCACCATCTTTGTCATCCTCACCGTCATCATCATCATCATATGATCATGGTCACAATCATCATTGTATTCGTCATCATAATCATCATTTTCATCATCCTTATCATACTCATCATCACCACCTTCATCATCATCTTCGTCATTGACATATTCGTCATCATCTTCCTATAGTGATGATGATGATGATGATGATGATGATGAAGATGTTGTTGATGAGGAAGAGGGTGATGACAAAGATGACAACAATGATGATGATGGTGGTGGTGGATGATGATGAATATGAGTACGATGATGAAATGATGATGATGTTGATGGTCATCGTACTCATCATCAACAACATCATCATCATCTTAATCATCATCGACATCAATGGTGATGAAGAGGATGATAAGGATGATGTTGATCTGATGTTGACGATCAAGATGATGACATAGATGTTGATGATGATGAGGAAGAAGAGGGTGGTGACGATGATGAGGATGGTGTTGATGATGACGATGATAATGATGATGATGATTATGATGAAGATGATGATGATGGTGATGGTGATGAGGATGAAGAAGATGATGATGATGGAGATGAAGATGTTGCTTATGATGACGATGGTGATGAAGATGATGTTGATGTTGATGAAGAAGACGGTGATGATGAAGAATATGGTGATGATGAAGAAGATGATGATGATGGAGATGTTGATGAGGAAGGGGGAGATGACAATGATGATGAAGATGTCGATGATGATGGTGGTGATGATGATGAAGATGATGATGATGATGATGATCATCATCATCATCATAATATTCATCACCATCATGATCATCATCATCATTTCATCATCATCATCATCGTCATCATCATCCTCATCACCATCTTCTTCATAAACATCATCATCATCTTCATCACCATTGTCACCATCATCTCATCACCATCATCATCATCATCTTCATCACCATTGTCACCATCATCTCATCATCATCATCATCATCATCAACATCATCATTGTCATCTCCCCCTTCCTCATCAACATCTCCATCATCGTCATCTTCTTCATCATCACATCTTCATCAACTTTATGTATCCCCGTGACAAAGGAAATTACATGAATGCGTATGCACACCTACGCGTGTGTGTTGTTAACCATGTGTGCGTACTGTTAACCACGCGTGTGCGCTTCTATGGACGTGTGCGCACCTCTTTGCACGCATGTGTGTATGAATTCAAATTTTTTTTGGTGCCCTTGCAGGCTTGGAATTAGCTTCGGACTGCACCTTTAGGCTCAGTCTGATTTATCAATGATTTATGGCAGAACACATCAAACGCTGCAACTTCCTGCTTTTCACAGCTAGTTCTGCATAAGCTCCATGAGTGCACTGCAGATGAAATTGCAGACACTTGTCGAGCTCTGTGTGCAGATTCAAAAATTGTAATTTTTTAATAGATCTGTTGTTGTTCTCTATTTTTAATTCATTTTAAATTGCACTCATGCGAAATTCGTAAAAAACATAGGTCGTTTATTTGGCCTATAACTTTTGATTGGCTTACCTATTTCGAAAATGGAAAAGAACCCACATAAGAGCATGAAAATACCTACAACCTAAAAAAAAAATGCATTTTGATTATTTTTAGACCATGATATGGTGGATTAAAAATTGACCATGTCCTTTTAGGGCTTCACTGACTTCGGTAATTTAAAAAGAATATAAAATTAACTTTTAAAATTTTGGAAAAATAGCTCCGCAAAAGATTTGTCTGTTGCCTACGCCTCTACATTTTTTTTTCTCATAAATTGAAAATTTACATAGCAAATAGGTAGGTCAACAAAAACATGTGCATTATGTTTTAGAAAAAAATAACATACCAATCTTCGAATAATGAAATTTTGGGGTGGTTATACCACTTTTCCATAAATAAAAGTTATATATTCTGGAAGGTCATCCGTTTTTCTACGTTTCATCTTTTTACACCTAATCGGAAAAAGTTTTGTAGGTACCTCTAATAATTGATTTTAATGATAATATTTCTGTTTTTCCAGAATGTCATTGCAATTAACGTGTCATAATTGGGTATCATTACCTTGCACCAGCCTAGAAACAAGTACAATATTACCTCTTCTCTACTTTGGCGCCTTGCAAACCTTGAATTCGAGTCTCTTGCTTCCCTTCTCCAACAATCCCAAGTAAATCTATAATGTATAAGTGTTCGAAACTAATTTGGTTAGTAGTTTCATAACATGTATAGCAGAGGGATAGAGAATGATAATTCCTCCAAAATAACAATAATTAGGTCGAAAAGTCCCCCTTTATGGATCACATCCCTTGTTTATATAGTAAGTGTCATGTCCCAAATTTGTAATTGGGTCACAATGGCCTAATCTCATTGGCCATATTCATTAGAGTTTGTAAAATTGATGTTAAAGGTCAAATAATTGCCAAGGGGGAAAATTACTAGTTTCCTAGGTTTGGGGTGGAAGCTTTGGGATTTGGAATAATGGGGATAATAAATGATGTTTGAACATTAGAGTGGCATAAATATTTAATAAAGGAGCTAAATAAATATATACAAGTGAAAATCAAAGTGGCATTTGATCATGAAGACACATGGAGGAAGTGGGACCCACATATGGCTAGATTTCCCCACTGCACTTGGCATCATTCTCTCACCAATTCGAATTAAAGGTGAATGGTAACATACTTGGGGGATTCCGAAAGGTATTATTCATGGCATGAATCATCCAAGGTCAAAATATAGAGGAAGAGTAACTTCCATGGAAGAGTAAGAGTAACTTCCATGGAAGAGGAAGAGGCAATTTGGAGCTCGTGAGACACTTGGGCTAGATTCCCTAGCTCTATGACAACAATGATGAAGATGCTATGACACCTATGACACAAATCAGACCTGAAGGCTGACATATGACATATATGACATGTCAGGCTTAAAAATAGACTCCAAGAGGGCTCTCAAGGGTGTTAGGGCAGCTAAGATGCTTCCACATGTTATTTGTTGGAAGTGGGAAACTAGGAATTGTTGTACAAGTGGTGTTCTTTGGAATCTCTTCCCAACTTGAGTTGGCATGAGTCTCTTGGAAGGAATTCAACCCATGGAGGACATTAGAAATTTATAAATGTCAATAAAAAATAATGAAACCAGCTTTTGATCATTTGTAGAATTTGCAATTGCATTTGTGAGGAGGGAGAGCTAGTGGATGACTAGTTTCTTGCCTTAGCCAATTTCGAGGGTGAAAGATTCCCATCCAAGTTGGTAATTGGAAAGGCCATTCAGACCTTTCATTTGGAGCTTTAATGGAGTCTTTATTTGTAGGTGTAAGCTACAGGGCAGCTCATGGTTTCTTCTATTGCAGCTCACTCCTTCAACCATTTCCAGTTTTGATGGCATATTCTTGATCCTTGAGGGAGGGCATTTTTGGTGAGCTATTGTACTCTTTAGGGGATATTATAATGCCCCATTTCTTTTGTAATATGAATTAAATACTCTGTTCTTCATCTCCAGAAAGTTTTAGGTCGAAATTCCAAGTAGAAATGTATAAATCTCATTTTTAATGGAAGAACAATGCCATTTCCCCACTACCTTGTTGTGAACTAATGTATTGATGATGATTTCAAATGAATGGATGATTCTCTGATGCATTTGTGATTAACGGATTGCCATGGATGTATTTTACAAGTTTCATGTACTGTACTTGAGCATTTGAAGTATTTTTACTTAGTTTAATTACATTGGGAGAAGAAATAGTGCCATTTCCCCAAGGGTCGAATTGGTGATTTTTGCAGTTGAATGGGAGAGGGTTGGAATAGATATTATAATCAATTAATGATGCACATGAGACATTAATAACATCCTTAACACATTACATACCTCTGTTCATAAATTTGAGTGGGTTTGGAGGCAATTGGGGAGCCATTTTTGTAAAATGAGTCACAACAGATCTAATGAACAAGTAAATCAATCACAACAGATGAACATAGAAAATATGGTGTGAAACTATGCAAAACATGCATCAGTACTCAACATCCCAGTAAGGGTGAATGATTACAATAGAATACAGTCACAATGACTGAGCAATTCTAATTGCCCAAGGAGGTCATTCGAATCACTGAATGGAGTAGCTTGACTCAAACTAGGAGTCCTCAGCATCAATCAGTAGTGGTCATCAATGCACAAGAACCAGTCATCCAGGTGTCAATCTGAGTCTAACTGAGTGTAACATGTGTAACTGAAGTGTGTAGCACTGATATAGGGAAGTGGGCTCAGTGGAGGGTGCATGGGACGCTAACTAAAGTCAAAACAAGTCATATAGTCAATCTGGAGGTCCAACGGAGTGAAACAGTCAGTCGGGAGTGAAACTAGCCTCAAATTAGGGAGAATTGGAGCTAACTGAGTGTAACTGAAGTGGAACTGTAGTGGTAGGTGAATAAATGCGCCCTTCTCTAGAAGTAGGTGAGAAGTGGGTGCCTTCCTAACTAGGAGGGCTAATGAACTGATGTAAGAAGCTCCCTGGTGCTAGAATAAGGTGGCTAAGGTGCTGGAGGCATCAACCTAGTGAATGGGATGCATGAAAAGTGCATGCAAGCCCTAATTGCATGCAATATCCTGAAAAATATGATGTGGATATCCGAACAATTTTCAGTACTTAACCTAGGGAGATTTGAACCCCAAATTACTAGTAAAATTGCATACTTGGTCCAGAATCTTAAGAGAGTTTGTAGAGGTCTTTTGGTGGAAATATGTCATCCCTGAACATCATATTCAAGTCCTAATATCATTCATACACCTTCCTTGAATATTTGAAGGCATTTGGAGTCAATTTGAGACATAGGGACCAATACTAGTCAAAGGGAAATCACTAGTAAAGTTACCTACATTGACCAGAATTGAAAGAGTATTTGCATAAGTATTTTAAAGGTCGAAAGGCATCCCTAAAACACATATTTATGTTCTAATATCATTCACATACCTTCTCAGAATATTTGGGATCATTTGGGGCAAACTTGGGACCTAGAGATCAAAACTAGTCAAAGGTCGAACTAGGGAAAAAAAGTGGAAAGTTGCCATTTTAATAAAATTCCTAACAAGGGACATTACAGTAAGTGGAGATAGTTAGCCCCGGGTAGAAAGAAT
Source organism: Larix kaempferi (assembly GCA_027924585.1). Classification (NCBI taxonomy): domain Eukaryota; kingdom Viridiplantae; phylum Streptophyta; class Pinopsida; order Pinales; family Pinaceae; genus Larix; species Larix kaempferi. The sequence goes on from BSBM01001048.1 coordinate 12,429,990, forward strand.
TTGTAACTGAGGGGGTAGTTACTAAACCACCCAAACTGACCCAATTTTGAAAATTTATTTATTTTTTGGAGTTTTTGAAGGGGAAGTGCTGGCAAAGTGAAGGAAATGAGCTATTTAATCCCATTACCCTTCTTCTTCTCTTGACACTGAGATGCATACTACCCATTCTTTTGGCATATGGAACACTTGATTTGACTCAAGTCTTTTTTGTTTCATAGATAATGTCTTTCAGATCCATCGCATAATTTGTTCCTAAATTGATGTTTCAGACCATTCTAATGTGGTCCATCATTATGAAAGAGAGAAAAAGATGTGAATTTTTTTTCATCTTGAGAGTATTTTTTCTTTCTCGGCTGTGAGGCTCCACCTTCACTGTTACCTTTCCTTCCATAAATAATTCCTTTTCCCTTTCCTGTCTTACTAACAGAGGCCAAGTTCTATTCATCATCTTCCTGCTTATGGGATCTAGACTCCTCTCGAGGATCTTCTTGGACGTAATCATCCCATAGCCTCTCCTAGTTGGGATTTTTTTCCCAAGCATAGAGACTTGTTACAAATGGATCCTAATGCTTGGTGAATCCGTTGAACGCCACTCTGACAAGCTATGCATCTGCTACCTTCTCCCCAATGACTGTAAGTTGATCACGAATCTTGCTGATCTTCATAAGGTAGATGGTAGCATTTTGTGATCTAGTCCTCCAGACAGCTCTCTCATTTTGTCCCATAAAACCATCTTCATGTTTACATTATTACTCTGGACTAGATCCGTCAAGCCCTTGTACATTTTATGGGATGTTGACTTCTTAGCTACATGAGGAATAAAGTGATATTTTGTTGCATCCATGATCACTCATTAAGATTTAATCTCCTTCTTCTCATAAGCTACCAACTCACTTGGATCAATTGGTTTAGCCACTATGTTATCCACAATGTCCCAAAGATTTTGTTCTTTCAAGAGTTGTGTAACCCTTTCTTTCCATGGTATGAAGTTAGAATTCCCATCCAACCTGTCTTCAAATATGAGATCGATTGCTGCCATAAGTAGATCTACAAGAAAAAGTATTGTGTGCTTTGTCCTTCAAGCACCCACCAAAATCTACTACTATAGATTTCAAATCTACTTCCCTTTTCAGAGTCCAAGCTCTAATACTATGTTAATTTTCTTGATTCAAGGCCTAGATAAAAAAACTCCTAGTTGTTCCTTGCTTAAAAATTCAATTTTCAACTAACTGATTATTTTATACTGCTGAGATCTTTTAAGTGTAAAATTCAGTGGAACAAAAAATAAGAAAATAGATAAACATAAATAATTTTTTCTCGCCAGAATCAACTTTCCATTAATTAAATTATCCAAGTTTACAAGGGCTCCCTTACTAGGAAAATGGCCCTAAAATATTATACAATAAACCTGGAAAAATCTTCCCTTCAAAAGGCCAACTTTTGTTGAAATTTTGCGCTGGAAATTTGCACGATAAACGTAGAAAAACCTTAAAAAAATAATTTTCTGCTACTTGTACCGCCTGTCAAGCACTCTAATTGCAGATAATTAAATATCAAACACACAGAGCGTATGAAATTTATTGTCAACCCGAGAAAGTCTTTTTATTTCAAAGGACAAGTGCACAATATATGCTTAAACACAAAACCATTAGAAGTGAATACTTTTATCTTCTATCATTCATGTTCATCCCAAGAATCTATGCAATCCCAATTGCCTTCTAACTGATGTACTACAATTCTTTTCTATTATGCATCAAGAAGAAATGGTATCAGATCTAATCAATGATTGCAAGAAGGAAATCTCATTCGCATTCTAAAATAATCACTTGTCTAATCTAATCAAGCTAGGAATCACAAAGCATGACCTGAACATTACTCTAGAACTTTAATGAAAGAGATTGAAGCAACTGTTCTAAGAAACTGAATTGAAAAATATAAATCAATCAACACATAACAGGAAAGCTAATTTGTAAGAGCTCCTGGGATTACGTCTCAGCTGTAGGATGAACACAGCGGTGTGAACAGAAATTGAAATATGTAAAACAAACCTGACTCAGTCGACTGTTATTCGATACCATTCACCAATCCCATGAAAATATAATCAATTACTGAGAAATCCACACAATGAATATTGTTGCTGCGTATAAAAGAAAGAACAAAGCATCACACAACAAGAAAGATGAAATCCTAAATTAACACAGCAATCTCTGTGGAAGACGGGCCCAGTCTTCACACAGAGACGCTGGTTGAACAACACTCTTTTTAACTCAGAAGTAACTCCTTATATTAACAGAAGAATGAGTACACAGTTTCGGCTTGGCTGCTAATACAAGATAAATTAATTGTTTGCTGTCCAACCCCTCGGTCGAGGCAATTCCCCATATTTATACATACAATTTGCAACGTCTAAACCTATAATTGGGAAGCCATGAAGATCTCTGATCTTCAGGCGCCCTAAATAATCTAGCTGTTACAATGCGTGGCAGAACTGAAATATCCAAATATGAGAGGAGTTATTAACTGTCCCAAGAGTGGCGGTCCTTCCAGCTCACAGCTGGATTCGAGCAGCGACATACTTAAGATAGCACTTTATGTTACAGCTGCCCTGCCACGACTGTGCCTTGATTGACGATTTGAGCCCCAAGGAACCTTCTACAAGCAATGGACGTCCCTTCCTCCATGACTTGTTCAGCTCCGATCTTCCTGCAGTCTATTTGTCTTACTACCTTCATAAATCGCATCATGTTAGCACGAATTAAGAGATGCACAGCGTTAATCATCACAATCATAAGTATTAACACAATAAAACAATAATCGGCCATACCTTGGTAAATTGGGGAATAAGATAAGGACAATAAGTCGAATTGCCAAGGTAATTGGTGTAAGACAAGGGAAGGGAGGATGATAAATGATGGTCAAAAAGGGCCAATTATGGGCTCAACATCTCCCCCCAACTACCCTGTTGCATGTCCTCATGCAACAACCTGCGTCTGAATCTTGAACTGAGCTCTGTCCAGGAGAGAGGAAGGAATGTAGGTAAATCAGGCACCTCATCTACCTTTTTGAAAAGCTTCTGTGAGCAACCCGGCATCTTCCAACTTCACTGTTTCCCTTCCACTGCTACTTGCTGATATCTGAGAATGCACTTGGTGTGGTGGGAACCTTTCTTCAGTTCTCTTATGCTATGCCTGGGGAAGTTGAAAAGACACCCTCAATCTGAATCCAACTCAATGACACCTGTAGGAGGTGGAAGCACTGGTTCTTGTGGGACAGTGTCTTCCAGTGCGTCTAATGTTAACAGGAGAGTTGCTGGTTATTGTGTAACAGCAACATCCTTTAACCCATCTTCAGCAGCTACCTTCATTGCTTTTGGAGACACTGGTTCTTGTGTAACAGTGTCTTCTTTGTCATTCTGCTGCTGAGACTGAATATCCTTTTCAATTTGCAGCTCCTCCTCCAGGATTTCAGTGTCACCTGAGCATGGTGTCTGTACCTGTTCATTGTCACTCCACTGTGTATCAGGGATGATATCCACTCCCAGGTTATCTCCCAGCTGCAATTCAGGAGTTTTTGTTGCAGCCTCCAAGGATGTTGGTTCTTGTGTAACAACATCCTGGCTTACCTTTTCATCCTTCTTTTGCTGCAGCTCCTCTTCTATGAGTTCTGTATCATGAGAGCTTTATGGAGTCACCACCCAGAGTTCATCGTTAAATGCCAGAGTATCCTCTGTCCCAGCTTCTTCTCCTGTCTGCTCAGTCGGTTGGACGGTCATATTCAGGGTTGCTGGTTCTTGTGTTGCAGCATCCTGTTCCAACTTATCACTGTCCTGCCTTTCCATTTCTTCTTCTAAAATTATTGTGTCCTGGGAATGTTCTGGGGTTACAGCACAAAATTCTTCGCTATCCTCCAGAGTATCCCTTGGCTCCATGATCTCCGTGTCATGGGAACACTCTGGGGTCTCACTATATTCTTTTATAAGCTCCAGAGCATTCTTCATCTCCCATTCCTCTCCCATCTGTTCTATGATTTCTATGTTGTGGGAGCATTTTGGGGTTGCCATACATTCTTTATAAATTTCCAGGGCATCCTCCACTCCAAGTTCTTCTCCCATCCGTTCTATAATTTCTGCATCATGGGAAGTGGCAGCTGCAGCAAGGATGTTTAAGGGTGCTGGTTCTTGTGTGACAGCACCTTCTTTTTCCACTGCTTTCCCTTCTGTGGCTACAGGCTGCTGTGCTGAATATGTGCTAAGTAAAATTTTATGGCCTGCTTCCTCAAATATTTCCCCACAGGTGGGGCAGAGTATTCTCTCATCCTTTTCCCCAGCTCCAGCAGAAGCTGATTCCTCCACTTGGTCTGCAGCCTCTATTAATGTGTACATTTTTCTTCCACCCTGCTTCCTGCAGGTTTCCTTCCAAGTTTCCAGCTCCCTTCTAAGTGCTTGGAGGTCCTCTTTCAGCATTGCATTCTCATACAAGAGTCCCTTAACTCCAGGCTCTTCCTCCACTTGCCTTTGTGGAGCATCCCTTGGTTTTGGTGTAAGGATTGGGGGTTCAACCTGTGTTTCTAAGGTTGCCCATTTTGTTCTAGCTGCCTCTGCTGTTGTGATTGATCGAGTTCGTTTCCTTCTGATTGGTGTCACTAAATCAAACTCATTGGTGGCCCTTTTCCTTTTCTGTGGTGTTTTCTTTTGTGACTTTCCTTTTTGTAGTGTTTCTTCTCGTGGAGCTGGAATATAGGGGGCAAAACTGAAGTTAAAGGAATATTTCCTTGCCCCCCATGCTGTTCTTCTTCAATCACAGCTCCTCCTCCTACCCACTCCGGTGAAGACTCGATTGTGACCAGCTCAATCTCTTCTTCCATTGCTCTGGCTCCGTCATCTTCAGGTTCCATTGTCGCAGCATTTGATGCTGCTCCAATTTCACCTTCTGCTGCCGGAGCTGCCCTGTTATCTAGGTTTTCCACGAGGGTTTCATCTACATTGTCGCCTAATGGCTCTGTTTGTGCTTCCCCTCGCTCTCTTTCAAATGCAGTGTCATCCCCCACTGGTTCTGCTTGTGCTGGGGATTCATACACCTCAAATGGCTCTGCCTGTGCCTCGGGTTGTTCTTCCTCTGTGGTTTTGCCAACCCCTGATGGTCCTGCCTGTGCCCCCTGTTGTTCTTCTTCCGTTTCATCCCTCCCGGATGGTCCTGCCTGTGCCCCCTGTTGTTCTTATTCCGTTTCATCCCTCCCCCCAACTTCACTGGAGGAACTCCGGTCCTCCTGTTGTGGCGGAACCGGTAATTGCTGTAATGGAATGACCCTCAAGGGAACAGGTTGCTGTGGTCGGGTAATGAATTGCTCCCATGTTATATTATGTTGGGCCAGGGTTCTTACAATAATTAACTTAATAAGGCCATGGTGGGTGAGGGAGGACAGTGGGTGCTTTGCAGACTGAACAAATGTTGCCATATGACGCAAGTCGTGCAATAGATAAAATGGAATATTTAACAAAATGCCATGACGGAGATGAGAAAGCAAAGGAAGTTCAGAGTTGTACACAGTTTGGTATCTACCTTCGCAAGTTATGTATTTCTTGAGAAAGATAGCGACCTGGTCCCATGGCTGCGGCAGTGACTTCAATGCAATCCCTCTCCTGGATGCTTCAACTTGCTCCCCTGGAAGTAAAAATTCTTCCCGTGCAACTGTTGCAGGAACTCGACGGTTAAACCAAGGTTTTCCCACCAACGGGATAGCTGTAACCTCGGATATAATGACCTCCGAAACATCTATACACAGCCCCCACACCGTGGAGTGTGTTTTAGTAAGATTCAAGGCGAATTGCAGGGCTGCGTCCCGATCGAATCCGTCCAATCGTTCAAAGAACTCGACCCAGCCAGCAGCTTGAAAAATGGCCAGAACCTGCAGATTTCGTCTAAGTTCCCGGGTATTGAAAGGTTCATGGTGAACTGGAATGCCCATGGTCCTGGCTGCAAGATGAAACTACTGTTCGACAGAGTACAGGATCCCAGAATGGAAGTTGCAGCACAGAGAATGCACGAATTGTTGAGCGGAGACGTTGAGCGAAACTAATTCGGAAAGTTAAGCGCAGAGAAGAGTTTAAAATTTTCATGCTGAATTGGGGAAGGTGGCAGTTATTAGTATTACGTCGTACGAGGGAAAGGTTTAATCAGGTATAAATGGTGGTACGAGTGAAGGTACGACCAATCTCGTTTAAATGATATCAATACTTAATCACGTGATAAATGAAAGCCATACCTCATAAAACTGTGCGTCGGAAGGCTGCGGAAACTGGTGGAGCATGGAGTTGGTGACGTCACGGAGCCGAACGCGTGCACAGTCAGACGTGGGATCATGATGACTCGGATAAGGCACTAATTTCCTCCGCCGGTAAAACACAAGGCGTCGCATCCTCCGGGTTAAAATGATGAGTTCGCCGGCAGGACTGGGATGAATCAGCATCATAATTAGCAGGTTGAACAATCCTTCTGTTAACACGGGAGTTACCACTGCAAGTTGCCAAAGAAATGATCACACGGCCGATGAAAAAGCTTGTTGCAGCTGGCAGGAAAGAAGTTACAGCCACCGGAAAAGAACTCACGGCAGCCGGAAAAAGATTTACGATATCAGGGAAAATTACGGCTGTCACGGGAAAGTTTTACGGCGGCGGGAAAAAACTTACAGCTGGCGGGAAAAGATTTTACGACTATGGGAAATATGTCGCAGCCGCTGGAAAGAAATGGCAGCTATGTGGAAATGATGTGGAGGTGACTTGGTCAATGAGGTGGCAGCCGTCGAGAAATAAGGTGGCAGCCGGGAAAAAAAAAAAAAGGTGGCAGCCGTCGGGAAATAAGGTGGCAGCCGTCGGGAAATGATGTGGCGGCTGCGGGAAAAAGATGTTGCAGCCGTCGAAGTTACATCCGCCGAAGTTACAGCCGCCGAAATTGCAGCTGCCGGAATTGCAGCTGCCGGAGTTGCAGCTGTCGGAAAAGATTTGACGGTGGACGGGAAAAGGACATTACGGCTACCGGGAAGTGAAATGGCCGTGGCTGGTAAATGGAGTGGCAGCTGCGGAAAATGAGATGGCAGCCGTGGGAAATGAGGTGGCACTAGCTGGTGAATAAGGTGGCAACCATGGGGACGATGAGGTGGCAGCCACGGAAACTGGAGTTGCAGCCGCCGATGTTGCAGCCACTGATGTTGCAGCCGCCGATGTTGCAGCCGCCGATGTTGCAGCTGCCAATGTTGCAGCCGCAAATGTTGCAGCTGCCGAAATTGCAGCTGCCAGAAAAGACTGACGGCTGACGGAAAAGGGCATTATGGCTACCGGGAAATGGAAAATATGGTTGCCGGAAAAGGATATACAACTGCCGGAAAATATGTTGCAGCTGCCGGAAAAATATGTTGCAGCTACCGGAAAATATGTTGCAGCTGAATTTTTTTTTTTTTTTTTTTTTTTTTTAACACAAGGACAGCACAGGGAGATTTTCATTACGGGCCCAAACTGATTGTTCTCCTGGCGCTTCCCTGAAAAAAAAAAATTTAAAAGACAACAGCAAGCAAAGAGATCAAATGCAAAGAGAAAGAAAACGACAACTATACGCTACAGCAAGAAATTATTTATGTACAACAAATATAATTCTCAGTTTAAGATTTGGCAATGGTAGAGAAATGTTCCTGCTCTGGTGCCAATTGGTAGTTTGGATCAGCAGCAATCTGTGAAATGAATGCATCTTTCGAAATGGGCTTCCGATACAGTCGCAATCTGTGGCCATTAGCAAGTAATGGTATACGGTTTTCATCAATGGTGACCAGGCGAACAGTGCCGTTGTCAAATACGCTGTCAACCAAATATGGACCCAGCCATCTTGTGCGTAATTTCCCTTTGAAATCCTTCTTGAATCTGGAGTCGTATAATAGTTCCCAGTCTCCTTCACGGAAGATTTTCTTTTTGATGAATCGGTCATGCCAATTAGATCTCTGTTGCTGAAGCAGCACAGTCTGGTCTACCGCAGCTAACCGTTTCTCATCCAATTCATTTAATTGATTCAATCTTCTTTTCTGGGCTTCTGTTACATCCAGGTTCATTTCAATGGCTGTTTTCAGGGTCTTGATCTCAAATTCAATTGGAAAGATGGCACTCTTACCATACACCAGATCATAGGGAGAAAATCCCGTGGTGTTGCGCCAAGTCGTGCGATATGCCCACAGTGCTTCTGGAAGTCTGTCAGCCCAATCCCTTCGATGGCTTTTAACTGTTTTAGTAAGGATTGCTTCGATAACTTTATTAGTGCTTTCCACCTGACCATTGGCCTGGGGATGATACGGTGAAGCTATCTTGTGCTGTACATGATACTTCCGGAGCAAGGATTCAAATTGGTGTGAAATAAATTGTGGTCCCCCATCGGTAACTACTTCCTTTGGTACCCCAAAACGGGTAAAAACTTCACTGTACAGGAAATCAATCACCGCCTGGTCATTTGCCTTAGCCAAAGCTACAGCTTCTACCCACTTGGTCATGTAATCTGTACACACCAAAATGTAAACCTTCTGTTTTGAAGGAGGGTTGATAGGACCAACAAAGTCCAATGCCCATCTATCAAATGGTTCTAGTACCACTTGGGGCTGTAAAGGCATCTGATCTGTCTTATTAGGTTGGCCCATCCTTTGGCAGCTGTCACAGGACTGAACATATCTCTTAGCATCTCTGAACAGTGTCGGCCAATAATAGCCCATCCGCAACGCCTTATGTCCTGTTCTTTTATCTGCAAAGTGTCCTCCGCAAGGTTCATCGTGACAGGCCTTCAGTATATGAAAAATCTCATCTTCCCTTACACATCTTCTAATTTCAAGATCAGGTCCTGTGTAAAAGAGATGGCCTTTGAGCCAACAATACCTGGCACTTTGCTGAATAATTTTTCTTTTCTCTCGTTTAGACATATGTGGCGGAAGCTTCCCTACAACCAAATAATTAGCAACGTCTGCATACCAGGGCGAATGAGCTGAGAGTGCGAATAAATGTTCATCCGGAAAAGCATCCTCAACAGGTGAACTGTCATCACTGTTAGTAAATCGTGATAAAAAATCAGCAACAACATTTTCTTTTCCAGGTTTATCTATAATAGTAATATCAAATTCCTGTAATAATAAAAGCCACCTGGTTACTCTGGCATTAGTGACAGGTTTATTCATTAAATACTTAATGGCAGAGTGGTCAGTATGCACAAATGTAGGATACCCAGTAATGTAATGCCGAAACTTATTAATAGAATAAACAATAGCAAGGAATTCTTTCTCAGTAACAGTATAGTTTAGTTCAGCAGGGGCTAAGTTTTTACTAACATAATAAATAGCATAAGGTACTTGACCATCTTGCTGTCCTAGTACTGCTCCAATGGCGGTATCAGAAGCATCTGAAGAAATGTGGAAAGGTATGGTCCAATTAGGTCCCCTCAAAATAGGGGCTGTGGACAGTTTCTCTTTAAGCTTATCAAATGCTGTCTGGCATGCTGTACTCCATACAAACTGTGCGTCCTTCATTAATAATGAAAACAAAGGAGAAGCAAGTTTGGAGAAGTTTTCTATAAATCTCCTGTAATACCCAGCATGTCCCAGAAAACTTCGCACCTCTTTCTGAGTTGAAGGAGTTGGTATATTCTTTATCACCTTAATTTTTGAAGGATCCACTTGAATACCGTCAGTATAGATGAAATGTCCTAATACCACTCCCTCACTCATCATCATGTGGCATTTTTCAGTGCTTAGTGAGAGGCGAGCCTGTTCAGAGCGAATTAAAACTTTCTTCAAATTTTCCAGTGCTTCCTCAAAATCCCTGCCATAAGGAGTAAAATCATCCATAAAAACTTCCATGCTATCATTAACCAATTCAGAAAATATGCCAATCACAGCTCTTTGGAATGTTGCAGGTGCATTGCACAATCCAAAGGGAAGCACCCTGTAGGCGAACGTTCCCCAAGGGCAAGTGAAGGTGGTCTTATCCTGATCCTCTGGAGCAATCTGAATTTGATTGTACCCACTGAACCCATCCAGGAAGGAGAAGAACTTCTTCCCAGATAGGGTATCAAGTACCTGGTCAATAAAGGGCAGAGGAAAATGATCCTTTGGTGTAGCTTTGTTCAGCTCCCTATAATCGACACAGACTCTCCATTTACCATTTTTCTTGGGTACAATTACAAGTGGGGAAACCCACTCACTGTCTGAGATAGGATAGATGAATCCTGCTTCCAAGAGTTTCTGGATTTCTTCCTTCACTATATCCCTCAGATTGGGGTTCATGCGTCGTTGGGGTTGACATACAGGCCGGGAGTCGTTTTTAATATAAATATGATGAGTGCACAGACTAGAAGGAATACCCTTCATGTCTGTATACTCCCAGGCGAATGCCCCCTTACGTTCCTTCAAGAGATTGGTTAGGCGCTTTTGTTCTTCTGAGGAGAGACCAGGATTGATGTTCAAAGTTCTTCCAGGCTCTACCTCAATAGGAATGCTTCTCGAGTTTTTCAATACTGGGATTATGTTTGTGTCATTGGCTAGTGCTTCCTTCGTAAGCTATTCTTGTTCTTCTTTACCTAGGGTACTGTTCAGGAGTTGATAAACTTCCTTGTCTACTGAAGCAGGTTCGCTAATGAAATTATTAATGGCATCGTCTTCTGTTTCGTTTTTGAAGGTTAGTGCCTTCCCTATTGTTAGTAATGGCTGAACATCTTCCTCTTCTTCCTGTTCTATCCAAAGGGAGGTTTCAGTTTCTAGACTCGGCCGTGCTGGAGGGTATAGGGTGAGGTTTTTGGTTTCCATGCCATCAGATATAGTCATAGATCCTGATCGACAGCTGATGCAAGCATCAGCTGTAGCCAACCAGGGCCTTCCCAAAATCAATGGATGTCCCCCCAGCTGTGATTTTGGTTGTAATACCAGAAAGTCGGCAGGGTATTCCCATGAGTCTACTGAAATAACAAGGTCGTCCAAAATCCCTTCGGGTCTGATGGTGGATCTGTCTGCCAATTCTAAGATAGTAGGGGTCGGTCTAATATTGGTGAATCCGAGCTTCTTTACAGTCTCCATTGTTATAACATTGATCGCAGCTCCTAAATCTATTAGTACGTTGGGTATCTGTGTTTGTCCTATGTGTACAGTGACAGTAGGATTGCCGGGATCCTCATACTTGGTTATAGGGGTTTTTCCAGTCATTAAAGCGGATAAATTCCCTATAACATGAACAGTAGGAGGATCTCTGGGTTTCCTTCCCGGTCTTTTAATGCACAGGTCCCGAACAGTTCTAGCATAGATAGGTACATCTTGAAGAGCTTGTAAAAGGGGAATCTTAACATAAAGGTTCTTCAATTCTCCTAAGAGATTGAACTGAGGTTGCCCCCCTCTTTGTGGCAGCATCAATCTCTCAGGGTAAGGTGGTTGCCTTACCAACTGGGTAGGCTGCGTGTTATCCACTTCATCGTTTAATGTTTCAGCCCTCCCATCTGAGGGATGCTCAGCATCTTCAGTGATAGGAACCGGATCAAATGGATGCTGGGAACTCTCTCCTTTGTCATACACAGTTGGTGGAATATTTTCTGCAGTTACACGTTCTACTATCTTTCCAGACCGTAAGCGAATATCATTACAAGGTACAGGGGAGAGAGAGTAGGCCGGCATATTGAGAGCTTCCAATTGCTGGACTGTTTTATTATTTGGGTTAGGGTTAGGTTGGGCAGGCAGCTGAGGCCGTATTGGTATGTTAGGCACAGGATTATTTTGCAGCTGCAGCTGTGACTGCTGAGGTGGGTATTGAGGATATTGATGAAATTGAGGATATGGAGGATACGGTAACTGTTGAGGTGGAGGTGGTTGAGGAAACTGGTTCCCAGGATGGAAGTTCCTCCATCCAGGAGACCATGAAGTAGGTTGGTGTGGAGGCTGTGTCCAAGGACTCCATGAATTATATCCTTGCATCGCAGGTTGAGGGGAATTCCACTGAGCATAATTTGAAGGGAATTGTGTATTCACATTTTGCATATTAGTATTCCAATTATTCAAATTATTCAAAAATGGAAATAAATCGGGAGACATACCTTGATTCCGGGGCTGCCAGGGTTTCTTCTGTGCAATGAAGTAGGCTGAATCCACCTATGGAGTTGATGCCTGCAGAACAGCCTTTACTTGGGGCAACGTGGGGCATTCTTTCATATCATGGTTCAGCTCGCACAGCTGACACACTTGTACTTTGTCAAGAGGGCATTCTTTCAGTGGATGCGTCTTTCTACATCGGGGACAAAACACCCCTAGTGCGAGATCCTCCACTGCCTGTCTTTGCTTGGCCTTCAAGACGTCAATCTCTGAAGAGATAGAGCTCATCATTTCTGTTTTAAAGTTTTCAAGAAGATTGCCTATCTCTGCACGTGTAGCTCCCCCATTGGATGACTTCTGAGTTCTGTCGAAGACATCACGTTCCAGGTTATCTCGTTTATGCTGCTTATTATGCCTAGAAGATCCCCTGGAATATCTCTTACATAATTCCACAATTGTCTCAAAAGATTCTTTAGAGATATACCCCTTTCCTAATAAATTTAGCATGTCTAAACAATCGTCCCTGATTCCTCGAAGCAGGATTATCTTAAGCACATCTAGTCCCATGTTCGTCTGTCCAGCTCTCTGCACATTGTACAGCAACCTCTCCACAAAATCCTCCAAACTTTCATCCTCCTTCTGTACCATCTTGAATAACTCCTCCCTTTTGTCCCTGGTGTTACAATATTCTTGATATTTTTCCAGGAACACTTGCTTCATCTTATTCCAATTAGCAACAGTTCCTCCCCCAAGGATCATGAACCATCGTAATGCATTGTCCTTCAGGGTGGCAGGAAAAAGCTTCAACTTTTGAGCATCTGTGACATAATCATAGCTGCGACAGAGGATATCGAATTCAAACAGGAATTCGTCTGGATCCTCTGCCGCCCTGCCATGGAAGCGGGGTAACACCGACGGTGAAATTTTTTTCATAGGAGCTGTCCCCTCTAGCTGCTGTATTGGGAATTGCAATGTAACCATAGTTTCTGGCGGGGAATCATCTTCATGATGGTATTGTACCACTGCTTCTTCCTCTTCGTTCTCATGTCTATTATTCATCTTTTCTTCTGTATCTTCTCCTTCGGTTGTTCCTTTGTTCCTTACCTCAGTTGTAACAGCTGCGTATTCTTCGGTTGTAACAGCTGCGTATTCTTCAGTTGTAACAGCTGCGTATTCTTTAGTTGTAACAGCTGCGTACTCTTCAATTGCAACAGCTCAATCAGCTGTTCCTTCTTTAGCAGGAGTATATGCAGGAATCACAGCTGCTCCTGTATCTTCCACTGTAGATCCTGATGCTGGCGCTCTAGGATCAGCAGGGCCTCTTTTGATAGGAGTCTCCCGTTGACGAGATCTGACAGCTGAATCCGTTTTGTCAACAAGGTCGTCGATGAATGTTCTTCTACCCAGCGGTGGACCTCGACCACGACCCGAACCACCTACACTGTTAGTAATTTGTGGGGTTTTGGGGGTTGGGAGGTGATCGCGTTTTACCCTCCTCGTATTCATGCGAAGCAGATCATTTCAAAAACAACCAAAAGACTGACTAAAAGCAATTATCAAATACAACTAATGACTAGTGTTTAATTTTCATCCTTCCCTGGCAACGGCGCCAAAATGTCAAGCACTCTAATTGCAGATAATTAAATATCAAACACACAGAGCGTATGAAATTTATTGTCAACCCGAGAAAGTCTTTTTATTTCAAAGGACAAGTGCACAATATATGCTTAAACGCAAAACCATTAGAAGTGAATACTTTTATCTTCTATCATTCATGTTCATCCCAAGAATCTATGCAATCCCAATTGCCTTCTAACTGCTGTACTACAATTCTTTTCTATTATGCATCAAGAAGAAATGGTATCAGATCTAATCAACGATTGCAAGAAGGAAATCTCATTCGCATTCTAAAATAATCACTTGTCTAATCTAATCAAGATGGGAATCACAAAGCATGACCTGAACATTACTCTAGAACTTTAATGAAAGAGATTGAAGCAACTGTTCTAAGAAACTGAATTGCAAAATATAAATCAATCAACACATAACAGGAAAGCTAATTTGTAAGAGCTCCTGGGATTACGTCTCAGCTGTAGGATGAACACAGCGGTGTGAACAGAAATTGAAATATGTAAAACAAACCTGACTCAGTCGACTGTTATTCGATACCATTCACCAATCCCACAAAAATATAATCAATTACTGAGAAATCCACACAATGAATATTGCTGCTGCGTATAAAAGAAAGAACAAAGCATCACACAACAAGAAAGATGAAATCCTAAATTAACACAGCAATCTCTGTGGAAGACGGGCCCAGTCTTCACACAGAGACGCTGGTTGAACAACACTCTTTTTAACTCAGAAGTAACTCCTTATATTAACAGAAGAATGAGTACACAGTTTCGGCTTGGCTGCTAATACAAGATAAATTAATTGTTTGCTGTCCAACCCCTCGGTCGAGGCAATTCCCCATATTTATACATACAATTTGCAACGTCTAAACCTATAATTGGGAAGCCATGAAGATCTCTGATCTTCAGGCGCCCTAAATAATCTAGCTGTTACAATGCGTGGCAGAACTGAAATATCCAAATATGAGAGGAGTTATTAACTGTCCCAAGAGTGGCGGTCCTTCCAGCTCACAGTTGGATTCGAGCAGCGACATACTTAAGATAGCACTTTATGTTACAGCTGCCCTGCCACGACTGTGCCTTGATTGACGATTTGAGCCCCAAGGAACCTTCTACAAGCAATGGACGTCCCTTCCTCCATGACTTGTTCAGCTCCGATCTTCCTGCAGTCTATTTGTCTTACTACCTTCATAAATCGCATCATGTTAGCACGAATTAAGAGATGCACAGCTTTAATCATCACAATCATAAGTATTAACACAATAAAACAATAATCGGCCATACCTTGGTAAATTGGGGAATAAGATAAGGACAATAAGTCGAATTGCCAAGGTAATTGGTGTAAGACAAGGGAAGGGAGGATGATAAATGATGATCAAAAAGGGCCAATTCTGGGCTCAACACCGCCATGCCTCTACGACTTTGTGTACCATTCAAATCCATATTGTACAACACTATACAGTCTATCCATAAGGTACGACATGTTTCTAATGTTCATCCTGAACTAGTTCTTCCTGCTTCTTCCTGTTTGCTATCTTTCTGTTGGCCAAGATACTAGAAATCAAAATTCCCTTATTCTTATCTCCAACTTAATGCTTGAGTTTCTCTCTTGAATGAATGTTTCTTCTCCTCTCCCCTTAGCTGGTTTTTATACTTTTGGGTTGAACCAAAACCTTAACTTCAATGGCCAAGATTGGAACTCATTCAATTGATATCAATGGCTAAGATACATTTAGTTAACTTAAATTACTTAAGCTCCTAAACTTAGGATTTTCTTCATGTTAACCCCAATTAAAATAATAATAAAAATATTTACTGTAATATTTCCTTTAATTAAAGTGAATTTATTAAGTACATGAGAGGGTCATGGTGACAATTCCCATGGGAAAGACACCCACCCCATGAAAATACATGTCCATGCTACAAAACAACAACATGACAATCGACCTTGAATATGTTCTATTCTATACAAAGATTAAGTGTTGCAAATAGGGATTTGATGGTAAAAGATTAGAAAACAAGAATGTGGTATCAAGCAAATCAAAATGATGATTGTTTATTTTAGATATGAGATGGACAATCCAACATGAATATGTTATGTTTTATACAAATATGGAGCGTTGCAAATATAGATTTGATGGTGAAAGATGAGAAAACAACAATGTAGGATCAACCAAATCACCAACTTAAATGTTACTGAAATGGAAAGCTTGATTAATAAATACTTTTGCTTAACAATACTCACAAGATAGGAGATCTAAGAGATGGAGAGTTATTACTTGAGGTGACTCACCCTTTTAGGTCTCAAAATTGACATCCACATATATAAAATCCTTTAGAAAATGTATAACCATGCATTAGATTGAAGATATGAGTGAAAGTAGTATAACACCAAACCCTTGAACCAAGGGTATTTTACTATAGTGGCATATCCTTTTGGGATGTCAATGCATTTAATTTCTTATTTTTGGAATAGTGTTCTTTATGGAATTATAAGAGTTTGTCATGTTTCCTTATTAGGTGTAGAAAAAAGGTATTAAAAGTGATAAGAAAATGGTTACATAAGATATCTAGTAAAAATTGGGGATTTTTTAATTGGAAATATTTGTTAGGAGAGGGATTCAACCAAAATATTTTTGGAGAGATTTGTACATATTTAGTGAAAATAGGGGTATACTTTAGTTTTTGTTTGTTTGTTATGTGAGGTAAATTTATGTCTTATCTATCAAATTATTCTTGCTCCAAAAACTCCACAAAACTCTAATGGCTTAGTCATTTAGCCGAAATAGATGAATTTTTTGGACACAATTTCGAAAAAATCTTGTAATTTTTCAAAATCCAAAATTTAGAGAATAATTTAAATAGAAAATAAGTAAATTAAGAATTTAATAATATATAGATTGACTTTGTGCATTAACTAACCTAAATAAATAAATTGATTATAATGATATAAATAAAAAATAGTTTTACCACATATAGAGGGTGCATGATATTATGTTATGGCAATGTAACCATAGCTCTTGCACTGATAAAAGAAAAACATTATCTATATCACTTTAATTCACATATTTCTCTCTTTTTAATATCCCTCTAAATCATTTAACGGCCTTTTTTTATATTTTTTATATTTTGAAAATTTATTTAAAATATATATATATATATATCACAGTCCCTCTATTAATTCATATAGTTTACAAAATTAACAATTTCAAATTTCAAATTTTATTTGAAAAATTCAAATAAAAAACCATCCAAATAACTTCCTATTAATTCACCTCCACCATCGATATGTATCTCCATATAATTTACTACATACCGTACTTATCTTTTAATTCACCTACACCTCTCATTCTAACATTACAATGACCCGTCTCTTGATTCTTAAGATCATCTTTCCATTTAACATTCTACTAACTCATTAATTACACTTAACGTCCCACTAACTCATTAACTACAATGAGGAGTACAATGACTCGTCTCTAAAATAAACTATCATGTTACAACCCGTGTCTGCCTTGACTTTTTCATTTAACTTTACACTAACTCATTAATTACGATAATGAGTGGGGCTCTTCTTGATTAGTTAACAACTTATTAATTGATTAATTTACTTTACGGTGTCTCGGTTACATTACTTATCACAATATCTCATTTATTAAATTAAAATGAAGTCAAACCTTTATACGCGTGATTGTGGTCTAACGATATTGGAAAAGAAGTCAAACCTTTATACGCGTGATTGTGGTCTAATGATATTGGGTGGTGGCTGGGCTTCACAGATGTCGATGTTTATTGCTCGGCCTCTTGGTCCCACAGATACCGATACCGATATCATTCTAGAAATATTTTTGAAACGTTCGAGGTGTTATTTAACCTGTTACAGGTCAATTTAATGTGGTGGCAGCAGACATGTCGATCCCTGAATTTCAAAATGCTTGAAATCAACAGCCAACATACCTATTGCAACCACATTAAATGAATATTGATCTCCGAATATCAAAACCTACTAATAATAAAAATATTTAAAAAATAAAACACATACTTTCACTGACACTACCGGATTACCGAGTCCCTCCTGATAGCTATAAAGCTAAAACAACCCAAACACGACCTTTTCGAGTTGATCTTCTGATAGCTCTTAGAATCTCACTTCTCTGAGCTTGAATACCCACCCAGAAAGAACGCAGTACAATGGCAAACAAAGAAAAAGGTTGTGAAACTCCGGACTGGACCTGGAGCTCGCCTACAAATAAAGAATGTCCAACGGAAAAAAAGCGAAAAGGGTTGTCAAAAACCGGACTGGAGCTCGCTTGGCTATGGCGTTTCAAACTCCATGTCTTCGACTATGGATACCAGTAAAACGAAGAACATTTATAGTTCTACGGAGCCTTCTGTGCGATGCCAATCTGAAAAAAATGGAGAGAAACCATTGCCTACGGGATATGGAAACGTGGTTGATTACACGATCAATAAGAAAAGTTGTGATTCTGGACGCAGTTATGGTGCGAGCAGTTGTGGTGAGAGATTAGCAGCGATGACTGGCGGCTTTGGTCATGCGGTCATGCAGTCATCGCGCCCGCCCATACTGCCCTTCCCTATCTTCACGACACCAAACCGCACCACCTTGCTCAATGTACTCCCCCGAACTGCGCAGGTCAGTTTGTTTAAGGTTGTGTTTTTTAATATTCAATGTTAGGTGGGGTTTAATCTCTATCAGGTTATGTGTTCAAAATTTTTTGAAGATTGAAAATAGATGCTGAGTTCTATAAGGTTGATTGAAAATAGATATGCTACCACTTTCCAGAGCTCCAGACCCAGATTATATAGCTAAAAAATTCCGGAGTTAAAAATAGAAGTGTTTATTTATTTCATAAGGTTGTTTGCTTTTTAACAAAATCTTTCTTAGTATCTGTGAATTCAAATGACCTCGTTCTGTTTTTCTTTTCTAAATGAGCTGGTTCTGTTTAATATCACACCTCTGAAGTCGTATGTTTAATATCACACCAATGAAGTCGTATTTATCTGAAAAATACACTGGATGAGGCGCCGCCCATCACACCATAAGTGCTACTAGCTGGGTATAAAATCGATCAGATATCCTTTATGCTTTTATTGGTTTCCTAACAAAGTTTTTATTTTAACACACAAAAAGACTTTTTTATTAACAAAAGTTGTATACATACAGATTACAAAAAGAACTAGAAGTGATCTTCCATATACTGAATGTATCATAGTAACATCTAACCTCAAAAATATAAGTTTTATCCCATAGAGGCAGCTATTGCAGTATTCCCATTTCCCTGCACGAAAGACACTTATTATATCGGCGGACTCCCGGTGGCTGGGACTACCTCCTACTATGATCAATATATATTCCTTTGGGAATAGGTAAGGGTGTGTGTATCCCGCTGTAGCTAGAAAAGTGAGCGTAGCTCTGGGTAGCTGGATCCCAACCGTAATAGGTCATAGTTCAAGTACTAAATGTCTGTAGAGTGAGCTAGGTGAGGTTTGCCTTTCTAAAAAGTGAGTTATTTCCTCACACTACTTACATTGATGACACAAAAAAACATCTTGAAACATATTAAAGGCAACTGTTCTTCTTAGTTTACCATAAACACGGAGTGGTACATTAATAAAAGTAGAGACGAAGTTCTCCATTCAGGAATTCCTCACACAACAGTCATCCATCCATCTTGCCCAGGGATCTCTTGGATAGCAGGCCGGCCAAAGTGTTTGTTTGCTTCCCTATAGATATGAGCAAAGTGTACCTGTTCAACGGAAGCAGTCGAATCTCTAACTCTGGTTATCCAATGACGCAATACCAATGAATGCAATGTGGCCTCCCCAAAGCCCAAAGCTTAATCAATAATACACTTAGAGTCCCAAAAATCCGCAAGGTGTGTAAACCGCTGCTCTTTGAAAACCATAATAGTCCCCACAATGCCAAAAGCAAGTGATACTCATCGCCTAGTCATTTAGGCTGAATAGATTAATTTTTGGGCACAATTTTGTGATTTTGCATTGCAAAATAAAAAAACTCTGAAATCCCTTAAAAAAATAGTTATTCAATCCAAATCATCAAATCTTTAGACAATAAATTCATAGAAAAAGAATTTGAATAGAAAATAGGTGAAATAAAAATTTAATAAAATATAGATGATCTTTGTCCACTAATTAAACTACCAAATTAAATAAATAAATTGATTATAATAATATTAATAAAAAATAGATTTACTACAGGGTGCATGATATTATGTTATGAGAATGTAACCATAGCTCTTGCACTTATCAAAGAAAAACATTATCTATATCACCTTTATCTATATCTCTAAATCATTTAACCATTTTTTTTTTAAATTATATTTGAAATTTATTTAAAAATATATATATCCATATTATTAACCACATCAATGAACCCTTCTATTGATTACTTCCTATTAATTCACCTCCACCATTTATATGTATCCCCATATCCACCCTCTCTATGTATCTCCATGTAATTTACTACATACCATGCTTATGTTTTAATTCACCTAACCCTCTCATTCTAACATTACAATGACCCGTCAATGATCGTCATTTCCATTTAACATTCTACTAACTCATTAATTACACTTAAAGTTCCGGTAACTCATTAATTACAATGAGGAGTACAATGACCCGTCTTAAAGTAAACTATTATGTTACAACCCTGGTCTTACTTCACTTTTTCATTTAACGTTACATTAACTCATTAATTACCATAATAAGTGGGGCTTTGGTTGATCGTGAATATTATCCTGCTTGTTTTAGGTTATTTAGTGTTGCAGCAATCAGGCCTGCTGCGGTCGCATTAAATGGTTTGCTGTTAAATTTTTAGACGCGTGAGTGTGGTTTAATGATATGGTGTGTGATAATTGGCATTCAAATCGTCTTGGTATTCCGGCTACCTGCGACAGAAAACTTTCCGGCGAAGCATAGTTCCATCCTTTCTAGTTATTTTTTGGAATTTCGATGAACTAGTGGTCTTAAAATAGGCCAAAACCCCTAAAAACACAATTCAATGTCATAATTCCACAATAAATAAGATGGAACTACAATTCTACCAACTTTTCTAACCAAATCTAGAAAACAAATCACCAAAAAACGAAGCAATTTGAGTGCTAGTTATCCCACTCCTAACGATATTGGGTGATGGACAAAAGTCAACATTTATGCGTGATTAACGATTTTGGGTAATGGTTCGGCTCCACAAATATCGATGTCGATGGCTCCACAAATATCGATGTCGATGGCTTGGTTCCAAAGAGATTCAATCCAGAATATTTATGAAACGACCGAGGTGGAATACCGAAGCCTACTATTAAAAAATATTTAAAAAATAAAACACATATTTTCACTACCGCTACCGGATTACCGAGTCCCTCCAATAGCTATAAAGCTAAAACAACCCAAACACGACCTTTTCGAGTTGATCTTCTGATAGCTCTTAGAATTTCACTTCTCTGAGCTTGAATACCCACCCAGAAAGAACGCAGTACAATGGCAAAGAAAGAAAAAGGTTGTGAAACTCCGGACTGGACCTGGAGCTCGCCTACAAATAAAGAATGTCCAACGGAAAAAAGCGAAAAGGGTTGTCAAAAACCGGACTGGAGGTCGCTTGGCTATGGCGTTTCAAACTCCATGTCTTCGACTATGGATACCAGTAAAACGAAGAATATTTATAGTTCTACGGAGCCTTCTGTGCGATACCAATCTGAAAAAAATGGAGAGAAACCATTGCCTACGGGATATGGAAACGTGGTTGATTACACGATCAATAAGAAAAGTTGTGATTCTGGACGCAGTTATGGTGCGAGCAGTTGTGGTGAGAGATTAGCAGCGATGACTGGCGGCTTTGGTCATGCGGTCATGCAGTCATCGCTCCCGCCCATACCGCCCTTCCCTATCT
This sequence comes from Larix kaempferi, assembly GCA_027924585.1. NCBI lineage: Eukaryota > Viridiplantae > Streptophyta > Pinopsida > Pinales > Pinaceae > Larix > Larix kaempferi. The sequence goes on from BSBM01001048.1 coordinate 12,451,638, forward strand.
TCACGACACCAAACCGCACCACCTTGCTCAATGTACTCCCCCCAACTGCGCAGGTTAGTTTGTTGTGTTTTTTAATATTCAAGGTTGGGTGGGGTTTAGTATCCATCAGGTTATGTGTTCAAAACTTCATGGAACGTTGAAAATAGATACTGAGCTTTATAAGGTTGAAAATAGATGCTACCACTTCCCAGAGCTCGGGAACAAGGTTATATAGCTGAAAATTTCTGGATTAAAAAAAAAAAGTGTTTTTTATTTGGTAAAGTTATTTGCTTTTTAACAAAATCTTTCTTAGTAACTGTGAATTCAATGACCTCGTTCTGTTTTTCTTTTCTAAATGAGCTGGTTCTGTTTAATATCACACCTCTGAAGTCGTATTTATCCGAAAAATACACCTCTGAAGTCGTATTTATCCGAAAAATACACTGGATGAGGCGCCGCCCATCACACCATAAGTGCTAGGTATAAAATCGATTGGATATCCTTCATGCTTTTATGGGTTTCTTAACAAAGTTTATCTTAACACAGAAAAAACAACTTTTTTATTAACAAAAGTCGTATGCAATGATACATACAGATTACAAAAAGAACTAGAAGTGAGCTTCTTCTCCCATATAGTGAATGTATCATAGTAGCATCTAACCTAAAAAAAACTGATATCTGCCTTACATACATTGATGACAAAAAGACATCTTGAAACATATTAAAGACAACTGTCCTTCTTAGTCCAACATAACACGGAGCAGTACATTAATAAAAGTAGAGATGAAGTTCTCTATTCAGGAATTTCTCACACATCCATCTATCCATCTTGCCCAGAGATCTCTTGGATAGCAGGTCAGCCAAAGTGTTTGCTTCTCTATAGATATGAGCAAAGTGTACCTGTTTAAAAGAAGTAGTCAAATCTCTAACTCTGATCATCCAATGACACAACATCAATAAATGCAACATAGCTTTCCTAAAAACTTAATTAATAATAAACTTAGAGTCTCCAAAAATCCTCAAGGTATGCAAACCCCTATCTTTTAAAACCATAATAATCCCCACAATGCCAAAGGTTCGACATGAATATTTGACCCACTGCCCAGCTTTGAAAGATAAGTGATACTCATGAAAAGAACTTAATTTTAAGACAACACCTGCCGCACAGCATCTGGACTGCTCAGCACCGTCAAAGAAACCAAAAAGGAAGCACATATCAGATTCCTTGAAAAGATTCTGTCATAGTGACCTCGGCCCGACCTCGGCCCATCATTCTTTTTAATGCCAAATAGTGAGAAACAATTCTTGTACATGCCAGCACCACATTTGGTTTCAGTCCCTGAAAATGATAAGAACGGTTGTGTTTATTGTATATGATATAAAATGTTCTCATAATTAAAACTCTGCTAGAATGAAAACATTGTCCTATTTCCAAAATCATATGATATGTGTAGAGAGTATTTCTTAACATTTCTAATATCTGAGAGAAGTGTCAAATCTAACTTAATGAAGTTTTATATAGCTGGATTTGTCAATGATTTCAGTCTGATGGGATCCTTCCAATGGTGTTCATTATCATCTCCTCAATATTGGCAGGGATTTATATACCATTTTCCTAATCCTTTGGGCATTTTACTCTAATCCTGTCCTTAAATTTGCTGATACATGAGCTATGCCATTTCGTTATCTTTGCATATAGAAAAATCATCTTTATTGAAAGCTTAGTTTGATTAATAATATTTCTAAGCGATTTCCAATTTGTCTTCAAGTTAAATGAGAAGTTTACCGTACTCGGAGAAGTATTGTCTTATAGGGAGTGACTTTCTAGCTTAAGGGAGAAACACTTGACCAGCTTTTTCCGTCAAAAGAACCAAAACCGATGTTTTGCAGGTTAACGTCTTTAACAACGTGTTTTGCAAGAAAACGAATTGGAGGGCCATGCTTGGATGCCTCATGATTATAAACTCCATGTTTTACATAGCTACTGCATTAACGCTTTATATTTTAAAAGCTTCACTGTAGATACTGATTCCATGAAAACAGGATGAAGTTAACATTGGCCGTAAGTTTTGCAGAGAGGTTAGCTTCTAAGGCAGGAAGTCCAATCCCTAACTGAATCCCTAAGTATAAAAAGAAGATATTACACTGTAAATGTAAGTATTCCATGAAGTATACTCATTAATTATTACAAAATGAAATCATAAACAAATATAGCTAAATATTTTTATTAGGTGTAAAAAAAATTTAGTTGTTTGATGAAGTGAGAAAATTATATTTCAAATGCCTTCTTCAAACACTGATAGTTTAGTTCACTTCGAAGGGAAAATTAAATTAGTTGTAAAATGTTCGTTAATATATAGGAATGCTTGCTATCATTTTTATTTCACCTACTTATCTACCAATTGCCCATGCATTTTGAACACTTTTCTGGTTCATATATTAATATATACATGAATGCTTGCTATCATTTTTATTTCACCTACTTATATATATATTTCTGCATTGAACAGGTACAGGTTGACTCAATGCAACCCTACGTAACAAGTAAAACGGATACTTTCTCAGACGGAAAGTTTCTTACTCATGCTCCATCGTTTCCATCAAATCATTTAAGAAACAAAAGTTGTGAATATGGTCCATCACCTTCTCTAACAAATGAATATGATGCAGGCAGAACTTCCCAAAATTTTTCATTTCATCAAAGTTATGAAGGTGATCGAGTAGATAGGTGTCCTTTACCAACCATTCCACCACATGTTACTGTTAAGGTTGAAAAAGATAAACATGGTCCAGTAGATGTGGCTCCTTTACCAATTATCATTCCACCTCATGTTGTTGTGTCAGTAAAAGTTGAAAAAGATGTGGCTCCTTTACAAGCTAATCAACCTCATCTTGAACCTAAAACATCAGTAAAGGTTAGAAAAGATGTAGCTCCTTTACCATCTATTCCACAATCTGGAAAATTAATAAAAATTAGAAAAGATGTGACTGCTGTACAAGGCGTTCCGCCTCATGTTGTCTCAGTGAAGGTTGAAAAAGATGTGGTTACTTCACTTGTCCTTGAACATTTTCAACCTAAAATATCAGGAAAGGTTAGAAATGATTTGACTCCTTTAGAATCCATTTCACCTCATGTTGAATCTGAAAAGTTGGTAAAATCCAGAAAAGATGTGGCTGATGTACAATCCATTCCACTTCATATCCATTCCGAAAAGTCAGTAAAGGTTACAAAAGATGTGGGTTCTGTACCGTCCATTACAAATGAAGTTGACAAAAAGGCAATAAATGATAGAAAGAGAGCTTGTGAAGATGGATATAATTGGCGTAAGTATGGGGAAAAGAGGTTGAAAAAAGACAACTATGTTTGTCAATATTACAAATGTACATATAAAGATTGTAAAATGAAGAAGAGGTTGCAAGGTCCTACAAATGATTGGATAACAAGGATTATCTATACTGACTGTGTTCATAATCATGGAAAGCCTCATCAAACATCATTTTTAGAAAGTGATGATGGAGGAAAATTATTAAGAGATGATGACAAGGATGATCCGTCTAGGTGATTTTTCTAATCTTTACTGTTTTCAAAAAAATATTTAATACAAAATTTAGGTTTCAATTTTGTTGATAATATAAGTGAAAAATATTTAATACAAAATTTAGATTTCAATTTTGTTGATAATATAAGTGATGATTTTTATTGATATTGCAGGGACAAAGGAGCTAATTCAAACTCAACAATTTCCATCATTACAACTGCAAGTAAGACACTTGTACAGAAAGTTACTGGAATTGATATCCTTGATGATGGATATGAGTGGAATAAATATGGAGGAAAGGCTACAAAAGACAACCCTAATGCAAGGTATGTATCAATAATCAAAAGTACCCAACAATCAGTGTTAGCATTGTAAAAAAAATATGTTAAAATTGAATCTAGTTAACAATGAAAAAATTGAATTCATATCACAAAATGTTTTTGACTATTTTGTAAAAAAACAAACAAAAATTTTATGTTTTTACCTATACACTAAATGGTGAGATGTTTGGCATGAACATCTGCACAACATTCTCCATTCCTACTACATCAATTCATTAATTAAGGCTTCTTCTAAGGGATCACGATATTAGCTTAACATATTATGATCAGTAATCAAGTCTTTGAAAATGGTTTACCTCTTAAAGATAGTGACGGTAGGTTATTGCGAACCTGTGGCATCTAAAATCCAGACACCAATCCCATTAACAGTCTTCTGAATATATAGCTCCATTAGTAGTAAGACGTGCAAGTTTACTCAATTCCGTACCCCTGTCTATCTCCATGAACATGTTCTGATTGCTTGGAATGAAATTAGCCTAATTGCATTGCAAACATTTCAGGAAATGTGTAGATTTAGACAATATTGAAAACTTATTACCTTGATTCTTTATCGTAGATAAATGAATTGTTTGTTTTACTATTTTTTTGGAATACCCGCATTGCTTACTATCGTGGTTGCAACCTGTAGATCTTAGTTGTTGATACTCATCTCATTCCGTCCCATGTTCCCATATAGTTGCTTGGCAGATCCCCATCAAACTGGCCGAAGCTCATGAACACAGTAAATATATTAACGAGGTTTTTCATATATTTTAAAAATGCATGAACTTTTTTAAATTTAAATGCATTATTTTATATAAGGAGAAATATAAATATATAATTAAGTTTGATTTTATGGGTGTCTATTAAAATTTGAAATAAACAATTATAAAAAAATAATTAGTAGTTGATGCATGGATAAGTGGTAGTTCATGCATGGATATAATAAGTAGTGAAAGATAACCCATTTAACTAAAGAAGATAACAGGTAGCTAAGGCATATACAATAACTGATTACAGATAACTTGTTCATGTCGCTTAACTTGTGCCACTAGTTAAGTAGCTGTGTTAATATATAATGAGACTCTAAGAACTCGAGCTACCAGTGGAGAGAGTCTCTAATACCTTTTTTGGTAGTATTCAAACTGCATTACAAACAAATTAGCTTATATTACGCGTATTATATTTCCTAATGCAACTTATCCTTTTAATCATTCTTACCTCGTGGAATATGTTGGGGTGCAGAAACTATTACTCTTGCAGGCATATTGGATGTCCAGCTAAAAAGACACTTCAAAGAGCAGCAGATGATCCAACATTGCTCATTACAATTTATAAGGAAAAGCATAACCATGATCCGCCTAAATTAGTAATTAGATGATAGCAGCATTGATCTACTAAAACTCTTTTGACTCTGTTTAGAGTAGTTTTGCTCCACCAATTTATGGTAAAACTTTTGCAGCTATTCGGTGTCTTTTAGACCAAAATTAGTAATTAGATGATAGCAGCATTGATCTACTAAAACTCTTTTGACTCTATTTAGAGTAGTTTTGCTCCACCAATTTATGGTAAAACTTTTGCAGCTATTCGGTGTCTTTTAGAAAATCTATGAAAATTGTAGCTTCTATAGTTTTATGAGGAGTTCTCCAGTAGTTATAAATAATAACATTTATACAGTTTTTGACATTCATTTTGCTGCTTTGAATGTTTGTTTTGCTAGTTCAAAATATCGTGTGATAGTTTGAAAAGCAACCATGAAAGAGAAGAATGACATGTAGTTGGGAGTCTCAATGTTTAGCCATAAAAAATCTAAATGACTTTTTATTAGAATGCTGTAAATAATATAATTTGTTTTTTATTTGGTCGATAATATTGGAATAGGGCCTAAAAAAATAAGTTCTGAGCAACTTTTGTATTCATTTCCTTGATTACTAGAACTTTGAGACATGTATTTCAATATTCATTTTATATGTCAAAATTAGAGGTGTTGTGAAGTTGTTTTTTACTTAGTCATTGTACCTGGAGTAATGATTTGATTTACCAAAAATGTAATATTAACATAACAATTTACACCCTTTCAATGCTCGAAAGATTTTAGTTTAATCAGAATTTATATTACCAAAATACATTATCTAAATCTAAATAAATACACTATATGAGTAAACATAATGTATAAAAATGATTTTTGGTTGAAAATTGATTCTTATCTAGTGTGGTAAGGCAGTCCTAAAAAGAACTTGGTAATACATTCCCAGTGCTTCACTTCGTATATTCGTCGGTTTCCATGGCTTCCTCATAAACACAAAACCCGATTAAAAAACGAAATATGTTAGAAAACTTTCTTAGAGCACAAAACCTAGTACGAACTAAATATAAATAGAGAAAGGAGCTGTCGTAGTTTGGATTCAAAAAAACAGGTTCCTTGCGGGAACCTATGATCCCATAGAGACTTCATAAATTAAAAATTATTGAAACTTTGTAATTCTCAGTTTTATTATTACTACATAATTTTTGGTAGTATTAGAGTAAAAAAAGAATTATAAAGAGAATTTTGTTATATTTATAGGTGTTTATATCTTAAAATTTGGGGTTATGGGAGTTATTCAAAATTTTAAATAAACAATTTTATAAAAAAAAATATTAAAAATAATTGGTAATGATGCATGGATAACTCTAGCTCATGTGTAGATAGGATGTGTAGATAGGATGTAATGACAGACAACCCAACTAAGCATAGATAACAAGTAACATATAATTTGTTCATGGCACTTAAGGTGTGACCTCAACCCAATTAACTAAAGAAGGTAACACCGGATAATTACACCTAAGCATCGAGAACAAGTAACATATAATTTATTCATTGCACTTAACTTGTGACCTATCGGTGTTCAGCCACTAATTAAATGGGTGTGCTAGTTATATACCATACACAGAAAGATAATTATAAAATATTAAAAAAAATGCTATGTCTAGATAATGCTTATTTTGAAATACTGTCTCTCATAACCTCGAACCCATCATCAACCAAGTGCCCTTCATTTCAATTTTTTTTGCCTCCTGTGAAATCTATATCATAGTAGGATCTAGTAGCTAAATATTACCTCACAATCAAGAATCTATGCTTACTATGCAAGAAATAAGTGCAAAAATAATTATGGAAAACAAATGATAAAAAACCACTCACAAATGATAAAAAAACTAGTAATATAAATTATTAAAAACCAGAGATACAAATGATCAAACAATAGGTTTATTAACTATCCAACCCAGAAATTAGTTGTGATCCTCCTTATATAACATTTGGAAGAATTCGATTGTCTTATGAGGCTATGACAAGTGGCTAGCTTACATTGGACCTCAATCCCCCCTAGGTTGACCAATAGGTTCCCAAATCATCCCAAACAGGTACGAATTGTCCATGTGAATGTTGGGTGAGCATGGGAAGACCAAAATGAGGTTCACACATGTGGTGGATAAGATTTGGTGGAATTTAGGTATCCAAGGATAGGCCAACATAACCAAGAAGGGGTAAAATAACTAGATATACTGCACGGGAGCCTTAAGTCAAAGACTATTTCCTTAAAACAAGGAAACATGGCACCTTTGCTCATGTAGTGGTAATAAATGTTGGAGGTGGCAATAAATAGGGCGCTCAACAGTTATATTGACCAATTTTGGCCCATACTTTGGTGGATGAGTCATCATTTACCCTAACTAGCTTCTAAAAACCTTGGATTGTAATTATTAACCAACATTGGACCAAATAATCATCAAATTAATGTATGATTAAAGTTCTATGCTGTAATAATGTTTTAACACCCCCCCATAAGCTAGACTTTGGTAGTCAAACAAAATTAAGGCCTTGGCAACTAAGGCTCATGTCACCTTTTACAACATCAATTTTTATTAGTCCATGTAACCAAGGTAAGGAGCAAAACCATATAGGAAATAAAACCTCCCCTCTAAAATGGACATGAAACATATTTGGAAAATGTAACTAGTCTTCACCATGCATCACTCACCCCAAGGAGTGATCTAAGGTAAGTGAAGGTCTTCTCAGTGAACTCTTGGTGAAGATATCAACAGTTTGCTCAGCAGAAGGGCAATACTGCAATGCAATAATTTGGTCATGCACCAAGCCTTGAATGTAGTGCATGTGGATCTCTATGTGCTTGGTCCTCTGCCTCTCTTCTGGTTCAGTGGAGATCTTGATTGTTCTTTGATTATCACACCAAATGACTGTGGGTGAATCAAACACAAATCCAAACTCTCCAAGAATTCCTTGCAACCACACACATTGTGTAGCTGCATTCATTGCTCCCCTATATTCGGCCACAACTGAAGATAAGGAGATGGTGTGTTGCTTCTTACTAGACCAACAAATGAGACCATTTGCAAGCATAAACACATAACCAGAAGTATAATTTCGATCAGAACTATCTCCATCACAATCAGAATCAGTTAAACCAACTATTTCAAGTGATGAACTAGCTGCATAGTGTATGCCAAACTACTTGGTACCTTGCATATAATGCAAGATCCTTTTGGTATCCTTCCAATGGAACACATGAGGCTCTTGCATGTGCCTTGCAACAACCGCAACAATATAAGACAAATCTAGTCGAGAGTGTGTGAGATACAACAAGCTCCCAACTAGTTGTCTATACAATGATTTGTCAACCAATGGTGAAGAACCCCAATCAATAAGATTAAATCCTGAAAGGAATGGAAATTTTGAAGAATTACATTAAGCCATTTTAAACTTCTGCATCAGATATGAAGCATCTCTTGATTGATAAATAGTGATCCCATCCATAGTTTGATTAATCTACAAACCCATAAATTGTTTCAATGATCCTAGATTTGTCATGGCAAATGCACTATGCAATGCAACCTTAACTAAGCCTAGTTCTTTAGTGTAGCTACCAATGGTCAATAGATCATAAACATAAAGTACAATAATCAATATCAGGTCACTAACATTCTGCATGTAAACATTTGGATCAGACTTACATCTCTCAAACCTTTGTGATAGCAGAAAATTGTCCATCTTGGCATACCAAGCTCTAGGAGCTTGCTTGAGACCATAGAGATACTTCTTCAACCGAAAAACAAGTGTATGATATGCAATGAATCCTTCAGGATGCTGCATATATATCTTCTCATCAATATCCCCATGAAGAAATGAACTCTTCACATCCATGCGATGAACCTCCCATCGCTTGGAAGCTACAAGGGCCAAAACTAGCCTGATTGAGTCCATCTTTGCCACCGATGCAAATGTCTCTGTATATTCCACTACATGGACTTGAGAGAATCCCTTAGCAACCAACTTGGCCTTATACTTCAGATCGGAACCATCAGAGGCCATTTTGGTCCTATAAACCCATTTACATTGCACTAATTTCCTCTTGGAAGGAAGAGGGACCAAATCCCAAGTTTCATTGTCATAGAGGGAGTTCATCTCTTTTTGCATGGTTCTTTTCCATCTTGGGTCTTTTGATGCTTATGCATATGATTTAGGATCAGATCCAACCATTAAGAAACATCTCCCATGAATATCTTGATCACAAGACGCAAAGGTATTGTGAAACTGTGATCTAGTCTTCCTAAGATCTTGAGGTTCACCTACAAGCTCACCATCATTTTTGCAAAAGTACCAAATTCAATTTTGACCTAGCTCCTGCTAGGGTTTCTGGTCCAACATTACAGTCAATATTATTGGAATGAAGGTCAAATATAGATTTGATGCGGTTTCCAATTTCATCTCCTGGAAGTCTAGATTTCTACTTATATTAGAATAAAATGATCTCTTGAAGTTCGTCGATGAGAAGGTTCCAAGACCATAAGCGGAAGATGACAAGGCTCAATGGAAAAATAATGATGCCAAAGCAAGAAGAATCTTGGTAGATTCAATAATAGATCATTTGGTTGCTTAGATATCTCAAAAGAAGACAGCTAGAAAGATGTTCAAAATCTTGAAGAAGTTATTTGAACGGAGTATCATCAATCACACTCTTGCATTGAGGAATCAACTATCAAATCCCAAGATGTCAAAGTGAGAATCAATTGCTTCTTACTTCATGAGGATCTATTAACTAAAAGATAAGTTAAGCACTAGTGGAGAACCTCTTGAAGATAGACAACTTGTTATAACAACTCTTAATGGTATCCTTCCATCTTCAGAACCATTTATTCAAAGTCTAAGTGGACGAACCAAGTTGCCCAAATTTGATAGATTATGGGAATATTGCATCCAGGAAGAGATGAGAATTGCAGCAAGGAATAAGCTACATGGCACTCAATCCGAAGAGAATCAAGCTTTTACATCTCATGCCAAGAAAGGAAAAAGAAAAGGAAGTTTCATAACAAGGATAGAATATCAATCCCACCACCAGATCAGAAGAATGAGAAAGACCTCTCTCATATTCAATGCTTCAAATGCAATAAGTATGGCCATTATGCCATATATTTTTGAAGTTCAAACAAAAGGAAGCATGAAGCCTCAACTGCTGATGTTAATGAATACGTCCCCCACAAGAAGCCAAGGAATGATGATCAAGTGTGCAAAAAGATATTTTCCAAATAGTGAGAGAAAATCCAAAGGAATTTTGGATCTAGTACATTCTAACTTGTGTGGGCCCATGAAAGTTGCCTCATTGGGTGGCTTCTATTACTATGTGACATTTATTGTTGATTATTCTCGGAAGACTTGTATATGCTTTCTCAAGAACAAGGAATCCGAAGAGGTTCTATGCAGATTCAAATAATTCAAGGCACAAGTTGAGAACTTTTTGGGAAATAGGATTAAAATATTGAGATCACACAATAGAGGAGAATACACCTCCACATATTTTAGTGATTTCTGCAAGGAAGCAGGAATTAAGAGGGAGTACACAGTCCCCTACAACCCTCAACAAAAAGGGGTTGTGGAAAGGAAGAACAAGACAATTGTTGAGATAGCTAAAGCCATGATACATGACCAGAGTCTACCTATGTTCATGGGAAGAAGCTTCCATAATAGTTGTCTATGTACAAAATAGACATCCTCATAAAAATTTGAAGAACATGACCCGAGAAGAAAATTTAACCGGAGTGAAACAAGAAGTGGGTCATGTTCGTATCTTTGGCTGTCCAATTTACATTCATGTTCCAAAGGAAAAGAGGACGAAGTTAGAGCCTTCAAGCAAGAAGGGAACATTTGTAGGATATAGTGAGTATTCAAAGGCTTACATAATATACATCCCAAGATCAAGATAGATCGAAGTAAGCAGGGATGTTTCCTTTGAAGAGGATGTGGATATCAAAAGAACCAGAGGATCTAATATGGAGATCGATGATGAGGAGCCGATAGATCCAAAGGAGATGAGATCATCTCCCCCTCCAGTAGTTCAGAGGGAGTTCGCAGAGAAGGATGATTTGATTGATCCCATGGAGCTAGTTGATGTTCCCAGAGATGATCCAGTAGGTCGAAAGAGGCTTAGATGGGCACAACAAACACTGCAGGGTGCAGAGGGGCATGAAGCTCCCCATGGCACTTTCTGAGAAAGTAAGATACCCTCAGATATTCTCAAGTTATGTAGAAATGAACAGTCACATTATTGAATCTAAACCCTCCACCTATGAGGAGGCCTTCGGACACCAAGTATGAAAGGATTCCATGATGGAAGAATATCAATCCATCATGAAGAATGATGTGTGGGAGGTTGTGCTGAGACCTGAAGGGAATTCAATAGTGAATTCCATGTGGATTTACAAAATCAAGCATAGAGCGGATGGCAGTGTTGAGAAACACAGGGCTATATTTTTTTCTATAGGATTCTCTCAGAAAGAGGGAGTTGATTATGGAAAGACATTTTCTCTCATGGCTTGATATACTTCCATCAGGACGATTATTGTTATTTCTTTAGCTATGGGATGGGAGTTGCATCAGATGGATGTAAAAATCGCCTTCCTCAATGGTGTAATCGAGGAAGAAGTATATATTGAACAACCAAAGGGTTTTGTGATTCATGGAAAGGAGTCCCATGTATACAGGCTAAGAAAGGCCTTATATGGACTCAAGTAAGCACCGCGTTCTTGGTATGGTCGGATGGATGGATACTTTGTGAGCTCTGGATTCACCAAGAGTGATGTAGACCCCAACCTTTACTACAAGGTTGTGGATGGTAAGCCACTTATTTTGGTACTCTATGTTGATGATCTATTTCTCACCGGAAATGAGAAACTTATTGTATGGTGTAAAAGGAAGCTTTCCTTTGAATTTGAAATGAAGGACCTTGGATTGATGCATTACTTCTTAGGATTATAAGTATGGAAGAGGCACAATAGATTTTCCTAAGCCAAGGAAAATACACCATTGACATACTAAAGAGACTCAGAATGTTGGACTGTAATTCCATGGCCACACCGATGGATGCAAATATGAAGAATATGAGAGACTCTGCTTCTGATTTAGATTTGATTGATCCCACCATGTACCACTAGCTGATTGGATCATTGATGTATTTGGTAAACACTAGACCAGATATATGTTTTGCAGTGGGTTCCCTCAACCAGTTCATGTGCGATCCGAGATAGATTCATTGGGTTGTTGTGAAACATGTGTTGAGATACTTGAGTGCCATTATGGGATATGGCCTGAGATATTCTTCAGATTATGACTTGATATTGTAGGTATTTTCTTATTCTGATTAGGTCGGGAGTGTTGTGGATAGGAAGAGCACCTCCTGGTGTTGCTTCAAATTGGGATATGCCATAATTTCCTGGTGCAATAGGAAGAAGAACTTAGTAGCACTTAGTACTATAGAGGCCGAGTATATGGTTGTATGTGCTACAACTTGGGAAACTGTATGGCTACAAAAACTCCTTATGAGTTTTTTTGGAAAGACTACGGAGCCAACATTGATTCACTATGATAACCAGAGCTATGTATAGATGTCTGTGAATCTAGTATTCCATGACAAGTCGAATCATATCAAGATTCAATATCACTACATTCGTGATACGGTGCAGAGAGGTGTGTTCTAGCAACATTATGTTCCGACAGATGACCAGACTATAGACATAGTTAGCAAGTCTCTTCCTAGGATAAATTTTGTATACTTTCGTGAAAGGCTTGGTATGGTAGAGAATGTGTTCCTCCTTGAGATTGAAGGATGACTATACATAGACCAAAAGCATTCTCCCGATCACTTTGAAAGGAGTGAGGAGATCTCTCATAAATATTGAGATAGGATGGAGAGGCCACTGCATTCTCCCAACCACTCCGAGATGGAGTGAGGAGATCTATCAGACATCTTGAGATAGGATGAAGAGGCCACTGCATTCTCCTAATCACTCCAAGATGGAGTGATGACATATCTCAGGCATCTTGAAAAGGATGGAGATCCCAATGCACACTCCTGATCACTCCAAAAGGAGTGAGGATATCTCTCATCGAGAGATTTAGTGCATTCTCCTGATCACTCTGAAAAGAGTGAGGATATCTCTCAGACATCCTAAGATGGGATGGAGAGCCTAGTGCAAACTGGCGCACATTGGTACTCTTTTATGGACTCATCGATGGACTAGTTGGGTTTGTGTATGTTCCCCAATGGACTAGGTTGAGTTGATGCATGATGGACACTCTGATGGACTGTGCATATTGTTGATGTATATGTAACTTCGGAATGTATTTCATATATGTATATTGTATCCCTACAGAGAGGTTATTATTCCTCTGTACGGAAGTGTCGTCATTTGTATTTACAAGTGTTGCAAGTTGCATTGCAAGTTTCGTAACTTATATATGATGGGTTATTAGACCACCAAGTGTGGGGGTCAGCCCTAAGTTGAGTTACCATGGGTTATTAGGCTCTCATAGAGAATTCGGCCTTGTTAGGTTATTAGGCAAGTCAAGTTAGTGTATAAATAGAGTGGGGGTGTCACTCTATTTGATCATTCACTAACTCATCTATTCTCTCACTTGAGTGATGCACACTAGTGGAGGAAGAGAAGTTGCTAAGGAGACTATCTCTTGTACTTGGGTTTTGTATCATTGCTCTTTCTATCTCTGAGGAAGTTGCCGGGTTTTCCACCCTCTTGGTTTTTCCCAAGGAAACTCTGTGTCTATTGTCTTTTGTGCTTGTCTCTTGTGATTGATATGTTGTACTTGTTATTCTCTCAGATAAGATCCTAGATCATATTGAATTAATGCTCAAAATATAACATGGTATCGAAGCTAACCTAAGAAGAAGACATTGTGTAGCTGCGGAAGCTATGGCTTCTTGATTTTTGGGTTTCTCTCCACATATCTTCAAAGGCAAGATGCTAGATTGACTCTCCTAGCAAGGGCACATATTTTTGTCGAGACAGAATTCAATTATGAGCATTTTCAGTTTTGACCTAATCTCTGCTGCGAAAAATTAGGATTTCGGAGAAAGTTGGAATTTTTGGAATCTGAGTCCATTGCTGGATGCTCCTCAGAAAAATCGAACTTCTAAGCCTTGGATCAAACTTTTTGGTTGGGAAGAAGAGTGGGCTTTATCAAACCCTAGTTTGGGATCTTGTCCAGTAGATATGGAAGTTTCAAAGTCAATTTTGAGGGGTCAAAGTTTACAGACTTAAAAATCAGAGTATACCAGCTTGACCAGCTTAGCAAGGTGCATCTTTCTATCCTTTCAGAAGTTTGAAATTCAAAGTTTTAATTCTTATGGTTTCTCTCACAAACCCTAATCCAACTCAAGATCCAGTTTTCAGCAAATCAAGTGGTAAGACCTAAATATTTTATTTCCATTTGAGTTTCTCATTAAGATGTCTCACCACACCAAGCTTGAGGACAAGCTTGAAGGGGCTGATAAATTCCGAGCATGGAAGTATTGGATTGGGTTAATCCTGGAAGAAAATGAATTGGACACCTACATAAGTGAAGAGGTTCCAGTTCTAGAGGAAGATGAGGCTAACGCCTTACACAAAAGGAATTTGGTTAAGGCTAAGAGAATCATTGTTGATTCTATCAAAGACCATCTCATACCACATGTGTCATCTCTGAAGACACCCAAGGAGATGTTTGATTCCTTGACCAAGCTATTTGAAGGAAAGAACATAAATCGGAAGATGACCTTGAGGAATCAACTAAAGAATGTCAAGATACAGAATGCAGAGACCATGCAGTCTTATTTTTCAAGGGTCTCCCAGATAAAAGAACAACTTGAAGCTGTGGGAGAAGATATAGAGAATGGAGAAGTGGTAATGAATACACTTAATGGCCTTCTTAGGTCATGGGATTCCTTCATCTAAGGAATTTGTGCTAGGAAGAAACTTATCACATTCAGTAGGCTATGGGAAGAATGCTCACAAGAAGAAGCTCGAATTATAGCTCGAGAAGAGACGATGGGGAATGAAGACCAATCTCTCACATCACACTCCAAGAAGTATGATAATAAAAAGGGACATCACCACAGTAAGAAAGAAAAGCATCACCATCAGAACCAGAGGGGTGACCTCAGATCTCGAAGAAACATATCCAATGATCAATGCTTTACATGTGATGAAAAGGGACACTATTCTAGGGATTGTCCCAGAAACAATAAATATGGTTCCCACAAGAAGAAGAAATTCAAAAGAATACATCATGCTCACACTGTAGAGGATGATGAACCTCCCAGGAAGAGGGCTAGGGAAGAAAGTGAAGATTCTTCAAGTGATGAAGAGTATGTCTTGATTTCTGCCCTCACTGGTACTATTGCTCATGGAGGCAATGATTGGCTTATAGATAGTGGGGCTCCCAAACATATGACGAGATTCAAGGGATCCTTTGTGAAACTATCTGAACATGAATCACCCCATAAGGTGAAACTTGGGGATGACTACCAATATCCAATAAAAGGAAGTGGTGAAGCCTCCTATAAGCTAGACTCTGGAAAACCTTTGAAGATGAAAGATGTACTATATGTTCCAGGTCTCAAGACAAATCTTCTCTCCATATCTACTTTGGATGCAAAAGGGATAAGAGTTGCATTTGTAGATGGCTAAGTACTCATGTGGCCAAAAGTTAAAACCATTGATGAAGTAGTGGTGATTGGAGAGCAAGAGGGAGGATTGTACAAATTGAAGGGGCAACTTGAACATGCCATGGTACATGAATCCATGGATCCAAGTGAACTTTGGCATAGAAGGCTTGCTCATGTGCACTATAGAGCACTTCCAATTGCAAGCAAAGAAGTAGAGGGTCTTCTTGAAATCTAGTCAAAGCATGAAAGTATTTGCAAAGGATGTGCAAAAGGAAAGAACACAAAGAAGACATTTCCAAGTAGTGAAAGCAAGGAAAAAGGAATATTGGAGATTATCCACTATGATGTATGCGGTCCAATGTCTTCCACCGCTTTGAGTGGGTAAGTATATTATGTTTCCTTCATTGATGATTTCTCTAGGAAGACTTGGGGTTTATTTCTTGAAGAATAAAGTTGAAGTGTTTGATAAGTTCAAGGAATTCAAAACCTTGATGGAAAATCAAACTAATAAAAGGATCAAGATCTTTAGATCCGACAATGGTGGAGAATTTACTTCAGGAGACTTCAAGAAACTATGCAATGATTCAGGGATTAAGAGGGTGTTGACAACTCCTTACAATCCACAACAAAATGGGGTTGTAGAAAGAAAGAATAGAACTATCATGGAAGTAGCTAGGGCAATGCTTCATGACCGAGATCTACCTATGCACCTATGGGCAGAAGCAGCAAGGATAGCTGTATATGTGCAAAACATAACACCTCATAAGAAACTTGACAATAAAACACCAGAATAAGTGTTCACTGGGAAGAAGCCAGAAGTTAGCCATCTCAGAATATTTGGTTGTCCAGTGTACACACACATTCCAAAGGAAAATAGGACAAAGCTAGATCCTTTAGGAAAGAAGGGCATCTTTGTGGGTTACAGTGAAAGATCGAAGGCTTACAAAATCTACTTTCCAGGGTTCAAGAAGATTGACATCAGTAGGGATGTGACTTTTTATGAAGACTTAGAATACATCAAATCAAGGAAGACACCTGCTGAAGATAGTGAAGAACCAAGAATAACCAGAACACAAGACACCACCATGAATGAAGTTATTCCAGAAGAAGATCATGAAATAGAAGATCCACAAGAACCTGTAGATCCACCCCGTGAGAAGAATTCTCACAAGAGGAAACTAGCATGGGCTAGAGAGCTCATCCAAGATGCAGAAAGGTATGGTATTCCAGAGGAGGAACACAGAGAAAGAAAATGGACTAGGTCACATACCAACTATATTGCCTTACTTTGTGATATTATGAACAAAGAACCTTCCAATTATGAAGAAGCGGCGAAAAACAAAGAATGAAAGGATGCCATGGTTGAAGAATATGAGTCCATCATGAAGAATGATGTTTGGGATGTGGTCCCAAGACCTGAATGGAAGTATGTTGTGACTTCCAAGTGGATCTATAAGATCAAGCATGCTGTAGATGGTAGCATAGAGAAATACAAGGCGAGGTTCATAGCTCATGGCTTCTCCCAGAAAGAGGGGATAGATTACGAAGAGACTTTTGCTCCTGCATCTAGATACACTTCCATCAGAATAGTACTTGCTATGGTTGTAGTGATGAAATGGAAGATACACCAGATGGATGTCAAGACAGCCTTCTTGAATGGTGTAGTCGAAAAGGAAGTGTATGTGGAGCAACCACTTGGTTTTGAGGCACATGACAGGGAGTCATATGTGTGCAAATTGAAGAAATCCTTGTATGGCTTGAAGCAAGCTCCTAAGAATTGGTATGGTAGGATAGACAAGTTTCTATCCAGCTTGGGCTTTACCAAGAGTAAAGCGGATTCCAACCTTTACTACAAGGTTGAAGAAGGAAATCCAGTGATACTCCTATTGTATGTGGATGACTTGTTTGTGATAGGTGAGGATAGATTGATTGCTGACACAAAAAGGAAGCTTGGTGCCGAGTTTGAGATGAAGGACTTGGGGATGATGCACTACTTTCTAGGCATGGAGGTGTGGTAGAGTGCAAATGGAATCTTCCTTGGACAAGGGAATTATGTAGTAGAGATCCTGAAGCGGTTCGAGATGATGGACTGCAAGGCCATGGAAACACCTATGGCATCGAACCTGAAGCTTCTATGTGATGCTTCATCTGATCTGGTTGATGTCACAGTGCATCATCAGATGATTGGGTCCTTGATGTACCTGACGAACACGAGACCAGATATTTGCTTTGCTGTGAACACATTGAGCCAGTTCCTGACGGATCCGAGAAGTGTTCACCTGGTTGTTGTAAAGCATATTCTGAGGTGCTTGAAGGGAATAGTTGACTATGGGCTCAAGTATGATGTGAATCAAAAAGTTAACCTAGAGGGTTATGTTGATTCAGATTGGGAAAGCAATGCCATTGATCGGAAGAGCACTTCGGGGTGCTGCTTCAGTATGGGAACAGGTGTGATCTCATGGTTTAGCAGGAAGCAGTCCTATGTGGCACTGAGTACAACTGAAGTAGAGTATGTTGCAACTTGTTCAGCTAGTTGTGAGGCAGTATGGCTTAGGAAGCTATTGTCTGATTTATTTGATCTCCCGTTGGGTGATACATATATCTTCTGTGACAACCAGAGTTGTGTGAGTTGTCTGAGAACCCATTGTTCATGATAGGTCGAAGCACATTGAGATCAAGTATCACTATATTAGGGATATGGTGCAGAGAGGAGCAATGAAGCTCCTATATGTTGTGACAGATGAACAGATAGCCGATGTGTTGACCAAGCCGCTGGCCAGAGTGAAGTTTGAATACTTCAGAGAGAGACTTGGTGTACTTCAGATCAAGATTCCCTCCAAAGGGAAGTGATGAGTCCGGAGGCACATATGCACATGAGCCATTCTGACATAGTGGTAGGTAGTTCCTCCTGTGGTGTAGATGTAAGGGCTGGAGCCATTCTCACATAGTGGTAGGTATGTCCTCCTATGGTGAAGATATAAGGGTTGGGGCCATTCTCACATGGTGGTAGGTATGTCCTCCCATGGTGCAGATGTAAGGGCTAGGCCATTCTCACATGGTGGTAGGTATGTCCTCCCATGGTGAGATGTAAGGGATGGGCGTGGCTTTTCCGACATGGTGGCAGGTGTGTCCTCCCATGGTCGTTGATGTAATTGTCGAGCCTTTCCAACATGGTGGCAGGTGTGTCCATGGTCATTGATGTAAGTGTTGTGCCTTTCCTGACATGGTGGTGGTAGGTGTGTCCTCCCATGGTCGCGATGTAAGTGTTGAGCCCTTCCCGGATGGTGGTAGGTAGTTCCTCCCATGCCGGTGTATGTAAGTACTGTGTGATGTGCATTTGGGTTGTGCTCCATGGACTATGAGGTGATCTGAAGATGATGAGGTGACAGTATGGTACACAGGTTTTGAAGAGGCATATAATCAGTCCTATGATGCTCTTGTAGGTTTTGCAGAGGCAGTGTAATCAGTCCTGGGAGATCTTGCAGATTTTGCAGAGGCAATGTAATCAGTCCTGAGGTGTACTTACTTGATGGCTTGCTCATAGAGATAATGAAGACCTACATGGAGGCTAGGCCTACAACCAACATGAAAAAGGGCTGGTTCTAAAAAACTTCCTATGATGAGTAGATTGGAGATTGATTGAAATAGTAGCAGTGATGATGACGATGATCCAGAGAAGAAGAATTGTGCTAGAAGACCTGTGTCGAGAAATACCTTCCTAGTTAAGAGGGAGTGTTGATGTATATGTAACTTTAGAATGTATTTCATATATGTATATTGTATCCCTACAGAGAGGATATTGTTCCTTTGTATGAAAGTGTCGTCATTTGTATTTACAAGTGTCGTAAGTTGCATTGCAAGTGTCGTAACTTATATATGATGGGTTATTAGACCACCAAGTGTGGGGTTAGCCCTAAGTTGAGTTACCATGGTTTATTAGGCTCTCATAGAGAAGTCGGCCCTATTAGGTTTAGGCAAGTCAAGTCAGTGTATAAATAGAGTGAGGGTGTCACTCTATTTGATCATTCACTTACTCATCTATTCTCTCACTTGAGTGATGCGCACTAGTGGAGGAGGAGAAGCTGCTAAGGAGACTATCTCTTATACTTAGGTTTTGTATCATTGCCCTTTCTATATCTGAGGAAGTTGTGGGGTTTTTCACCTTCTTGGTTTTCCTTGAGGAAACTCTGTGTCTATTGTCTCTTGTGATTGATATGTTGTACTTATTATTCTCTCAGATATGATCCTAGATCATATTGAATTAATGATCAAAATCTAACACATATTTTTTAAGCCAATGTATTGACCCACCGATGGACTGAGTTGAGTAGATGCGTGATGACACTTCTCGATGGACTGAGATTGTGTTGAAGACCTTCCATATGTATAGAGATTTTCAAGACAGTTGTAATGTATAGTTGAGATCCAATTGTCGATCATGCTCAGTGATGCTGATGATGACCATATCCGAAGAATACCTTCCTTGTTAAGAGGTAGTGTTGGAAATAATGTAACTTCGAAAGTTATTCTTATTGTATTTTATTATTGTACTTTATTATATCATTTTTGTACCTCCTTCGAGAGAATTTATTGATGTATTTGATCATGTAAAGGTCATGAAAGAATCAATGTAAACCTTGGGTTGGAATTAACCAAAGAAAATATTTATTAAATGTAATTTTATCTTCCCCCATGACAAGTCGTCCCAGTCAGTTAGAGAAGTCATCCTAGTTGAGGAAAAAGTCATTTTTGACAAGTATAAATAGAGAGGTCGCACCTCTCATTTGGTCACTCACTCAACTCAAGAAATTTCACTCTAGGAGAGAGAGATAAGTTCACTATTGCAGTTGGAGAATGGTTTCTTAGGTCTACTACAATCGGATAAGTTTCTCTTTCTCCCTCTCATTATTGATGTATGGATGTACATTGATCTCTGAACTAATTATATCTATACAAAGGTTGCTTGGTTTTCTCCCTGCTGGGTTTCCCATGATAAAAATTTGTGTTTATTGTTTCTGTGCTTGGTTAATCTTTTAGTGATCCTATTTCATTCCGTGCAATTAAATTATACTGCTATAATTGTACAAGATCTAACATGACGAAGTGGTCAATTTCGATGAAGTGACCGAGAAACCAGGAAGATGATTATTTTGATCATGTCAAAGGGGCAAAGATTAGTTAATTAGTTAGAGTTTGTCTGCTTACATCACTAGTACAAAATGAGGAATTAATGACTAAAATTCGACTATAAATGACTATTTTTGAGTCGGTGACTAATAGTAGCCGATTTCCACTATCTTATAGCTAGTCATATTTCACTTAGTTATTAATTGGTTGACTTATTAGTTATTGATTTAGTCATTGATAGTCATTGATTTAGTCATTGATATTCACTGATTTAGTCATTGATAGTCACTGATTTTGGTCATTGATTTAGTCATTGATAGTCATCGATTTAGTCATTGATTTAGTCATTTATTGCCACAATTAATGACCAAATATACGACTAAATAAACTACTAGATGATAACATATTAATGACTAATCTAAATACAACTAAACATTAGTCGCACTATACGATACTAGAAATTAGCTACTAATAGTCATATATATGCAAATTTAGTCATTTTCTTAGTCACTAATTTATGATAGGGTACGGAGGAATCGAACCACCAATCTCCTGCCTATAATTAGGCAGGTGCTCTACCATTGAGATATCACCCTTTAAGAAATTGTTATTGCTTGACAATGATGATATTAAAAAAAAAATTGCATCATTCAAGCATAATATATAGCTCTATGCTAAAGTAAGTAATAACGACACTCGAATCAATACCTTGAGCTTCAAGTCTTGCAACTCTCTCTTTGCACAATCAAGTCTCTCTTTTAGTTGCTGCAATGATTCAATTGCTAAGGAAGGATCAATGTCCCTTGGTGGTCGAACAACTCCAACTACCTATTTGGTTCTATGTTTGCATTGTTTTAGAGAGTATTTTGTTCATGCACAATCCATGAATATTCGATACATTCTACTAACCTGCAAGATGTTGTTACACAAGATCACTAACTTTTGTGCCAACTGCACCCTTTCCTCCTAGGTTTCCTGGAAAAACGGAATTAGATTTCCTAATAGATACTCAATCCATTGTTTATGCTGAAAAGCATCATCTTTTTTCTACTCAAGGGGAAATCCATTGTTTGACAAAAAAGCATACGCATCATGAAAATGAAAGATGAAAAGGGTCTACAACTTTCTTTGGTCAAAGGATAGATAGGATTGCATTAAGGTACTTGAAGTTTGTTCCGCAATCTTTGCTCTTCATCAATACTAATATAAGGTGTCCTTCCATCAGCTGTTCGGTATCGAGCAAGTTCATCACTTACATGAGCTAGAAGAGCCTCTGTCCACCTTAGTCTTCCACTGATTTCTTCATGTTGAGCTATGAGTGTATTATTTTCTTCCTACGACATGAAGAAGCATTGAATTTTAACATTCAACATAAATTTATGAAAAAGATTAAAATGTCCTATTAATGTCCACTTAAATTATAAACACGAATCTATTTGCTTCAAATGAAAATACCCTTATATCATCTTGCAATATCCTCTTATTACAAACTAAACTAATATGTTTAGGTAAAATATGCTTGCCTTAATTTTTGCATGACGATGAATTGATTGTTGTAGGTTTTGTTGCCCTGAAAGCTTCTTAATCTCTTCCTCAAGCTCCACAATATTCCTCTCTCATTAGCATTGTCTATCTGGAATATGGTTGAAAAAGATAATTTAATTCTGCAATATGACTTACAACCCAGTAGTCTGTCCCTGTTATAAAATGGTATTATCTATAACTAGGAACCAAAATCTAGTATAATAAAAAGCATACCTTTAACATATCACTCTATGTAGTTAGGAATTGATCCCTCTATCGCAGCTTTTTAGCTGCAATTCGAGTAGCCACATTTCCGCTTGTCTATGATTAATTTCGTCAAGCCAACTGCTCAACCAAGTTCAAACGCTTAGTGCAATGAAGAGGTTATGTTCCTCGATAAGGTAGCATTCCAAATAAAAAAATATGGACATGCTATCTGTAATTACTTAATCTACTACCAAATGATACATGTCCATGCCTAAGAATAATAATCACATGATCAATTAAGAAATAACTTTACAACATGTAGTTACCTCTCTCTTTCTTCAATTAAATCATTCAATTGATGTCTTAGCTTCTGCACTTCATGTTCCTGCATCATTATCAAGTAAATAGATTCAGAAATTTTCTCATTCAGCTACTTTGACAACTATTACAGAGCATCTTCTAAATTACAAACCTTTTCCTGTGACTCTTCATTCTGATGCCGAGCGTTTTCTGCTATCTTTTGTACTTGTTGATTATCTAGTACATACTAGTATGAAAGCACGGAAGCAGATGAAAAAAATATTAGAGAAATAAAAATTGTTAACACCAAAATAAATAAAAAATGAATATGGAAACTTCTCAGATCCCACTTTAACCTGCACAATGTGAATTCTTAATAAGTATAGAAGAAACTGCTAGGAAAAAGAAAAATGAATGATAAAGGATGTGTGATGTGGGGCTCTCACTTGTATATTTGAGTAAACAACAGAGATACAATCAAACACAAATGAAGAGAGCACTAACAAAGTCTTTGACAACTTCTTAGGGGATGCAATGAAAGCCAGTGTATGTGTGTCTAAAAGATGTTTTACAAGCAAGAAAGAAAAGGCTAAAAAAGGGGAAATGCTTGACGAGAAGTACTTTCGACATCAAGCACTAACTACAGGTAAAAATTTCAAGAGATGATAACTGAACAATTTAACTTAAAGAATGTCCTCGCGGCCTATGCAAGTGATGTCGATGATCTAAATCAATGTCCTAAACTCTATCTAATTAAGGAGGATGAATGGATAAAAGATACAATGGATTTCAAACATTGAGTTTGTTTCACAATTCTCTCTCCTTCATTCATTACACTTATGCCAAAACTTTCCTATGTCATGTCGATGTTTAAACACCAACAGGTCAAACCTTGAACATAGAATAGATTAGCAATCTGGTTTTTAAAATGCTAGTTGCTGGAGCATTCCCAAAACCTGCATTGCATTTGGATTGAATTAAATGATTACACACGTCAACCACATTTCTACGATATTTGTGGTGAATATGACATTAATGAATCATTCGTTAGATAATGGTTTTTGCCTCAAGTTATCCCATGATGCAACAAATGTATACTTTCAAAACATAATTCAAACTGATTTGTAAAACCTTTGGGAACCATCTCCGTTGTAATTTCATAAACTATTTGTCCAAATTCATAAGTTATTGCATCTCAAATGTAGCTGGAACAATCAGAATACCTCAACTGAAATTTGAAGGATGAAATGGAAACAACAAAAGAAAGCATAAATAAGCCTACAACTTTAAGTCAAAAGCATTTTTTTTTTCTAACAGAAACAGGGTATGAGTTGATATTTGAAAAAGGTTGTGCATAGCCATCAGTACATTGTGACAGTTTTCCTAGCAAACCAAGAATCTAGAGTATCAAAATGCTCCTGACATCTGACAGTACTACCATCCTTCTTATTGGTATCATGGGAGACAAATCCCATATGTTTATGGAGATATCATGAGTAAAAGAAAAAACTTGCTTGCAAGAATAAATCCTTACAAACTGAGAGCATAACAGGCTGCAAAAACAACACATTTAAGAAGACAGGGAGATAAAATGCCCTTTAAGGAAGGGGTACAAGTGCTTCTGATGTCCTGAAGAGATGTTCTCGGTTGCCTCTTTGTCCCGCCATTCTTTGTTGGATTTTCGACCATGAGTAAGAGGAGGAGAATTGGATAAAAAGTATTCAGTATCCGAGGAGCCATCCGAAGTTGTGGAGGGTACTAAATAAGCCAACCCTGCATGGGATGAAGTCTCCTACTTGAAATTCTGAGCCTCAATCTTAGAACCTGAGGGAGTCGAGCGTGGAAGAGAGGCTGTCAAAGGAGGATTATCTGACTCCAGATGATCTGAAGAAACTGGGATAGTCTTAGACTGTCTGGGACCTTCCAGTGCTTTAGTTTATTTACCTTTGTCTTCTTGCAAAACTGCATATCTATTGTTGTTTGGCCGTGGAGAGATAGGAGCTACTAGAGTTGTTATGTCTTGTGGCTGAACCATCTATTGTAAGGGTTGGGGGTCCTTACACCGATGGGCTCTTCTCCGATTATTAACGACCTGGAACTCTATTACTTTGCTTGCTTGGGGCTTTTCAGGCTGGTGAGTTTTTGGATGATTGGGGTAGTTCTTGGCGAAGTGACCATAAACATGGAAAGAGCTGCATTTAAATGTTATCTGCTCATAGTCCAGCTCTTGGAGATGGCTCCAATCTCCCAAGTTGATCTTTAAAGCTTCAGGAATCCCTCTCTCTAAGTTTACTTCTACGCATATGCGAGCATAGGTAAACTATCCCCCTTTTGGTTCTGCACAATCTAGAAAATGCCCCAGTTTGTTGTCGATGTCTGTTAGAGAGCTGTGCCCCCAGAGGTGTAAGGGGAGGTGGGGCAATCTCACCCAAACAGGAGCAGTAGTAATCTTTGAGACAGGATTGAAATCCAAGGTCCACAGAGCTAAGAAAAGGCCTCTCGAGCCCATGAAGTAAGGCCCCAAGCGGAAGATTAAATCTCTTTCAGTTTTGTTCATGAAGAGGAAAACAAAATAGCCCCTCCCGGTGGCGAAGACAGAGACCTGCCCTTGCAACTTGGGGGCCCAATGCTCTACTATCCATAGATTCACAGCTTTTGGGTTGGGCCAGAGGCTAGTAAATTTGGCAATGAGAGCTTTCTCTGAGAGGGTCAGAGCTTTCTTGCAAGGATCTGAAGGAGAGAGATTTACAGAAGGGATCTCATTCAACTTCTTCACAAATTTGCTGGTAGGAAGAGAAGCTACCTTGGGAGAGGAGGACTCGACGAGGGCCTTGAAGCTCGTCCTGGGCATCCATACCACACTTCAACAGCTGCAAAAATAACAGAAACGGCGCAGAGATCTGGTGCAGGCTGCAAATAGTCATCCTTCAAGGGACCCAAGCTGCTGGAGACAGGCCACGACAGCTGCAACAGAACGTCGGCTGCTAGAGGAACCCTAGCCACATTTCGACCAGGAGAGCTCCGTCTCCATCTCAACTTTCAAAAGAATTTCTTGATAATGTGCTTTATTTTATTATTAACAAAGTCACTTATTTCATCAAATATACCCTTTTGGGATATGATGGTTATAACTTATATGGCACCAAGAAAATAGAAAAATCTCATAAACCCTTACACAACACACTTATCTCAAACATTTCAGCCTCTAATTTTCATTCAATCACTAGTCCAGGGGACAAATTGAAAAAAAAATACTATCATATACAATCTTCAAACCATTCAAAGCAAGTTTAAAAGCATCTAACTTAAATTTGGAATGAATTTTGTAAGCTCAATTCAGATTAATCTAGTCTACCCAATCACATAACAACCAATATAGCTAGGAAACTATGCCAAGAAATACTAAAGAAAAAGGAGACCTCTATATTTTTCAAAGACAAAGTAAGAGACAAAACCATAGCCAAAAATAAATAAAGTCCATCAAGCCATGAGCACGTAGCACTTGACTTGTGGAGAAGAAAATAAATGTTCCACCCAAGTTTCAAGAATAGGGGGCAAGTTTTGGAGACAAGTTGTTAGACTACCCCACTTTTGATGGAACAACATCCTATAAAACATAAGAAAGAAGCAAAAAACAACATAGACTAAATTTCTGAAATAATAAACAGCCTTTCCTCTCCTTATCAATCCATAAAACCGCATTTGGATAGTTTCATGCCTGCAGGTTCCTAGTTCAAATAACCCTGGGTGAAGGACACTAGTCTACATTGGTAGGTTATGGGGAAGCAACCTTAGGTTTCCCCACAAGATTTTCCTTGGGAAAATGCAGCAACCGTATCTGGTTGGACTCTTATTAGTCGAATCTGACTCTCATATTGAATGATAAATAAGAATAATATATTAGATGATGAATATAAGATTACAATAAGATTTCCTTTATAGGGCTTTGAGGAAGCTTAGTGAAGGGTTATGCCCTTTCACTAGTAACCTAATAATCTATTAATTTTTAGATAATAATATTAATTAAATATTCACAGCAATGCCTTCCCCTTCGGAAAGCTTTGTCCTCAAAGCTTGAGTATTTTCCTAATGTCGTCTTTTATTCTGGCTCTATGTCGCACTGATGACTTGAGAAGTGCGATTTTGATTACGACCATCGCCTCATTTTGATTATTATGTCTTGGTATTTGCAATAAGTACGGACTTGGTGAAGTTTTGTTTACGCTATTTCTACTTGTGTGATTGCTTCTTTTAACTATGTTTGTCGCCAATTGAACATGCTCAACATACATTATGACCTTCATTATTTTGTGTTGTTATCCCCAACACATTTTTTGTCAGTTCCCTTGAATGGCCTCCTTGTGCTTATAATGCTCATAAGAACACCGGTCTTATCTTGTGTCTGATAGATATTATAGTTGCTTCCCTTTATGATCTTTATAGCCGTCTTTGTGATTATATCTGTCCTTCTAGTGTTTGTGATTGTGACATACTGGCTTACTCTATCTTCCTTTTTTTCATCAACTTGGGTGGCTTCTTCTACATGATTTTCACCTCCATCTACATTTACTTTAAATGTTTCGTCCATAGTTTTCTTTATTTCATCTATGTCTTTAAGGATTTCCTCAAGGAGATCTATGAATTCGTCACTCTTACTATAAGATTCCATGGACGTTTGTAGAACGCTAGTTTGGCCTTTTAAGGTGAAATTTTGAATAATAATATATTAATTAATTAATTAATTAGTTAAATAATATTTTTATTTTTATTTTTTCATAAACTATATAATATTTGTATATAGTTTTTTTTGTTTTTATTTTTTTTTAAACAAATATTATAATATTAAATATAATATTTGATTTTTTTTCTATAATAAAATATATTATTATAAATATATTATATTACAATATATTTGAATTAATATATTATATTATAATATATTGTTTGTTTTTTTGTTTTTCTTTTTTTGCAGGTCGTGCAGGTGGAGGCCGGGTGACGGCGTGGAGGTTGGCGGCTGTTGGGGTGAGCACAGGAGGGAGGGGAGGAGCGGTGGAAGGGAGGCAAGGAGCTGCAGGGTTGGGAGTAGTGCAAGTGAGCAGCCGGGAGGATGGGGGAAGGTGCACAGGCAGGAGAGTCCAAGGGAGAGGAGAGGCGTGCAGGAAGGAGGCGGGTCGAGGTGGAAGGCTTGTTGGCATGTAGCAGGGGAAGGGCTATGATGGCTAGGCAGATGACGGGGAGTTTGTTGGGCGTGGAGGATGGAGAGCAGGCTGGGAGTTTGCTGGGCGTGGAGGAGCCGTGGAGTGGGACGACTATGGGGGGGGGCGTGGATGGAAGTGCAGTAGGAGGAATGGAGCGAGTGATGCAGCGGAATGGGGAATGAGCCGATTCCGAGCTCACCTGATGGAGGAGTGAGTCTGCTCTGAGTGTGAGCCGAATCCGAGCTCAGATGGAGGAGTGTTCTGCTCTAATACCAAATGCAGCAACTGTATCCGGTTGGACTCTTATTAGTCGAATCCGACTCTCATATTGAATGATAAATAAGAATAATCTATTAGATGATGAATATAAGATTACAATAAGATTTCCTTTATAGGGCTTTGAGGAAGCATAGAGAAGGGCTATGCCCTTTCACTAGTAACCTAATAATCTATTAATTTATAGATAATAATATTAATTAAAAATTCACAACATTGCTTTTAATATTACAATATAGCTCGCCTTTTATATGGCTTGAGCATACATAACAAAGGGTGACGTCCTTTCACATTAATAGCTAACCACCTTAATAATTACAACTATTATTTTACTTAATATGCCATTAATATTCGTAGCATTGCCACTCTTTTAGAAAGGCTTTGTCCTCAAAGCCTTATAATGTTGTCGCATCGTTCATTGTGATGTTGTAGTTGATGAAACATGTCAATACGAACTACTAAGTGTAGAGTATGACTTCCGATATGTTGACGAATCGATCCATCCCAAATTGATTTGTTGTGGACTGTTGGGATCCCCTACTGATCTATCGTTAGGAGCTTTGATCACATTAGTACCACTATCTTTCGACATTTCGCATTTTTTTGAATATCGATTTTTATTGTTCGGGTGTTGATAGGGAATTTTCATAATGTCATTTTCTTTTATGATTTTTTTTTTAGCGTTGATCTGAGTTGGAAGTTGTATTTTTGTCTCTTGAGTTTTTAAGGTTTCGTTCTGTATCTTTTCCAACTTGTTTTCTAACTACATGTTATCATTTTGGAACTTCTTAATCAATTCTACTTGCGATTTTCTGTCATCTTCAGACTTTTTAAATTGTTTCTTAAGATCTTTATTATGACTTTTGAACCAACTATTTTCTTCCTTCTTGTCTGGAAGTTTTCCTTCAATGTTTTCCATAGATTGTTGTGTCTTTCGACTATTTTTCAACTTCTTAATTTTTGTGACTAGTGTCTTGTTATGATTTCTTAATCTGAAAATTTCTTCAAAATTGTTGGATAGTGTTTTATTACTCTTTGCGATCTCCAGCTTGTGTGTCTTTTTAGAGTCGCCATTTTGTTGTTGAAGAACTTTTATCTGTTGTCGACATTGGTCGACATTTGATTCTTGATCCTCAAATTTCTTTCGTATCTGCTTCAGTTCTTCATCCTTGTCATTAATGACTTTGTTCAAGTGTATTACTTCTGCTTTGTAATTGTCTATTTCCTTTTTTATATCTTGATTTTTTAATCTATGATTGAAATCACTCTCATCTTTTAATTCCTTGATTTGTGTACATAATTTTTTTATGTGGTTTTCCTGGTTGGACATTGTTTGTTCATTGAACCGTTCTTGTATCTTATGTAGTTCAATCCTTACTTTTGATTGTGTATTAATGTCTCGTAATTCTTCATTGTCTTTTCAATAGAATTTTAACTTGGCTTCAAATTTCTCTATTTGCAGTCGCAAACCAACTTCCATGGTCTTTGATTTCTTCGACACCAGATGGTTGTCTAGACTATAGATGATCTTCATTTTTTTTTCGATCTTGTTTTTCTTTGACTATTTCTTCTGCGATAATGATTCTTCTTCAATGATAACTGGTCTCGACCTTGACGATAATTAGTTGTCGTTTATTTTCTTTGACGCTAACACGTTTGGACTTTTGGATAAGCCTTCTTTTTTTTGTCGTTTGATTTTTGTTTTGTTCTCTAGATAATTCTTATTCAAAATGATTTTTTTTCTTTTTCTTTGATAATAATAATTATTATTAATATTTTTTTTATAATAAATATTATTAAAAATTAATAATATTATTATGCATATTATATAATTTCTAATAATTTTTTTATTTATTTATATAACAATAATTATATTATATTTTTTTTCACACAAAAAGTGCTGCCTTTTTTTTAATATAATATGACTTATTATATTGTAAAAATATATTATAATTATAATAATAAAAAATATTATAATTATAATAATTGTAAGTGGAGAGTTAGGGCACACGTGGAGAGGAGGAGGCGATGGAAGGTATCGAGGATGTGGGCGGAGCTGGTGGCGGGGATGCTGGAAGTAAGTGGCGTGAAGAATTGGTGGCATGGGAGGCGAGTGAGGGCAGAGGAGGGGACGCAGAAAGGAGCGCGGAAGGGAAGGAAGATGGGGAGAGGAGGGAGGCATGGCGAGAGAGTGAAGGAGGCTATGTGGGTTGGGTGAGGTCGTGAGGGAGAGAGAGCAGCGAGCAGGGAGGAGGATGGATGTGGGCGTGGCAGCGAGCGTGGAGGCTGCGGGAGGGGAAGGGGAAGAGAAACGCATGGAGGAGTGTACAGGTGGGAGAAGCAGATGGGAGTAAGAGCGACATGGGTGCAGAAGGTAGGCTGCGTGGGTGTAGAAGGGGGCAGGAAGAAGAGGCGACGGGAGCGTTGGAGCAAGGGAAGGATTACGCGGGATGGAGCGAGGTGGGGAGGACAAGCGTGGAAGGGTGGACGGGGAAGCAGGCGTAGGTGGGCACGGGAGTCCCAGCAAGGGAGCGGTGGATGTGGGCGTGGCGTGAAGCTGGAAGAGAAGGGAGAAATGAGTGGAAAGGTGGAGCGAGTGAGGGAAGGATAGGGATGTGGATTGGTGAGTGAGGGTGCAGCGAGTTAGGAGGTGATGGTGTGGAAGAATGTAGAGGGAGGCATATGGAGGGAGGTGTCCAGGGTGGTGGAGTGATGGGAAGTGGAAATTTGCAGTAGAGGGTTCTTTTTCTTTCAGAAAATCTGAATGTGATGGCCAAAGGCCAAGTTTAGAGAGACTTTGAGATGATGGCCAAAAGCCGGATCAGTCACGAAGCTCTGATACCAAATAAAGTGAATAATAGTTCGTACACACATAAATAATTCACCAAAAGACTTGGTAAATAAGATAATCCATTAATGGGCCAAAATATATATTGATAATATAATAGATGGGAGATGTTTTAATATTACAATATAGCTCGCCTTTTATATGGCTTGAGCATACATAACGAAGGGTTACATCCCTTCCAAAATATATATTGATAATATAATAGATGAGAGATGTTTTAATATTACAATATAGCTCGCCTTTTATATGGCTTGAGCATACATAACGAAGGGTTACATCCCTTCACATTAATAGCTAACCACCTTAATAATTAACAACTATTATTTTACTTAATATGCCATTAATTGCATAATGTACCATTAAGAAGTCCATGTAAAATCTTCAAATGCAGTTTTCACCGCAGAAACTGTGTAGGAGTTCCCAATCAACAAAATTCTCCCAATACAATCAATTATTTATAAATGTCCAGCTCAAATATCAAAGCATTCAAATTGGAGAAATTAACTGCTTAGATATTGGAGAAATTAACTAGTCATAGCAATCCCAAATTTAATCATATTGTTTATATTTTAGAAGTTTATCCCTTCTATAATCCAGATTTGCTTGGTTCATACAAATCTAACTCATCTTTTCTAGATTCCACAAAAGAGATTATGCATGTCCTTAAGTCATTTACAAAGTTAAGTTTCTTACACCAAAGGGAGATGGTCATTGTTAGATCAATTAAGAAAGAACTGGAAAAATAAAATGTAAAATATTTATCAGGTGGTAAGCCACATGGAATGGCCTAGCTCCCAGTAACTTTGAGAATGCCCAGCATTCGCATTTGCATGGAATGTCTCAATAGAATTACCTTGTTGCAGTGTACATCCTGTAACATTATCAAACTGTCCGCTGTAAACAAGTTGCAGCAGGGCACATTTCCAAGGCATCCCCTATCCTCGAGGCCCAAAATATAGAAAATCCTGGCATAACCTTCTAGACCATAAGGAACATGTGCCCAATAAACATAGAGGAAGTGTTTACTTTTATGAAGCTTTCCTAATTTTCTAATATTGATGAATATTAATTAATTATATTCGCATTGTTTTACATATGAAAGAATTTTTTTGAGATAAGTACCCATAATATTTTCCCATTTCTGGTGAAATAAGGCTAGTTTCCTACCACAGTCCCAAATTCTCACACCATGCACAAGTGCAGGCATGGCACAAGATGTTAAAATTTTACTGCCATCCTAATGGAAGTAACAAATGTTTGGGACTTTGGATATACTATCGCATTATAAGCAATTCCGACACTAGGTCACTTTGTCTTCCTCTCAAAAGTTAGTAATAGCTATGTGCAGCTCCAATATCATAAGGGTGCTACAAAAAGACCATAAGAAAACCACAACTGATTAAAATACCTATGACTGACTCGAAA
The DNA here is from genome assembly GCA_027924585.1 of Larix kaempferi. Taxonomy (NCBI): domain Eukaryota; kingdom Viridiplantae; phylum Streptophyta; class Pinopsida; order Pinales; family Pinaceae; genus Larix; species Larix kaempferi. The sequence goes on from BSBM01001048.1 coordinate 12,484,374, forward strand.
TGTGGATTAAACAATTAATTTCCCTCTTGGTCATAACCAATGTTATCAATACTAGATCAAACCAGAACTGCTTGGCCATAACCATTGTTATAAAAAATGGCAGACAAGATCAGAACTGACCAGTCCAGACTGGTCCATAGCTAGACCCAAATTTGGCACTTGGACCGGACTAGCAGGTTATTTCCAGTTCCAACCCAAATTGGCCAGTTTAAGCTAGTTCCAATTGAAATAGTTGCCAACCCACAAACCAACAATTCACAAAAAAAATAAAAATAGAAAGGGAAAGAAAGGTTTTATTTGCTGCTGGAAGACATAACCGGTAATATTAAATTATTAAAGTAAACACTAGCATTCTCTTTTATATTTCCTTTTCTATCATTTTGCTTAAATTTTTAATATTACTATTAAAGGCTTCAGGATGTTCAGAACGGTTCCAACCTCATTGGTCTTCGTATGGAGAAAGTGGAATTTCATTTCCCATTCAAAATTTAGCAGATTTGACAGTTTTCGAGATTTAAGCATTTCAGGACCGGCAGGATTACAACATGTCAAGACTAGATTCTATCATGTATGATAAGATGGTGTTGGCATTTAATGAAGAGTACCAAGGCCCCTATGTAGACCTATGTTGGTGATGTTGACTATTGAACTCATCTGCTGTGGCCTTGGTAAAAATGTACCCTTCACTCCAACCAAAACCAGTGATTAGGCATGTTAAACTTTTTACCTCATTTTAACACTTGGCCAGTTTTGGTTCCAATTCTGATATGTGGTAGCATTGGTCATAATACATATAATTACTCACAATTCCATTTCATATAAATGTCCTGTTTTTGTAGAGCAGTAGTGCTGAAATCCCCAAGAAGCAACTAAACATATTGTTGTGCCAATTTCAGTGACAAAGCCTGTGAATATTAAGGATGTACAACTGTGATTCACAATCCACATCTGACATAGTTTTAAAATCACCTATGGTATACAACTAAAAAAAGTTGTAACTTGGCCAATTCTGACAAGTACATGCATATTTTTGCAGACCGTACATGCATTAAAAGGCAGTCTGTACAGTAATTTCTGAAGGCTGTACAGTACGTTTATGCACAGAAATTTAGACTGATATTTGGCACAGATCTTGAGGCAATTTTTGCTGAGTTTTGGGTTCGTACAATAGGTACAGATTGTACAAAATTTATGAGTGCACTTTCCTGTGTGAGCATAGATTTCGAGACTGATTTTGATGGTACAGAAGGCCGTACAGGCCGTACTTCAGTCCTATTGCTATCTGGTACATTTTTCTGAGTATAAGGAAGAGATAAGTACAAGTATTTAATGCTGTTGGTATCTAGTTGTGTAATCATTAATTTATGAGAAGTTCCATAATAAAATTCTCTTTCACTGGTTTTCTCCTTTGGGGTTTTTTCAGGGTCATTTCACCAAATATCTAGTGCCAAATGTGTTGATGTTGACTGCCGTCCACTGTCATTTTCATTGCTATATTTCCATATTTGCTTAGCATTTAGTATTTCTTCTTATAAAGTATATTTGGGTATATTTGAGATGAATGCATAACTATTGAAGTTTATATGAAGTAGAAATCAGAGTGTTGCTATGTGTTTGACAATTTTCCTAGCTGAGTTTGCTAGTGTTTGACAGTGATTTTTTAACACCTGGTCCATGTATAACACACCAGCTCAATGTTTCATATGGTCATCGGTAATACATTGGAGTAGAAATGATTTTCCCTTTGGGTAACCCATCCTATTGGGTTGAAACCATCAAACTTGTTCTAGAGTATATTTTTTTCATTGTTTGTGCTACAAAGGCCATGGTTTTTTGGGTCCTATGTGCAAAGAAATTTCAAGTACTATAGCTCTCTGATATACTTGGGTGTTTGCAACAATAGTACTTGGTTAAATCTTTCATGATGCCAACTAAGATCAGTAAGGAGGATAGATTGTACCCTTATGTTTAAAGTGGTATACCATATTACTTTCTAGTACCAATAGAGGTGTACAAGGGTATCCAACTTAGCGAATCTTGTATTCCCTGTGTGTATGCTTCCCATCCACAATTTTACTTGTTGAAATATAGATCATTGTTTTCAAAGATGTCGGAACATGTCTCTAGCATAAAAAAAATTTAAAATTTGGGGCATATGCTAGTATAGGAAAGAGCTCTGGTACCACTTGTAGTGTACATAATTAGCAAAAATAGTAAATTATGAGCAATATCAAAAGAAATATAAACTTCAAGAAGTAAAATAGGAGAAACAATGACAATGAACCCATAAAATATAATCCCTTGTATTGATAATCAAGAAAGAGAGCAATGTTCACGGGCCTTTTTGAGGAGGCAACCTCCAATTGAGCAGAGCTCTATACAATAACATTACTTGGAAAAACATTACATAGCCTTCTACCTCTATTAATAGTTTCTCACTGGAAAACCCTAATTACTTGACCCATTATTAATGAGTACCAATAACCCAATGTGCATTATTTAATAAAGATGAACTTGTTACATTGAGTAGCCACCCACTAACTATCTAATGGATCTTATTCAAAGAAGATGGCCTCATATGTTAATTTACTATCTCCTTAGTACCCTAAAGTAGGTAGGTTAGATTAAAGCGCTAACAGTTTGGCTCAACTTGACTCCTTAAATAGTGAGCCCAAAATGGATTTGAGTTGCTATGAACCCGAAATAAGGCATCTTAAGTGACCATTGACCCAACCAAGTGGTTTTCTCCCCAAGGGAACCTATGAAGTTATGGAACGCCCCAAGTTGGTGCCCCAAGGATTAAAGTGAGTGAAATTGGTGACCAATGGGTAGAGTCCAAAGGGGGAAGGCACCCAAGTATCCCCCTAAGCATTAGACATCCTAAGTAGGTCCCCAATCTAGGCCAATATGAGGGGGACTCTAGGGAGGCGATCCACCACATTAGAGGCTAGAGCAGTTGTTGGGACTCGGGAGGTTCTATATCATCGTTGGATAGGTTACATTTGGATACAACACAAGGGTGAACTGCACAATGCATTTCTGGTAGTTAGGCATCTGTGAGTACCCAAGTGTAATCTCATGTGCTGCACACACTTGTGCCTTTCATTCTCTTAAAAAGTTAAATATATAAAAACTATTATGTGAATTGTCTAGGAATGCACATTTGAAAACCATATGGTCTTCCATACATTATGATGCTTCTAAATGTGGCATGCAAGATTATGGGAAATGGAAAGGAGAGACTGTGAATACTATCGTTTTAATGGGGATGCTATGGAAATCATAGAAGAGATGCAAGGAGTAATGGTGAAACTGCTCGTCTATAAGGAAAACCCTTGGAAATTTATTCATAGTAATATTAGTCATGTAAAGTATAATTTGCATTTTTTTTTTAAGCACTACTACTAGGTTATGTTAACATTAAACAAATACCATTATAAGGAAAGAGAAATAATGCACTATTTTACTTTGTAAATGAGTTTGAGTTGGAGTGTGACATTCCATCGGGCCATTGTTGAACAATCTTTTAATCTGGAATGGGATGCTATGCACAACAGACTTCTTTTATATCGTGTTCAAAATAAATCAAAGACATTTACAACACTACCAAAACTGCTCTATCTATATTACCTATTAATTACTTCTTCGAGCTAACTATGGAGCTTCAGCATTCTAACTTAGTCATTGCCAAATAAGATGAATTGCAAACTGACTAGTGTCTTCTGAGTTCTCGACAATAATAACCTGTTTATGTAATGAAACCATTTTGCTTGAAAAAAAGATGCAGCAATTCTGAACTTCCATTAAATGTTGAAGATTGATTGCAGATGTGAATTCAAGGAATCTTGGTGTTTTGATTCTTCATTAACTGTAACAAAGGTATACCAATTGTAAACTATACTTACAATTTGACTATTTATTGCAGATTGGTCATTTAAACATCTTGGTGTTTTCATTAGCAGCCATATCCATGCTTATGATACTCTCCATATTTAATTTCCTTTTGGTATTTTTTTGGGGAGACTAAACCACACTCGAAAAAATACTTGTAAATTTTAGTGGATGAATTATGCATTTTGTATCAGTACTAAATAATTATGCTCCAGTTTGTAGTCTATTTTTCATCAAATCTACACCAAACTTAATTGAAGGACACCACATGACACATATAATGTTATGGTATACAATGTACACTAATATCCTACCCAACTATAACCTTTGTGAGTTTACCAAGTTAGACACAAGCTTCATGGTCAGACACAAGCTTCATGGGACCTCGTTGCATCTCCAAGTCCATATACTGTCTAAGAATTGTGTTTCTTGGAAAACATGTGTTTATGTCACTTTAATCTATTATAATGGCATATGCTTCATAAATGTCAATCTCAGTACTTGCATTGTAAAGTGTCTGAGAAACTGAACAATCCCAAACACATAATAAAAGTTTTGTTTAGGTTGCTCGACACTTGAACCAAGTCATTTTTTGTGCTAAAACAAGTCTTTAATAGAGATGTCTTTTTGGAAAATACCAGTAAAATTACAAGCCAATAGAATTGAATTTGTTCCTCACATTAAGTTTAAACTCTCTGCTTCAGCTAGTTTGCATAAAAATTGGATATACTGAAATGGTATTGCCTGAAAAGGTATTGCTTAAGATGACATGTAGAATATTCCATTCACACTTAATAAGTTTGCAATGTCAGGAATAAAATTTTGCAACCAAGGAAGCTCTTTGCTCTAAGATTTTGCTTTGTTGTACAGCCACAAATATTGGCGGCATTTAAGCCAGAGGTCAATGTGACACATCTACCTGTGTATTTACGTCGAATTAAAGAAATAAGTCATGATACAATATTTTCTTTCAAAAGCGCTCGGCAAAAAATTATATATTATGAAGATATTGTCAAGTATCCTGAGGTATTTAAAGTTTATTTGGAAAACTGTTCTACAAGTTGTATTTTCTCTTTAAAACATTTTCTTAATGGAAGTGCAAATCAACAATTATTTTCTTTGATAATATCTCTGGATATTTTTTGCAGCAAGTTTTGGGGATCCAAAAGTTCCTTGGTGTTATACCACGGAAACTAACCAGTCATGTGAAAATTCACACCCAGCCTCTTTCAAAGCAGATCCAGAACTGGCTGAAGGTTGATGAGAAGCTAAAAGGAACAGAATTTGAAGACTTTTTGGGTGATAAGTAATTGGGGGATGGATTGTTATGTATTTTAATTTTCTATAAAGGTTTATTTGAATTTTCCCCATTCTACTCTGTATATGGAGGATATCATTTCAACCTATCCTTTTCCAAAATCTTTTCCGGATGCAGGAAATGTTTTGGTTGGTAAAGAGGCATTTATAACTCTTCATGTCATTTGTTACATCTAAGAGCATAGGGCTGTCTGCAATGGGTTTCCTTCCGCAACATAAGCTAGGAAATCCAACATGTCAACTTTAGCTATTAAGTCCAAAAAATCCGCTATCTTTCCCAACCATATCTACCCTTGTTGGAACGGATCTGTTGACTCGGTGTTAAAGGATGGAAGTTCTAAATTGTGTTTTCTAGGATCTCCATAAAAGGTATCCCTTCGTCTCTTCTGCAAAAAAGAAATGCTTGTGAGCCATATCTTTCCCTAAAACTCTCTGCCATCAGTCCTTCCGTCATAGAGGACCCATGAGCAGATCTTCATAATCTACGAACCCAATCCCTAAAAATATGAGCTATGCAACAGTTCCAAAAGATAAGCTTTCATTGTCTCTTCCTTATGAAAAATAATGTATAACCCATCCAACCAGCTCCCTTAACTACCAAGCCTGAAGTAGGGCTAGTCATTGCAATACACAACATTTAAGTTTAACTCCAGTTTTCCAAATTGATTAACCTCTGGAAGCCCCTATATCCTATTTGGTCTTTCTACAATACTCAATAAAGGATAAGTTGATATATTATGAGTATAAAATAGATTCTAGACAATTACGAACACTTGAAACATTAAAGTGGAATGCTAATAGGCCATACCACAAGCAAGAGTTAACAAAGAATCCATGAGAATGAGGAAATAAATTAAAAAAGCAAATAAAAAACATCTCGTAATGTACACACACTTAAGGAGTAACAAAAGGGCCTTTGGTGCACTACTGGGGTCAATCGAGTATTAAGCCATCAACTAGGGTTCATTCTCACAATGGTATAGCCTCCTCTGAATGGCATGTCAGGAAGCAATGAGGCCAGGTCCAAGTTCCAAGTGATTTTGGCAGAACAGTTCGCTAAAAGACTAAAAGTACAGGTGTATGTGCGAACAATTCGCTAAAAGTAAAAAATACGCACATCAAAAGGGTACGACCAAGAGAAGATCTTAAAGCTCATTTTTTAATTTCCATTCTTCATTCTTATATTTTTTGCAGGGTTTAGTGATGTTTGTTGATAGTAGGAGGTTCTCTACAGCTCAACATGAAGATTAATGCATCTTGCAATTATAGCTCAACATGAAGATGAGTGCATCCTGCAATTTCCCCAATAAATCACATTAATAAAAGTTCTAACAATGAGCTAGCCAAATTGAATTAGTAATTACTCTTGAACCACCAAAGGTAATCTCCCACAAATCCTCCACAAGAGAAAAACCATTATGTCAACATAGCTAGAGAAACCCTCTAACAGGATCAATAAGCTACATGGTTTATCTTCTTTAAATGAATTTTTACTGCCATTAAGTACATAACTTCCTAGCATTCAGAGGACTGCTTGATTTTCATTGAGCATTCCCTCTTCCTAAAAAAAAAAAGTTACAATGAGATATGTCGTGGAGTGAGCCCTGCAAATTCAAGTATGATTTTTATGGAGATAGCTTACCTCTGGTTGCTCAACACATAAAGGAAATACCCCTATTTGTGTATGTGCTCTAAATTTCATAAGTGGGGGAATGGAATCACTAGACCTCAAATAAGACATTTGTTTCTTAACTCGAGTTATGAACTTCAGTGCTCTCTATGTGATCCAGTATTCATGCCAAGAATATGGATACACACACCAAGAAAATTAGGGTTACCTGGTGCTATTCACAAAACTACCATACCCAAGGAGATTTTAAGCACTAATCCAAAACCACAAGACCATATCTAGTTTTGGATACAAGAAGAATGAAATGAATTGGGAAGCAAATAGGCCAATATACTGTAGCTTTGAGAAATAATCAACTTAGATGGAATATAAACTATTAACAATGAACCACTAAAGCAATTTCAGTTCAGTTTTAGACCCCATTCAAAAAGGGGACTAACAGATACATCTGGTTTATTTATTATTGTCTGCAATATCTTTTTCCTTTTTCTGAATCCCAAATCAGCCTCTAGGTTACCAAACCATTAAACAGTGACGTAATTATGCCTTCAGAATGTTGGATGGGAAATCTGGTATTTTTTTTTATGATTTTTTCAATAAATTGATATTTCCTTATGGTAAGAATTGATGATTCATAACATCAAATGGCCACATCAGTGAGAACCCATTTCATTATCAATCCTGTACCCCTGTATAGGCACTTCAGTGAGTATATGTTCTTCTAGATCGTTCGTATCCCTTATGAAATTCACACCATGAAGCTTGAGATCCTGTTTTTCATAGACTCCTATCTTTTTTAATAACAAAAACTTAACTTCAAACCATAAATTTTAATGACAAAAATATGGTGGGTTTAGTTAAGTCCTGGTACATTGAAGCAAGCATACTTTCTTTAAAGATTGGAGAAACTTACAGAGAATATGATATGGATAAAATAATGATGTTGCCAGTGGATACGGTAGTATTGACGAACTCTTTGTGCCTTTTTGCTGCAGAAGCGCTCATGTACAGTGCAGACATCGCTGCAAGCACCACACTAAATCGATTCATCTTCTCCATTGCCATCTGTAATGTAGAAAATGGGGAAGGAATTCAATCCCCAATAGCATCATAATAAGAATGAGGATATCACTGAACACTCTTCTTCACAACACTGTAAGGAACTACTGTGAAAGGGGTTTATTCCTCAATTTGTGCACGATTTCTGTGACATTTTTCATTTTGGGTTGTCATAAATAATAAATATATGTCCACTTTGAAAAAGATATATACTTGTAAATTTTATTACAGACATATATATATATACCAATAATATGCGTTGTAATGGTTAGAGCATTATCTTTTTATCGGGTTTCAAATCCTCTTATATTTTCCTTTGTACACCTACATTATATATAGTAAACTATTTTGTATTAACTATTATGTGTTTATATATTATATGTTTTTAATTTTTTTTTAATGATCAAAATGTATAGATGGTTACAAAATGGTTATGGGATGGTCTATGTAGCATGGTCAAGATGTTTTTGTTAGCTACATTAAACTCATGGGTTATATTAATGCTAGGATTGAGTTTATGTGATTAATTGAATCTATTTTTAGTGCACATGATGATCACGATAATGCATCACTCCCATCGATGAGTTCTTCAACTAAGGTTAAGATGACATCATGAAGGGAAACAAATATATGGAGTCACTGCTAATCCATGAGACGAGACTAGATGCTAGATGCCACATCAATTTGGTGTCAATTCACTAGGGCGTCAGGATCACTAGTTAGCACTAAATTGATTTATATATATTTAGACCAACCTACTATATAACTGATCAGTCTATAAAATGGATTTTCTTTTCCACAATATTTTCCATTGTCGAGATGTGACAAATGAGCGGCTGGTCTTTGAAACCAACATCTACATTGTTACAATTTACTAAATTTTAACATTGCAAACGGATTCAAAGACTACCAAGAAAGGGGTAAGGGGGTCTTTGAATCCATCTAATTTTTCTAATGTGTCTATAAATCCATATGTAGTGTTAAAATTTAGTAAATTGTAACAAATCATTTTCAAAATTGTAATTTTCTATTGCCAGAGTGACAAAACTAAAAATGACTAACATAACAACTAATTCATATTTTTAATGTAGTTGTTAGCTAGTCATATTTGTATTCCTATGACTAAATTAGTCATTTACGTGAGTCATTTTTATTTTAGTCACTTGTTATTTAGTGGTATATTTTATCCCGTGACTAAATTAGTCATTTATCGTAGTCATTTCTAGTTGGCTCACTTAAAATTGCTGAATTTTGGTCATTTATCCCTTGAAAAAATTCTGATGACTAACGTTTTTAGTCACCTAGTCACTTATCTCTCATTTTGTACTAGTGCATTAATGATTTGAGTAGTTAGTTAGTGGGAGCGGAGCAGGTTGTGTGCACCGTATAAATATGTAATAAGAGGGAAATTTTCGAGTTGTTAGTGTTAAATTTTGAGCATTAATTCACAATACTCTAGAATATTTACTGAGAGAATAACATATATAGTATATCAATGCATGACAATCACAACAAGCATCACAAGCATCACAAGAATCAAAAGCATGAGAGATAAGAGACATAGAGTTTCCGTGGGGAAAACCCTAAGGTGAAAAACCCCACAACTTCCTCAGAGATAGAGAGAGCAATGGCTCAACCAAAGTACAACTAAAATACACTGAGATAGTCTCCTAGTAAGAGATGATCCTCCTCCTCACTAGTGCGCCACTTTCTGAGTGAGAGAGAGACACTTTTCCGAATGATCTAAATAGAGATCACCTTATCTCTATTTATACTAACCTGTTTTCCCAGTGACCTTATGGGGTCGACTTGTATATCTAGATGTTAAGATATTGTAACTTCAAAGAATATTATAATTGTACTTTATTATTCCGGAGATGTTTCATTCCTCTGTGAAGATCTTTTTGCATATCTGGAGATGTTTATTCCTCCGTCGGAATGTGGTAACTCGGGTTATTAGACTTCCCTAGTGGGGGTCGGCCCTGTATGTGTTATGTGGGTCAAAGGGTTATTAGACCACCCTAGAGGGGTAGGCCCAGTCAGTTGTAGTGGGGTATTTAACCCATTGGTTAAATACGAGCCTACATGTCTTGTGTAAAAGACAAGTCGGAGTAGTGTATAAATAGAGGAGGTGTATTTCTCATTTGACACACACACTCACTTGAGAGAAGCGCACTTGTGGAGGAGAGGTCTGATATTGTGGAGAAGGAGATCATGTCTTTGGTTTGCATCTTTGTATTTTCTGGTCATCTATATTGAGGAAGCTTTGCTGGGTTTTCTACCCCATGAGGGTTTCCCAGGATAAATCTGTGTCTTTTGTGTTTATGTTGTGCTTGTTGTTTCTTCAGTGATCCTGTATATGCTATTATTGTGAAATGGAATGTAATGCTGCTATATTCTGTCTTAGCATATTAAATCTTAACATGGTATTAGAGCTAACCTGAAGGAAGGCAAGGTATGGCACTTACGACACTTGCTTTACTTAAGACAATTTGAAGGTTAGGGTTTTATATAGCAAAAAACCAGTCATCGTGGAACTTTTGCTATAAACCAATTTTGGAGAAGGTTCAAGATTTGAAACCTTTACAGGTCATAGATAACATCTCCAGGTATCTTGTGTCCAAAAGGCATCCTCATATTCATTGTACTTTGTAAGTTATGATCAGTACAAGTTAGGGTTTCTGCCTCTTCCAGATCTCAGTCAAAATCAGGTGACCTAGGAAAAAAGGTCATAATTTGGGCTAGGAAGCTCCAAATTAAATTTCGTAAAAAGTGACAGGTAGTGCACAGACTGTACTATCTCAAGAAACTTTTTCAGAGGCCGAAGCTGAACCAGTGACACGTGGCATGCCGTACAAGTTCACTCTCCTGTTTTATCCCATAAACAGGTCACGTTGCGACACTTGGCATAACTCTCTCTGAGAGAGTCCAATTGAGGTCAGACCTATCAGGATGGAAAGACAACAGGGCGAGCTATCTCAGGAAAATTTTTCAAAGGCCGAAGTTCAAATAGTGACAAGTGGCATGCCGTACAAGTTCGCTCTCCTGTATTATCTCAAAACAGGTCACGTTTCGACATTTGGCATAACTCTCTCTCAGAAAAACCAATTGAGGTCATACCTGTCAGGATGGAAAGATGACAGGTCAGGCTACTGCAAAAAAAGTTTTCAGACCATGTGGAGTGAAAATTTCAGAGTTACAGTAGAAACAATCAGGTAGATATTTCTGTCAAAACAAAAAAAAATTTGGAGCACCTTCATTCATGGCTTCCGGAATTTAGGGTTTCGGAGAAAGTTAGAATTTTTGGAATCGGAATCCACGGCTGAATGCTACTCAGGAAAATTGAAATTTAGAGACCAAGATCAAATTTTTTGGTTGGGTAGAAGACCAAGCTTGATCAAACCCCAGTTCGGGATTTTGATCGGAAAGATGGAAAATTAGGGCTTCAACAAAAGTTGGAATTTTTGAAGTCTGTAACCACGGCTGGAAACTCCTTAGAAAAATAAGATTTTAGAGCCTTGGATCAAACCTTTTGATTGGGCAGAAGGGTGGGCTTCATCAAACCCTAGTTCGGGTTCCTATCCAAAAGATCCAGAAGTTTCGAAGGCAATTTTGAGGGGTCAAATCTTGGAGATTTCAAAATTGAAGTGTGCTAGTTTGATCAGCTTAGCAAGACTCATCCTTCCATCCATTTAGAAGTGTGAAATTCAAAGATTGAATTTTTAGGGTTTCTCTAACAAACCCTAATCAAGCTCCAGATCAAGTTTCAGGGGGGAGTTGAGGCTAAGGCCTTACATAAGAAGACTACAAGAAGTCTTGATAGGTATGACTTAAGGAGATTCAGGTATGTCTTGAAATCTGATTCTTGATTAAGTTCATGATGTGTTTGTGTTCATATTATTTATTAGTACAATCTTGATTAATGTTAGAATTGTCTTATCACCCTAGTAATAGTATGAATGATCGAAGACATTGATTGATTAGGGCTATATGATTGTACTAATGCATTATGGTGTTGTGTGAGTTTGATGTTGTCTACTAACAAGATACAGGTACATCACAAAAGACAAATCAAGTTCCATGACCATGACAACATGAAGACAAAGACTCATCCATAATATTTGTTCTACTTACGAGGTATGTATGACTTTCTTATATTATGCTTAACCTATGAGACATGCAGATTCTAGCTCAGGATCTCTAAATCATTGAAGAGATTGTTTAGGTATGTTGTACATAACTAAGCAGGTATACTAATCCAGGTATGTTTTCCTATGTCAAGTTAGAATCTTACCTTGTGTTAGGATCCCTTAAATAAGTATACTTGGTATGATTGGTTATGCTTATTCATAAAGTCAGCAATTAAGGGTTTATGCATATTATGTCTCTTATCTTGATGATTTAATTAACCAGAAAAGTACTATGATCAAATAAGAAGAAGACTTCCTTGAAACCCTGAATACTAATGATCATGACTATACATATTCAAGATTATTTAGAATTAGAATGTTTTGAGAATATACTAATGAATGTATGTTTGTGTATGAGATCATGAGGATGACACTAGTGCACATTTGAGCATGCATAGTGGTATAGAATGAATAGAAGTTCAAAAGACATATAGAAGATCAAGCGGGAGGCAACCACACAAACATAAAAGATAAGTATTTGAGTTGTCATTTGAAATAATAAACGATATTGCTTGTATGCATATTTGTATTCCTAGAACATATCATGCTGAGTGTAAACATTCATAGAGCATTGAACAGTATACTACTAATATGCATATGATTGGTAAGTTGGACAAACATTCCATTGTTGCTTGTCTAGAATGAAACCTCTTTGCTGACATGCTGAGAGCTGTGCACACTCTTGATAGTATGTTCTGGTAGAGATGGAAGGCATCTAGATAGCCAGTGTATGCATACAGGATATGGGAAAGTGTTGTGCCAAAGTATTGGTCAATATAGTTGCATAACTATGAAAATGATATCTGTATGCATAATAGGTTATCATGTCAACGTGATTTGATGATTATGAAGTATTATTAATCATATACTTAATCTTGATTTGTAGGAAAGATCATGAAGAATGATGAACACCGAACAAGTGATGGATGTTCAACAAGAAGATTTACAAATCAAACAAAATATAGAAGGCTCATGGCTAGAAGATTCTCTTAGAAAGAGGAAGAGAATCATGATAAGATGTTTGCTCCAAGTGGATAGATAAGACCATTCTCTTAATGGTGTAACTAAAGAAGAAGTGTGAATTAGGTTCTGTATGGGTACCCAGGATCGATAGTCAATTGATGAGCTTAATGATCATCAGGGGTGATATGGATCACAACCTTTGCTACAAGGTTGAATATGGTTTCTATACACAGATGAACTGGATGCAAGAAGGAACTCACCACAGAGTTCGAATGATGTTGAGGCTTATATCAGTAGACCCATCTGACGAGATGGCTGCAAAAATAAAAATAAAAGATCTTAGTTTGATGCATTACTTCCTAGTTTTTGGAAGTATGGAAAGGCTTAGAAGGAATCTTTCTCAACCAGGGAAAGTATGATGAGAAATATTAAAAGGACTTGAGGTGTTGGAATGGCCACTCTTATGGATTCCAACTTGAAGCTGTTAGGGGATGACTCGTCAGAGTTAGTGGATATAACTCTGTACAGTCACATTATTGGGTCATTGATGTATCTAACATATACTAGGTTAGATATATGCTTTGTTGTGAACACCTTGAGTCAGTATCTAGTGGAAACTAGATGTGTTCACCTGATAGTTGCAAAGCATGTGATGAGGCACCTAAAGGATACGATAGACTTTGATCTATGCTATCTTGGAGATCATGACTTCAGATGGTTTCTCAAATGCTGATTGGGCAGAAAGTGTATCAGACAGGAAGAACACATCGAGAGGATGTTATTGTCTAGGATTAGCCATGATCTCGTGGTTTAGCTGAAAGCAGTCTAGTGTGGCTCTCAGCACAAGCGGAATATATGGATGCTTGCTCTGCTAGTTGTGAAGAAGTTTGGCTTCAGGATTGTTTGACTTAGAGATAGAACCAACTGTGATCCTATGTGACAAATAGAGTTGTATCAAGATGACATAGAATCCAGTGTAAGTCAAAGAACATAGGGATCTAACAAGATATGATGCAGAAAGGAACTATAAAGTTTGAATTTGTAACAGGTTACCGATGTACTAAGCAAACCTCTACCTCAAGTGAAGAAGTTACCAACATACTAACCAAACCTCTACCTTAAGAAAAGTTTGAGTATTTCCGAGACAAGCTTGGAAGGACCCTCCTCGAAAGGGGGAGTGATGTGGTCACTGATGATGAGTTTGCCTCATCGACAGCAAGGTCGATGATGTGGATACTTGCTTACTACACTTGGATACTTCGATCATTTAGACTTAGGACTCTCATACTTAGAATATTTTTTATTTGTTTTTACCTTGATGATATATGTATCGATGAGGATACATGTTTTGTTGATGTATCTATGAGGATACATGTTTTGATGATATCTATATTGATAAGGATACAGATGGGGATTGTATCATCCTCGGACCTTGGTCCCTAAATTGATCCGTAGATGTATGGTCTCCGAAAATGAAGTCCTTAGTGGACAGGTAGGGATTGTATCATCCCTGGACTTCGGTTCCTGAATTGATTCGTAGACGTATGGTCTCCAAAAATGAAGTCCTTAGTGGACAGGTAGGGATTGTATCATCCCTGGACTTCGGTTCTTGAATTGATCCGTAGACGTATGGTCTCCGAAAATGAAGTCCTTAGTGGACATGTAGGGATTGTATCATCCCTAGACTTCGGTTCCTGAATTGATCCGTAGACGTATGGTCTTCGAAAATGAAGTCCTTAGTGGACAGGTAGGGATTGTATCATCCCTGGACTTCGGTTCCTGAATTGATCCATATACGTATGGTCTCGAAAAATGAAGTCCTTAGTGGATAGGTAGGGATTGTATCATCCCTGGACTTCGGTTCCTGAATTGATCCATAGACGTATGGTCTCCAAAAATGAAGTCCTTAGTGGACAGGTAGGGATTGTATCATCCCTGGACTTCGGTTCCTGAATTGATCCGTAGACGTATGGTCTCCGAAAATGAAGTTCTTAGTGGACAGGTAGGGATTGTATCATCCCTGGACTTCGGTCCCTGAATTGATCCGTAGACATATGGTCTCCGAGAATAAGGTCCAAAGTGGACAGATGGGGATTGTATCATCCCCGGACCTTGGTCCCTGAATTGATCCGTAGACGTATGGTCTTCGAGAATGAAGTGATGGGGATTGCATCATCCCGGAACCACTAGTTCAAAATGTACGTGATGGGGATTGCATCATCCCGAAACCACTAGTTCAAAATGTACATGATGGGGATTGCATCATCCCAGAACCACTAGTTCAAAATGTACGTGATGGGGATTGTATCATCCCCAGACTTTGGTCCCTGAATTGATCCGTAGACGTATGGTCTCCGAGAAGTGGGGATTGTATCATCCCCGGACTTTGGTCCTTGAATTGATCCATAGACGTATGGTCTCCGAGAAGTGGGGATTGTATCATCCCTGGATTTTGGTCCCTGAATTGATTTGTAGACGTATGGTCTTTGAGAAGTGGGGATTGTATCATCCCCGGACTTCGGTCCCTGAATTGACCCGTAGACATATGTCTCCGAGAAAGTGATTCTTTGATAATGTGGTTACTTGTATCAGTATGGATACTTGTATTGATGATGTGATTACTTGTATCGGTATGGATACTTGTATTGATGATGTGTATACTTGTATTGGTATGAATACTTGTACTAATGATGTGGATACTTGTATCGGTATGGATACTTGTATTGATGATGTGGTTACTTGTATCGGTATGGATACTTGTATTGATGATGTGTATACTTGTATTGGCATGAATACTTGTACTAATGATGTGGATACTTGTATTGGTATGGATGCTTGTATAGATGACGATGCTGATGATCATGAGATGACGATGCTGATGATCGTGAGATGACAATGCTGATGATCGTGAGATGACGATGCTGATGATCGTGAGATGACGATGATGTTGATCATGATGATCTAGATGACGATGCTGCTGATCGTGATGATCTAGATGACAATGCTGATGATCATGTGATGATGATGCTGATGATTGTAAGGATCTAGATGTTGATGTTGCTGTAGCTGTTTGAGTGCTGCAGAAGATAAAGACTCAGTACTGAAGATGTTGATTGAAGATGTTCCAGTAACTGCTTGAGTTACTGATGATGTTGAGAAAGCTTCCAATGATTTATAGATGTATCATGTATGATGTTGATGACTCCTTGCTCGTGCAGATGCTATTATAATATCCTACTCGTTAAGGGGGAGTGTTGAGATATTGTAACTTCAAAGAATATTATAATTGTACTTTATTATTCCGGATATGTTTCATTCCTCTGTGAAGATCTTTTTGCATATCCAGAGATGTTTATTCCTTTGTCGGAATGTGGTAACTTAGGTTATTATACTTCCCTAGTGGGGGTCGGCCCTATATGTGTTATGTGGGTCAAAGGGTTATTAGACCACCCTAGAGGGGTCGGCCCAGTCAGTTGTAGTGGGGTATTTATCCCATTGGTTAAATACGAGCCTACATGTCTTGTGTAAAAGACAAGTCGAAGTAGTGTATAAATAGAGGAGGTGTATTCCTCATTTGACACACACACTCACTTGAGAGAGGTGCACTTGTGGAGGAGAGGTCTGATATTGTGGAGAAGGAGATCATGTCTTTGGTTTGCATCTTTGTATTTTTTGGTCATCTATATTGAGGAAGCTTTGCTAGGTTTTCTACCCCATGAGGGTTTTCCAGGATAAATCTGTGTCTCTTGTGTTTATGCCGTGCTTGTTGTTTCTTTAGTGATCCTGTATATGCTATTATTGTGAAATGGAATGTAATGCTACTATTTTCTGTCTTAGCATATTAAATCTTAACACTAGATACATCCATAATATATTATATATTTCAGGGCCGGCCCCACACATGGTGGTCTAATAACCCATCGGCAAGTACACACACTTGCGACACTTGTCAATCCACATGAAGACACTTCCTTACAGAGGAATAACACATCTCTAATAAGGGTACAATAAATATATATGAAATACATAGATGCAATACATTTCGAAGTTACATATACATCAACACTCCCTCTTAACTAGGAAGGTATTTCTCGACACAGATCTGCTAGACAAGTCTTCTTCTTTGGATCGTTGTCATCGATGCATTGTCATCATCATCGTCACTGCTACTGCTATCTCAACCAATCTTTGACTCTACTCATCATAGGAAGTTCTATAGAGCCAGTTCTTTTTCATATTGGATGTAGGCCCACCACTTGCAGGTCTTCGTCATCACTAGCCATACTGTGGAATCCTCAGGACTTATTACGTGAGTCACAAAACCTCGAAAGAACATCCCAGGTTGTTATGAGCACACGACTCTACCTATAGGATCTCCCAGGGCCATATTATATGTGACCTCACCACAAAACCTCCCAAGAGCATCCTAGGTTGTTACGAGCACACAGCTCTACCTATGGGATCTCCTAGGGACAAATTATATGTGGTCACCACAAAACCTCGCAAGAGCATCCCAGGCTGTTACGAGCACACAGATCTACCTATAGGATCTCCCAGGGACAGATTATATGTGGTCATGGCAAAACCTTGCAAGAGCATCCCAGGACTTATTACGAGCACACAGCTCAACCTATCGGATCTCCCAGGGACAGATTATATGTGGTCATGGAAAAACCTCACAAGAGCATCCCAGGACTAATTACGAGCACACAACTCAACCTATCGGATCTCCCAGGGACAGATTATATGCCATAGGACAAAACCTCGAAAGAGCATCTGCCAGATATCCCAGGGCCAGATTATATGCCATAGGAAAAACCTCGAAAGACTATCTGTAGATCTCCCAGGGACAAATTATATGTCCTCCCAGAGTAAAACCTCGAAAGAGCATTTGCCAGATATCCCAGGGCCAAATTATATGCCATAGGAAAAACCTCAAAAGACTATCTGCAAATCTCCCAGGGCCAAATTATATGCTCATCTGCACAACCTGATCCATGACCATAGAGTATCAACCTGACTTGATACTCACCATACATCATCCTGATGTACACATGATCATCCTGATCATCATCACTGCAACATCCTGCTGCATGTCATCTGGAGCAACATCCTGAAGCTCGTCATCCATGATCATCCTAATCATACAATGCATCTACCTGATGCATACCAAGTATCTACCTGATACATATCATCATACATGATCCACCTGATCATACAATGTATCCACCTGATCATACAATGTATCCACCTGATACAAATACAAATACATGATACATATCACCATACATGATCCACCTGATCATACAATGTATCCACCTGATACATATATAGATACATGGTCCAAGCATCCAACATGATGCATATACAAAATACATACAAATGATCCTACTGATCATATCCAACATCCAACATGATGCGTACATACATATACATATAAATGATCCAACTAGTCATAACAAGCATCCAACATGATACATACATACATATACATATAAATGATCCAACTAATCATACAAAGCAGAAACCATAACATCATCCAGCGCTTACATCCACAGCCATGTGAAGGATCCTCCTTCCAACATGCTTGGAATGGCTTCAGAAAATGTGTCCATCACTTCTTCCTCGAAGTGTCATCGATCTGAAGAACACCAAGCCTCTCCCTGAAGTACTCAAACTTCACCCTGGCTAGTGGCTTCATCAGCACATCTGCAATCTGCTCATTCGTCGCAATATATAGGAGCTTCACAGCTCCTCTTTGCACCATATCCCTGATATAGTGATATTTGATCTCTATGTGTTTTGACCTATCATGAAACACTGGGTTCTCGGACAGCTTCACGCAACTCTAGTTATCACAGAAGATACCAGTATCATCCAACGGGAGATCAAATAACTCAGACAGTAGCTCACAACTAGCTGAACAGGCTGCAACATACTCTGCCTCAGCTGTACTCAGTTCCACACAGGACTGCTTTCTGCTAAACCAAGAGATCAAACCTGATCCCATACTGAAGCAGCACCCAGATGTGCTCTTCCTATCTGCAGCACTGCCAGCCCAATCTAAATCAACATAACCCTGCAGGTTAAACTTTTGATTTGCCTCATACTTGAGCCCATAATCCACTATACCCTTCAAGTACCTCAGAACATGCTTTACAACAACCAGATGAACACTCCTAAGATCTGTCAGGAACCGACTCAATGTGTTCACCGCAAAGCAAATATCTGGTTTCATGTTCGTTAGGTACATCAAGGACTCAATTATCTGATGATACATAGAGACATCAACTGGCTCAAATGAAGCATCACCTAGAAGCTTCAGATTCGATGCCATGGGTGTGACCATGGCCTTACAATCCATCATCCCAAATCTCTTCAGGATATCTACTGTGTACTTCCCTTGACCAAGGAAGATCCCACCTGAATTATGCCACACCTCCATACCTAGGAGATAAATCATCATTCCCAAAGTTCTTCATATCGAATTCGGCACCAAGCTTTCTCTTTGTGTCACACCAAGTTCTGGGAGCTTGCTACAAGCCATACAAGGCTTTCTTCAATCTGCACACATGTGACTCCCTGTCAGGTCTTGGGACTGCATCCCAAACATCTTATTCATGATCGACGGATCATGGCATTCCATTTGTTCATTCCAGATCCTGGGAGCTTAAATATCTTCAATATCTTCAATATATATCTTTGTTGCTGGAACAAATGTTGTAGTCCTTTTGTAGGTGAAGATATACGGTCTTTCCTACAAAACAAGTTAAATTTCATGATTAGAAACATATCATAATTTTCGGAACAAATTCTTTACACATAAAGAAATATGTCATTCAGCCATGCAATTATCTTAGCCAATGCTTCAATACAACATTTATCCATGTTCCGCAACTTTCTAGATGCCTTCCAGTCTCTACCAGAACATTGTTAAGAGTTTTCACTACTCCCAACATGTCAGCAAAGAGGTTTCATTCTAGATAAGTAGCACTAGAATGTTGTACAGTGCCATAGGCCACTTACCCATCACATGCATATTAGTAGTATACTATTCATCAATGCAATCATTCTAATATGCACAATACATCTCCTAAGTCTAGGAACATAAGCATAATATTATTTAAACAAACAAAATAGGCAAGAAATGATAATTGAAATACTTATCTTTGTTTGTTTGTTGGGTGGACTCCCTCTGAGTCTTTGCTTCCTAGAAGGATCTGCTGAAGTAGCTTCTTCTACACTTTTTTGTTGTGGAATGTAGGAAGATGGTGAACTCCCTATGAAAATCTGCGTCCTTGTTACATACCCCAATTTTGCGAAAATAATGTAATTATTTTATTAATACTCCTGAGACATTATGTTAAATTTAATGCTAAGTAGGAATTGATGACTCAGCAGAGTCACATAAATGGAATGTAAATTCTAAATATTTTATTATTTATAAATAAATTATGGAGACAACAACATGGGAGAGCTGTTAAAAGAGGTTATTGGTCTAACTGGTGGATGGAACTAGGTGGAAAGGCAAAAAGACAAGTGGCAGCATCCTCAAACACTTCCTAAGTTGCAGGTGGCAACTTCCCTATATTTTGGGGTCATGATTCCCCAAGAAAGTGGAATCTGAGCAGGTAGCTCATTAATGACAGTTAACCCAACAAAGACCTAGGCAATCTTTTAATAGTACTCAATGAACTGAGCTGGGGGTTCAATATAGTTCTGGAGGGAGAATACATTCAGGAGTCCCATTGAGGAAGAGGGAAAAACAGTAAGGAAGTGTTTTGAGATAGGAAGCTGCAGTAACTTGGTTCCAGTTTAGCTATTTGGCTGTGTGAATTGTTCTGCTGCACCTAGTTCCATCCAGGGAGACCAGAGCAAGCTCGAGGGTCCTGAGAAGTGCTGTCTGGGCACTCTCCAGGATTTGGTAGGGAGGAACAGCCTCCCATTGCTGTTGTTTTCCACAGTTTGAAATAGGTTCTGCTACTTATCCTTGATGTTTTATTTAGTATAAATGACTGTATGATAGGTTTATCTTCATTCTGTCTGAGTAGTAATTAATTCAGTAAAAATTTACAATCGCTGAATATCAGTAGTAGTTTTAATACGGAGTTACCGTGTTTCAGTTTTATTTCCTATTATTACTATTTTTACGGATAAAATGTTCACAATGCATACTGTACAGTAGATATACTGCAAGCGATATTTACTTCCTGTAAATTCTTAACCGTAGTTTTCTTCTCTTATTTTATAATTCGTTAAATAACCAAAGGAACAGTAATAAATATAGTCTTTGGAATCACAATACTAATATCAAATTATCAATGCCTTTCGGGTCAGTTATAACTAATACTAGAGACAACATCTAAAAATATTAACTATTAAACCAAACCGTGATACAGAGAACCTAACAGAAGATAGACATAGGTATTTATCTACCGTTAACAAAATTATATGGTTAAACATAGGTTAAATAACAGAAATCAAGAATAGCTCGACATCGAGTTTAATTGTTTCAACAGAGTCCTATCTTAACAATAGATTAAACATCTAATTTAAAATCGTATCCACAGAGTTATCATTTGAATCAAACCCTAGCACTCTAGTTATTAACAATAAGAAATTCATTTCAGTTATTTAAACTTTGAACAGTAATATAATGACTCTACCACAGCCGCAGCTCTTTTATACTACCTAATAGAATGTTAAACAAAGAATCTATCACCAGCAACTAAACCAAATTACGAAGGTGTGTTCATTCAAACCCTTTTATTCCCGGTTTATAACAAAAGGAATTTAGCAGTAGGCGAAACCCTAGATTAAGTTTAAACAACCCAGACGAAACAAACAGAATTCTTTTCAGCTCATTATCGAGATTTCTTTATTACTACATTATCTTTCATTCGTTCTACAAACTATCAACAAAAGAATATCATAGCGACAGGGTCAACTTTTAGACCAACCCATCACCGTAGTTTTTGGATTTTGATTCATACTTTCTGACTTTACTTGTAGAAGAAATAGTAAGAACCATTAAACTACGAATTCACAACGACCGTAATTCTTATCACTACATACAGCTTATAAAAATGCAGAATCCTTATATATGGAGAAACCCTGTAAATTTTAATCAGAATAGTAGAACAATTCAAGGAAATAAAACAAGATTTCATCAGTTTAATACCAAAACGTATTAGCAAACCCTGTGTACATTTGTTGAAGCCCTGTTTTAAAAAAAAAACTACGAGGCCATAATGCCATTTACGGCCGGCTCCAAAGTTTTCTTACTAAACTTCTGTTTTCTTCTTACACAGTATTACTCCACAGGAGTTCTCAACACAAAAATAAAACTAGAAATTACAAATAGAACCATGGCCGTAACATTATTTACAACCCAGGATCTAAGCCCTTAACTTTTCTTAAAAGCACATCACACATCCTGCTGTAAACCCTATATCACTTCATGCAACACAGACCCTAAGACCTACAACCAAGGAGGAAGGCCATGGCTATCGACCAGGCTTACCCAGAGAAGCCATCGATTAAGGAAACGCCCGGTACACCAGCACGAGCAGACAGGTCCTGCGTTAACATTTGAAATTCAGTTAATAAACGTATTTATACAAAAATCTAAATTTTTAAACCATAAAGACAAGGGTGAAGTCCTGTAACCTACCACTTTCATGAAGCAGGTGTAGCACTGTATCCGGCATGTATAATGCAAGCAAAGGAAGTGTAAGAACCCCAACCCTCGTCAACAAATGCCACGAACTGGCAGAAATAAGACAGTTATCACATTGACAGCTTTATCAGGACCAAACCGAGAGCATGGTATCGTAATACCAGGACTGAATCTTGACATGAAAAGGATAAAACACTGGGATTTCACCAACTACAGTCGCCTTCAACCAAAAACATATTAATTCTCTGGTAACGAGGTGTCTAAGTACGAAAGATTTAGAGTTGCAGCAAAGCTGCGTTCTCTCACCTCTCAGTAGGGTTCGTATTCAGACAGGAGGGTTTCAACAGGAGGATCAGGCCCGAATGCAAAGGAAGAATGCCGGGTTAGGGTTGATTCAACACTTAAATATCTTAAACACTAGGCGTAGAGACTTCCACGTCGCCTTTTAATATTTTTCTCATGCAGTGGGTTACGTCCTATAGTCCCTCGATGTGCTACAATCCAATATGAATCAATTAAAAATCATAGAGGAGATGCACGTTGATCATGGTTTGGATATTCCCTTATGGTCATAGTACCATAGTGAAAGTTTTGCACTATACCTCCCATTGCAAAACTATGCCCTCGAACACAAATAGGCGAACCATAACATATATTACCCTACAAACATTAAAATAAGACCTCGTCAATAAAGTGCAAAGGTAATGAGACCCTCATCATCGTTTGATGAAATCAAATCATAGTATGAGTAATATAGAGGTTGTTCGGCTATTCTTTAGATTTACAATAACATAGATACATGTTATCTTTTATAATCACCCTTATGATAGTATTTTGTAAACCTAGCATTTTCTAATTTAAACAATGAATTATTATTTCATACAATTGATTGTTGAAATACTCAGTTATGAGGTAATCTAGTTATGGAGAAAACAATTACATTATAAAAGTTATTTGAAAGGAAAGTCTTTAAATAGTATAGAACAACCTATCATTATCTACGTCTTAACCTAGCCTCATGAGAATCAGCAAGGGGTATATCAAAATCTTTGATTCTACAAAATATTAAAGATGAAGACAAGTACTATGACATACAACTCTACTATACCATTGTCAATTAAGATAGCTGATAGCCTGGTTTGTTTTATTTCTAGAAATAGGAATAGTGGCGTCATCGAAGCAACCCTAAAGGAATACCATAAGAAGATATGAACTGACAGAATCATATACAAGTGCAATTAATAAGTTAGTTATACACTGCAAAACTTCTAGATCCTTGTAAGTGTAATCATACATCACACAGTAACAACAATTAAGCAAAATAGTTTAATTTCCACTTGCCCGTGACATTTCATGATGAGAGATAAGAGATATTATTATTGCGACACAATAATAATAGCAAGAACAATACTCCATGAGGGTAAGTAAGACAGTCTGAAAAAGAACAATACCTATCTTATTATCATACAACATTGGTCAACTCTCTAACAGTAAGAATATATGAATATTATAGGGATAAAACTTCTACCTTGTTTATTTGACAACCTGCCTCGCATGTTTAAATTTTACTGGGCATTTTGGTACAGCGAAAGGAATTAAAATGCTTTTTCAAAATTATTTGTAGCAATCATACTTTACCTGCATACCTGTAAATGAAAGACATTCAGATGCATTAGCTCGGGAGTTAAGTAAGCCCAGTCGGCAATGAAAACTTCCCCCTTGCGGTTGAAAACAGAAAACAATCAGCAACAATTAAGAAACTCATAATAATATTTAAGTACAACAAAGACCATTTAGACATCCGTACAATCGCATAAGTTTAACATATAGTTAATGGACTGCATTTAATAACATTTAATGCTATCAAAAAAAAAAAAAAAATTAAATTTTCTGAAATTTTAGGGTTTTGACATGTGGTATCAGAGCCAGGTTCAGACACTAGGCCTTCATATGGCCCCACTAGTTTCCGCAGAATAGTGCAAATGACAATAAAATTTTATATATATATGTTATGTACTAACTTATACTTTCTGTTTCGTAAAGACAGAGCAGAAAATTTCTTTTCTGAATCCAACAGGCAGGTATGGAAAAACTAGGAGAATATGCTGAGGAAGAATCTCCAAACACTGCGACAAGACAGATGTCGAGAGAACCGGTGACAGAGGAGGTAATTGCTCACTCCTCTGAACTGATGCAGACCATAAAAGGTTTAAAGACAGAAATAGAAACAGTCAAGAAGGATAATGAAAGAATTCTGAAAACTCAAGAGTAGCTAAATCAACTATTGATAGAAAAATTTCAGACAGAAGGAAGGAGCAAAAGAGCTGACTCAGAAGAAGCTAGCCATCAAAGAGGGTCTAAAAGGATGAAACCAGCTAAATTTGACAGCAGTTCATCATCGGAAGAAAGAAGGGAACAACACAGTTATCGCACTACTAGTGACAGCAGTGAAGCTGAGCTGCACAATAGAAGGAAAAAGTACAGGCCTTATGAAGAGATTTCCGGGGAGTTTAAGAAAATAAAACCCCCAACTTTCAACGGAGAATCTGAAACAGGAGAAGAGGCAGAATCCTGGTTATCTGGGATGAGAAAATATTTCCAGATTTATAACTATTCAAATCAGCTGAAGGTACGAATGGCCATCTACAACCTTTCTGGAAAGGCGGACATATGGTGGCAAGACCTGAAAAGGGTCAAGGGGATTAAAGAAAAAGAAGTTAATTGGAGTACCTTTAAAAGATACTTCAAGAAGAAATTTCTGTCTGAATAGTACTATGAGGAGAGGGCCAAGGAATTTTATGAACTGAAGCTAGGATCTATGACGATGAAGGACTTAAACAGTAAGTTCTTAAGTCTGTTAAGGTATGTGCCGTATTTTGTCGAAGAGAAACAAAAAATACAGCGGTTTCTTAGTTGTTTGCCATATCATATCAAGGACAGAATTGAATATGACAACCCCAAAACACTGGAAGAAGCTATGCGAAAGGCTAATTTCTGTTATGAACAGAATAAAAAGAAAGAAGGGATAGCAAGCTGGAAAGCCAAAAAGAACAACAATCAGCCTGAGTAAAAGAAAAAGGAGTTTGTCCCCCATAAAAGTTTCAAGAATAACAAGAACGGAAACCCTTTTAATGGTAAAAGCTTCCAGGGAAACAAAAATGGAGTTGTTAGTCATTCCAACAATTTCAAAAGCAGCAAGGAAGCTCCTAACAATCATGGAAACTATGCTAAGAATTTTGAGCGAAAGGAACCTGTTAAGTGTTGGGAGTGTAATGGCCCACATTATGCATCAGTTTTCCCAAATCGAAAGAAACAAATCAGCAATATTCATACTATTCAAGATGAAATGACTGTTGGAGACTTTGCAGGGACGATTCCCCGAATCAATGCAGCGTTGGAAAACCGCCAAGCTGACTATCAAACTTCCATGGTGGAAGTAGGAGGTATGATTAACAAAACCCCTGTAACTATTTTAATAGATCCGGGTGCTAGTCTTAGTTATATTTCACCCTAGCTAGTAGAAAAATGTAATTTGACTGTTGAAAGATTTGATAATTCATGGTCTGTACAACTAGCTACTGGGGCAAAAAGGAAAGTAAACTGTTATGTCAAGGAATGTATCTTAGATATGAATGATTTTAAGACTACAGTTAAATTAAATGTCTTGCCACTTGGCTCTTATGACATACTTATCGGAATGGACTGGTTGGAACAGCATAGGGTAGTTTTAAACTATTTTGACAAAACTTTTAGATGTGTAAACAGTAATGGACAGCCTGTAACTGTTAGGGGTATTCCTAGGAAAACAGTAGTCAGGCAGATTTCTGCTTTACAACTTAAAAGGGCAGTCAGAAAAGGGTGCAAAGCTTATGCTGTAACTATTACAGATGAGACAGATAAGTCTGAAAGCAGCAAGATAACAGTAGAGAACATCCCTGTAGTCAATGAATTTATGGATGTTTTTCCTGAGGAAATCCCAGAATTACCTCCCAAGAGGGAGCTGGACTTTACAATTGAGCTGGTACCAGGTGCTGTACCTAGTTCAAAAGCCCCGTATCGTATGAATATTTTGGAGCTTAACGAATTAAAAACTCAGTTAAAGGAGTTAATAGACAAGAATTACATTCGACCCAATGTATCCCCTTGGGGAGCACCAGTAATTTTCATTAAAAAGAAGGACGGAACTATGCGACTTTGCATAGATTACCGTCAACTAAACAAGATGACGATTAAAAATAGATATCCATTGCCTCGCATAGACGATCTGTTTGATCAGCTACGTGGAGCTACAATGTTCTCTAAGATAGACCTGAGATCGGGTTATCATCAGGTGAGAATTAAAGAGGAAGATATTTTCAAAACATCTTTTAGAACAAGGTATGGACATTACGAATTTGTCGTAATGCCATTTGGGCTTACTAACGCCCCAGCTGTCTTTATGTGCTTAATGAATAACATAATGCATAAGTACTTAGATAAATTTGTTGTCGTCTTCATCGATGACATTTTAGTTTATTCTAAGAATGAAGAGGAGCATAAAGAACACTTACGGATAGTCTTACAAGAACTAAGAGAGCAGCAGCTCTTTGCAAAGTTCAGTAAGTGTGACTTCTGTAAAGACGAAATCCAATACTTAGGACATGTAGTCACCAAGGAAGGGATTTCGGTTGATCCTGAAAAGATTCGGGCAATCGAAGAGTGGCCGGTACCAAAAGATGTAACAGATGTTAGATCCTTCATGGGAATTACTGGTTACTACCGGAGATTTATTGAAGGCTTTTCAAAAATAGCCAACCCAATCACTTCCTTGCAAAAGAAAGCATTAGAGAGATTTTGAGGTCAAAAAAGGGCCTCCTAAGAGATGTACTACAAAAATATGAGATATATTAAAATATTATGAATTGGGGGTTTTATGGGGTAGGTATATATGACAAGTCACCTCCCACACTATTTTCTATGCACAATATAAATAACCATGGTTGAGTTACTTTTCAAAATTCACTAAAAATAAAATTAATAAAATAAGTCTACATTGATGTGACTAAGATTCATTGTAAATTCCCAAAAATTTATTGTCCTTTAACATTTATTTGTCTTGAACTTGCAAATGAAATTAAATAATAAAAAACATTTTTAAGAGTGTTTTTTTAAATTTTATGTTGACTTTTTATATTTAGTACTTTTCTCATGAATTTAATAATGTAATTTAATTGAGAATTTATTTATATGTAAAATGTCAATAATATTATTATAATCCACATTGCTTTATTATTATTATTATTATTATTATTATTATTATTTATTAAATCTATTATTATTCTTTATTAGTTTGACATTATGTTATTAAATAGAATGGAGTGAATATATAATTTAAAATTAAAAACATAAAAATGATAATATATTATTTTATAAAAAAATGTGAAAGGACTTTCTTTATGAATTAAGAGTATTTCACTTGAAAATGACAATAATATTATTTTATGTGAAAGTGTGAAAAGACATTCATTATGAGTACTTTACTTGAAAATGACAATAATATTATTTTATGAAAAGACTATCATTGTGAGTACTTTACTTTATGACTTAAAAGTACTTACACCACTACCTTGGTTAACTATGTGTTTTCATCCACCATAGAAAATTTGACAAATAAGCATTCTTAACTCATGCAATGCCACCTCACCAAGGGGGATGATGTCATCTACTAGAATGTGATTGGTTGTATTTTATAGTACATTTTCTTTGTTTTGAGGCCCTTTTTTGACCTCAAAATTTCTCTAATGGCAAGAAGTTTGATTGGAACGTGAAGTGTGAAGAAAGCTTTAAGAAACTTAAGACTTTATTGAAAACAGCGCCTATTCTCAGAATAGCGGACCCTAATAAAGATTTCGTGGTTTACACCGATGCTTGTAATGACGGTCTAGGCGGAGTGTTGACTTAGGATGGACATGTCATTGCCTACGAATCTAGGAAGCTGAAAATTCATGAAAAGAATTATGCCACTTATGATTTGGAACTGGATGCTGTTATCCATGCTTTAAAGATGTGGCGACACCACTTAATAGGCAGAAAATTTACTCTACTGACTGACAATAAGGGTCTGAAATACCTTTTGGATCAGCCTAACTTAAATGCAAGGCAAGCAAGATGGTTGGCCTTCTTAAGTGAATACGATTTCGAAATTCAGCACATAAAAGGAAAGGAAAATAAGGTGGCTGATGCTTTGAGCAGAAATGCAAGGCTGAATTTTGAATCAGCTAGCAGCACTTATACCACTGATTTGAATGAACAGTTGGCTGAAGGGATAAAATCAGATGAAAATTATCAGCATTTACAAGCTACAGCCAAAGAACAACCTACAGAAAGTGTGATAAAAGGATATAGTTTAAATAAAGATGGATTTTTATTGTTCAAAGACAGGCTGTATGTTCCAAATGTACCTAAAGTTAAACTGTTAATTCTGGACGAAGTTCATAAAACCCCTTACTCAGGGCATCCAGGCTACCAGAAGACTGTCACCATGTTGAGAAAAGAATATTTTTGGCCCAACATGAAATCTGAAACAGCCGAGTATATAGCTAGATGTTTGGACTGCCAACAAGTGAAAACAGAACACCAACATCCAGCTGGGTTGCTGCAACCTTTACCTATTCCTAACTGGAAGTGGGAGATAATTAGTTTAGATTTCATTACAGGATTACCCAAAAATCAGCATCTGAATGATTCAATTATGGTGGTGGTAGATAAATTAAGTAAATCAGCACACTTTATTCCTGTTAAAACCACTTACAAGGCTACAAACATAGCAGATATCTTTCTAAAACAGATTTTTCGGTTACACGGTGTTCCAAAGGTTATTATATCAGATAGGGATCCTAAATTCACAGGGAATTTTTGGAAATCTTTGTTTAAAGGATTAAACACAACTCTGAATTTCAGCACTTCCTTCCATCCTCAGACGGACGAACAAACTGAAAGAGTTAATCAGGTATTAGAAGATCTGCTAAGGATGTATGTTAAAGATCAACTAGGTAAGTGGGAGGATTATTTACATTTAGCAGAATTTGCATACAATAACAGCTATCAATCGTCAGCTAAGTTTAGTCCTTTTGAAATTCTGTATGGACGTAAATGTAACACTCCTATCTCTTGGAGTAATCCAGTAGATAGATTAGTATTAGGTCTTGATTTGTTAAAAGAGATGGAACAAATTGTGAAACAAGTGCAGGTAAATTTGAAGATTTCCCAGGATCGGCAAAAGAGTCAAGCAGATTTGAAAAGAACTCCTAAAGAGTTCCAGGTAGGTGAACATGTGTTCATCAAGGTAAGGCCAAAGAAAAGCTCCCTAAGACTGGGAAGTTGTGCAAAATTATCGCCACGTTATTGTGGTCCATTTGAAATTTTATCTAGAATCGGTCAAGTTGCTTATCAACTAGCATTACCACCTAATTTAAAAGTACACAATGTTTTTCATATTTCTGTTCTAAAAAAGTATGTTCATGATGCTACTCATGTTATTGACTGGAACATTGTACAGGTAGAACCAGAAGGGGAAGTTCTGGTGGAACCGGATTGTATCCTCGGGAGGAGGGAAATTACTCTGCGGAACCGCACAATTGGACAGCTGAAGGTGCAATGGAAGCACCTTAGTCCTGAAGAAGCTACCTGGGAACTCGAAAGTAAGATGCGGGAAGAATACCCAAATCTATTCCAGCAGGTAGTTGAAGATGAAGAATAAGTAACATCGAGGACGATGTTAGATTTTAAGGGGGTGTGTATGTCACATACCCCAATTTTGCAAAAATAATGTAATTATTTTATTAATATTCCTGAGACATTATGTTAAATTTAATGCTAAGTAGGAATTGATGACTCAGCAGAGTCACAGAAATGGAATGTAAATTCTGAATATTTTATTATTTATAAATAAATTATGGAGACAACAGCATGGGAGAGCTGTTAAAAGAGGTTACTGGTCTAACTGGTGGATGGAACTAGGTGGAAAGGCAAAAAGACAAGTGGCAGCATCCTCAAACACTTCCTAAGTTGCAGGTGGCAATTTCCCTATATTTTGGGGTCATGATTCCCCAAGAAAGTGGAATTTGAGCAGGTGGCTCATTAATGACAGTTAACCCAACTAAGACCTAGGCAATCTTTTAATAGTACTCAATGAACTGAGCTGGGGGTTCAATATAGTTCTGGAGGGAGAATACATTCAGGTGAATGTTATTCAGGAGTCCCATTGAAGAAGAGGGAAAAAAAGTAAGGAAGTGTTTTGAGATAGGAAGCTGCAGTAACTTGGTTCCAGTTTAGCTATTTGGCTGTGTGAATTGTTCTGCTGCACCTAGTTCCAGCCAGGGAGACCAGAGCAAGCTCGGGGGTCCTGAGAAGTGTTGTCTGGGCACTCTCCAGGAGTTGGTAGGGAGGAACAGCCTCCCATTGCTGTTGTTTTCCACAGTTTGAAATAGGTTCTGCTACTTATCCTTGCTGTTTTATTTAGTATAAATGACTGTATGATAGGTTTATCTTCATTCTGTCTGAGTAGTAATTAATTCAGTAAAAATTTACAATCCCTGAATATCAGTAGTAGTTTTAATACGGAGTTACTGTGTTTCAGTTTTATTTCCTATTATTACTATTTTTACGGATAAAATGTTCACAATGCATACTGTACAGTAGATATACTGCAAGCGATATTTACTTCCTGTAAATTCTTAACCGTAGTTTTCTTCTCTTAATTTATAATTCGTTAAATAACCAAAGGAACAGTAATAAATATAGTCTTTGGAATCACAGTACTAATATCAAATTATCAATGCCTTTCGGGTCAATTATAACTAATACTAGAGACAACATCTAAAAATATTAACTATTAAACCAAACCGTGATACAGAGAACCTAACAGAAGATCGACATAGGTATTTATCTACCGTTAACAAAATTATATGGTTAAACATAGGTTAAATAACAGAAATCAAGAATAGCTCGACATCGAGTTTAATTGTTTCAACAGAGTCCTATCTTAACAATAGATTAAACATCTAATTTAAAATCGTATCCATAGAGTTATCATTTGAATCAAACGCTACCACTCTAGTTATTAACAATAAGAAATTCATTTCAGTTATTTAAACTTTGAACAGTAATATAATGACTCTACCACAGCCGCAGCTCTTTTATACTACCTAATAGAATGTTAAACAAAGAATCTATCACCAGCAACTAAACCAAATTACGAAGGTGTGTTCATTCAAACCCTTTTATTCCCGGTTTATAACAAAAGGAATTTAGCAGTAGGCGAAACCCTAGATTAAGTTCAAACAACCCAAACGAAACAAACAGAATTCTTTTCAGCTCATTATCGAGATTTCTTTATTACTACATTATCTTTCATTCGTTCTACAAACTATCAACAAAAGAATATCATAGAGACAGGGTCAACTTTTAGACCAACCCATCACCGTAGTTTTTGGATTTTGATTCATACTTTCTGACTTTACTTGTAGAAGAAATAGTAAGAACCATTAAACTACGAATTCACAACGGCCGTAATTCTTATCACTACATACAGCTTATAAAAACGCAGAATCCTTATATATGGAGAAACCCTATAAATTTTAATCAGAATAGTAGAACAATTCAAGGAAATAAAACAAGATTTCATCAGTTTAATACCAAAACGTATTAGCAAACCCTGTGTACATTTGTTGAAGCCTTGTTTTAAAAAAAAAATACGAGGCCATAATGTCATTTACGGCCGGCTCCAAAGTTTTCTTACTAAAATTCTGTTTTCTTCTTACACAGTATTACTCCACAGGAGTTTTCAACACAAAAATAAAACTAGAAATTACAAATAGAACCATGGCCGTAACATTATTTACAACCCAGGAGCTAAGCCCTTAACTTTTCTTAAAAACACATCACACATGCTGTTGTAAACCCTATATCACTTCATGCAACACAGACCCTAAGACCTACAACCAAGGAGGAAGGCCATGGCTATCGACCAGGCTTACCCGGAGAAGCCACCGATTAAGGAAACGCCCGGTACACCAGCACGAGTAGACAGGTCCTGCGTTAACATTTGAACATCAGTTAATAAACGTATTTATACAAAAATCTAAATTTTTAAACCATAAAGACAAGGGTGAAGTCCTGTAACCTACCACTTTCATGAAGCAGGTGTAGCAC
The DNA here is from genome assembly GCA_027924585.1 of Larix kaempferi. Lineage (NCBI taxonomy): Eukaryota > Viridiplantae > Streptophyta > Pinopsida > Pinales > Pinaceae > Larix > Larix kaempferi. The sequence goes on from BSBM01001048.1 coordinate 12,517,294, forward strand.
TGTATCCGGCATGTATAATGCAAGCAAAGGAAGTGTAAGAATCCCAACTCTCGTCAACAAATGCCACAAACTGGCAGAAATAAGATAGTTATCACATTGACAGCTTTATCAGGACCAAACCGAGAGCATGGTATCGTAATACCAGGACTGAATCTTGACATGAAAAGGATAAAACACTGAGATTTCACCAACTACAGTCGCCTTCAACCAAAAACATATTAATTCTTTGGTAACGAGGTGGCTAAGTACGAAAGATTTAGAGTTGCAGCAAAGCTGCGTTCTCTCACCTCTCAGTTGGGTTCGTATTCAGACAGGAGGGTTTCAATAGGAGGATCAGGCCTGAAGGCAAAGGAAGAATGCCGGGTTAGGGTTGATTCAACACTTAAATATCTTAAACACTAGGCGTAGAGACTTCCACGTCGCCTTTTAATATTTTTCTCATGCAGTGGGTTATGTCCTATAGTCCCTCGATGTGCTACAATCCATTGTGAATCAATTAAAAATCATAGAGGAGATGCACGTTGATCATGGTTTGGATATTCCCTTATGGTTATAGTACCATAGTGAAAGTTTTGCACTATACCTCCCATTGCAAAACTATGCCCTCGAACACAAATAGGCGAACCATAACATATATTACCCTACAAACATTAAAATCAGACCTCGTCAATAAAGTGCAAAGGTAATGAGACCCTCATCATCGTTTGATGAAATCAAATCATAGTATGAGTAATATAGAGGTTGTTCGACTATTCTTCAGATTTACAATAACATAGATACATGTTATCTTTTATAATCACCCTTATGATAGTATTTTGTAAACCTAGCATTTTCTAATTTAAACAATGAATTATTATTTCATACAATTGATTGTTGAAATACTCAGTTATGAGGTAATCTAGTTATGGAGAAAACAATTACATTATAAAAGTTATTTGAAAGGAAAGTCTTTAAATAGTATAGAACAACCTATCATTATCTATGTCTTAACCTAGCCTCATGAGAATCAGCAAGGGGTATATCAAAATCTTTGATTCTACAAAATATTAAAGATGAAGACAAGTACTATGACATACAACTCTACTATACCATTGTCAGTTAAGATAGCTGATAGCCTGGTTTGTTTTATTTCTAGAAATAGGAATAGTGGCGTCATCGAAGCAACCCTAAAGGAATACCATAAGAAGATATGAACTGACAGAATCATATACAAGTGCAAGTAATAAGTTAGTTATACACTGCAAAACTTCTAGATCCTTGTAAGTGTAATCATACATCACACAGTAACAACAATTAAGCAAAATAGTTTAATTTCCACTTGCCCGTGACATTTCATGATGCGAGATAAGAGATATTATTATTGCGACACAATAATAATAGCAAGAACAATACTCCATGAGGGTAAGTAAGACAGTCTGAAAAAGAACAATACCTATCTTATTATCATACAACATTGGTCAACTCTCTAACAATAAGAATATATGAATATTACAGGGATAAAACTTCTACCTTGTTTATTTGACAACCTGCCTCGCATGTTTAAATTTTACTGGGCATTTTGGTACAGCGAAAGGAATTAAAATGCTTTTTCAAAATTATTTGTAGCAATCATACTTTACCTGCATACCTGTAAATGAAAGACATTTGGATGCATTAGCTCGGGAGCTAAGTAAGCCCAGTCGGCAATGACAACTTCCCCCTTGCGGTTGAAAACAGAAAACAATCAGCAACAATTAAGAAACTCATAATAATATTTAAGTACAACAAAGACCATTTAGACATCCGTACAATCGCATAAGTTTAACATATAGTTAATGGACTGCATTTAATAACATTTAATGCTATCAAAAAAAAAAAAAAAATTAATTTTTTGAAATTTTTGTGTTTTGACAGTCCTTGTAGGAGCTGTTGGAGTGTGCTCCCTCTTGATCTTTGCTTCCTGGATTACCTGTCCTTGAACTTATATTCATCCTTGCTGACATCAATCTTCTTGAACCCTGGAAAGTATATTCTATAAGCCTTCAAGCTTTCACTGTAACCCACAAAGATACCCTTCTTTCCTGAAGGATCTAGTTTAGTCCTCTTTTCCTTTGGGAGATGAGTGTATACCGGACAACCAAATATTCTGAGATGGCTGACTTCAGGTTTCTTACCAGAAAAGACCTCTTCTGGTTTTTTGTTGTTCAATATCTTGTGGGGTGTTTTGTTCTGCACATATACAACTATTCTAGCTACTTCTACCCATAGATGCATAGGTAGATCCTGGTCATGTAGCATGGCCCTTGCTTCTTCCATGATTGTTCTTTTCTTCCTTTCTGCAACTCCATTCTGTTGAGGATTATAAGGAGCAGTCAACTCCCTCTTAATCCCTGAATCACTACAAATCTTCTTGAAGTCACCTGAGGTGAATTCTCCACCATTGTCGGATCTGAATGTTTTGATCTTCTTGTCAGTTTGATTCTCCATCAAGGTTTTGAATTCCTTGAACTTATCAAACACCTCATCTTTGTTCTTCAAGAAGTATACCCAAGTCTTCTTGGAGAAGTCATCAAATAAATGAGACATAGTAAACATACCCACTAAGAGAACTGGATGACATAGGACCACATACATTTGAGTGGATGATTTCCAGGATATCTTTTGCCTTGCTTTCACTGCTTGGGAAAGCCTTCTTAATATTCTTACCTTTTGCACATCCTTTGCAAACACCTTCATGTTTGGTATTGATTTCAGGAAGACCCTCTACGGCCATGCTTGCAATTGGAAGTGCTCTATAGTGCATATGAGCAAGTCTTCTATGCCAAAGTTCATGTACCATGGCATGTTCAGGTTGTCCCTTCAATTTATACAATCCTCCCTCTTGCTCTCCAATCACTACTGCATCATCTATGGTCTTTCTCTTTGGCCACATTAGGACTTGGCCATCCACAAATGCAACCCTCATACCTTTTGCATCCAATGCAGAGATGGAGAGTAAGTTCTTCTTGAGCCCATGTACATAAAGGACTTCTTTCATCTTCAAAGATTTTCCAGAATCTAGGTTGTAGGAGGCTTCACCACTTCCTTTGATTGGGTATTGATAATCATCCCCAAGTTTCACCTTATGGGGTGATTCATGTTCAGATAGATTCACAAAAGATTCCTTAAACCCAGTCATGTGTTTGGAAGCCCCACTATCAATCAACCAATCATTACAACCATGAGGAGATAGTACCTGTGAGAGCAGAGATTAGAACATACTCTTCTTCACTTGATGAGTCATCATCACTACTTTCTGCCCTAGCCTTCTTCTTTGGAGGTTCATCATCCTCGGCAGCATGAGCATGGAACTTTCTTTTGTTGCCCTTCTTCTTCTTGCTGAAGTTGTTGTTATTATCCCTTTTGTTCTTGGGACAATCTGAAGCAAAGTGACCCTTCTCATTGCATGTGAAGCATCTTAGATCCTTCTTATTCTTTTGATAGGATCTTTTGTAGCGAGAGTGATCCTTCTTGGGCTTGCTTCTTTTGGTGTGAGTTGCGAGAGCTTGATCTTCACCTCCTATCTTTTCCTCACGAGCTACAAGTCTAGCTTCTTCTTGAGAGCATTCCTCCCATAGTTTACTGAAAGAGATCAATTTCTTTCTTTCACAGATTCCTTGAATAAAGGAGTCTCATGACCTAGGTAGGCCATTCAGAGTGGTCATAACAACTTCACCATTGTCCACTACTTCATCGACAACTTCAAGTTGCTCCTTGATCTGAGAGACCTTGGAGAAGTAAGATTGAATGGTTTCTCCATTCAACATCTTGACCCCTTTCAATTGATTTCGTAGAGTCATCTTCCGATTTATGTTCTTCCCTTCAAATAGCTTGGTCAAAGAGTCAAACATCTCCTTGGGTGTCTTTAGAGAAGACACATGGGGTATGAGATGGTCTTTAATAGAATCAGCAATGATTCTCTTTGCCTTGACCAAGTTCTTCTTATGCAATACCTTGGCCTCTTCATCATCTGGGATAGGGATGTCTTCTTTTATATATGAGTCCAACTCATTCTCTTCCAGGATTAACCCAATCCTATACTTCCAAGCTCGGAAGTTATCAGCCCCTTCAAGCTTATCCTCAAGCTTGGTGTGGTGAGACATCTTAAAGAGTACTTCAAATGGAAATAGAAAAGATTTAGGTCTTACCACTTGAAATGCTGAAAACTAGATCTGGTCCCGGATTAGGGTTTGTCAGAAAAACCCTAAAAATTCAAAATGTGAATTTCAAATTTCTGAAAGGATAGAAAGATGCGCCTTGATGAGCTGATCATCCTGGTGCATTCAAAATTTGAGATCAGCAAAGCTTTACCCTTCAAATTTGTCTTTTTGTCCTCCCGAGTTCACTAGGGAGAGCCCTGAATTAGGGTTTGAGTTTCCCGAAGATCTACCCATCCAAAAATCTCAATCCAAAGCTCTAAACTTCGATTTGTGCAAGGAGCTTCCAGCTATGTCTTCAGAGTCCAGAAATTCCTATTTTTGTGGAAACCCTAATTTTTAGGGCCAAATCTGAAAATGTTCAGAATTGAATTCTGATTGGACAAATAGATTCTCCTTGATGAGTAGAGTCAATCTACTATACTGCTTTTCCAAAATCTGTGGAGAGAAACCCAATAAACAAGAAACTCAAGTTTCCGTCACTACAAAATGTCTTCTTCTTAGGTTAGCTCTGATACCAAGTTAAATTTTGAGCATTAATTCACAATACTCTAAGATCTTTACTGAGAGAATAACATATACAGTATATCAATTCATGACAATCACAACAATCATGACAAGCATCACAAGAATCAAAAGCATGGGAGACAAGAGACACATAGTTTCCGTGGGGAAAACCCTAAGGTGAAAAACCCCACAACTTCCTCAGAGATAGAGAGAGCAATGGCTCAACCAAAGTACAACCAAAATACACTGAGATAGTCTCCTAGTAGCAAATGATCCTCCTCCTCACTAGTGCGCCACTTTCTGAGTGAGAGAGAGATACTTTTCCGAATGATCTAAATTGAGATCACCTGATCTCTATTTATACTAACCTATTTTCCTAGTGACCTTATGGGGCCGACTTGTCTATCTAGATACATCCACAATATATTATATATTTCAGGGCCGACCCCACACATGGTGGTCTAATAACCCATCGGCAAGTACACACACTTGCGACACTTGTCAATCCACATGATAACACTTCCTTATAGAGGAATAACACATCTCTAATAAGGGTACGATAAATATATATGAAATACATAGATGAAATACATTCCAAAGTTACATATACATCAACAGTTAGTTAGATATATAGAATATAGTAGGTCATTCGAAGCTATTTTCAGTCTATATATGTAACTAGCGAATTGCTTGTGTTTTGATATGTCAAAGTTTCTATGAGAAGTTGAGTCGCATGATCTGTAGGATATGCACAGATCTATTGTAATTGAAAAGAGAATATGTAAGTCCTAAAACATGAACTGCTTATTTATTGGCTGCAAATCATAATAAAGAAGAAGTGCTTCTATGGTTTTTCCTGTCTTGGGTTTTCACGTTAAAATTGTGATGTTTGTGATGTGTTATGTGTTTGATTGCTTTTCTTATGAGTTACATGAATTGATGAACTATTATGTCTATATGAAGAAACCTATGAATGTGAAGTATAATGCATGATATGAAATTTATGGTTAACATATGAGTTCTGTTGAAGTGAATGGTTTGTCAAAGTTATAGATCTCTCGAATTTATGGGTTGTTGGATGAATGAATTGATTGTTGGGCTATTCCCCTTCTGTGCTGCAGAAACCTAGTTCCTACAGTCTCCATAGGTACTTTGGTTGAGACCTCATATGCTTCGTAGGTGTTTCCAAAATGGGTTAAAACCCTTTCGGTCCGGTATTTGTGGTGTTTGTTGGTGTTGTGTTATATGTTTGAACCCTGGTCGAAGTAAACGTGCACCAACATTCACTTGTCATCCTAAGTGGGAACATTATGTTCTTGGTGCATTTCAGAGCTAGAACTAGGTACACATCATCAATATGTTTCTTATCCCCATTTTTGGAAAACACAATCACACATTAAGGTCCAACAAATACCTTTTTTCAATAATACATATAACATCACATTCACCATGAACCAATCACATTCACCATGAACCATGTAAAAGTCATGATATATAATATCAAATCCACATAAATAATGTAAAAAACTATAAACACTCTGTCCTATACACTAGATGAAATTTGTAAATTTGTATTGGAAATATGTTCAAAATTACATTTTTATACAAAATGGAGCATCATTCCCAATAATGGATGTTCATGCTCAAAAATGGATAAGGGCGCCTCATGGACTATACACAAATAACCATCTCCTAAAAAAATACCACATCATGGCTAATGTACATAGTGGGTTCCTCAATCACCTTGGCCACCATCAACACCCCAATGCTCGTCTCCAAAATCAATCTTCCTCCTCTTTGAGTTTGAGGAAGATTGCCCCCCCTACATATGGGCATGCTCTGAAAGGAAAACAACATGTCATTTTTCCCACAATTCTATCAATTAGTGCATTTAAAAAAATACAATTAGAATTCAAATCTTGAGTACTCACCTAAGATGAGACAACATGTCATGATGGGGGTGTCCATCTCCTCGATCCCAATCTCTCAGCAATGCCTCCCTACAACAATTAGAAAAATCATTAATACATAATTCCAAAATGCATTATTTTATTAAATTCATTCATGTTTTATAATATTTTAAAGAACTTATAATTCTCACTGTGAATATTAGAGGCGATGCAGGAGATTGCCCTTCCTGGCTAGGAAGTGGAGCATTGGGTTAGACAACTTGCTCCGAGGAAATGGTGGTGGAGGGGTTGATGTAGGTAAAGGGGAGGGGACTGATGTAGGTAGGGTGATGGGGGATGATGTAGATAGTGGGGCGTGGGATGATGTAGGTAGGGGGATGGGGGATGATGTAGGGAAATGGGTGGGAGTAGATGTATGGGAAAAGGATGGAGCCGATGTGGATGGAACAGATGGAGCCAAATGTTGGACAGGTGGTGGAAACACATGAGTGGATGGGTGTGTGTGGTGATATAGCCCCAGTGGTTGTACAATGGGTGGGATCATCCTACGGGGGGATACGGGGGGCATAGTGCTTAGTCACTTGACTCGACATGAAAGGTGGAAAAACATAACTATGTGGAATATGCATAGGAATGTGTGTATGGTGATTGTGTGGTGGGAGATGGAACCTACATAAACATATCAAATAAATTTCATTAGAAGAAAAAACATGTAAATTAACCATACAAACAAAATGAATTTCACACAAGTTACTTGCATGATAGGTGATCTGCTTAGCACAGGTGGAGATTTGTGCTCAATCTTCTCCTCATGCACCTATGGAAACACAAAAAAAATAATATTGATTTCTCATATTAAATTTGACAATTGCAACTAACTCAATTTTTAAATCCTACAACCATACACTCTTTTAGATACCTATATGTGAGGTGCTGCAATACTTTTTGCTGCTTCCATGCCAAAATCAAGGTTGGGAGTGATAATGTCCTCCCACCTTGATTCTATTGTTTCATCTCGAAATAACTGCACATGCCAAAAACATCAATTACACATTAAATACACTAATCAATTTTGATCTAACAATTGTAAAATGTACATTTAAAAATGTAATCAACCATTTACAAATCATGTACTAACCTCAAACATAAACGTATCTCACTCAAGATCCTCCGTATGGCCATGGAAAGTATGGCCGCAATGAGTGCAACAATGGGGTAATCCTCGTGTGTCAAAAGGATCCTTTGGCCCACTAGCTATCATGGATGTTCCATAACCAATGAGGCCTGAAGGACCTACACCTGTTGGTTCTCCATGTTGCTCTAATGTGTCATGCCTAGATCATGCCGCAAATGTACTGTTCTATAATATAGTATGATTAAGTTGTGATATGGCAGTGGTAGTCTCATCCAAGAGAACCAATAGATGAGTTGTCTATGGAGGGCGGTTAGGCATACTCCTAGGTGCAGGTGGCCCTCTCATTGGGTTACACCTGGTGGTGGGTCGATCCTGGGTAGATCCAAGACCAACCCCCTGAAACTCAGTAATGTCAAATTAGTTGACATGTAGACCCAACATGAACTCCGCATATAGTTTTCGAAGAAAATAAATTTGAACCTCCCTATTGTTGCAAGGAGGTTTATTGAAAACCATAAACCATAAACTCATCCAGTTTTGTCTCCATGGCTCATATGTGAAACAATCCATGCAAAGGAACCTTTTGCATGGATCAAGGGGTAGATTGGTCCTGGGGTCAATGAAATAACTAAGTAGAGATTGTTTTGAGATATTTAAATCTTTAATTTGGTCTCTACTGAGACCAACAGAATAATATGCTCTCATCCTAGCCATATACTTGGTTATGGTCCCCAATTGACCATGAGCATTGTCAACTGAGGCAATGATGTGTTCGATGGATGTGGCTAAAAAGAGTCTCGAAGGTTCCCTAGTGGTTCTAAGATCTTGAACCAAGGTTCTTAACTGGTGTAAATGATGGTTTATTTGGGCTTTCGTGGTCGAGTTCTCCTCAGGGTGAATGTTTACTTTGGGCTTTTGATTGGATGGGTTGTTTGTTTGGGGATTTGGATCTTGGTTTCTACCATTGTGATGGAGAAGAGATGAACTGGAATTAGAAAAAATGAATTTGTTTCAATATTGGTTGAATTTTTTGGAATTTTTATAAGGTAAATTTGTTTTAAATCATTGAAAATGCAAACAAAAATTGTAAATTGTGGATCAAAATCTTACCTGGATGATGATTTGAAGGTGTTGGTGATGTATTTGATGCGGGCACGTGGTCGTGGAGTGTTTTTGGACAGTCAAGCACCGACATAATTGGGTAATATGGGCTAGAAATAGGCTTTGGCCCAATTTTTAATATACAAAGCAGCATGCGGGTGCTCTTAAGGCACACACATTAAAAGAGTGTGCATGTTAAAAGAATGCGAGTACACTGCTAATGCACATGCGCTTTTAAGACCTATGTGGATGCCTAATTGGCAGTTCAATATTTTACCAAACCATGGCACGCACACAGTCTTAAGGGCGCACGCGCGTTATGTTTTATTTGCGCACACGCATTTTTTTTTTTACGCTCGCACGTGCCCTGTGCAACATATTTTTGTATGATCTTCGTGCGAGCACCCTGGTCAAGATTAAATGTCATCCAATTGAGATCAATGACTAAAATTCATTTAATTAACTTAAATCACTATTGCCCCTAAACTTAGGCTTTTCTTCAAATTAACCCCAATTAAAACAAAAGAACATTTACTTTAATATTTCCTTTAATTAAAGTGAATTTAATACGTACATGAGAGGGTCATGGTGATGTTTCCCATGGGAAAGAAACCCACCCGATGGAAATACATGTCCACGCTACGAAAAATCAACATGACAATCCACCTTGAATATGTTCTATTCTGTACAAAGATGATGAAGTGTTGCAAATAGGGATTTGATGGTAAAAGATGAGAAAACAAGAATGTGGTATCAACAAAATGGAAATGATGATTGTTCATTTGAAATATGATATGGATAATCCACTTTGAATAGGTTCTATTCTATACAAAGATGAAGTGTTGCAAATAGAGAGATTTGATGGTGAAATATGAGAAAACAACAATGCGATATCAACCAAATCGCTTGCTTAAATATTAGTAAAATGACAAGCTTGATTGATAGATAATTTTGCTTAACAATACTCACAAGATAGGAGATCTAAGAGATGAAGAGTTATTTCTTGAGGTGACTCACCCTTTTAGGTCCAAAAATTAACATTCATATACATAAAGTCCTTTAGAAAATGCATGACCATGTATTAAATTGAAGATATGAGTGAAAGTAGTATAGCACGAAACCCTTGAACCTAATGATATTTTACTATAGTGGCATATGTCAATGCATTTATTTTCTTATTTCTCAAATATTGTTCTTTATGGGCTTATAACATGTCACGTTTCGTTTCTTTATTAGGAGTAGAAAAAAAGTTATTAAAAGTGCCAAGAAAATGGTACATAAGATATTTAGTAAAAATGAGGGATTTTTTAATTAGAAATATTTGTTGGGAGGGGGATTCAACAAAATTATTTTTGGAAGGATTTGTTCATATTTAATGAAAGTAAGGGTATACTCTAATATCCCATGAAAATAAAGGTATAAATGTCCAATTTTTTTTGGAAATTAATACAATATTCTTTATCAATAAAATATGCCATAAAAGATGATCAAGTTAAGTAAGCTTCAAAAATAGTGTAAGAATTTGAATAAAAAATAGGTTAAGTGTGTCCACTAATTAACCTACTAAATTAAATAAATAAATTGATCATAGTGATTATTTGTTGTTACTGAGTCAAACTTAATATTTTAATCTTAATTAATTTGAAGAAAAATAGATTTACCATAAATTTATTTTTTTCGTCATAGATTTTAAAAATCATGGTTAAAATTGTCAAACTTTAAAAAATTATTTAGAATATCCACATAATTGACCTCCCATTCTTATCTTTTTAAAATAAAAAAATTGGCATGACTTTGTTATTCCAACTCGAGAATCAAGGGTATTCTACCCCTATGACCCTAGGCTTATGAACCTGGCCCTATGACCCTGGGCCTATGAACCCCCACCATAAGTCATCTTTTCCATTTAATGTTCCACTAAATCATTTATTAAAATAATGAGTACAATGACCATTTATATACAACAATGAGGCTCACCGCCGTGCCCTTGCTGAGTCACAACTTATTTGTATATCTGGCTTGCAACTTATTAACAGATTAATTAACATTTACCTGTATGGGTTGCATTACTTATCACAATATCCCATTTATTAAATTAAGAAAGAGTCAAATAACAATTAATTTCAATATCGATTATCAGTAAAACACATCCTTTTTACTTTTTGAGAGCATATTTTTAGTTTTTCAAAAACACAATTTAAACAGGTAAAAATTTGGATTTTGCCAAAAATACAGATTACCAGATTCCGACCAAAACCCACCATAAAATCTAAAAGATACAACCAAAACCCACCATAAAATCTAAAAGATACAGGGAATACCTCCTGATAACTATAAAACTAAAACAACCCAAACACAACCTTTCCGAGTTGATCTTCTGATAGTTCTTACAATCTCACTTGTCTGAGCTTGAATACCCACAAAGAAAGGACGTCCAATGGCAAAGAAAGGACGCCCAATGGCAAAGAAAGAAAAAGGTTGTCAAACTCCGGACTGGACCTGGAGCTCGCCGAGAAATAAAGAATGTCCAACGGAAAAAAGCGAAAAGGGTTGTCAAACCCCGGACTGGAGCTCGCTTGGCTATGGAGCTTCAAACTCCATGTCTACGATGATGGATACCAGTAAAACGAAGAACATTTATAGTTCTACAGAGCCTTCTGTGCGATACAGATCTGAAAAAAATGGAGAGAAACCATTGCCTACGGGATATGGAAACGTGGTTGATTGCACGATCAATAAGAAAAATTCTGATTCTGGATGCAGTTATGGTGAGAGCAGTTGTGGTGAGAGATTAGCAGCCACTGGCGGCTTCGGTCAATCGGTCATGCAGTCATCGCGCTCGCCCATACCGCCCTCCCCAATCTTCACGACACCAAAACGCACCACCTTGCTGAACGTACTCCCCCCAACTACCCAGGTCAGTTTGTTCAGTGTTTTTTTAATGTTCAATGCTGGGTGTAGGGTTTAGTCTATATCAGGTCATTGGTTCAAGTTTCATGGTGAGTATTGAGAATGGGTGTTGTTACAATTTGGTCTCTATCCAAGTTATATAACAATGGTATAAGTCTTGTATTGATTAGTTGTGACAAAGTTTGAAGGGCAGGTGACTCTTGGGATAATGGGATAAAGGGTCTGGACTTCTTGACCCTTGCTGAGTCACAAATTTCTGGTATATTTGATTTGCGGATGGTTGGATTTGAAGAAAATCTTTTTTCCTAACTCTGAATTCAAATGAGCTCATTCTGTTTTTCTTGAGCGGATTCTGTTTAATATCACACCTATGAAGCCGTATTTAAGCCGTATTTATCTGAAAAATACACTGGATGAGGCGCCGCCCATCACACCATAAGTGCTACTAGCTGGGTATAAAATCGATCTTATATCCTTATGCTTTTATTGGTTTCTTAACAACGGTTGTGTTTGTTGAATATGATATAAAATGTTTTCATAACTACAACTTTGATAGAATGAAAGCGTTGTCCTATTAACATTTCTAAAATCAGATTTTTCTATTGAGAAATGTCAAATCTAACTTTTGAAGTTTTATATAGCTGGATTTTTCATGCTCAATGATTTTAGTCTGATGGAATCCTTCCAGTGGTGTTCATTATCATTTCCTCAATATTGGCAGAGATTTCATTCTCATTAAGTCTGGCCTTTTCCAAATTCTTTGGGCACTTCACTCTAATTCAGCACAATTACAATTTGCTAATCCATGAGATAAACCATTTGCTTAATCCTTTGGCCATTTTACTCTAATCTTGTCCATAAATCTGCTAATACATGAGCTATGCAATTTCGTTATCTTTATATATAGAAAAATTATCTAAATTATTAAAAGCTTAGATTAACTAATAACATTTCTAAGCGATTTCCAATTTGTCTTCAAAGTTCAAAAAGAGCTTTACCGTACTCGGAGAAATATTGGCTTATCAGGGAGAGACTTTCTAGCTTTGAGAGAGAAACACTTGACCAGCTTTTTCCGTCAAAAGAACCAAAGCAGATATTTTGCAGGTTCAGGTCTTTAACATCGTGTTTAAACACTAAATTCACACAAGAAGGAAACAAAAGCCAATGCAAGAAAACGAATTGGAGGGCATGCTTGGAATCCTTATGATTATAAAATCCATGTTTTACATATATACAACCTTAACAATTTATATTTTAAAAGCTTATCTGTAAATTCATGGCAATCTGATGAAGTTAATATTAGTAGTATGTGAAAAACTTAATTGATATCTATTAGATATTTTTTTATTTAATTTGGTTTATTTATGAATTATCTATGTTTAGCTATATGTTATCACTTGGCTTCTTATAGTTATTATCATAAATTGATAGTGTTATACATACATAAATTATACATAAATTAAGTATAAATTTTTTATTGTTATTTGATAAAATGAGAAAATTATATTCATATAAATTATTTTACATACATAAATAAAGTGTGAAATTTTAATTAGTTGTTTGATAAAGTGAAAAAACTAATTCAAATGACTTCTTTTCAAACACTGATTGCAGAAAAAAATTAAATTAACTGTAAAATGTTCGTTCAATCAAACCCAATAAGTTCATCTTCTATCAACTTTTCTTGTTCATATATTATTATATACGAATGCTTGCTATCATTTTTATTTCACCTTCTTATCTGTCAATTGCCCATGCATTTTCAACACTTTTCTGGTTCATATATTAATATATACATCAATGTTTGCTATCATTTATATTTCACCTACTTATATATTTCTGCATTGAACAGGTACAGGTTGACTCAATCCAACCCGTTGTAACAAGTGAAAGTGATACTTTCTCAGACGGAAGGTTTCAAAATCATGCTCCATTGTTTCCATCAAATCATTTAAGACACAAAAGTTGTGAAGATGGTCCATCACCTCCTCTAACAAATGAAAATGATACTTTCACAGGCATAATTTTCAAATATATTTCATTTCATCAAAGTTATGAAGATGGTCCAGTAGATATGTCTCCTTTACCAACCATTCCACTACATGTTGCTCTTGAGGTTGAAAAAGATGAACATGGTCTAGGCAAGACTTTCAAAGATATTCCATTTCATCAAAGTTATGAAGATGGTCCACTAGACATGTCTCCTTTACCAACCATTCCACTACATGTTGCTGTTAAGGTTGAAAAAGGTGAACATGGTGATGTGGCTCCTTTACCAATTATCATTCCACCTCATGTTGGTGTGTCAGTAAAAGTTGAAAAAGATGTGCCTCCTTTACAAGCTAATCAACCTCATCTTGAACCTAAAACATCAGTAAAGGTTAGAAAAGATGTAGCTCCTTTACCATCTATTCCACAATCTGAAAAATTAATAAAAATGAGAAAAGATGTGACTTTTGTACAAGGCATTCCACCTCATGTTGTGTCAGTGAATGTTGAAAAAGATGTGGCTCCTTCACATGTCCTTGAACATCTTCAACCTAAAACATCAACATCAGTAAAGCTTAGAATTGTGCCGCCTTTAGAATCTATTGCACCTCATATTGAATCTAAAAAGGTGGTAAAACTTAGTAAAAATGTGCCTTCCCTGCAATCCACCCCACCTCATATTATATCTGAAAAGTCAGTAAAAAAGAAAAAAAATGTGGCTCCTTCACAGGTAAGTGAACCTCATCTTGAACCTAAAAAATTAGTAAACCTTAGAAAGGATGTAAGTTCTTTACCATCCATTTCACCTCATGTTGAATGTGAAAAGTTAGTAAAATCTAGAAAAGGTGTGGCTGATCTACAACCCATTCCACCTCATATCCAACCAGAAAGGTCAGTAAAGGTTTCAAAAGATGTGGGTTCTGTACCGTCCATTACACATGAAGTTGGCAAAAAGGCAATAAATGATAGAAAGAGAGCTTGTGAAGATGGATACAATTGGCGTAAGTATGGGGAAAAGAGGTTGAAAGAAAACAACTATGTTTGTCATTATTACAAATGTACCTACAAAGATTGTAAAATGAAGAGGAGGTTGCAAGGACCTAGAAATGATGGGATAACAAAGATTATCTATAATGAGTGTGTTCATAATCATCCAAAGCCTCATCAAACATCTGATGGAGGAAAATCATTGGGAGATGATTATAAAGATGATCAGGCTAGGTGGATTTTCTAAGCTTTACTGTTTTCAAAAAATATTTAATACAAAATTTTGCTTTCAATTTTGTTAATAATATAAATGATGGTTTTTTATTGATAATGCAGGGACAATGAAGCCAATTCAAACTCAACAATTTCCATAATTACAGATACAACTACAAGCACAAGTAAGAAACTTGCACAAAAAACTACTGGAATTGATATCCTTGATGATGGATATGAGTGGAATATATATGGACGAAGGGCCATAAAAGACAGCCCTAATGCAAGGTATGTATTAATAATCAAAAGTACCCAAAAATAAACTAGCATTGTGAAAAAATTATGTTAAAATTGAATCTAGTTAACAATGAAAAAATTGAAATTATATCACAAAATGTTTTTGACTGTTTTTGTATAAAGAAAAGTTTTATATTTTTACCTATACACTAAATAGTGAGACGTTTGGCATTAATTAATTAAGGCTTTCTGCGCTTGGATCACAATATTAGCTTAACATATTATGATCAGTATTTTAACACATAAAGATAGTGACGGTAAGTTATTGCTCACCTGTGGCATCTAAAATCCATAGACATTAAGATGTGCAAGTTTACTCAATTCCGTCCCCCTGTCTCTCTCCATGGGCAAGTTCTGAATGCTTGGAATGAAATTAGCCATGGAATGAGATTAGCAAGTCATACCGCGTATAACTGCAAAAATTTCAGGAAATGTGTAGATTTACACAAATAAAGCTTATTACCTTGATTTTTCTTATAGTAGATAAATGAATTTTTTGTTTTACAATTTTTTTGAAATACCTGCGCCGTTTACTATCGTGGTTGCAACTTGTAGATCTAGTTGTTGATGCTCATCTCATTCCGTCACAAGTTTCCATATAGTTGCTTGGCTGATCCCTATCAAACTGGCCGAAGCTTATGAACACAGTAAATATATTAACGAGTTTTTTTTATCAACGATAGGGCTGCTTACAACTATCTCTCTACTGCAGTAATCAACTTCTTGAGATAACTGAGATTAGAACTGAAATTCTTAAACTTACATAGAAACCAAGAGGCAAAAAAGTCTCAACAGATAACAAAATTGGTTTGAAGCAATATTTTCGAGAGCTCCTTTCAGGTATGCATCTAGTTAAAGAGTGAGATCAAGAATAACTTTGTAACTAGAGCTAAAGCTGTATTGCATGAGCCATTTCCCCATGGCTCCCTCGTGACACCTTCCTCTGGTACACCGTTTAAGATTATTGATTCTTGGGATTTATTAATATGAAGATCATCAATGCTATTACACTTAGCATCTCAATTAGCTATCAATATGGTTGAAAATATGCAACAACATCTGGTGAAGGACAATGCTGATAGTTGACAATTCTCTTAGATTGTCCACTCCTCCGTTCAACTGGGCGAATTGGAAAAAGAAAAATGGGATTTATTAATATGAATACCATTAATGATACGACATTTAGAATCCCAACTAGTTATCAATATGATTGAAAATATGCAACAACATCTGGTGAAGGACAATGCTGATAGTTGACAATTTTCTTAGATTGCCCACTCCTCCTTTCAACGGGGTGAATTGGAAGAAAAAAATGTATCTACTTGTAAAGTCATTTAATCTATGGCATGTAAACATCTATAGACCACAATTTAAGTGTTATGAACAAGTTAGAACAAGTTATCTGTTACTTACTCTCCAAGCTTAATTATAATCATCTATGCCTCTCTTATCACCCATATTCTTATAGTTAAACTGTTTGTTTGCCACTACCAATTATCCAAACACCCATTCATTAGCTACAAGTAAGTTTATATATATCTATTACAGTTGTTTAATTAGAATTTGGAAATACATTCATAAAATCAATTATGAACATTATACTTGTCTCATGCTCCTGCAATTTAGTAAAAGCATAATTGTTACTTCATCCAAATTTTAAAATATAAACACTTATCATTATAATTAGCCAATTCCAAACAGCTTTTGTTCTCCATAGCTGATTTTTAGAATGACAATGTTGCTTACTCTTCTGATTTTGTTGCCCTTATCAGTAACCTTAGCCTTGAATAAAACCGAACATGAACTTCAACCATCTATGCATCTCCTCCTCTCTACTTGGTCCACCTAATTTTTAACTATGTTTCACACGCCATCCTCTACTCTGTCATACCACAGAGTTAGTATGCATAACAATATCTAAGGGTGCTATAGAGAGGAAGCATCATGGTCCTTTATTAGCTATTGGGAACAAAAGCTGCCTGGAGTTGGCTAGTTCTTCTTGCTCAATCTATACCATAGCATGTAACATGTAGGAAGCGCTTAAACTTATTCTATTCAAAGTAGTGTGGCATTCATAACAAAAGCTGCCTGGAGTTGGTTAGTTCTTCTTGCTCAATCTATACCATAGCATGTAACATGTAGGAAGCGCTTAAACTTATTCTATTCAAAGTAGTGTGGCATTCATAGTGTTGATCGAAAAATCGGAACATATATTTCAGCAACACGTTAGTGGTCATTGGCATTCAGTTCGTTATGGTTTCTCTGTTGTATGGTACAAAATTACAGCGTCAAAGAAACTTGTTACTGATTTTCAATCAAATCCAACTTCTTTGCTTAACTACTCTGTCTGATAGACTTGCGTGAAGGAGAATTATAAATGGCATAGCTAACGAAATTGTTTGATAGACGTGCATGAAAGTGAATTCTTGTCCTTGACAACGAAGTGAAAAAAGGTTACCATTCACATTTTTTCTCTTCACCTTTTTTACTACCTTTCTCCATAAGAGAGGTCTTGTTGGCGTCTATTGTTTAATAGTTTAGTACCAGATAAACTAATGAGCCTCTAGGCTTTTCCACCTGAATAATTGATAATTAAAAGGATAAACTAAAGAATTGTGCACACAACCACATTGTCAAACCTTTTAAAACCTATAAATACAAGTGTCTCCATGGTTTTGGGGATGAACTTGAACGGTCAAGAAAAGCCTCTGAAATTATGTACAAACAATGCTAACTAAACTTACATGGTGAGCTGATGTTTGAATCAGTACTCGAATGTATATATGTTTCATTTATTTTACAATACATTAACTTTTCTGATATTTTACAAAGTTGATTTTGATAATCTCTTTTTTGATATTATTAGTATTATATTTCCTAATGCAACTTATCCTCGGTACAATATGTTTGGGTGCAGGACCTATTACTGTTGCAGGCATATCGGATGTCCAGCTAAAAGGACACTTCAAAGAGCCTCAGATGATCCAACATTACTAATCCCTAATTATAAGGAAAAGCATAACCATGATCCGCCAAAATTAGTAATTACATGATAGCGGCATTGATCTACTAAAACTCTTTTGACTCTGTTTAGAGTAGTTTTGCTCCACCAATTTATGGTAAAACTTATGCAGCTATTCGGTGTTGTTTGAGAAAATCTTTGAAAATCGTAGCTTTTATAGTTTTATGAGTTCTGCAGTAGTTATGAATAATAACATTTATATAGTTTTTGACATTCATTTTGCAGCTTTGAATGTTTGTTTTGCAAGTTCAAAATACCTGTGATAGTTTGAAAAGCATGAAAAAAGACATGCAATTACAATGGTGTAAAGAATATAGATGATTTTTTCTTTGGTTGATATTATGGGAATATGCCAAGTTGGTATAGTCACCTGACCAGTTTTTGTATTCATTTCCTTGGTTACCGGAACTTTGAGACATGTATTTCAATATATGCATGACCAAGTAATTTTTTTTATAAAGTCTCTAAAACTACATTTTCACTTTCTAAACGTATAAACTTAACCAATTTAACCAATTTCCAACCTTCTAAAGGTATAAACTTAACCAATTTCCAACCTAGATACTATATATCTACCCTTAAAATATATAAAATTTAATTAATTTACATAACATACACCTTAACATATTCCTTATCAATGATGGATTTGAATACATTTTGTTGGAAGCCAATCCTTCACTATACCCTAAAATGGGATTAGAACCAACCCTAATCTAACTATAAACACCATACTTCCAAGCCAAACGTTCCCTAAAATAGGGGAATCCAAATCTAATGCCTTGTCGTGAAGGCAAACACTTTTGATGTATTTAGTAGGATTTCTAGTCTAGTCTATACAGAATCCCGAACTAGTATACTTTTCTTCAATTTTTTTCCTTGACTTGAAGATCTTTTATGCGTTATCCTCCCCAAGCTCTTTTCTGCCTCATTTGTTTGGAAAAAATATTGTTTCCAAAATGTGTATTCATGCAACGGTTGTTGCAAGTGGCTTTATTGACAATATGAGGTAGATTTTAAAATTGTTAAAAAATAGTCAATTTAGGGGAATGGTGAGGGATGTTAGAGCATATTTACCATATTCTTAGTATTAATATCTTAACCAGGTATTTGGATCTTTGTCTCATGATTTTAATAATCTATTTTTTTATTGAATTTGACTAGGTGAGGCCTTCATCCTTAGATTTAAGCGGAAAATTTGCAATTTTTAACCACTAAAGGAGTATTCCTTTATTTTAGGGTATTATCCATGATTTTAGGATTCAAACTGCATGTTTGGGTTGCTAGAGTGATTCAAAGAACCTAATTACATGAATTAATGAACAAGATCCCCCTCATTCACTTTTTTGGCTATTTCCTATCATGCATGATTTATGTATGGATTAGATCCCTAATTTTAGGAAATTAAGCCTCCACTTGTCATTGTGCTGAATTATGAGCTAGTTAATGAGTTAAGAGATTTCATGGCTAACTAGGGCATGAGCTCAAAGTTAATCCCAAGTATGTTTCCATGTGTTAATGTTCAACTTGAATTGCCTCTTTTAGAAATTCGAATTGATTATGTGTACAAGATTATTCGTTATTTGATTTATTGAATTAGAATTGTGCTTTGCTCTTCATTCTCTCCATTATTTTTTCCTTGCAAAATTGCTAAATATATTTGCTATTCATTAGATTTCTAGATCTATTTATCAATGGTATGTGATCATCAAATTTTACATGGTATGGGATCCTTAATGATTCTAAGGAAATTGTTTTATAGTATCAGATTATGGTATCAAAGCTAGTTGATTATATCAAAGTGAGTGGAATATAGGTGCATCATACCTTTATTTTGTAGGAAGAAGAAAAATAAGAAGAAACCACAATAGATAAGATGTATTAACCCTAGCATGTTATTCTTACTCCATTAAATTATCATTTCATGAATGAATGAGTGTGTATTTCATAAATGAATGAGTATGAATCCAAATGAAGTCATTCTTGTTTCTGGATTTGAGTAATATGTCATATGTCATGATCCAAGTCTCAACTCAGAAATTCGTGGTCCTTTGAGCACTATTTGGGAGCCCAGAAATCACATTAGTTGAGTAGTCCTCGAAGACAATTTTACTAGTAATTTTGTGAGACTTGCTCAAATCTTTATGAAACTTTCTGGAATGCTATTTTACAGTGAAATGACTGTAATTGAATGATATTTATCCTCTCTAATGTCTGAAACACCCATCCCCATCCTCCAATCCAGTTTCCTCCCATACTAGTTTGCATATGCTGAGGGGCCCAAGAGCATTCGAGTAGATTGCGCGGCTTGCTACTCTTGAAACATCAATGGTATTAGTTCATTGTGCAGAGGTATCAACCAAAAATCATAGCCACACTTCCATCCCAAGCCTTTGATCCAGTCCATACTCAGTCCATCTAGTTCCTACAATTATTGTTTTAATTAATTCTGAGTATTGGAGAGTTTATGTATCACAATGCTGAGTTGGTACATTACAAAGAATGAGCTCCACAATTTGAGCTTGAGAACTATCCAACAATTTTCCATAGAATTTGAGTAATGCTCTTCTATATTAATGGGAGATGATGCACTGGTTCAAATCAACCATTTAGCTAAAAGAGAACTTGCTACAAATCAAGTTCTTGGAGATGATGAATTGGTTCAAATCAACATTTAACTAAGGGAGAACTTACTATAGAAGAAGTTTTTTTTTAATGAATATCTCGTTGATGTCTCTTCAAATGCCTTAGGTAATATTTCAGATTTGCATGTAGAAATTGTTGTCATTGGTGAACATGTTGTTGCAAATACAATGGACAAACCACTTTGGGAACAACAAACTCTTCATGCAATAGGTGATATAGTCAACTACTTAATAGATACAGGGTGGACCCACTCAGATTATGAAAGTGCTCCTCATGCATGTAATGTATCCAATTAGTCATTTTTTAAAAATTTGTATCTATGTATATCCAATTACTCATTTTTTAAAAATATGTGTAATTGGATATATAAAGTCTTAGGATGATGTTATTACAACGTAGCAAAAAAATAATTTAATGCCATAATGTATTTTTTGTGTAATTTTATTAAACTTGTATAATTTTTATTTCCATTGATTATAAACTTCACTTCATTTTGTATAACTAATTTCATGTTAAAGTATAGATCATTTTGCTTCTATAAACTTTGATATCTAAGAGTAACACATGTGTCCTTTCTAAAATATACACAGCTCACTTGGTCTTCCTGGAATCTTGATAACATTATGGAAATATCTTAAACTTCTTGTGTTAGCTTACTTTCTTTATGTAGATTTATAACAAGGATTATAATGTTTTATAATATTTCTCAAAGGTTAATATACAATTTCTATGTTGTATTTCTAAAAACATAATGATATGAGATTTATTATCCTAGGGGCATTTATCTTTCATACTATATCATATTGATCATAATCAAACACTTCATAGTATATGTTACACATATGTTGTGATAACCCTAATGGTATGGTTTATTTATATGTGTTAATGGTTGTTGGGTATGTGTTATATTCTTTGCATGATTACCCCCCTTCTGGAAAGGGTTCTGGAGCTAGCCCCGGAATTTTCAGCCCATTGTATTCTAATCTCAGTTTAGGAATTAGGGTTTCGTAGGTTGGTAAAGACACATATATTATATTGTAAATGATTGAGTAAACACTCAATGAAAGAAACAAAGAGAGCGATGAAGCTCTAGTTA
Source organism: Larix kaempferi (assembly GCA_027924585.1). NCBI lineage: Eukaryota > Viridiplantae > Streptophyta > Pinopsida > Pinales > Pinaceae > Larix > Larix kaempferi. Next base: position 12,539,279 of record BSBM01001048.1, read on the forward strand.
ATCTTGTTTTCCCGGTTAAGGGTTTCCAGGGTAAAATCTCTATGTAATGTGTATGTATGCTATTGTTTTACTTTATGTTTATGCTTAAGAATTGTATGCATTGCGTTGCTGCTGCAACCGGATCCCCATAATTTTCAAAAAATTATAGGGCCCCTCCCTTATTTTTTCCAAAAGTTTGAAGTCTTTTTGAAAGTCTAGCTTTTGCCCTTAGTTTTTCCTAGAGAAGATTGAAGAGAGTTGTCTTTTTGGCTAAGGCTTTTTTAGCTTTTGGTGGTTGCAAGTTTTTTCTCTTTTGGCCAAGCCTGGTCGCACCCTTTTGTTTAATTTTTTCCAACCAGTCGCTTTGTGTTTAGTGGTCGTAGCCTTTAGACTTAATTTTGTCGACCAGTCGCAATCATTTGGCTTATCTTTCGTTGACCATTGTGCGATGATTTGGCTTATTTGGCACTGATCGGTTTCCTGTTCTTAATTTTTGTCCCCGACCGGTCGTGTTTTTCTTAACTATAATTTTGCCGACCATTGCGCTTTTTGTTGACTGAGATTTCACCGACCGATCGCGTACTTTTAGCTCTATGATTGTTGACTGGTTGCATTTCCTGAAGTCACTCTCACCGATCGTTATGCCGCTTCTTGGATTATCTTTTCCGATCGGTCGATGTCTTTGTCTTCTTTCGACCACAGTTAACTTGCTTATTGTCGCTGACCATTGCACCAGACGTTGGCTTAATTCTAGCCGACCGTTGCGCCGCTAACCGGCTTGGGCTTCGCCGATCACTCACCTTTTCGGAGGTCTTGTCTCGCTTTCCCATCGTAGTGTTTAACTTGTATTGCACCAACTGTTGCGCAACGACTAGGTTTATATCACCGACCACCCTGCTCTGCGCAGTCCGTCTTTGTCGTCGGCACAATTTGTTTTGGAAAATGTGAAGGTGGGTAGGCGGAGGATTTAATTGTTTTTCGTGCGAACTTATTGTTGGACCATCGAGCCCCATGCATCTTAAGTTCCCAACTACCAATCCTGTGTATCATAAATTATCAGGTGTATTTATATTCAAACGAAGTTTTGTTTCTTTTCTCCCACCATTGGCCAAATCGAGAAGCTCTGTTCGCGCTCCAAAGGAATAATTCCAAGTACTCACCAGCGAGAGGACTCGCACTCGTCCAGCAAGCCACTACAGTGCCAACAGGTAGGCCCTTGAAACCCTGCCCCATTTGTTTGGTCAGCTCCAGATTTCGTTTCAACGTTGGATCTTTTCTAATCTACTTCTGGAGATTTTTTAGAGTACAAGTCCTTGCTAAGATTAGGTTCTCGTGATGCCGAAAGGCAGTGTAACCAAGAACCGATGCGAAAACCTTTGTATCCTAAGCATTGGTCTTATCCTAGGTTCAATCACGCAGACCTGTTGTCGCTACGACTCGCTAAGACCTTAAAACCACGACAACCACGATGATTGTGCGTTTTAGTCTCCCAGCTCGTGCATCTTTGTTCACGCCATACCACCCTAGATGGTTTTGCATCGTGGTGTCCATTGGATCATTGTAGTCCGAGAGGGAGTTGTCTTTTGAGCAGATTTTGTTTTCATTAGCGAAAGTCTTCCCCAATTGATAGATATCAAACAACTACTCTTTTTCGACGTTTCACGCACACACGCTTTGTTTTTTACAGCATCGTGACTCTCAATTTTAGAATTTGGCTACTTGTACATTAGGTTTTTATTTTTTTCTTTCATAATCTAAGAAAAGGATTCATCGTCAAAATCTAGAAGCATAATTGGTTGCATCTTGGATTTCTAAATAATACCAAATGAACATCTACAACACTTACTCTCTTAGTTAATCATGCTCATTAAACTACTGTATGGATAAATTATTTGTAGATGTTTTTCTTCCTAAGTTTCAACCTTAATATGCAGTTAAGTGGAAGTTAACACTCACATCAAGTTTTGATCTGCTTATTTACGTCATAAATATTGCACTATTCATTATGATTCCTTATTTGTTCTTTCATTGTCACCACAGGTTTGATATGCACAGGAAGTCCGCCAGAAGGAAAGCTAAGCTAGCCGAGTCATACTTAGACATAGAAATAATCTTAGACACCTCACTGGAAACAATGTTCGTGGACATGAAAGCTGTCACAGGAGCCGCCCCAGAGTATCAATGGGGTGAACTATACAGAGTTGTAGAAGACCAAAACATCCCTGAAGCCTCCTTAGAAGAGCTAATGGTTTATCAGAACATAAAAAAATTTGGTCTCCACATAGCATCCACTTGCCCGGAGCTATTCCTATGCTCGGAAGTTATTGGTTGGAAATGAATGCCGACATGAGGATCATCACATATATCACTGGGATGAGGCTTGCATCTTTTGGACTAGATCATATCTCTGTAGCATATAGGATGCCCTTCCCTAAAGTCTTCCTAAATAATGAGTGGATATCAGGACTCAAAATGGATCCGTTAGACTATGCCAAGAAGATGACAATCGCAGAAAGACGGATTAGGTCAAGGGCCAATGGAGAATATGAGAGTCAGCACTTGAGGACTCCGTACAGGCTCATCGCCCTCATGTTGAGCTGAGTTTTCATTTTGGAAAGTGGAAGCATGTATAAGATCGGCTGGGTGCCAGTGATGTTCCACGTGGCCACACACGATATGGTATTCAACTGGGCAAACATCATCTCAAATAGCATGTCCTCACATATAGCTACAGTGCAAGGAGGATTGACACAAAAGAAAGCCTATTTCTTCATGTCCTCTTATATGGTGGACTGTTTATTCATCAAGCATCCTTCCCTGACTTGGGATGCATCTGGAACCGCAAAGAGTCTCCCCTCCATGTGGCCTATCAGATGACGTGGGCACACAAGTATGCAAGCCGCTACACTTAGATTTGTGAAAAGTTCATCATGCCACTATATCAACTACTCTTCAAGGCGGAACCAAATTTCTTGTCAAAGAATGCTATGCTGATCATAGAAGCATTCAGAGATTATTACTTCTCTTCGGAGGGAACATACATCATAATGTGCGGAGGGATTGGACCCCCGTCCCTACTACCCCGATATGCCACAGATTACGTCGTGCATAAAAAATTCGTAAGGTAACTCTTTATCGATGGAGTTAGTAAGGTGCTACATGACAAGAAGAAGGTTGCATACCCGCCAATGCCTTTTACGATTGGAGCATACCATCTCCCCAAGGAAAAATATGCTATGGAATTTTCTCAGGACTTGGAAGCCTTCCATTTTGGAACAAATATTTTCAGAAGGCATGACCCCAAAGGAAAGGTTGTTGCTCATTGTACTACCTGCAAGGTCACTTTTGACTATGTGCATTTTTTCGACAAAGATAAAGAATTCTTTTGAAGCACGAAAAACATGACCGAGTTGGGAAAGCGATATTGCCCCAAAAGTGGAGTTAGTTCTAGTTCAAAAACTGCCAAAGGAGTTGGGTTGAAGCATAAGGAAGAAGAAGAGACGCAGTGCCAAGAGGCAGTGGCCATGAAGTTAGAGGAAGTTGAAAAGAAGAAAAGCGAAGAGACTGAAAGGCTTCAAAAGGAATAAGCAGAGAAACAGCGTCAGGACATAGAAGCTGCCAAAATTCAACAGGAGCAAGCTGAGAGACTGCAAAAGAAGACGCTGAGAGACTGTAGAAAGAAGCAACTAAAAGAATAAAAAGAGAAGAGGCTGAAAAGTTGCAGGAAATAAAGGAGAGAGCGGAAAAGGAAGTGCGGAATTGCAAAGGAAAAAAGAGGAAGCAGAAAAGTCCAAGGAAGTTGTGGAACAAGGGAGCTCAGGTGCACAAGATATGGACATGGATGTATCAAAAACAAACCCACTAGAGACGACAACTAAAGGACATGTCTCAGCTCAGGAGCTCGCTCTCACCCCATTCACTCCTTCAAAGCAACACAAAGTGGCAAAGCTGGACTCAATATTTTTCGAAAAGAATAAGATGGTTATGATGAGATCGGAAAAGAGGATGAGATGCCCGAACGACCAAGATGTAGTCACAATAATAGAAATCTCAATTTTCTAGGGGAGTAAGAAACACCCTCATTTTGCGGTAGCATGCATTATGGCTACAGCTCAGGCAAGCGCCGACAATGTAAACCAGCTGGTAGAAGACGTGAAAAAATACAAAGACAAGCTCTTCAAAGTGAAAGATAACTTGATGAAAGAGGTACATCAAGGTAAGGAACTGAAGAGGAAGTTTAGCAACCTTCAGGAAGAAAAGGGGGAGACAGCAGAATAGAAACAAAAGCTTGAAGATGAAAAGAATGCACTAAATTCCCAACTAATAATTGTAGAAGGTGAGAAGAGAGATTTAGAAACTTGCATAAAAGAGTTGGAGCTACATGAGGCCAACAATATACAACAGATCGGGTTCTATAAGCCTTAGTTCGAAAGGCCGATGAAGGAAAAGGAGCAGCTATCGAAACAACTGAAGGTTGTAGATGAGAAGAAGCAGGACTTAACTCCATTCCATGAGCAGGCTTGTTATATACTGAGGAAACTCTACCAGTCACAAGAACTCATTGTAGTAGAAGTGAGAAAGATGAAGGCAGTGATTTCGAGAATGAAAGAAACTGATGTTGAAGCCCTGAAGCTTAGGAGGAATTGTGTGCGCATCATGGAAGATATCAGAAAACAAATTGAGTGGAGGGAAGGGAAATCAGGCTTCCCCAAAAATCTACGTCTCAAGTCCTTGGCCAATTATCAGCTAGATTCAGGACTCATTGAATTATACAGAAGCAGGGGGTGTACTGATCTCTACCAAAAGATTCGTGAATCTCAAGAGAAGTTCCAAATTATTACTCCGCAGACCATAGAAGATTTCCTAGACAAAGACCAGTGCCTCTCAGAGCTGCAGAACGAGTTGAGTACGGAGTTGGACTACATACGGAAAATAGATATCCTAATATCAGAAGACCTCCACCGGTTCATTGGGAAAGCGTCCATCCATGCATACATTTTTTAGGACATTCCCCATGCCACAACAGCAAGAGTAAAAGCTATTGATGCAGAATTGCCTAAGCATGAAATATCTCTAAAAATGATGACTCCTATTCGCAGCAATATTATTGTAAGGGAAATAGGCATATGGGCCAGTTACATGGCTAGGGCAGAAAATCCAGCTGTCACAAAAATCCAGCTAAAACCAAAAAGCCAGCTGAAATAGAAGTGCCAACTGAAAGCTGATTTTGACATTGTATAAATATTAAATATAAAAGACAGTTGGAAGCTGATTTATTGTATAAACATTAAATAACAGCTGGAAACTAACTTTGTCTTATGTGAGCACTAGAAGACAAACTTTTGTGTTTCCCTAGGGTTAGGGTTGGAGAAAAGACAATTTTGTAAAGTTATAAATAGAGGAATAGAATAGAAGGAAAATACTTTTGGCAGGTGAAAGGACTGGATTGTTTTGTACGTGAATAGTTATGTTGCATTAATAAAGAAAGATCCATTTTGCCTAGGAAAAGCTAGCACTGCATTTTACTTGGGAATGTGTTGGATGTTTGCTGAATTATTTATGCACCATTCGTGCATATACTGTGGGATCATTCTTAACTGTTCTGAATTAATTCTTAGTTATGAATGCTTTCATTTCCTGTGTAGACATTTATGTGTCAAATGAGTAATGGAATGTTTTAATTACATCAAAGCTATCCCTGTTATCTTTTATATTCTGCTGTAAATGTGCTTATAATATTGAAACAACTATCTGTGAGATTCTTATGTACATTTCCAGTATATTACTCATATTTCAGATTTGCACCCTGCAGGGATAGATTAATTAGCTTAGGTAGATTTAGATCAGATTTGTTTTAATCGCATGCATTTAGATAGGGCATTTGCATATCATATTTAAACTTAAAATACATAAACGGTGGATCGGACCGCAACCGGTGAAAGCTAATGTTTAAATCACATACTACAGTCGGGTCGTTAACCGGACGGATTCCCCACACCAAACGATGAGCGACCTAATTGGGATTTATTACCGGGGATAATCCCTAACAGCTGGTGCTACAAATTTCGGGGCAACAACATTTTTTTGTTTTAGAAGGAGGGACACTAGTGCATGGCTGGCAGAGGAAATCCTTTTCTTAGAAGAAATCCCTTTGAAGACCCACTTGAAACAACTATTCTAGAAGATTTCTTCCTGGAATTACAATATCAAGAAAATCCCAATCTTGAAGGTGAACATCAAGAACCATTATACATTGTTCCTTTTGAAGAGGTAGATCGTTTTAGAAGACATACTCGTTCTTATGTCAGGAGTCTTGGGGGGTTAAACGTAACTCCTTTGTTACCTAGAAGGTGAATCCATAGGAGAGAACCACAGTACATTAGAGATTCAGTGCTAGTGGAAAGTTTGGAAGAATTATTGGATATTTCTTTGCAAGAAATCACAGATCCGCTTGATGAATTAAGACCCAATACTCCTCCGGTTCAAGAAGATCCTCATAATCCACCACAGCCACCACCTCAACCACAACCACAAGTTATGGTTGCACCTGCATGGGGAACCATTAGAGCACTTAATTTAGCTCCACCTTTGCATGATCTGCCTAAGCACCCAGAAAAGGTTTTACCTAAGTATGATCCTGACAAAGGCATCTCTGCTGAAGATCACCTTAAGATTTTTTATTTGGATCTGAATCTCCTGAATGTAGAACATGAAGACGTTGTGTACAGGATTTTTCCTTTCACATTTTAACCTAAGGTTTCTTCTTGGTATTCTAGTTTACAAGCTAATTCAATATCAAATTGGGAAGACTTCGAAAAATGTTTCCTAAGCAAATATGGAAATCAAAATATCGTTTCTACATTGATGAAAGAATTGATGTCTATGTGGATGGAAAAGAAAGAAAAGGTACAAGAATTTAATAAAAATTTTACTACTTTATTAAATAATTTTAGTGTTGTGACAAGACCCGCTGAAGAATCATTGGTAGAATATTACACCACAGCACTTGATCCACCCATAGCTATGTTTGTTAAAAGAACAAAGCAGCTTACATTGGTAGAAAATTTTGAAGAAGTCAATAAAGTAGAAGTTGAAGCGGATAGTATTTCCAAACATTCCCTTGATTTGGAAACAAAACCATCAACCAACAAGAAGCCTCTAGTTTTATCTAGACCCAAGGAAGAATCATCTAACAAGTTGGAAAATGTGGTTAAGATGATGCAGAAACTGTCCAATAAAATCATAGATCTTGAAAAGGAAAAGGTAGCTAGTACATCAAGAAAACACTTAAACCTTTCTACAAAAAGAGGGAAGAAGGTGGACAGCCTCTTCCACCTGTGAACAATTCTGCTGTCCTAAATTTAAACGAGGTAGGCATGGATCATTTCTGCACTTTTCACCAAGAACAACATTATGAACAGAGTTGTCCACAGTGAATAAATTCGATGAGCTTGGTTATGAATCAATTGCTAGATGCACAAATAACAGACCAAGAATATCCCCAAGAAGAGCAGGCATTCGAACAGGAAGAACCCGCTCCAGATACCACAATGGTATTATGGGATTGCGTGCCCTTAATAGAATTGATTGAGGAAGACGCTGAAGAAAGTCAAGTTTCAGCTGTAAATATTACTACTCGGAGTAAGGGTCTGGTTGTTGATCCAAGACTGATTGCCCTAAACGTAAGGTTGCAAAAGAAATACCCAAGAGGCACATAACTTTCGTTCCACCACATCCTAAAGTAAACCCCGCAGTGGTGAAAGAGACAAGCCTGGTAATTAATGAAAAGCAAAATCTCACAATGAACAAAACAGGGAAAGGCGAGAAAAGCTCGAAAGATTACAACATGGGGTATGACATCGTTGAAGATATCAAGAAAATTGAAGCAGATATTTCTAAATTTGAATTGTGTACCCTGCCCCAACAAAGAAAAAAATTATTAGAGGCTTTTGACCCATAATCTAGCAGGAACCCAAAAAACACCGAAGTAGACATTGAGATAAATGAAGCCAATATCGGTGGTAAATCAAAATCTCAGACCCTGTCATTTCTTTTGACTTTTGAAATTTTTAATCATAACATACACAATTGTTTGATGGATTCCAGAGCTTCCTCAAATGTAATTCCACTGTCGATCTGCAAGAAAATTAATGGAAAGCCGATACCATCACCTTCGCAGATCATATAGTTAGATAGAACTGTTGTTAAGGTAATTGGAGAGATGAAAGATGTACTCATTAGATTGTCAGCAGATCCTAGAGTGTGTCAATTTATTGATATCATGGTGGTAGATATACTCGAAGCCTATGGGTTAATATTGAGCAGGGATTGGTCTACGAAACTGAATGGTTACTTTGCAACAAACTGGTCTCACTTATGGATGCCATACCAGAACAGACAAAAGCATATCAAAATACTAAGAGAGCCTCACATGAAACAAAATGTAACTCAGTTGGAAGAAAAGAACGAAGCTGTAAATTTTTCATATTTAGTGTTGGGAAGTTATTTTTTAGAGATTAAGCCAGGGAATTATCAAACAACGGATGCTGGCCATGACTCAAACGAACAGTCCATTCTCCTTCATTTTTCATGGACTGATGACATTGACTGTAACATAGTAGAATTAGTCACTGACTTAGGTAGTAACAATACTAACTTAGCCAAAACATAAAACACATTTAGGATTTTAAACTTCGACAGTTCCAAAACTCAAGAAGGATCCGGAGCCGGTTGTGTTTTGATTGACCCTGAAAGGATCAAACATTTTTTTTATCTTGTATACTAGAGTTTGAATGTACAAATAACACAGCTGAGTATGAAGCTCTAGTTCAAGGATTAAAAAAGGCCATTACTTTGAATGTCAAATATTTAAAAGTCTTTGGTGACTCAGGGATAGTTGTTAGACAGGTAAGGGATACAATTCACTGTCTTTCTCCACACTTAAAAGGTTACCAATCTGAAGTTTGGAATTTGATTTCACATTTCGATGCTTTTAATATAAATTCTATTCCTAGATTACAAAATGTTGTGGCTGATTTGTTAGCTACTTCTGCTTCCAGATTAGTGCCTACAAATAACAAATGCTCTATTGAATTGATTTTCAGACCATATGTTCCTGATAATATCACAAATTTAAGAGTGTTTGATGATGATGATCAAATTATCAGCATCTTAAATAATGAGGATGCTTTCCAAGAATCTATAAACGATGAAGACAAGCATGATTCAGATTTGCAAAAGAAAGATGCAGCTCAAGGAAACTTTATGCCAAAAGGAGTAAGGAGTCTTGAAGGACTATTTGATTTGCAGAACAAGTTCAGGAGGCCAATGAATGTCAAAATTAATAGCTTCTATATGCAGCACGAACTGGTAAACCTGGGCACAGAAGCTGAGCCAAAATTTGTCAATCTTGGTAAATGTTGCTCGCCAGGCGAGAGGGATAAGTTCATCAAACTGTTCTAGCAATACAAAGATGTTTTTGCATGGACTTATGAAGATTTGAAAACATATGATACTCACATCATACAACACATAATACCAATGAATCCAGGTGTGAAGCCATTTCAGCAGCAATTGCGTAGAATGCATCCGACACTCGAGCCATTAATACAAAAGGAATTGAAAAAATTGTTGGATGCTAAGATCATCTTTAAAGTACGACATTCCGAATGGGTCACTAATTTAGTTCCCATAAGGAAGAAATCGGGGGAGATAATATTATGTGTGGATTTTCGGAACTTGAACAAATCATCTGACAAAGACAACTATCCTGTACCACCAATGGACCAAATTTTACAGATGGTTTCCAGTTCAGAACTATTCTCCCTGCTAGATGGTTTCTCTAGATATAATCAAGTACTAGTAGTGGAAGAAGACCGACTCAAAACCACTTTCCGTACGCAGTGGGGAACCTTTGCATACCGAAGAATGCCATTTGGATTGATAAACGCAAGAGCTACCTTTCAAATAGCCATGGACATTGCTTTTCGAGGATTCGTTGGCCACTGTGTGGTAATTTATTTACATGATGTGACAGTCTTTTTGAAGAAAAGAGAAGACCATGTTTTCCATTTGAAACATATTTTTGATCGCTGCAGAAAATATAGTATATGATCTCTAAATCCCAAGAAGAGTATTTTCGTTGTTCTTGAGGGTAAGCTTCTAGGTCATATCATCTCAAAGAATGGAATCTCGATAGGCCAAGAGAGAGTGAAAGCTTTAAGCAAGATTCCCATGCCCCATAATAAAAAGGCTATGCAATCTTTTATGGGCACGATAAACTTTGTTCGAAGGTTTGTACCAGATTTCGCTCAAATTGTGAAACCTTTGCAGCAAATGGTAAAGTAGAGTGTGCAATTTAAATGGACTGACATAGAGAAGATGGCATTTAAAGACATCAAAACCGCTATAGCTAACGTGCCTTCTTTAAGGAGTCCATATTTTGAAAAAGATTTCATCATGTACACTTTTGCTTTAGATAACTCTCTCGCAGCTGTGCTCACTCAGAAGGGAGAAGCAGGAGACAAGTATCTAATATCCTTCATGAGCACTGGTTTGTAAGGTGCTGAACTGAATTACCTTGCCGTAGACAAGCAAGCATATGCAGTATTTAAAGCGGTAAAATAGTTCAAGCCATATATCCTGAAGAACAGAACCAAAGTCATAGTACCTCACCCCATTGTTAGATATATGTTTGTACAAAAGGAATTAGGTGAAAGGAGAGGAAACTGGGTCACTTCTCTTTAAGAGTATCATTTGGAATTCAAACCAGCCACCATTATTAAAGGTCAAGGGTTGTGTAAATTAATCACTGAAAATCTAGTTGATGAAGAGTTGGAGTGGGAAAATGAAGCCGAATTGAATCTGATCGAGGTATGTCCTATTTTCACCGCTCCTGAATCTTGGTATAGGGACCTAGTCCATTATTTGCAGCAAGGATATTTTCCAAAGCATTGGAGCTCTAAGCAGAGAAGAGGACTCCGTCTGAAATCAACATCCTATCAAATAATTGATGGAATACTTTTTAGAAAACATTATGATGGGATATTTCTCCAATGTCTTAAGAAAGAAGACGTTGATAAAGTGGTCAAAGAATTACATGATGGCCCTGCTGGGGGACACTACTCTGGATTTACCATGGCTCATAAAATACTCAGAGTTGTTTACTACTATCCCACTCTATTCAAAGATGCTCATGCCTACGTCAGGAATTGCGATGTATGTCAAAGGAGTGCTGGCAGATTGCCGAAAGCAGCAGGACCTTTGCATCCAGTTATTATTACTGAACCATTCGAGCAATGGGGCATAGATCTTATTGGAGAGATAAATCTGAATTATTCGCTGCAACATTGGTATATTCTGACGGCTACAGATTATTTCACCCGATGGACAGAAGCTATCCCACTGCGCAAAGTGAATGAGGACATGGTTATCAATTTCTTGAAAGAAAACAACATAACAAAGTTTGGGGTTCCAATTTCCCTATTCTTTGATAATGCAACTTATTTTTCATATGTGAAATTAAATGAATTTGTTCATGAGAAAGGACTTAAATTGCATTATTCAGCAAATTACTATCCCCAAGGAAATGGACTAGCTGAATCTATAAATAAAAACCTCATCCGAATTCTTAAGAAAACTATAATTGAGCATCAGCGAAGTTGGCATACAACCCTCCCAAACGCTTTATGGGAAGATAGAGTTACCCTGAAGAATGCCTTAGGATTTTCCCCATACACTCTAGTCTATGGGAAGGAATCCATACTACTTCCTAAGATACTACTCCCATCCTTACAATTAGCCTAAGCTTCTCGAGGTTCCAACAACCAAGTCCTACAATCACGAATTGATACCCTGTTGAAGCTTGAAGAGTCATGGCAGAAAGCCAAAGACAGATTCCACCAACACCATGACAATGTAAAAAGGTGGTTTGATAAGTGAAAATCTGGAAAAAGGAGTTTTGAAATAGGTGACTTAGTTCTGAAATGGGATCACCCACATGATGATAAGGGAAAGCACACAAAGTTTCAACAATTATGGCTTGGCCCTTACCAAATTTTTGAAAAGCTTGGCCCATCAACATACAAACTGAAAGACTTGCAAGGGGAGGAAGAAAACCTCCCTGTCAACGACCTTGCTTTAAAGAAGTACTTCACGTAGTTCTAGGGATTCTTTTTGTACGTAAGTAAACACTGTCTTATTTTTTCTGAGTTTACCTTTCTTTTTTATTTGTTTGAGTTGTTGATTTCTTTCACTTAGATTCTTTAGTCTATTTTCGTTTGATTTTTTTCATTTGACCTTTTACCCTAGCCTTTGTTTGAGTTCTTTATTCTTTAATAAATCCTAGCCCAACTTCTTGGTGTAGTGGAAAGATAGGGCTTTGAGCAAATCTCAAACTTTGAGAAGTCGGAATCTATTTATAAAGAAAATTTCTCTATGCGACTTTGCTTTTGCTGACTAGTTTCTAGAATAAGGAGATCCTTTTTCTGTTTCATATTTAGGTCATAGTAATCCTTGTTAAATAACTAAGATTTATGATTTCTATGTTACTATTTTGGGGCTCCATTCACTCTCACATTAATGACACTCTCAGGAATTTCACGACAATGGACCCACATAGAGGAAGCATTTCTCACAGGTGTATGGTATTTAAAATGATCCCATGCAGCAAATAAAAAGCCAAGAGAGCTTATATCAAAGAGTTTGTTTTCCAGGAAATCTTGCCTCCATTAAAGCACGGTTGAGAAAAGAAAAGACATTCAATCAAGAAAGTTGTTCTAATGGTCATCCCAACACGGTTCTTCTCTGTCCATGAGCATGACAATCAAATAAATCTCTTGATCACACAAAAGGACATTATGGATTGAATAACCTAAGTTAAATGTTGAAGATTGAAGAAAGTTATCATGGAAGGCTTAGACGACAAAAGTCGTCAATAAAGAAAGCATCCAAAAGGATGCTAACAACATGGGAATGAGGAACAAATTAATATGTCTATGGGATGTTGTTACGATCCTGTGGATTCCTATTTTAGTTAGCATCCAAAAGACATATTTTAAAATGAACTCCACATTTTGGCATCAAGAGAGTTGTTAAGAAGTCTGATTCAAAGTTTCCTTTTCCCCAATGAACGTTATGATAAAAGTGATTACTCCCTTCGCAGAAGCTAGACTATGTAAGCAAATTGTTACATATGAGGCCAACAAATCGTAAGTTTTTTGACCTTAGAAGAATATTAATTCAGATATCAGTGTTAACCAGCGAATCTCCAATTGTTGTTGTTGCAAACTGATCCCCATAATTTTCAGAAAATTATAGGGCTCCTCCCTTATTTTTTCCAAAAGTTTGAAGTCTTTTTGAAAGTCTAGCTTTTGCCCTTAGTTTTTCCTAGAGAAGATTGAAGAAAGTTGCCTTTTTGGCTAATGATTTTTTGGATTTTGGTGGTTTCAAGTTTTTGCTCTTTTGGCCAAGCCTGGCCACACCCTTTTCTTTAATTTTTTCCGACCAGTCGCTTTGTGTTTAGTGGTCATAGCCTTTAGACTTAATTTCTTCGACCAGTCGCAATTGTTTGGCTTATCTTTCACCAACCGTTACGCGGTGATTTGGATTATTTGGCACCAATTGGTCACCTGTTCTTAAGTTTTGTCCCACCAATCAGTCCCGTTTTTCTTAACTATAATTTCGCTGACCATTGCGCTTTTTGTTGACAGATATTTCATCGACCGATCGCGTACTTTTAGGTCTATGATTGATGACTGGTCACATTTCTTGAAGCCACTCTCGCCAACCGTTACGCTGCTTCTTGGTTTATCTTTTCCGATCAGTCGCCATCTTTGTCTTCTTTCGGCCACAGTTAACTGGCTTATTGTCACCGACCGTTGCGTTGGACGTTGGCTTAATTCTGGTCGACCGTTGCGCCGCTGACCGGCTTAGGATTCGTTGATCACTCACCTTTTCAGAGGTCTTGTCTCACTCATCCATGGTAGTGTTTAACATGTATTGCGCCAACCGTTGCGCAACGACTAGGTTTATATCGCTAACCACTCCGCTCTACGCAGTCCGTCTTTGCCGTCAGCACGGTTTGTTTTGGAAAATGTGAAGGTGGGTAGGCGAAGGCTTTAATTTTTTTCTGTGCAAACTTATTGTTGGATCATCGAGCCCCGTGCGTCTTAAGTGCCCAACTGCCAATCCTGTGTGTCTTAAATGCTTAGGTGTATTTATATTCAAACGAGGTTTTGTTTATTTGTTACCACAATTTGTGAAATCGAGATTTTTTAGAGTACAAGTCCTTGCTAAGCTCAGGTTCTCGTGACGCCGAAAGGCAGTAGTGACCAGGTAGCCACGTGAAAACCTTTGTATTCTAAGCATTGGTCTTATCCTAGGTTCAATCTCGTAGACTTGCTGTTGCTAAGCCTCGCCAAGACCTTAAAACCCCGACAACCACGATGATTGTGCATTTCAGTCTCCCAGCTTGCGTAGTTTTTTTCACGCCATCCCACCCTAGGTGGTCTTGCATCATGGTGTCCATTGGATCATTGTAGGCTAAGAGGGAATCGTCTTTTGAGCATATTTTGTTTTCAATAGCAAAAGTCTTCGCCAGTTGATAGATATGAAACAACCGCTATGTTTCGTTGTTTCAAGCACACATGCTTTGTTTTTCACAGAATCGTGACTCTCAGTTTTAGAATTTGGCTACTTGCACATCTGTTTTTTTTCTTTTCTTTCATAATCTAAGAAAAGGCTTCATTTGTCAAAAGCTAGAAGCATAATTGGTTGCATCCTAGATTTCTGAATAATGCCAAATGAACATCTACAGCACTTACTCTCTAAGTTAATAACGCTCATTAAACTATAGTATGGATAAATCATTTGTAGATGTTTTTCTTCCTGAGTTTCAACCTTAATAGGAAGTTAAGTGGAAGTTAACACTCACATCAAGTTTTGATATGCTTATTTACGTCATAAATATTGCATTGTTCATTATGATTCCTTATTTTTTTTTTAATTGTCACCATAGGTTTGATATGCATAGGCGGTCCGCCAAAAGGAAAGCTAAGCTATCCAAGTCAGACTCAGACATATAAATACTTTTAGACACCTCACTTGAAACAATGTTCGGGGACACGAAAGCTGTCACAGGAGCCATCCCGGAGTATCAATGGGGCAAACTATACAAAGCTGTAGAAGACCAAAACTTCCCTGAAGCCTCCTTAGAAGAGCTAATGTTTTATCAGAACATCAAAAAGTTTGTTCTGCACACAACAACCACTCGCCCGAAGTTGTTCCCATGCTTGGACGTTATTGGTTGGATACTACCCCAAGTGAATGCTGACACGAGGATCATCACAGATATCACTGGGATGAGTCTTGCATCTTTTGGACTAGATCATATCTCTACAACATATAGGATTCCCTTCCCTAAAGTATTTCTAAATAATGAGTGGATATAAGGACTCAAAATGGATCCGTTAGACTATTCCAAGAAGATGACAATCTTCAAAAGACAGATTAGGTCAAGGGCCAGCGGAGAATACAAGAGTTGGCACCTAAGGACTCCGTACAAGCTCAGTGCCCTCATGTTGAGCCAAGTTTTTGGTTTAGCAAGTGGAAGCATGTATAAGATCGGTTAGGTGCCAGTGATGTTCCACGTGACCACACACGGTATGGTATTCAACTAGGAAGACATCATCTCAGATAGCATATCCTCACATATAGGTGCAGTGCAAGGAGGATTGACACAAAAGAAAGCCGATTTCTTCATGTCCTCTAATTTGGTGGACTATTTATTCATCAAGCACCCTTTCCCTGACTTGGGATGCATCTGAAACCGCAAAGAGTCTCCCCTACTTATGGCCTATCACATGATGTGGGAACACAAGTATGCAAGCCACTACACTTAGATTTGTGAAAAGTTCATCATGCCCATATATCATCTACTCTTCAAGGAAGAACCAAATTGCTTGTCAGAAAATGCTATGCCGATCATAGAAGCATTCAGAGATTATTACTTCTCTTTGGAGGGAACATACATCAGAATGTGCTGATGGAGTCGACCACCGTCCCTATTACCCTAGTATGCCACAGATTACGTCGTACATAAAGAAGTCGTAGGGAAACTCTTTATCGATGGAGTTAGTAAGGTGCTCCATGACATGAAGAAGGCGGCATACCCGCCAATGCCTTTTACCATTGGAGCATACCAGCTCCCCAAGGAAAAAGATGGTATAGAATTTGCTCAGGACTTAGAAGCCTTCCATTTTGGAACAAATATTTTCAGAAGGCATGACCCTGAAGGCAAAGTTGATGCTCATTGTACTACCTGCAAGGTCACTTTTGACTACGCGCATTTTTTCAACAAAGATGAAGAATTCTTTCGAAGCGCGAAAAACATGACCGAATTGGGCAAGCAATACCACCCCAAAAGTGGAGTTAGTTCCAGTTCCAAAACTGCCAAAGGAGTTGGGTTGAAGCAAAAGGAAAAAGAAGAGAAGTAACACCAAGAGGCAGTGGCCATGAAGTTAGAGGAAGTTGAAAAGAAGAAAAGGGAAGAGACTGAAAGGCTTCAAAAGGAACAAGCAAAGAAACAACATTAGGACACAGAAGCTACCAAAATTCAGCAGGAGCAAGCTGGGAGACTGTAGAAATAAGAAGCTAAGAGACTGCAGAAAGAAGTAGCCGAAAGAATAAAAAGAGAAGAGGATGAAAAGTTGCAGGAAATAAAGGAGAGAGCGGAAAAGGAAGCGGCGGAATTGCAAAGGGAAAAAGAGGAAGCAAAAATGTCCAAGGAAGCTGTGAAAAAAGGGAGCTCAGGTGCACAAGATATGGACATGGATGTATCAACAACAAACCCACCAGAGATGACAACTGAAGGACATGTCTCACCTCAAGAGCTTGCTCTCACCCCATCCACTCCTTCAAAGAAGCACAAAGTGGCAAAGCTAGACTTAGTATTTTTCGACAAGCATAAAAAGGCTATCATGAGAATATCAGAAAAGAGGATGAGATGCTCGAATGACCAAGATGTAGTCATAATAACAGAAATCCT
This sequence comes from Larix kaempferi, assembly GCA_027924585.1. Lineage (NCBI taxonomy): Eukaryota > Viridiplantae > Streptophyta > Pinopsida > Pinales > Pinaceae > Larix > Larix kaempferi. The sequence continues at coordinate 12,556,302 of BSBM01001048.1, forward strand.
GATTTTCCAGGGAACTAACAAAGACCCTCAGTTCGTGGTAGCATGCACTGTGGCTACAGCTCAGGAAAGCGTCGAAAATGTAAACCAGTTGGTAGAAGACATTAAAAAATACAAAGACAAGCTCTTCAAAGTGAAAGATAACCTGATGAAAGAGGTACATCAAGGTAAGGAACTGAAGAGGAAGTTTAGAGACCTTCAGGAAGAAAAGGGAGAGATAGAAGAAGAGAAACAAAAGCTTGAAGATGAAAAGAATGCACTAAATGCCCAACTAATAATCATAGAAGGCGAGAAGAGAGATTTAGAAACTCGCATAAAAGAGTTGGAGCAACATGAGGCCAACAATATACAGCAGATCGGGTCCTATAAGCCTCAATTCGAAAGGCTAATGAAGGAAAAGGAGAAGATGTCGGAACAACTGCAGGTTGCAGATGAGAAGAAGTAGGACTTAACTCTAGTCCATTAAAAGGTTTGTGATATACTGAGGAAAATCTACTAGTCACAAGAACTCATTGCAGTAGAAGTGAGCAAGATTAAGGCGGTGATTTCGAGAATGAAAGAAATCGATGCTGAATCCCTAAAGCTCAAGAGGAAGTGTATGTGCATCATGGAATATATTAGAAATCAAATTGAGTGGAGGGAAAGGAAATCAGGCTTCCCCAAAAATATACCTCTCAAGTCCTTCGCCAATTATCAGCTAGATTCAAGACTCATTGAATTCTTTAGAAACTGGGGGGTTAAACTAAATGTGGGAATTCAAAAAACCATCGGGTGGTGTATCGAACTCTACCAAAAGATTCGTGAATCCTAAGAGAAGTACTGGATGATTGCTTCACATACCATAGAGGATTTCCCAGAAAAAGACCAATGCCTCTCATAGATGCAGAACGAGCTGAGCACGAAGTTGGACTACATACGGAAAATAGATGTCCTAACATCAGATGACCTCCACCGGTTCATTGGGAAAGCATCCATCCATGCATACGTTTTAGAGGACATTCCCGAGCCCACATTAGCAGGAGTAAAAGCTATTGAAGCAGAATTTCCTAAGCATGAAATATCTCTAAAAATGATGACTCCTGTTCACAACAATATTATCATAAGGGAAACAGGCATGTGGGCCAGTTACATAGCTAGGACATAAAATCTAGCTGTCACAGAAGATCCAGCTGTAACAGAAAAGCCAGCTGAAATAGAAGTGCTAGCTGAAAGCTGATTTTTACATTGTATAAATATTAAATATAAAAGACAACTAGAAGCTGATTTATTGTATAAACATTAAGTAATAGCTGGAAACTAACTTTGTCTTATGTGAGCACTAGAATACAAACTTTTGTGTTTCCCTAGGGTTAAGGTTGGAGAAAAGACAATTTTGTAAAGTTATAAATAGAGGAATAAAATAGAAGGAAAAGACTTTTGGGAAGTGAAAGGACTGGATTGTTTTGTACGTGAATTACTTTGCTGCATTAATAAAGAAAGATCCATTTTTCCTGGGAAAATCTAGCACTGCATTTTGCTTGGGAATGTGTTGTATGTTTGCTGAATTATTTCTGCACCATTTGTGCATATACTGTGAGATCGTTCTTAATTGTTCTGAATTAATTCTTAGTTATGAATGCTTTCATTTCCTGTGTAGACATTTATGTGTTAAATGAGTAATGGAATGTTTTAATTACATCAAATCTATCTCTGTTATCTGTTATATTCTTCTATAAATGTGCTTATAATATCGGAACAACTATCTGTGAGATTCTTATGTACATTTCCAGTATATTACTCATATTTCAGATTTTCTCCATACAGTGATAGATTAATTAGCTTAGGTAGATTTAGATCATATTTTTTTTAATCGCATGCATTTAGATAGGGCACTTGCATATCATATTTAAACTTAAAATACATAAACGGTGGATCTGGCCACAACTGGTGAAAGTTAATCTTTAAATCACATACGACAGCTGGGCCGTTAACCGAACGGATTCCCCACACCAAACGGTGAGCGATCTAATTGGGCTTGCTTACCGGGGAGAATCCCTAACTGCTGGTGCTGCGAATTTCAGGGCATCAACACATTGTTACACTAAAAGCAGGTTTAGAACTAACATTATTTCATAGTCAAGGGCTTGTATATAATGTTGATATGTGTTATAATATACTAGTTATGTTTATATAGATGATGGGGCGTATTGTTGACCCTCATCCCATTACGTTAAAAGGTCGATTATCATCTATTGAACATTATAGAAGTTGCAAGGTTTGGGTACAATATTTCAAAATTAGTGGCATTTATTCAAAATTTGAGTGCACATGTGTTTCATTATCCACATGGAGTTCATGATGCAGCTAGTACTAAACTCCTTTGCCACATCTTCATCCCACAGTTCATTTTACTGCCAACTGTACCATATTTTAATTACATGGGGGTAACAAGGTACATTGACCTAGGGCTCAATGTTTGAGGTAAATATAAGTAACTTAGTTCATTTTTTGCATTCCATTTACTATTGAAGTCGAGGGTCATGGACTTCTAGGGTTTACCTATTTAAACTTGGTCCACAACTCGTGTTGGCAGTTGACCCTAAATATTGTTCTCTTTGACTTCCTAAATTGTATCTAGACATTAAATGAAGAGTTTGGGCATAACTTAAACTAGCTATTCCACCAAGAACATAAACAAACACACAGGCATCGAGCACACAACTCAACCGAACCAATTCAATTTGTCTATTAACTAATAAAATTACATATTTATACACACAATGATTTTCACGATGAACAAAATATTCATTCACACTAGAATATTTTACAAACATGGTGACCAAATTACAATAGATTGATAGAGAATAGGGGTGTATATAGAGAGGCTTAATACATAAAAATGGAAGAAAAAAAAGGCTCTAAGACTCTACATCAATGAGATGTGAATCCATGAAAAGTTCTCTCGAACTATAGATTTATAATGTGGCCCCTCGGGCTCATTTACAAAGAAACTCAGTCCTCTCTACCCCCCTCTTACAGGAACTATAGTTTTCATCTCCTACGTTTATCTTCATCGAATGCTAGAATGCTACCTTGAATCTTGCAACTATTTTCTAAAATAGGTCGTGAATGACATGCTGGGAATGTTCAACACCTAAAGAGATAGTTGTGCCATCTTTCCTGAAAAATAGAGTTATGTTAGGGTTCACTTTTGGCTACCACATGTTCTACCAGCTGTTCTTTAATCTCATCAGCTGCCCTTTCTAAAGCTATTAATGACTTGAGATTATTCTACCAAAGTAAGTTAGAAGCCTCCAGGTCATAAAATAGGTGTCATATTTTATTATCACTACAATATGAACCAACTCATCAATTTCCAAAATGCACTGAGGAATGTCTTCTCAGTAAGCATCAATTTTTCAAATGAAGGTTAACCTTTTGATCTAGAAATTGCAATATAGAGAACATACTTCCTTATTCTATTATGAAAATGATAGTTCAAACTTACCACATGCTATGGTGCTATAGTAGCCCAAATTTTGGGAAACTTGGTGGATCGGGAATGAAATCATCCCTATATAGTGCCTTGCTCTGAACAAAGTTCACCTATCTAAGCTTTCAATTGAATTCATGTCTTATAATGACATTAGAACGGTGTGTAGACATGATAGTGAATTTGAGGCTCCCTGGATGTCTTCTTTATAGTCTATAATAGAGAAGTTTGTCTCTTTTGGCAGGTTAGTGAAGAGGAGGATTTGAATGAAGGTGAAGCCAAAGCATCTTAAGGGAAAAAACCCGGTTATGTAAATGGAATCCTTGGCTCTTGTATCACATTTTGAGTTATGGAAGTGGGGCTTTTTGAATTAGGCATTGGGTTTTTGTCAAAATTATAAATCAAATTTATTATCTTTTAAGAAGGATGTGAATACCTCATTTAGAAAATGCCATTTTTTATGCCCCAAAGTGTGAATAAAATTATAGATCCAGTATGGTTGGGTAAACCTTTCATTGGGCCACGTGTTGGTTGTTCTCACACAAGTACTACAACAAATCCTTGAGTGCTTTAGGCTAGTCGTCAATGAGAAATAGATTGAATAGATTTTCTCAAATTGCACCTCCTCCTCTAACATGATCACCAACCATGAATTGTATTGGTTCAACGCTTCGGGATGTACAATTCATATTTTTTTTCTTTGAACTTTTCCCAATGTCAGTGGAAAGCACATTTGAATGCTATGATGAACTTCAAGATTTCAAATTATCCATGAAAATGCTACTTTCCCATCTATCTCTCACAATATCACTAACCAAATTCCTCCACGCCTTTGTCCTCTCCTCATAGCTTCAAAACATAGGAAGAAATATTTTTTATCTCATTTGTTCACTAAATTTTTGACTATATATTCTTCATAGGTCCAAGAAAATGTCGGCTAAGATTAATTTGTAAATTGTTACGTTATAATTTCCTAGTTTTCTTTCTCATGTGTGGAATTATAGAACTTGTAAGATTTTTTTTTAATAAGGCCCCATTGGTGGATAGGTTGTGGCTCTAAGACACAAAATGCACAAGAATTAACCATTAGATTTTTGAGTCAGCCTTGCAACTTCGTAGGTTTTGAGTGTAATTGGATAGTATTTATGCATATCCACACTAACAAGCACAATAGGTCAGAGAATGAGCGACCATAGAAGCTAGTCTTCATTTATTACAATCTTCACCTACTTAACAAACAACTGTGACCAAACCATATGGGTCCAATTTTAGTGGATAATATTGGTCCAGAATTTGAATATGTTGCAGAGGATGATTCTCTTGATGAGGATTTGAGTTTTCTTGATGGGGTCATTGAGGATCGATAGGAAACAACTATGACCAAAGAACATGGGTCCAATTTTATTGAATAATATTGATCCAAAGTTTGAATAGGTTGCAGAGGATGATTCTCTTGATGGTGATTTGAGTTTGCTTGATGGGGTCATTGAGGATCTGTAGGAAACAACTATGACCAAAGGACATAGGTCCATATTTATTGGATAAGATTGATCTAGAATTTGAATAGGTTGCAGAGGATGATTAATCTTGATTATGATTCGAGTTTGCTTGATGGGTTCATTGAGGATCTGTAGGAAATATCTGTGAGCAAAGGATATGGGTCCAATTTCATTGGATAAGATTGATACAAAATTTGAATAGGTTGCAGAGGATGATTCTCTTTATGATTAATTTAGTTTTCTTGATAGGGTCATTGAGGATCTCTAGGAAACAATTGTGAGCAAAGGATATGGGTCCAATTTTATTGGATAAGATTGAATCTAAATTTGAATAGGTTGCAAAGGATGATTCTCTTGATGATTATTTGAGTTTGCTTGATGGGGTCATTGAGGATATCTCTATTTTTCCATTGTCTCGATTTCAAACACCTAATACATAGGTACATCACAACTTCATCTTCAGACACCTAATAAACCTACATCATAGCTTCATCTTTAGGCTAGTGATGTTGGCACTCACTCTTTGAGGGCTTATTTAGGAATCCTCATAGTTGTGGGCATGTCTTGAGATTGGACTTGGAGACATTGCCCATTATTAATTTCTAATTATGTTATTAATTATGTAGCTTGATTGTTTAATAGCGGTTGTTGAATTGTGTATTATTTTTCAGTTTGATGACGGAATCATATATTGCAACCTTTTTTATTTATTTTTGTTCATTTCATTATCAACAACCTTGGTATTGTGTTAAGAATTCTGGAATGTTAAGAATTTTGGTCTTTCAAAAATTTTACACAGTGGCATTCAAGAATTCTTAACACAATGACAGAACACTATGGAAATATACATGCTTAGAACCTTGGTGTTATTTTTTAATTTGATGATGGAATCATAGATTGCAACCTTTTTTTATTTATGTTCAATTCACTAATATGCAACCTTACAGGTACGTATGGTGGCTCATGTTGCAACCTTACAGGTACGTATGGTGGCTCATCAAGGTTGCATAAATCTTCAACACTACTGCTTGTTTCTTTGCCATTGCTTTGCTTGCTTCTCTGTCATCATCATGTTTTCATCAACTAGTTATCTGCATCTTAAGACTTTTCCATATTGATTGCCATCAATGACAATCTTCAACCTTGGCCATATTGCCAACAATTATTGCTGATGGAATATCACCAATATTGAGAGCAGGGGAGTGAATCAATATTGTAAAATTTTTCTTTTTAATTCCAATTATTTTAAGCACACATATTAAATATTTCATTAAACAATAAACTCAAATGGACACAGCATTTTATCATGGAACCCTAAAGGGAAAACCACAAATTCATGTCTATTAATCTGCAAAATTGCTTTTACACGTTACAATAGAATTTGATTAGCACCAACTAATCAGGATGCACCCACACCCTTATTCACCAGCACCAACTGGTAGGCGGCTACAACCCCCTTATTTAGTCAGCTACAACTGACAAGGAAAGCACCAACTCCCCTTCTACAGGAACCAACCTGCCCTAGCTCCACCCTTCCACCCCTTAATTAGATTTCTTCATTAACATCTTTGATTGCTACTTATTCTGCATCTACCTCTAAACTTTAATGCAACTGCTTCTGATCGTTAATGCATCCTCTTCTTGTGCTTCTGATCTTCAATACATACTTTCAGTTACACCACTCTTGGTCTCTTTTCTACTTCTCTTTTATTGTTGCTTCTGCTTTGCTCTACAATGATATTTGTGCAGCCACACATCTTCAAATGATGTCTCCAAACTTATATACTTGCATTACACCTTTTCATGAACAAGTGTGCCTTCTCATGTACCCTTCCATGAAAAGATGGATCTTTATAGACTCACACCCTTTTATTATAAGAAATGTCTTTTCATAAAATATAAACTATTTTTATATTTTTATAGTTATAACAATATTTTATAAAAATAATTCACTTTAGCATCTTATACATTTATATATTTTATGACCTTAGGACTTTTATATAATTTTCATTTCTTTTATATCTTTGGCATTTACATACACCATACGACCGTCTTCATATAGGCGTTTTAACACAGGCTCTTAACTCGTACAACCGTCTTCATACAGCCGTCTTCATATAGGCGTTTTAACACAGGCTCTTTGCACTGCCACATCACATCTTCTGCCACCATGACACTCCACCTCCGACACCATCCCTTCGTTATCTACAAATTTCTTTGCCATGTCTTCGTCCACATCGAAGAAGCCATGTGTAGCAAAAGATAGGGGGCCACATAGGCGTCCCAAGCTCCAAGCTGGTGTTCTTCTCGTGGAGAACCAAACACCCAAAGCTCCCACACAATCTTTGCACTACGCGTCGAAATACATTAATGAAGACCGACGTTTATAAATCCATACAAGTTTGTTTGCACAACTAATGTGGGATACACTCAATCGTAACCGTTGATTGGCATGATCAAATGGCTCCTGATTCATCTCATGCGAAAGCTTTTGTTACTAGATTTCCATAGGCATTCTCTTGTCTCCTCTGCAAAAAGATTCTTCCTTCTCCACAATACACTCGTCCCCTCCACAATTGTGCTCAGCCTGCTTCCAAAGTTGTGGCTCACTCCACAATGGGTCAGTCCCTTAAACTGAGGACTCCTTTCACAAATAACACTTAAAAGAATGTTGTGAATGAGTCCCTCATTTCTAATATTCGACAGTTCAACTTCATCGCCATTGCCATCACATTGCCCTGATCCCTCTAAACTTGTTTCAGTGTACAAATTCCTTAGAGCTGAATTTATTGGGCCTTCAGTGTACTGTGCGGGCTTCATGAAATGATCACGAAGCACATCTATTGCAAGAAAATTCTGCATAATTGAGTTGGAGTAACACGTATTACCAAAATTCTTAAGTCCTTTGACTATGCGGCTAGTGCGACCATCATTTTCAGTCATATTTCCATCCATTTTTTATTGTTTTTCCTTAATGCAATAAGAGCACACGCCAACTGAATCTGTAACTCAATATTTTTTTGAGGGTTTTGTCCTCCACAAAGGCATACGGCCCTCCTCTCTACAATTGTAAACCCCGGTTGCCCGAATCTGCTCTGAAAATGTAGTATCAACCATTCTTTTGATATCTGAGTTCATACGCTTGAACAAATCCTCAAAGGGCAAAGAAATTAACTGACCCACAAGATCCAATCATTTATTACCCAATAATCCTTATCATCGATGACATTTGAATCAAGCATGGATTCCAACATCTATGTTAACATGACAGTATTTATGGCATGAGGTGATGTCTCAAATATATTAGGCCATACATAATTCATCAAATGAACCAAAGCATCCTCACATCCAAGTTCTGCGACATTAGGCAGCACTTGCGCTTTTTACCACTGATATTTGACAGCTTTACAATTCCAATTGCATTATTTGCTGCATTATCTGTTTTGAATGATCTTAGATCCCAAATGGAGAAGCTTTTGTTATCACTTCCACAAGATATCATGCAGCTTGCTAGGTGGTTCCATGATATAACATTGACATCTGCATTATGTGCCTTTATTGAGAATGCTAGTTGTTCCTGAATTCAGGTATCCCATATAGCTCTCTTTCTATCAACAAAATAGGAAGCAAAGACATTTTCTTATGTTGGGATCCACTACAGATCCTCAACATTATCTGTGTGGCCCTTGAAAGGACTTTTGTCTACAGTCCATTTTCCATCAGATGTAGGTTCCCAAAGATGTATGCAGCCCTTGTAATCACTAGAAAGAAACCTTCCAAGTGCTCCAGTCTAATGCATAACCCTCATTTTTGTGTCCACCCAAAAATCTGTAGCGGAGCCTGATGAATAGAAGCACTCAATGCTATGCTTACCCTTGGATCAGATGTTGCCAAAGAGCTCAAATGTGTATTAAAATCCCATGTTACAATAATAGATGGCTACTGTTCGATTTATGCAAACTTGATGAGCCACCATACATACCTGTAAGGTAGGATTCTTTGATTCAAATCCGAAATCATTATCGTCGTCATCATCTTAAACACTACTGCTTGTTGCTCTTCCATCACTTTGCTTGCTTCTCTGTCATCATCATGTTGTCATCAACTATTTACCTACATCTTTAGCCTTTGCCATATTGATTGCCATCAATGACAATCTTCAACCTTGGCCATATTGCCAACAATCTCCGCCTTTGGCATTGACGGCAATACCAATTCCATTTATCCCCCTTTGACATCAAGGGCTAAGGGTTGAATAACTCCCTCTGAATTTGATTTATGATTCCCCCCAATATGATGCTTCTGTTTGTGACTTCCACTGCTGAAGTGAAGATTCTGTTTGTTCCAACTGTCCTTGCAACATCTTTTTCTTTAACTGGGATGGATTTCCTCAACCTTATCCACATACTTAATCACAGATTTACCTCAAATCTGACCACAACTCTCCTTCAATTCAGATCACAGCTCTCCCCCTGACTTGATGCTACTCTTGATGCATAAGTTTCATGAGAGTTTTAACTTGGAGAGGATATCACCCCTAACCTTTGCCCGTCTTTCATAGCAAACACCATAGTTCTGTTCTCCCAGATGTTTTGTTCATTGGGGTGAGTTTTTAACAGGACCACCTCAGCATGAGTGATTTCCATGGAATGCTTGAAATTTTCTGATTCCAAGAACCTTTTTAAGGTTTTTCCATGCCATATCCGGCTCTTCTTTGGGAAGTCTTCCATATTCATTCTCTTGGAGAAGTCTTGATCCATATCATCAAACCTGAAGATACCATCCATTAAATTCTCAATTGTATCATCACTTTGTTTGGATTCTCTGTCCTCTTTGGCTATTTGCAGTAACCTTGGATGATTGCAAATCTTATACCAAATCTTGGATATGCATTCAAGAAGCATTTCCTATGTGCCATTTGTACACATGCACTTTTTTCATTCTTCAGATTGCTCCCCTTGTCATTAATGTCCCATTCTTGCTGTTATAGTTGTTTTACCTCTTCTAATGACATCTCCCTTATCTTTAAGTCTGCTAAGGGAATTCTCTTTAACTCTTTTGTTCAATGCTTTATAATTATCTATTGAGTGTCTTTTACTGCCATGTCATCTCAAACTAACACTATGACAAGCTATGAAGCTTCATGAAGTGCTTGATAGAACCAATTGATGGATCTACTCCATGAGATTATGCTATAATCTCATCTTCCTTAATCTGAAGAGGAGAATGGATTACTGATACTAATTGATACCAATTGTAGATTCTGATATTAATTGTAGATCCTTTATTCATCCCCCTTTGAATCACTATGGATTCCACCATAAATAACTATGTCCTCAATTATTTTGTAAAGACATAGTAGCTATGCACACCCTATGTTCTTCCTTAAAGGCTGCACAGTGTTTTGAGGATGAAACTCATCAATATCAATCTCTAACCAAACAACATTCTTCTTATTCCTCTTTCATGAACAGAAAGTTCACCATCATAACAACACCACAACTTTACTTGTTCATTTTAGACATGGCTTTCTGAGACATCTTCTTAAGCCATGTTTCCATAATTCCAAGATCTGTAGTAACAAGCCATTGTGCTCCATAATCTTGCTCATCTTGTCATATTGCAAGACACATAGTTTTTTGATGTCCACAAATCAGAACTCCAATACTGCTCTGTCTTTGTCATCTCTGTACAACCAATTGAACATCTGCACCTTTTGTTCCTCTAAAGTATCATCACTCTTCCTTCAAAATATTTTCAAGATCTTTTAGTGATCACCAGCTGATCCATTCTATGATAGGCTTGCTGCAAGATGATCTTCCATGCTCCGGGGCTTCTTTTACTATAAGGATTTCATTTGACTGATGTTTCTCTTCTGTTGACACTCCATCAACTTCAAGGATCAGATTTTCATCATCTTCTTTGTTTTGTACTTCAGTCTTACTTTTCCATACCTTTGTGTATCTTGGTCTAGGTGGTCTTGTTGTGCATCTTCTGGCAATGTGACCATAATTATGACAATTATAGCATTCAACTGGATAATTTGGAGAAGGGCCACAAGGCTCATGATTTCTCCTATTTTTTTTAAATCTTCCATATGCTTGACAACTTGATGCTTTAAGTCCATAGTTATTACATGAGTAACAGTAACCCCTGAACATTTGTACGTATCTTCTGAAACCAGTCTTGTTGTTAGGATTCCTTTGCTTGTGATAGTTCTTTACATTGTCATTCCTTCTGAAGTCCTTCAAATGAGAATGAGAAACTTTTTGATCACATAAGTTTTCCTTCATGTGGTTCTTCTACTGCATGGTTGTTTCTTTGGAGGTATTATCACAACCCTTATCATTAGTATGAGCAATAGATCTTGATCCTCCAATCATGTGTATCTAGTTATATCCAAGACTAGATATGTTTGAGGGATATCTCTGTAGACTGAGAACTTTATCAAGGGCTTCAGTTCCTCTCTTGAATTTTTCAACAATCTTCAAGTGATGCTTGAGTTCAACAACTTCTTGTTTTAACTTCTTGGATTATTCCATGCTGATGGCTGCTTGTTGTCTTGAACTTTGTAGCTCCCTTTTTGAGGACATTATTTGAATTCTTAAAGTCTGCTTTTCTTCCTCACTTTCTAGCAGCTATTGTTTGAGCTCTTCAACCTTTTGTTGCTCCTTATTAAGAGATTGTTCCAAGGATTCCAATCTCTTTTGATCTAATTGAACTTTGATTCTAAAGTCAACTATGATTTGCTCAAGTTGTTTCTTCTTTGAACCGTGTTTCATCCTTTGCTCCAACATGAGATGCTTTAAATGTTTACACCTTTGTTTATATCTTCTCATATCATCCAGAGCACTCACAAGCTCAGCTTCAAGATTGACTTCTGCTTCACAGTTTGAGTCTTCTTCAAAAGGATCTTCAGTAGAATCGTTGTAGACTGAACTTTGTTCTGATTGACATGCCTCATCTAACTTCTTATTTGTGTAGAGGTCATTTATTCTGTTCCAAAGTTCCTCTGCAGAGTCACATTTACCTATCTCCTATTTGACATCATCAGGTAATCCTTTAAGGATTGCATTCATTTCCTTTGAGTTACTTTTCTTGGCTCTCTTCTGGGATGGATTCCTTATTCTGTTTGGTGGAAGGTAATCACTGATAACTGCATCTGAAACATCATATCCTAATTCCTTTAGATGACATTCCATTCTTGTCTTCCAAAATATGTAATCCTTTTTTTTCTAGTAATGGAGTTTCATTCTCAGAGTCACTCTCTAGTCCATCCATGTGTGCTTAATTGGATCTCCCTTTTAGTTTGTTAGATTGATCCTTAAAGGGACCCGCTCTGATACCAATTGATGGAATATCAACAATACTAAGGGAGGGGGTGAATCAGTATTGTAAACGTTTTCTTTTTAATTCCAATTATTTTAAGCACACGTATTAAACATTTCATTAAACAATAAAATCAAATGGACACAGCATTTTATTGTGGAACCCTAAAGGGAAAACCACAAAGTCATGTCTATTAATCTGCAAAATTGCTTTTACATGTTACAATAGAATTTGATTAGCACCCACACACTTATTCACCAGCACCAACTTGTAGGAGGCTACAACCCCCTTGTTTAGTCAGCTACAACTGACAAGGAAAGCACAAACTACCCTTCTGTAGGCACCAACCTGCCCTAGCTCCACCCTTCCACCCTTTAATTAGATTTCTTCATTGACATCTTGGATTGCTGCTTATTCTGCATCTGCCTCTGAACTTCAATGCAACTGCTTCTGATCATTAATGCATCCTCTTCTTGTACTTCTAATCTTCAATACATACTTGCAGTTACACCACTCTTGGTCTCTTTTCTACTTCTCTTTTACTGCTACTTCTGCTTTGCTCTACAATGATATTCGTGTAGCCACTCTTGGATTGCTGCTTATTCTGCATCTACCTCTGAACTTCAATGCAACTGCTTCTGATCATTAATGCATCCTCTTCTTGTACTTCTAATCTTCAATACATACTTGCAGTTACACCACTCTTGGTCTCTTTTCTACTTCTCTTTTACTGCTACTTCTGCTTTGCTCTACAATGCTATTCGTGCAGCCACACATATACAAACGATGACTCCAAACTTATATACTTGCATTACACCTTTTCATGAACAAGTGTGCCTTCTTATGTACCCTTCCATGAAAAGATGGATCTTTATAGACTCACACCCTTTTATTATAAGAAGTGTCTTTTCATAAAATATAAACTATTTTTATAGTTATAACAATATTTTATAAAAATAATTCACTTTAGCATCTTATACATTTATATATTTTATGACCTTAGGACTTTTATATAATTTTAATTTCTTTTATATCTTCGGCATTTACATACACCATACGACCGTCTTCATACAGGCGTTTTAGCACAGGCTCTTAACTCCTATGACTGTCTTCACACAGATGTTTTAACACAGGCTCTTTGCATGGCCACATCACATGTTCTGCCACCATGACACTCCACCTCCGACACCATCCCTTCGTTATCTGCGCATTTCTCTGCCATGTCTTTGTTCACATCGAAGAAGCCACATGTAGCGAAAGATAGGGGCCCACATAGGCGCCCCGAGCTCCAAGCTGGTGTTCTTCTCGTGGAGAACCAAACACCCAGAGATCCCACACAATCTTCTCTACCATGTGTTCGTCCACATCGAAGAAGGCGCCCCGAGCTCCAAGCTGGTGTTCTTCTCGTGGAGAACTAAACACCTAGAGCTCCCACACAATCTTCTCTGCCATGTGTTCGTCCACATCAAAGAAGGCGCCCCGAGCTCCAAGCTGGTGTTCTTCTCATGGAGAACCAAACACCCAGAGCTCCCACATAATCTTCTCTGCCATGTGTTCGTCCACATGGAAGAAGCCACATGTAGCAAATGACACACAATCTTCTCTGCCATGTGTTCGTCCACATGGAGGAAGCCACGTGTAGCAAATGATAGGGACCCACATAGGCACCCCGAGCTCCAAGCTGGTGTTCTTATCATGGAGAACCAAACACCCAGAGCTCCCACACAATCTTTGCACCACGCGTCGAAATACATTGGTAAAGACCGGCCTTTATAAAGCCATACAAGTTTGTTTCCACAACCAATGTGGGATACACTCAAAACATACACTCAATCGTAACCGTTGATTGGCATGATCAAACGGCTCCTGAGTCATCTCCTGCAAAAGATTTTGTTACTGGATTTCCATAGGCATTCTCTCGTCTCCTCTGCAAAACGCTTCTTCCTTCTCCACAATACACTCGTCCCCTCCATAATTGCTCTCGGCCTGCTTCCAAAGTCGTGGCTCACTCCACAATGGGTCGGTCCCTTAAACTAAGGACTCCTTTCACAAATAGCACTTAAAAGAACATTGCGAATGAGTCCCCCATTTCTAATATTCGACAGTTCAACTTCATCGTCATTGCCATCACATTGCGCCGATCCCTCTAAACTTGTTTCAGTGTACAAATTCCTTAGAGCTGAAGTTATTGGGCCTTCAGTGTACTGTGCCGGTTTCATGAAATGATCATGAAGCACATCTATTGCAAGCAAATTCTACATAATTGAGTTGGAGTAACACGTATTACCAAGATTCTTAAGTCCGTTGACTATGCGGCTGGTGCGACCATCATTTTCAGGCATATTTCCATCCATTTGTTATTGTTTTGCCTTAATGCAATAAGAGCAGATGCCAACTGAATCTGTAACTCGGTATTCCTTTGACGGTTTTGTCCTCCACAAAGGCAGATGGCCCTCCTCTCTGCAATTGTAAACCCCGGTTGCCCGAATCTGCTCCGAAAATGTAGTATCAACCGTTCTTTTGATATCTGAGTTCATACGCTTGAACAAATCCTCAAAGGGAAAAGTAATTAACTGACCCGCAAGATCCAGTCATTTATTACCCACATAATCCTTATCATTGATGACATTTGAATCAAGCATGGACTCCAACATCTGTCTTAACATGATAGTATTTATGACATGAGGTGATGTCTCAAATATATTAGGCCGTACATAATTCATCAAATGGACCAAAGCATTCTCACATCCAAGTTCTGCAACATCAGGCAGCAACTTGCACTTTTTACCTTTGATATTTAACAGCTTGACAATTCCAATTGCATTTGTTGCTACATTATCTGTTTTGAATGATCTTATATACCAAATGGTGAAGCTTCCGTTATCACTTCCACAGGATATCATGCAGCTTGCCAGGTGGTTCCATGATATAGCATTGACATCTGCATTATGTGCCTTTATTGAGAGTGCTGGTTGTTCCCGAATTCGGGTATCCCATATAGCTCTCTTTCTATCAACAGAACAGGAAGCAAAGACATTTGCTTCTGTTGGGCTCCACTGCAGATCCTCGACACTGTCTATGTGGCCCTTGAAAGGAATTTTGTCTACAGTCCATTTTCCAATCAGATGTAGGTTCCCAAAGATGTATGCAGCCCTTATAATCACTAGAAAGAAACCTTCTAGGTGCTCCAGTCTAATGCATAACCCTCATTTTTGTGTCCACCCAAAAATTTGTAGCGGAGCCTGATGAATAGCAGCACTCAATGCTGTGCTTACCCTTGGATCAGATGTTGCCAAAGAGCTCAAATGTGTATTGAAATCCCATGTTACAATAATAGATGGCTGCTGTTCGATTTATGCAACCTTGATGAGCCACCATACGTACCTTTAAGGTAGGATTCTTTGATTAAAATCCGAAATCATCATCGTCCTCATCATCTTCAACACTACTGCTTGTTGCTCTGCCATCACTTTGGTTGCTGCTCTGTCATCATCATGTTCTCATCAACTAGTTACCCGCATCTTCATCCTTTTCCATATTGATTGCCATCAATGACAATCTTCAACCTTGGCCATATTGTCAACAAAAATCTAGTGTCAAATTTTGTATTATCATATTTTATGATATTATCTAATAAATTTGTAGATAAACTGTTGTTTTATAGCTTATATGGATCGAAAATGTTATTAATATATTTTTTTCTAAACTAAATTTGCTATATTTTGAGCTTTTTTTTCTTTCTATTTTCCGAGTTTCGAGTCTTGAACTGAGTTTTTCCAATCCCAAAGCCAGTTGAGTCTTTGTTGAGCTCACGTTTGATGAATTTGGTTGTTAGGCATGTGAATGATCCCATCTCATCTCTAAAATAAAGGGGTTGGATAGATCTAGGTGGCATATCCTAAGTGTAACAATTTGATAGGGTAACATTAGCAGAGGCCACATCGCACTTATGAGGGGAGATCTTCTTTCTATTTAAGGACATGTCTTCCATGAAAATTCACGAATGGTTATGAATCAAAATCCTGTTCTTTGCACATTTTTTTTTCTTCTTGTGGTGCATGGGAGAGATATATCCTTCATTTCATAAAAAATTATCCTTCTTCTGAATTTGATAACCCTTGAACTCTATTTCAAATTATGCTCTGGTACTTTGGTTTATTTACTCTCCATTATGCTCTATTTCAAATTCTTCTCTATTTAATATATTTATTTATTTTCCCCAATATTGCCGATAAGTTAGATTCCAAAACCTCACCAATAAATTCACCAAGAAGATAAATGTAACATTTCTTGAAATAGGTTTAATTCTTATCCATATCCAATCTTCGATTAACAGGTTAGCTATATACATGTATTTTATCACCAGTTGCCACAATCCAGTATTCTTGATCAACATCCATAGAATTTTAGCTACCAAGGCTTTCCCAAATGGTGATTGTTGTTCAAACCCTATCACCCCAGGGCATTAGGCTTGCTAAGCTCTTTCCACTTGATTAGAGGGATGCCCACTTTACCTTTCTTTCCATTCCACATAAATTTTAAAAAAATTCTCTATATTTTTCCAATATACCTATTGAGTTATATGTCAAGGATTGACAGTAAACTGGTATTGTTTCAAATACAATGTTCACTAAATTTAAAACCCTTTGAGGGACAGTCACCTTTTTTCCCCAAAAAGAACCATGTTTTATAATATTATATTCAAAGTAGAATATGAAATACATTTTCCAGGTGTTGTTGCACATTTTAGAGAAGGCTGAAAGAAACAACCCTCAAGAAATCATGCCATAATATATGTCTAGATGATGACCACCAATTCAGATAAAAAAAGGTTCAATGTGATTTTATCTCTGCAATGGATATGGACATCTTTATTTTGTTACCTTGTATAAGCCTTAGAATATTAGGTTAAAAAAAAGGGACAACCACCTTATACAACAGATTGTAATTCTTTTTTCAACCTTTTGATACAGCCATATCCTTTCCTTAATCCCATAGTCATTTTCCTTTAGCACAAATCCTAGATAGGGTAGCTAATACCTAATTTTTAACACCAGCTTCCACAGTCTAGTATTCTTGATCAGCCTCCATAGAATTTTAACTGCTAAGGGTTTCCCAAATGGTGAATGTTGTTCAACCCCCATCACCCCAGGGCATTAGGCTTGCTATGCTTTTGCCACTTGATTAAAGGGATTCTAAAAAAGAAGGCAATATATCTAAGAAAAATCCCTGTAAGAGGGATAGCCTCACCCATTAGTGACAAACACAGCCTCCAAAATCTAGCGCTCCAAGGAAATGTTGTATCCAAGCAATGAAATAACCCTAGTTTCAAGTTTTTGATCCCTAGGTCTACTCCAAGGCTAAATGAACCCCTCAAAATGTGCATGGATCACCTCCAACAGTGGATGCTAGGCCAAAGAAGACATGCCAAGCGTGGAAGGGTCACTCTAATGGTGAATGCCACCTATCAAAATGGCACAAGTAATGACTAGGGCACCTCCAAAGGTCGACACTCCATGGACCAACCATGAAAAGATGCTATAATAATAACAAATAAGCCCCTCCAAATGTGGAACAACTTCAAGAAATGCTCTAAATCTGAAACATGTAAACCCTTCTAATGTTGGTCTCTACCTCAAACATAGCCATGAATGCATCCTCCAAGGAATCTGTTGGTGCAAAAAAGGAACATCCAAAGGGAAGCAACCCCTCCGAGTATGGTATATAATATCATCAAAGTGGGATGGCTACACTAAAAGGATCCAAAACCTAGAAAATGACCTCCAAAAGTGCCCTAAAAAGCATGCAAGGTTACCTCCAAAGGCTGATTGCCCTACCAAATTTCCAAGAGAGTTGAGCATTGTTTAAGAACAAGGCATATAGTTCATAAGAGACACCCCAGGGCTAAATAAATCCTCTTAAAAGTTGTTTTCTGCACAAGTTTTCTCAAATGGACTATAAATGATGCAACAAACCCTTATCATTGTCAAGATGCTACAGGATGTCATCATATTTTCTCATTTATCCAGCTATTTGGCACCTTTTACCACAAGAGGATCCCTTTTAGGACCGATGCTACAGAAAACCACTACACATGATGCTCAGAATGTGCCCAGACTTGGAAATAATGCCTTTTTATTTTGTATTGTTGTTTTTTTGCACAAGTTTGCCAAGATCTTGTAATGATGTTGATTACTACTGTTAGAAGGTTAGAATGGGTCAGAAACAGGGTTGTATGTTACATTTTTCTGAGGTACAATTACTATTGTTCATTTCTAAGTGACAATATGATTGATTTGCTTAGAATTAGCCCATATTTTTCATGGGCTAGATGAATTCCCTCACTCTTTTTTTTTCATTCAAATCAATGGTCATAAACTCTCAATAATTCAGAATTATTGTACCTTTCAACCCCCAGAATAATGTATTTTATGATATTAAGCCATAAGAAGAAGCCATATTCTAGGGCATCATCATCATTAAATATAACTTATAAGCATCCAATTAGGCCATTCAACCATGACAAAGAAACTAACCAGGAAAAACACCATGGGCACTTCATTCATCATCAACAAAGGCATGGAGATGTCACCTCGATGGAATTTATGATGAAGATCACAGATGGTTACCTGTGCAATATTAGGGGTAACATCTAGCTCCAATTGCAGCGCGTGCTCCTCTTGGGAGTGCATGAGAAGCTAAGAATATCAACATGTACATGATAAACATAACCATATGAAAACACAAAAACCAAAATCCACATGGTGGAATGGATGAAATTTACATCCCTAAACACCACATCACATCAATTGTTCATTACATCAGGATTTGGATTTAAACAAAAGAATCCATCAACATGAAATGAAATCTATTCTAATGCTCACTCAAGACAATGTTCATTTGATCAAATTCATCATGGACCTCTTCAAGGGCTTGATTTTTTAAATGCTCTTCAAAAGAATGGTCTTCCAAGAACAAGCCCTAGAAGAGGGACAACTTCACCCATTAGTGACAAAAGTAGCCTCCTAAAGCTAGTGCTCCAAGGAAATGTTGTCTCCAATCCATGAAAGAACCCTAGATCTAGGGGTTTGATTGCTTAGGGATGTCCATCTTCAAGGGATTTATTTTTGATATGCTCTTCAAAAGAATGGTTTTCCAAGAAAAATCCCTAGAAGAGGGACAACCTCACTGATTAGTAACAAAAGTAGCCTTCAAAAGCTAGTGCTCGAAGGAAATGTTGTCTCCAAGCAATGAAAGAACCCTATATCTAGTGTTTTGATCCCTAGGTCTACTCCAAGGCCAAACAAATCCCTCAAAATGTGCATGGATCACCTCCAAGAGTGGATTCTAGGCCAAAGAAGATATACCAAGTGTGGAAGAGTCACTCCAATGGTGGATGCCACCTCTCAAAGTGGCCCAAGTAATGGGTAGGGCACCTTAAAAGTTGGACACTCCATGGAACAAGAATGGAAATATGCTCCAATAATCACAAATATTTGTTTCCAAATGTGGAACAATGTCCTCCAAAACTCTTCTAAATATGAGACATATAAACCCTTCTAATGTTGATCGCTACATCAAACGAAACCATGAATGCAACCTACAAGGAAACTCTTTGTGAAAAAAAGGAAAATCCAAAAGGAAACAACCCCTCCAAGTATGGTATACAATATCATCAAATTGGGACAGCTGCAATAAAAGGCTCAAAAACTTGCAAAATGACCTCTAAAAGTGCCTTAAAAAGCATGCAAGGTTACCTCCAAAGGCTGATATCCCTACTAAATGTTGAAGAGAGATGAGCACTGGCTGATAAAAAGGCATATACTTCATAAGTGACACCCCAGGGCTGAATGTATTCACAAATAAATCCTCTTAAAAGCTGGTTGTTGCATAGGTTTTCTCAAATGGATTGTAAATCATGCAACAAACCCTTATCACTATCAAGCTGCTATACGATGTCATCATATTCGCTCATTTATCCATTTGTTCGGCACCTTTTACCATAGGAAGATCCATTTTAGGACTACTGCTACAGAAAACCACTACACAGGCTACTCAGAATGTGCCCAGACTTGGAAATAATGCCTTTTTAGTTTTTACTACTATTTTTCTACACAAGTTTTCTAAGATATTGTAATTATGTTGCTTACTGTTGTAAGAAGGTCAAAAACAAGGTTGTATGTTACATTGTAAGAATAATTCCTTCATTTTATTGTCCTCTAATAGATACAAGATGAGGTAAAAAAAAAATTCAACAGACGAAAAGACCAGGAGTTTTGTTTCTATCTTTATTATTGTGGGATTATGTTGTTTTTTCTGCATATTGGGTGCTTGGAAGAAGAGTGGTTTTGGAAAGGGTAATAGCATTGCACTGGAAGTCACTAAGTTGACAGAATGTGGAACTTTTACCACTCTAAATTTTGAGACTCACCACAATGAAGGAGATAACATTGTGTTGGGAAAAGAAGTATGAAAAAGGTGATCTTGCCATTTGGAAAAAGAGAATTAATACTCGTTCTTGTCCTAGTATCCTGAATACTATTGACCCACCTCCTTCTTGTGAATCAGTCGATCCAGATTATTCTTGGTAAGATCCTTAACTTCATAGCTTAGAAGTTGAAGACAGTTTATGTAGCATAATTTTATAATATAACACAATCAAATTGATAACGTGCTAAAATCTCTTTTCAATAATTTATTGATGGTGAACAAAGTGGTTATATTTATGAACAATGTTTGTAATCCAGACATTTTTCCTACTTAGGCAGGAATATTAGCTCAGTGTTGTAGGTTTTCTTAGGTTCAAATCTAGGCTCCAATACATCCATGGGGTTTGGTAGTTAAAGCCTATTTTTTCCCTTCCTAGAATGTGCTTTTAGTTACATCATATAAACAACAGGGAAACTGGGAAATCCCATACTATTTATCATGTAATCAATACGACTTAATAATTATTTCATGGTCTAGGTCCCTACAATTATGGGTCAATATCTCCAAAATATCTAAGACTTTGAAGCACACTGTGAAGGAGTATTATTTGATTTAGCACTTAGTAATTTATGCATTGTTATAGGTCCCCACCACATATTCCAGATATTGTGATTCCAAAGGATACAATCAACAATTCTGATTATGGACCTAGAGTTCAAGTAATCAGAGCTTTTGTTGTTTTGCATGAGCTTGCATCTTGTAGAGACTTTAAGAACTATCTATTGGTACTTTTCCCTTTCCTTCTTATCAATTTTGAATTATTGGCCCACTTGGATTATTGTATTGATCATTGAACTTCATGGGTAGTTGTAGGTCTCTCACTTCTCACTATTATTGCATTATTGGACTAGGCACTCATCCATTGACCATTTCATGGCAAAGCACCTCACATGTCTTAGTTATGCCATTGAATAGTGCATCCTTAGTTATGCTACAGGCTAGCGAGACTGAACTGGCACCTTTCAAAGGATGCACCCTATTTAAATATAGCATGGATATATGATTTTTGTTTGAGATCATGTCAGGTTGACCTTTAAACTATTGTTTTGAAAACATGCATAACTCAACTGGATTGTTGTCTTAAATCAGGTAAGGTCGACCCTTAAACTATTGTTTTGACAGCATGCCAACTCCAATATTGAACTTCTATGATAACTCATGTAAAACATGACCTTGAACTTATTTTTAACTCAACATGTATAACTCAATTGGATTGTTTTCTTAGCCATCATGCAACTCGCCCTTCTGACTATTGTTATGGCATGCAAATTTTCCCTCACTCACACTTTTGAAACACCAATGATACAAATGTGATTTCCTTCGTTGTGAATTCATATTGTCCAAACAAGAATCACACATAATACTTCTTAGTCCATTGAAATTTTTTTGGGTCAACATGCTATGGTTGATTTTGTTGTGCCTGATCTATAAGAGAATGCATGATCTTTCTTGCCAATGTCTAGACAACTTCCCACAAATTAAGCCCATCTGAATCATGTGAAAGTAGAAAGTAAAAATCATCATCAATTATATCTGAAACAAGACACACAGGAGCACTATAATTGTGCAGTAGATAGGGAATTGGTCTTTCAAGTATATCTACAAAGACAAAGTCTTCTTCCTCCCTTCCAATATAGAGGATTATTGTTAAAATAGAATGTCTTTCACAAGTACAGGATGGGAGATATTCTTCATTATAAATTGGTAAGAGGCATATCCTCTCAGTTTTAATCCAACAACCCAGCAACTACAGGTATAAACATCGGTTCTTTAACTAGTTGACTTGGAGTAGTAGGAATTTCTTTCTTGAACTTAAGTGTATAATTATTTCCCTCGGATTTGTAGGATGATTTCATTTTTGGAATAGGGATTTCGACTTATGAATATCATAACAATAAATTTGAAATGTATGCATTATTGGCATCACACATAGCAGTAATGAAATCTTCACAAGTTATTGCTTTCCCATCATTTATTTCAAAATAAAGATCCATTCCCTTATCAAACCCCGATTTCCCTAACATGGTCTTCTATAGCCTACAAATTCTCCACCCTTTTCATATACCATTATTGTATAGAAATTGCCCATCTTAATATATGAATGTAAATGCATAGGATGAGGCATGGGGCTAGTGTCCAGTTTCATCATGATCAATATACCTTAAAGACATGTAATGATATATCTTTCTTGAATCACAGGATGAATATTTCCTCCAAGAGAAAAAAGAGTCCCATCCAAAACTTGAATTTCTTGAATCACACCCTTTCTTACTGTCAAATATACCTTAAAGACATGTAATGATATCTCTTTCTTGAATCACAGGATGAATATTTCATCCAAGAGAAAAAAGAGTCCCATCCAAAACTTGAATTTCCAAATCCACTGATGGTTTCTTTTAGTACGAATCCAAGGTATGGGACACAACATTTTCCCCATTAACTTGGGGTTGAATAGTAGATTGATTTGATGAGTAACTAACATTGTTTTCATATGATTTCAACTGTTTCATTTGGAAATAACTAGTGAATGTAATTCTTGAATGGCAGATAGTGACATCCAATTATTTTTTCCCTCGTCCCATAACAATGTACTTCCTGTGAAGCATCCTAATGCATAATTTTATAGTAGGGATCATATTTCCATTCACTAGGGATGTATCCCTACAAGAAATTCAGTTGTTTTTCTATGGAAATATCAGGATCCTATCCTTACTATAATCTACGAGTAATTTTGAAGGGTTGGATACCTGAAGCTAGTACAAATGTAGTGTGGAAATTTTTCCATACATTTACTCTGCATCAATGAAAACAATTGTGATTCTAACCTAGTGCAAGCTCTATTATAGAAGAAGGAATGCTAGACACTAAAATTCCGAGTTAATAAATACCTAAATAGAAAAAAGGGTGGGCATTCTAATATTTGAGGCCTAGTTTGCACAACATATATTTTTCCATATTTTAATACACCTTCAACATCCTAGGGAGATCCATAAAGTTCCTTGACTATTTTTCCAACATGAGCACTCTTTGACAGTATGGACTGCCTAAAATTGTAATCCACTACAAGTGGATTTAAGGAATAATCGATTGTTCTCTCCTCCTATTCATCCATGGGAACTTTGTCATACAAGCCAACACCTACATAACCCTTTAGATATTCACCATTTGACTCAGATTTGAAGATAATAGCCTGTCTGATGAAGAGTCCTATCAGTTTGTTGGGGTACCCCAAATACCTTGGCTTGATTTAAATCTGACTTCTCAGTAATAGAACTCATAGATTTACCAGGGTAGGTCTCAACTAGTGTTTCTAATGAGCCTTTTACACTATCGACCTACTCTCAAATGAGTCTCTTCCTTGAAATGATGGAATCAATTTACTTTTCTTACAATAATTTCTGGCTCAACAATTTTATAGATGAATTTTGTGGCATTATGACAATCCTTAGAAACTTCATTGAAATTTCATAGAGTATAAATTATGGTATCTTAAACTTTGATATCATTGTGATCTATGCTTTAAAGATATATATTTACAGTATCCATTTTACAATTTTATGTCTCAATCTCCAGGAAGATGCTACAAAGGGACTTCCATTTGTTAGACATCTTTTTCTTCATTACCCACATGACAAGTATGTGCATAAGATAACATTCCAACAATTTCTAGTGGGGTACTCTGAAGTTTTAGTGGTGCTTTTTGTGGACAAAGGTAGGAATCAAGTAAAAGCCTATTTGCCTGGAGGAGAGGATTCAAAACATATTTGGACAGGAAGGATCTTCAGCCCCCCAATGTCATCTGGCATGGAAGTTTGTATTTATGCGCCCTTGGGGTACCCTGCACCCTGCAGTATTTGTGAAGGTTGGGTCTCTTATTGGAACAAATTTTATGCAAAATATGCTAGATTTGGGTGTCTGCATGATGTTACCTCCTGCAGAAGCCAACTAGCTTCCTCCTGATACAAATGAAACTAGCCCTGCTTGCTCTATAAACACAAATTCTTTGGCCCCAAGGTATGGAGATTCTTGAATGCTTAAGCCTCAATGCATTCTACATTCTGTATATTTGCAGTGGTTTGTAGGGTCATGCTTTTGTTTTTTTCACTCTAATGCCTTGATGCCTCTATTTTTAGGATAATCCACTTCAGAGTGCTTCCTCTCATCAATAAAATTATTCAACATGAAAAGGATGCTGACAAAACGTTAAGATACAATGTAAGGGTTCCACACATCGTAAACTAGCTATGGCTACAACCACGCTTGGTGATCCAACTGTTTTGCTTCTGGATGAACCAACTTATGGTAAGACAATTAGAATTTCACTATCTAATTATTTAACTGGTTTAGTTCCTATAGATAGATATATGTTGGGAACTTGGTCGATATGGCCTAAATATACTTGATCTTCTTGGCTGCTAGCATTATGCCATTAGTTTTCTGAAGTTGAAGACTATTTTCTCAAATTTTGTATGGAACTTGTCGAGTCTTTCAGAGTTGATCTAACTGATTGTATGTTCAATAGGACTTGATATGGTCAGCAGGCAGAAGGTTTGGACACAAATTGCAGCTCATTCTATTGTGCATGCAACTTTAATTTGTACTCATTCCTTTGAAGAAGTTGAAGCACTTGGGTAAGAATCTAAAATATGGATATAGAAAGGATTGATCCTATCAGTTCTGGACCTTTTCCCCTGCTCATCCATAACATCTCCACCCAAGAGTAACAAGATTATGGATCATAGTGCGTTCATACACTGAGTTGTGATAGATCTAAAATCCTTCAATCTCTGCTTAATCACACTTCTGCCATTACTCTAAATCATGCCACTTGAGGTGGTGGATGTCCTCTGCTATCCTCATTAGTGAGTGAGCTATGATCATCTCTTGATTCCCATATTGAGGGAACTCATTCCCACTATGTAAATGTTAAGATGTGCAAAGTTGATAGAGATTACAACCTGCACATTAAACACATGATAATGCTATTGCTAGAGGATAGTATATATTACTTGCCACTGAACAATTAGTATTTGTTACTTTATTTGTGCAATTTCCAAGGGTAAAATAATAGTTTTTTTTTGTATCCCAACCCATGTCATATTGATTGTCTTTCTGTATCAACTATTTGTTACTGTTATATTCTGGAATCATTTATTACTTTTCCATTGGTATTGGGTGTATCCTTGCCTTCTTTAGTCTAGTCATTACAATGTAATCTCTCATAATATCAGTCCCCTTCTAGCTTTGGTTTATTTTCTGCCTCATGGACTCCAGAATAATGTTATTTCCTTACCAAAAACAGAGTCTTCCTGAAGCTTGAGGGTTGATGAATTAGTACATGTGTTAATAGGAACCTTATTATGTAACCTAAATTCCATTCATTGGATGTCTATTTTTCATTTCATATGCTTTTGTTCATGCACTCATCCAGAAAATTTGGACCATGTGCACAAACTTAGTACGTTAATAGGAAAATGGGCAGTAAAAAATATTTGGTTGGAAGTTCAGCAGGGAGAGGTAAGATTGTAGAACATTTTAGATTATTTTTAATGATGTAATTGGTATTATCAACCAAAATTTCCAGGAAAGTTAGAAAAAAATTGATTATTTGAAATTCGGGATTTTAGATCATAGTTCTAGTCGGTGGAGAAAAGGCTAGAAAAAGCACATTGCTGCATTTTCTCGGAAGACAATCTACAATAACTTCAGGTGATGCCATAATTTGCGGAAACAGTGTTCGCTATAACTTCTGTATGCAACAAAATATCATTGGATTTTTCCCTCAGTTTGAGGTCAATACTTTGATGTAAATTCTTTTTTTTTTATAAATATGAGCAGTGTTCTTCCTTTTTTCCTTAAAAAAATAGAGTACTGTTGATGAGGAGTGTGTTCTTCCAATTTTCCTCTCAGAAATATAGTACTATTGACTAAATTTATCGTTTTAACTTGTTTCATGTACTATGAGAACAACTAAAAAAAGTAATTTTTCTCTTTGAATATGAAAGGAAAATATCTTTTAGAAAATGGGTGATTTCTTTTGTTGGCTTCATGCAGTTGATGTACCAATCGTTAACATTGAGAGAACACCTGAAACTGTTTGCCTCATTAAAGGGCTTAACAAATTCCAATCTATCAGTTGAAGCAATCCTCAATGCATTGCATCTAACCGGTAAGGTAGCTTGAGAACTAGAGCAAGAGAATTAAAAATTGCAATTGCTACCTTATAGGTTATGTAACTAACAAAAAATATTTTATGTGTTGTTAGTAAAAATAAGACTCCTGTTATATACAAATCTGTAAATATTAAAATATTAGTAGAGCTTCTTTACACTTGCAATTTGTACCACTTGCATTTGTTGTCAAGGACTATAGTGGATGGGAATCTTGCTTATCCAGTCCATTGATTCAAGTGCCAGTTTCATGGGAAGGAGATGGAAATTACTTTGCTACTTTCGGATGGTCAGGAAATTCTAAAGGCTTACAGCAACCCAGAATATGGGAAAGAGAGTCTGGGAAATCGCATTCCTCTTTTGAACCCAAGGATTTTATGGAGGCAGTTATGGATTTGATGCTTAGTGGAGCCAAAGTGGTGACTTCTTGTAATATAATAAAAACTAAAAATTGTTCTTCTGTTGTTTTCTTTGAGATAAATAGCATGGAGAGAAGTTCATTCAATGGATATGAACCAACATAAGCCAAAATTGAGATGTTGAAGTAGAACTATAACTGAGAGTTGCTCACTGCATTGATGGGATATGATGAGTGGTCTAGCATCCAAATTTGGAGTTTTAGTAATTATCACTATTATCCGAAACAAGAATGGAGGTACTTGCACAAGAACAAGTTAATGTTTTCCTAGAACCTAGAAAGACCAATGCATGCTATTTGTCAGATTACATATGGGTTAGTTCAATCGCTAAATATCTGTTGTAGCAGTGCCGTTTATGATGATTCTACAACCTTTGTGGTTGATAGTGTCAATGTGCTTGTCATGCCACTATCTTTATCTCTTGTGCCACCTCCCATTTCTCTCTTCAACCTCAAGTTTCAATCTGTTGTTCAGAGTGTCGCTTTCACTTCTAGAGGCTTAGAGAGTCATTTGGTTGTGGGACTATCAGATGGCAATTTATGTATTGTGAAATTTCCAAATATGGATATGTGGGAATAGTTGGAAGCCTCTGTATATGAAACTAAAAATTGTCAATATAGACAATCTTATTAAAATAGAGTTCGGTGACCTCAAGCATCTAGCATGGATAGATCCTTATGTTCTTCTTGGGATAATGCATTGTGATGGAGATGAGGCTTGTTTATATTCATATTTATTTTCTAGTAATTGGAGAATGTGGGCTGCCTTGGACTGAGCCGTGACCTATGCTAGGACAGAACCATGATCTCTTTGGGTTGTTTGGACAAAACCATGACCTCTGTGGGTTGTTGGGACATAGTCGTGACCTCTGTGAGCTGTTTGGACTAAGTCGTGACCTTTTTGGGGCTGCTAAGCTGGGTTGTGACCTTTGCTGAGTCTGCTAGACTGAACCATGACTGTTCCATGGGATGCCTTGACTCGATATGTGGTCTGCTGACTGTTCTGAGGTCTTTTTTGTGAGTGTGTTATTGTTGGTGCCTACCATGACCTTTGCTAGGGATGTTGTGGTTCTTGTTCAGCATGCTGCAACATGTTGAGCCTGTTTAGACTTTATAGAGGTTTTTTGTGCTCCTTTTTAGCCTCCTTGAGGCTGCTACTATATATGTTACCACATTGTTTTCTCTTTTACGTATGATGGTTTAACTTGTTCATTAATTTATTACTACTGTTGTTATTTATTGTCCTTGGATGCTTGAACTTTAACACAGGGATTTTTGGGAGTGTTAAGTTGAAAGAAATGAAAATTATGTTATATATGTTGCATTGCAGTCACTCGAAGTGTTTCGTAGTTTGGACCTTCCTTATACGGTGATGATAAAATTTATTGTTTCATAGTTGAAAGACTTGAAGGACTAGTACAAGGTAAGCCATTATGGATCTATAGTAACTTTATAATCATTATTTTGAATGCTTGAATAATGAAAAATTTGTTTGAATATCATCATTGTCAAGCAATAACAAATTCTTAAAGGATGCTAGCTCAATGGTAGAGCACCTACCTAATTATAGGCAGGAGATTGGTGGTTCAATTCCTCCATACCCTATAATAAATTAGTGACTAAGAAAATGACTAAATTCGCATATATATGACTATTAGTAGCTAATTTCCAATATCTTATAGCGTGACTAACGTTTAGTCATATTTAGCTTAGTCATTAATATGTTATCATCTAGTAGTTTATTTAGTCGTATATTTGGTCATTAATTGCGGCAATCAATGACTAAATCAATGACTATCAATGACTACATCAATGACTACATCAGTGACTATCAGTGATTAAATCAATGACTAATAAGTCAACCAATTAATGACTAGTGAAATACGACTAGCTATAAGATAGTGGAAATCGGCTACTATTAGTCACCGACTAAAAAATAGTCGTTTATAGTTGAATTTTAGTCATTAATTCCTCATTTTGTACTAGTGATGCTAGCTCTACCACCACTTAAAAATATAATAGGTATAATATAGAAAATGAGTAGCATGTTGAGGCCATAATGGAAGCTTGATCTTCCAATAAAAGGACTCGAACTAGCTCTTTTATTTCTGCAATTTCTTTGATTAGATAACATTCATAATTTTATGGCTCCGCTTGAAGGGTCGAGTCCGTATAACTTGATCAAACTTCATCACAATTATTCTACATGTGATTTGTATATGCAAATGCTTACTAGCATCAATCAACATCATGATCTACTCAGTCCCATGCCTCTATTTCCTCATACTTACTAAAGGATGCAATGGTATTACATATTTGTATACATGCAATTATTACAACTTGGATTTTCAAACCCACCAAGTTCAATCTCTTAAATAAAATATTTCTACCATGGAGAGCCTCCAAGGCCTCCTGAAAGTATTCGGTTATCTATTTTTTTTCTCTTTCAATAAATAAATCTTCTTAGAGAGCATAGGTACTTGATCCCTACCTACAATTATATTAGTGTATACAATATAAATAATCAATACATGTACTACTATAAGTTTCAGAGTTTTCCTACATGTAGGATGTTTTCCAATATCAGTAGTAACAATCATATATAAACATTTACAATATATTAAATCATTCAAAAACTTCCTACAACTTCCAATTATTTATAGTATTACTTATCTAATGTAACTCTACTAATACACAAATGCATGCTATATAAAAAAATTTGTTTATAAAAATATGTACAAAACTCAACATGCAACTAATTAACAAATCTATTTTTTCTTTCAATTGCAAATTGATCTCCTATGTTTATCTGAACATAGTAACTACTATATATCATAACAATAGCACTTTACACTTATTAATAATCAATACTTTTTATCAAAATATAATCATAGTAATAATCATAGTAATTCTCATAGTAATTCTCATAGAAATAAAACTCAAGATTAATATAGTTGTAGCTTCAATAAATACATAAACAAAACTAGAAAATTATACGTATTTGTTTTTGTCTTTAGCTTTCACTCCTACAGACCACTATTGGGAAAATAGCGATCCACTCATCCCTAGACTGTATAAAACACATAAACTTCTCTTTTTTCACATACTACACCCCTGAGCTAGGTGCTAGTCTAGCCTCTAGGACCTAGATTTCAGTTTTTCTTAGGGTTATTTAGACCTTAGCATTTTTGTTTATGATTTTAGCGACAACAAGACACACTCCCTCCTAGAATAAAAATTTCACTATACAAGTATTCACAGAAGCAATATCAAAGGATCTATCTCTTTGGTATCTAGCTATCCAAGGTTTCTTTTATCAATCTTCCATGGTTCATTCATACAGGAAGTCCTCCTACCAAAATCAAACTAACAATACTCCTGCCAAAAATAGTATCTAGGAAGTACTCCCTCCAAAATAGTTCTAGTGTTGACACTCTATAGCCATAGATATTTTCTGAAGCAAAATTGAACTTGGACCTTGGTAATCTGATGCACAGATACCAAGCGACTAGCACATCCTTTCCTTTCTTCCTTTCCATTCATGCTATGAATTGCTTCTTTCTTTACTTTTGTCCATTATATGAATTCATCCTTCTCTCTCTCTATCTCTCAACAACCTCATTAACATTCTTTTTTTCTTCTTTTTATATGGGAGATATTTCTTTTTAAGTATATCATTAGGATGGTGAGACCTATCATAGAAGTTATGTTTCTAGAGGGTGTCTTTTCAAAATTTTGTATTGATTTATTGTTGATCTTCATATATGCCTTTGTAGTTAATATTTTCTTCTTTTAGTTTATCTAATCCCTATAGATACGGGGACCTCTATTTCTCGGTTTTCCCACACAACATATGTAGATGGTAACTTTCAAACACATCATAACATATTTCGAAGTACATAGTACTTCATGATTTACAATTTTCATGTGTCCAAATAGATAAATAACTTAACCACTTTATGGGGGCACAACATTCTAGAGTATCCCTTAAAGAAACACTTCCCATGGTGTTCATAATAGAGTCACAACTCAATCCTAGAATACAAATAGGTATGCTTCTCACATTTTATTCTCCATTTTCTAGGTAGATTTATTAGGTTAAAAGTGCTCCAACTGCACTTTTACTTGAGCAATGGCCTTGTTCCAGAGAAACAATTATTTATTGTCTGGGATGGGCAAGGGTTTTGGTTGGAAAAACCCTTCCAACGCTACCTGTATCACATTCCAATCCACAACATTCTTATCCTCATGCATATATTTATTCAACAAATATATATGAAGTACATTATGTACTTTAATGCTAATTGGAAAAGCTAATTGATAAGCAATAGGCCTAACTTTTGCTAAAATTTGGAAGGTTCTCCAATATCTTGGGGGTAATTTAGAACATCTCCCTCAAGTTCAAAGAACTTATTTTTACATTCACTTTGAGGTACACATGATATCCAATATAAAAATCCTTGGGCCTCCCGCTCAATTATGCATATCTCTTATGTCGATCCTGAGCCATTTTAAGATTCTATTTAACTTTGCTAACAATTTTCTCTAATTCTTTAAGCATGTCACATCCTAGCATAACTCTGTTCATTGGATTTTTGCATGTGACAAGAGTGTTACACTTTATGCCTTGACCAAGATGTTTGAAGAGAAGAATATAAATCGGAAGATGACCTTGAGGAACCAGTTGAAGAATGTGAAGATTCAAAATGCAGAGACCATGTAGTCATACTTTACAAGGGTCTCTCAGATCAAGGAGCAACTTGAAGTTGTGGGAGAAAATGTAGAAGATGGAGAAATTATGATGACCGCCTTGAATGGTCTCCCTAGATCATGGGACTCCTTCGTTCAAGGGATTTGTGCAAGGAATAAATTAATCACCTTCAATAGACTATGGGAATAATGCTCACAAGAATAAGCTCAAATTGTAGCTCGAGAAGAGAAGATGGGAGAAAACGGCAATCAAGCTCTCACAACACACTCCAGAAGGAATAATAACAAGAGGGAGCACCATCATAGTAAGAGGGAGAAACACCACCACCAAATTCAGAGGGAGAACTTCAGAAGATCCGGAAAATATCTATCCAAAATTAGATGTTATACATGTGATGAGTAGGGACATTACTCTAGAGATTGTCCCAGAAACAAAAGTGAAGAAGAACAACAAGAAGAGACATCATTCTCACACCGTAGAAGATGATGAACCCGCAAGAACTAGAGACGAAGAAAGAGATGATTCTTCAAGTGATGAATAATATGTATTGTAATGAAGGTAACCAGTTACAAGGGTTCATTCAGAAGGTTCCACCTCATAAGGTAAAAGCTAAAGATGCGTTTCAATATTAAATGAAAGGAGTAGGAGAAGCTACTACAGAGTTTGAATCTGGAAAACAAATAAATATCGATGCTCTATGGAAGCCTCTCATCCACTTCAACATTGATTCGAGTGCAGAAGAAAGGACACACAAAGTCTACTCCAGCAAGTGTAGAATACTTGCTCAACATTTCCGATGAAAAGCAAGGAAGGCACAGGACCTCAAAATCAAACGATGAAGAAGAACACTATGTCAGAGACTCCAGTAGTTCCTGCAAGGAGTCAAAGAACAAGAGGGAGTCCACCCAACAAACAAAGATAAGTATTTGAATTGTCATTTCTTATATATCTATTTATTTAAATAATATTGTTCAGTGGTGTACATACTTATGTTCCTAGATTTCGGTTGTGTATTATGCATATTAGGATATTTGCATTAATGAACAATATACTACTAATATGCATGTGATGTGTAAGTGGCCTATGGTACTGTACAACATTCCATTGCTACTTATCTAGAATGAAACATTTTTGCTGACATGTTGGGAGTAGTGCAAACTCTTAACAATGTTCTGGTAGAAATGGAAGGCATCTAGAAAGTTATGAGATATGGATGAATGGTGTATTGAAGCATTGGCTAAGATAATTGCATGACTATATGACCTATGTATTTATGCGTAAGAATTTGTTCTTAAAACTATGAGATGTTTCTAATCATGCAATTGAACTTGACTTGTAGGAAAGATCATGTACCATCACCTACAAGAGAGAAGAACAAGCAAAGAAGATCAAGAAAACTACCTATTGAAGATATTGAAGAACCTAAAGTTCCCAGGATTCAAGATGCAGTAATGAAAGAAGCGATTCCAGAAGACCACAAAGACCGCGAGATGGAATATCGACATGAACCCGTAGATCCACCCTGTGAGAAGAACTCTCACAAGAGAAACTAGCATGGCTATGAGAAGCAATACAAGGTGTAGAGAGGTATGGTGCTCTGGAGGGGATGCATAGAGAAAGCAAGAGACTGAGGCCATACTCTAGCTATGTATCCTTGTTGTGCGACATCATTGACAAGGAACCTACTAACTATGAGGAAGCGACAGAGAGGAAAGAATGGAAGGATGCCATGATCGAGGAGTACCAGTTGATCATGAAGAATGATGTCTGGGATGTAGTTCCGAGATGAGAATGGAAGTCTGTTGTGACTTCCAAGTGGATCTACAAGACTAAGCATGCTGCCGATGGCAGCATTGAGAAACACAAGGCAAGGTTCATGGAATGTGGCTTCTCTCATAAGGAAGGCATAGATTATGAGGAGACATTTGCACCTATAGCCAGATACACTTCCATTAGATAAATACTTGCACTGGCTGCAGTGATGAAATGGAAGGTACACCAGATGGATGTCAAGACAACGTTCTTGAATGGTGTAGTAGGAGAGGAAGTTTATGTGGATCAACCACTTGGATTTGAGACACATAACAGGAAGACTCATGTGTGCAAATTGAAGAAATCCTTGTATGGTTTAAAGCAGGCACCCAGGACATGGTACGACATGATAGATAGCTTCCTGACTAGTTTTGGATTTACCAAGAGTAAAGTGGATTCCAACCTTTACTACAAGGTTTAGGAAGGGAACCCAGTGATACTTCTACTTTATGTAGATGACCTATTTGTGACAGGTGAGGATGGGATTATTGCATATATGAAGATGAAGCTTGCCGTAGAGTTCGAGATGAAGGACCTGGGCATGATGCATTATTTTCTAGGCATGGAGGTGTGGAAGAGTGCGGATGGAATATTCCTTGGAAAAGGAAAATATGTAGTGGAGATCCCGAAGAGGTTCGGGATGATGGAATACAAGGACATGGCCACACCTATGGAATCAAACCTGAAGCTATTGAGTGATGCTTCAATAGAGTCAATTGATGCCATGATGTGTCGTCATATGATTGGGTCATTGATGTACCTGACGAATATGAGACCAGACTTATGCTTTGCTGTGAACACATTGAGCAAGTTCCTAATAGATCTGATACATGTTCACTTGATTGCTATTGGGCCTGGCCTAAGTGGGGAATTTTTGAGCAAGTTAGATTTTGGAGCTACAGAGCTAAGCACAGTTTAGCTGAAGGCTTTTTGGACAAGTCAGTTTTGGGATGCTGTGAAGTTGAGTGCAGCACAGCGTCATAAGAGCTGTGAAGTATAGTGCTGCGAGGAGACAACGCTGCGATGAGACCGATCTACGGGAGATCCGGAAAGGAAGAAGGTTGGATGGAAGACGGCACATAATATGGTTAGACCATCGGTGGTGTATTTTTGGTAAATATGCTCCATGATTTCCAAGCGGCGGGTAAGGAGCAAAGTGGAGGAAAGAGACCGGTCACACATGCAAGGAACCACTAGCTAAAGCAATCGCATAAGGTCGTTAGAGGAAGAACGGCTTGGTGAAAGCGACCTGTTGGCATGCGCATGACAGGGAGGATGATAGAGACGTGGGCATGCACTAAGGGTGGCCACGACAGAAGATTCGCTACCAGAAACTAGCAAGTATGCTTACCTGAAAACTACAACAGTTTTCAGGCAGATTGTAAAGACATGACCTACATGCATGATCTATAAATAAGGCATATTTTGTAAGGGAAAGGGTTAATCTCTCGTGTTTTTGTTGTTATTATTTTGGTTAATATCTATAGTTGGGTTTTGCATCTCATTGTATAATCTCAAGCAAGACCTATTGATTGCCATTGTAAAGGCTCTGCAAGTTGTGTGCGCAGAGGCCTATTGAGAGAGAAGAGAGTTTGCAGCCGAGTGCGCAGACTAGAACTGTTGTACCCTTCCCAAAGATTAATACAACAAAAGTTCTTGTGGACGTAGCTCCCATGCTAGGGGTGAACCACGTTAAATCTTGTGTAGTGTGATTGTTTATATGTTTTGCACTTGTCTATTTGCTTACAGTGAATGCTTGAATTCTCATTTATCAGTTGATATGTTCATGCTTTTATATGTATTTGCCATGGGAATGAGATGGGAATAATACGTTAAGTATCACATGTATGGATGAATGTTGAATGCGCAGTATTTATGAGTTAACATATGCATAAGTCATTTAGATAAACAATTAAGTAGGAGAGTTCGCGTCGTGCGACTCTCTTGAAGCGCAGCACCGGAAGTGCGCAGAGTAGTTTATTTCGCCCCGTTTCATAAGTTGTGAGACTGAATAATATAAGGAATTAGATGAATGAATAAATACCAAGTAAAGTCTTCACAAGCGGTTAAGTCTGAAGAGGAAGCATATAAGTCATTTGCGTTGTCCTGTTGATTGAATCGTACCCGCACCGCGTAGTCCTTGGATGTGCTGGTTGTGCAAGCATCTTAGCTTGTAGAAGTGTTGACCGCGACACAAGCTATCGCCACATAGTCTTCACTCCGCAGCGTGCTGTGCAGTAGTTCTATCCGAACAACTCATCACGTAGCTATGAAAACCTGATTCCGCAGCTCTCCCATAGCTCCACCTTGGGTGAGACCTCATCCTGTTCGCAGGCTGTTGCCGAAAGGGTTGGTGAAAAGGGGTTTTGTTGGTTCCTTGAACCGCGAAGAACTTGGGTCTTTATCGAAAACCTCAAGAACAGCTATATAAGCCAACAATTGCTACAAAGCATATTTTGAGGTACCTGAAGGGGACAGTTGATTATGGGCTCAAGTATGACACGAATCAGAAGATTAACCTAGAGGGTTATGTTGATTCGGATTGGGTAGGCAGTGCCACAGATAGGAAGAGCACTTTGGGATGTTGCTTCAGTATGGGATCTGGTATGATCTCATGGTTTAGCAGGAAGCAGTAATGCGTGGAACTGAGTACAGCTGAAGCAGAGTATGTTGCAGCTTGTTCAACTAGTTGTGAGACAGTATGGCTTAGGAATATACTATATGATTTGTTTGATATCCAATTAGAGACAAATTGTATATTCCATGACAACCAAAGTTGTGTGAAGTTGTCTAAGAACCCAGTGTTCCATGACAAGTCGAAGCATATTGAGATCAAGTATCACTAGATCAAGGATATGGTGTAGAGAGGAGCAGTAAAGCTACAATATGTTGTGATGGACGAGCAGATAGTCGATGTGTTGACCAAGCCGCTAGACACAGTGAAGTTCAAGTACTTCAGAGAGAAGCTTGGTGTTCTTTAGATCGAGGTTCCTTCCAAGAGGAAGTGATGAATTCGAAAGATGCAAATGCACATGGGCCATTCTAGCATGGTGGAAGGAAATTCCTCCCATGGCCGTTGATATAAGTGTTGGGCCATTATGACATGGTGGCAGGAAAGTCCTCCCATGGCCGTTGATATAAGCGCCAAGCCATTCCGGCATGGTGGCAAGAAATTCCTCCCATGGCCATTGATATAAGTGCTGAGCGTTTCCTGAATAGTGGTAGAAAAGTTCTCCCATGTCAGTTGATGTAAGCATTGTGTATTTCCCGAATGGTGGTAGGAAATTCCTCCAATGTAGGTTGATGTAAGTGCAGTGCCTTTCCCGAATGGTGGTAGGAGAGTCCCTCCATGTCAGTTGATGTAAATGTTGATCCTTTCCTGAATGGTGGTAGGAAATTCCTCCCATGTCGGTCGATGTAAGTGATGTGTCTCACATGGTGGTAGGTTGGTCCTCCCATGTTGGTAGGATTGTGATGTGCATCTGGGTTGTGTTCTGTGTGACGATGAGATGATATAAAGATGATGAGGAAATAGTAGGAGGCACAGGTGATTGTTGTGGCAATGTAATGATTGGTCTTGCACTGTACCTACTTGATGGATTGCTCGCACAGATGATGAAGACATACATGCTGGCTAGGCCTACATCCAACATGAAAAGGGATGGCTCTGTAGAACTTCCTATGATGATTAGATTCAAGAGATGTCACCAATCGATGATCGAGATGATGAGGATTGTAGCAGTAGCGACGACGATGATCCAGTATTGAAGACTTGTATTGATGTCTGTGTCAATAGAATACATTCCTAGTTAAGAGGGAGTGTTAATGTAGTTGTAACTTCAGAAGATATTAATTTGTATTTTATATTGTATTTATTATTGTATTTTATTTGTACCTCCGATGGAGATGTTTATTCCTCCGTTCAGAGAAGTCATTATTGTAATTGGTCACGTAAATTCATTGAGGTTAACCCTCCATTGTAAGTCGGGGAAATAGACCCCATAGTAAGATTGTATTAGGGTTAATAGAGTCTTCTAGAGAAGTCAGCCCAGTCAGGTACAACTGGGGCCGACCTAGTAAGTGAAAAAGGTAAAGTGAAAGTAAATTATAAATAGAGATATAGGCTCTCTCATTTATTCATTCACTGACTCTCACTAAATTTTTCATAAGTGAGAGAGAGGACAAGTTTGCACAAGTGGAGAAGACAGAAGCTGTTGAATACCATCTCTATTTTTTGGTTTTACTTTTGTGACAATGTATTGGTGATCATTGTATCTCTGAGGAAGTTGTGGGGTTTTCTCCTTTATGGTTTCCCTGAGGAAAATCTTTGTGTCTCTTGTGTTATGTTGTTCATGTTATTCTTTCAGTAAGATCCTAGATAACTATTGATTAAAATTGTAGAAAATATAATAGCAGTCCCTGATTGGTCCACGTATGAGCCGTGTTGTCCAAACATGTCCACGTGGCACCCTATGGGGATGCCACATTTCAATACTGCTAACTTTTCCATGCCACGTGGAACCCTGTGGGTGTGCCACGTGGCCCCTTTTGCCTCTTTTTACATCATTTTCACTCTTTTCCAAATTTTAGAAACTCAATATCTTTTGCATCCGGAGGTCATTTCATGTGAAACAAGCATTGCCGAAAAGATGCTAATGAGCTCTACGCGTCTGTAGGCTTATTTACAAATTTTGAATACTTCCATTTTGATCGGCCTCTGAGATCCTCCTGGATCAAT
Organism: Larix kaempferi; assembly: GCA_027924585.1. Lineage (NCBI taxonomy): Eukaryota > Viridiplantae > Streptophyta > Pinopsida > Pinales > Pinaceae > Larix > Larix kaempferi. The sequence goes on from BSBM01001048.1 coordinate 12,594,938, forward strand.
AAAAAACCCACCATAATAACATTATTTCCTTCTGAATTGGGTAGACCGTTGATAAAATCCATTGATACTTATTCCCAACACTGGTAAGGTATGTCTAATGGTTGTAGAAGTCCTGACGTATTAATTGTTTCTACCTTATTCTATTGGAAACCCAAGCATTCAACCACGAACCTTTGAACATTATATTTAAGACCTTCCCAAAAAAATTCCTTCTTGACCCTTTGGTAAGTTTTCAAGAGTCTGGAGTGCCCACCTATAGGAGAGGTGTGTAATTCTGAGAGTACCCTTTGTTTTAGTTGGGAATCTTTGCATAAATATAAGTGATCCTTATACCATAGTGAATCACTTTTCCACACAAAAGTATCTGATACACTGGGATCATCTTGTAGCTTTTGAATGAGTGTCCACACAGATAGGTCATTTTTCCATTCTTCCCTAGATGCTACTATCCAATTGGGTTGTAGAATGAAAATTGCACAAAGTAATGCCCCGACATCTTCATATTTTCTGGAAAGTGCATCTGCCACCACATTATGCTTCCCTTTTTGATAGATGATTTCAAATTCATATCCCAACATCTTGGTTACCCATTTTTGTTGCTCTTCTGAAGATAATATATGTTCCAAGAATTATTTAAGACGATCATGATATGTTTTGACCTTGAAGTGTCTACCTATTAGGTAAGGATGCCATTTCTTAAGAACATGTAGAATTTCCTATTGGTTGTGGATCCTGATATTCCTTATTCATAGTTCGTGTTTCATCCGTGTCTAGATCCCATTCCATGATGGGGGGGTTTGGGGTGGCTTTACGCCCCAAAATAGTTACCATGGGGGGTCCAGGGGGAATCGACGAGTAGTTTGAGAGCAGTGCCACCATAACGAAAATTTTGAAAAAAAATTCCTTGTAAAATGTTGTAATTTCATAGTCACGACTTGGTCAATAATGGGTGATTTATGGGCCCTTGGTATTGGGTGTTCCATAATATTTTCCCATGGTAGTCGGTATTTAAAAGGAAGGCATTGTAATATGGTTGTGCATTTTAGAATTGTAAACATCTCTATGATTGTGTGAGAGAGATTATGAGAAAGTGCAGAGGAAGTTACAGCAAATGTGCTACAAGTTGTATCCCTTCATTTGTTGGATGGTATAATAATAAGGAATAGCAATTTATGTGTGGACGTAGCCCATATTGGGTGAACCGCGTTATATTGGTGTCTCTCTTGTAATGTGTTTTATGTGATTTATATGTGCATCTTGTTTATTGTTATTGCTCTGTAATCCTGCTTTTCTAACATTGCCAACATTTCCTTCTCATAAATGGGATTCTGTAAATACTTTCCCTTGAGTAGATCAATTATGAAAGCAAGCGGGTATCCTTCTTGCATTAGAACATCGCCAATGCCATTTCCTAAAGCATCACATTCCATAATAAATTTTCTTGTGAAGTTTGGTGTGGCCAAAACAAGATCTTTGCACATAGCCTCCTTAAGTTGTTCAAAAGCTTGAGTTGCCTCTGGATTCCAAGAAAATGCATCTTTCTTTAGTAATGCTATTAGAGGTGTTGCTATTCTTCCATAGTTCTCAACAAACTTGCAGTAGTACCCTATCATACCTAAGAATCCTTAGATATTCTTCAGGGTTTTTGGAATTGGCCAGTCCATCATGGCTTTAATTTTGATGGGGTCTGCCTTGACACCTTCTTGAGATATAATATGAGCCAAATATTTTACCACCTTTACTCCAAAGAAACATTTGGAAGGTTTTGCATATAGTTGTTGCTCCTTTAGTAGTTGTAGTACCCTGTCAACATGTTGAACATGTTCTTGAAATGTGGAAGGCACATTCATGAGACCAAATGGCATGACCAAAAATTCATAATGACCTTCATGAGTTATAAATGCTAATTTTGGAATGTGTTCCTCCTTCATTCTATTCTGATGATATCCGGAACGAAGATCCAACTTTGTGAAGAAAACTGATCCATCTAATTCATCTAACAATTCATCAATGACATGCATAGGAAATTTATCTTTAATGGTGATCTTGTTGATCTCTCTATAATATAGACACATACACCATGATCCATCTGACTTGTGTACCATTACCACTGGCCCAGAGTAAGAAACTTGTCTAGGCCTAATTATGTCGGCCTCTAACATTTCTTCAACCATATGCTCAATTTCACTCTTATGTCCATAGGGGTATCTGTAAGGTCTGATGTTAGGAGGAACACTTCTTGGAATTAAGTGAATAGCATGATCAAAATCTTGAACATGTGGAAGACCTTTTGGAATATCTTAAAATACCTTGGAATGCTTATTAATCACCTTCTAGAGATCTAGGGAAATAGGAGACTTAGATGTTTGAACATCTAATGTGCATAATTGTGCAATTACAACTTGATTTCCACTTTTTTATCAATTTTGTCATACCATTAGAGATTATCACCTTACTTGGTTTCCCTGTGATACCATTTAATACATATTATTTTCCTTCCCATAAAAATTTCATGAAAAGCTTCTAAAAATTAAAAGCCACTATTCCCAATGATTGTAACCATTGAACTCCTAAGACATTATCAGCATCCCCCATTGGAATAGAAATCATTGGACTATTAAATACATATTCTCCTATAGTGAGATTGATATTATGGAATTTTCCTGAGCAATGTATAGTTCCTCCATCTGCAATCATTACTTGAAACTCAGGTGTTAGCTATATAAAGCAATTGAGAACCTTGGACAATTTACAGTGAATGAAATTATGAGTACTACCAGAATCAATCAACACCACTAACTTTTTTCTTTTTTTATATATCCTTTGATATTGAGAGTTTAAGAAGAGCTAATTCCATCCCATTCATAACAAGATATGGTGGGAGTAATCTCTTCGGAAGTAGTATCCTCTATTTCTTCATCTTGAGACGGTTCTTATTTTTTTTGTGATTCTTGTTCATTTTCTTCCTCTTCTTCACAATCTATGTAAAACCATTTCTTCTCAGTGCACTTGTGGCCGTTAGTGTATTTTCTATCACAACTGTAACATAGCCCTATTTCTCTTCTTTCCTCTAGTTGTTTTGGTTTCAACCTTGTAGGTTGTGGATGACTCAAGACCACACTCCCTTCTTTATAGTTGTATGTGGTAGACTTCCTTGTTGCCATAATTTTGTTTTCAAATTTTCTTGCCACCCTGAATGCATGCTCCAAGGATTTAGGTCCCCATAGGCAAACCTCATGTTGGATGTTATCTCTTAAAATTCCTATGAAGACATCAATTAAATTCTTTTATGGAATATCTGTGACCTTGATATTCAATCTTTGGAAGTTCTCAATGTGCTCCCCAAATGAACCCTTTTGTTTGAGATTTATCAATTGGCTAAATAATTTATTTCTCTTGGTGTCCTCATAATGTGATATCAATTCCTCTGTAAAATTTTTCTAAGTGACAAGTGGTTTACGAGAGAAAATCCATCTATACCACACAAACTGGTTAGCTTCTAAATATAAAGATGCAATGCATACCTTTTGTGTGGATCGCACCTCGTGTAGCTCAAAGAACTGCTCCATTTTTAGTATCCATGTGACTGGATTTGTGCCATCAAACTTCCTCATATTGATATTTGGTTTTGGACCCCATGTTGGAGTCCCTAAAGTCATGATGTATGTTCCTTTTGTTTTCATCATGAATTTCATGGGAGTTCTTCTCACTTCTAGGAATCCCTTCTTGAATGCAACTTTGACAAACCTTCTTTCAAAACTTCCATATCCTCGTTAAAACCATTCAAATCATCTAAGTCCTTTTTCAAATCATGCATTTTCACTTCCATTTCATTCTTGGTTTTACCTAGGATTGATATTAGTGCATATTTTGTCACTATTTTCTCTTGTAAATCAGATATGTCCTTGCACATTTCTTCACCTTCATCATAAGTCCATGTAGAACTGTCTGGAGGCTTATTTGGTGTAGAGGTTCCCCTTTTATGAGGAATTTAGAACAATATAGATAGGTATCACACCCTAGGGTTCACCATAATTAGATCCTTCTACTCAAGTTAGTCAAATTTAAAATGACGTACCTTTTTCAACCCTGATTAGAAGATTGTTTTAGGGCCAAATAAAAATGAGTTAAAATTCAAATTCTAACTCCTCTAAGTCTAAATATTCATCCTATTGTAGCCTTATGTGTCCTCTTTCTAATTCTGTAGGTCTGGCCTAATTATGATGTACCAATAGAAAGTTATTGCAAATCTCCTAACACTTATTATTATTTTTTTCTTTCAGAAGATCAAAGTTGTACGGACTGCCACATGTCCAATATTTTGGATATGAGTCTGAAAATTCTACCATATATTTTGTGTTCTATACCCTTTCTGATGAAACTAATCTCACTCAATTTTGATCTCGCATGCTCCTGATATGACCTTTTTCGCTAGAACAACTTTTTTAGACTAGTCAAAAACCCTCATTTTTGAGGCCAATATATCTGAACCTGTGATGTCTTAGGACCCAAATTGCGGACCACAGATAGCTCAACTTATTTTTTAGGTGGGTTCTTAATATCACTATCTTTATCCTTGTAGAAAAAAATTATAGCTAAAATTCCAAGATGACTCATTTTGAAGCGAGTCCCGAGGAAAGAGCTCTGATACCAAAGGTTATGCAACCAAGTCCCAGATATAGCATAAAAATAACATAAATAGACCAAAATAAAGTAATCAATTCCTTAATAATGAAGAAATGATATGAATAAAAATCCTCTTCAAGGGAGGAACCTCCTTACACAATCTACATAAGACAAGACAAGATACAATGATGACTAAAATGAAAAGGTCTCCTTCCTATATATAAGAGACAAAGGGGTACAGTAACAACTAATAGATCCACTAATAGACCCAAGCCGACATTAATAATATGTAATGCACCATAATAAATGGGGTAATGTGCCACTACAAAGGGGGTAATGTGTCAATATTTAAGGCTTAACACTATGGTTGGTTGTTGATTACTTATACCGAGTCTACCATGCACACACTCTCCATATTTGTAATGTATTTCGGTCATCAGTTGTCCTTATGAACTCACAAATTAGGGGGCATCTCTTATAGCATGATTTTCCACATATCCACAACATGCATTTTTTTAGCTGATTTACATCATTGCACACTCCCTTACCCTGTTATGATTAAAACCCCATTATCCCTTCTAAGTAAAACCTTAAAAAATCACAATTTTATACACATACGTGACCTATTGTAACATCTCGAAATTTCATAAAAATTTAAAACTTTTGATAACAGCATAAATATGATAATAATAGTTGCAGAAATAACATTTTTGAGATTTATAACAGCATTAATTACGATAATGATAATTGCGAAATAAATGTTATGATTATAACACCATTAGTTGTACAGTTGTTGTCCTCAGCATGCTTAATTTCTGTATTAACAACATAATGATAATGACAGCTTGAACGTGTAATTAATAAACACGAATATAATAATAATGTATTAAAATATCGTAGTTAGATGCGACACTGTTTTCTTTTGCAAAGTTACTGACAGTTTGATTTTTAATGAAAGGGTGTCCTACGAGGTACCCTGGAGCTTACTTAGCTTTAATGCTAAAGCATTTTGAATGTCCTATGTGCAGACGATAGGTAAGAGATTTCATGGCTGCATAAAAAAAAAGACAAAGTCCGTGTAATTTAAATTTCAAAGTCGTAAATAAATAAAATGTTAGAAATGCTAATGCGATCGACTGAAAACAAGCAGGTATGGTTGCCATTGTAATAGTTACTGTTTTAAATGTCATTTTACGATATCATAGTGTTTAGAACAGTACCATCTAAGTTCGTCATTATGCTATCATCAAGGTTTATAGTGAGAAGATAAAACAAGCATACATAATCTTTGGTTAACTTTGTGTTAAGTCTAGTGTGTAAGGACTACATCCATTATGATTTTATAATATTGAACTATGCATGATAGCATATCTTTATTGATTGGCACCAAAGAAACTATGTCAAAATATGACCATAGTTATCCTATTGTTTAAATATCTAAGTTCTAACAATTGTATTCAATTCCACAAAACAAAACTGAATGGACTATATCGCCTTTGATATAATGTTCTAAACTATATTATGAACTCGGTGTTTTTGACATAAAACTTGGATGATAAAAAAATATGTATAAACCTTGAAGGGTCTTCCTATGTCATTCCATGACTCTAGGATACGATTTAACTTAGCACTATAAAGCAATAGACTGATAAAATTAATACGATGGTCATCGTGGTAGTAACCTAGCTTCCATACGAATTAGAATATTTGAATTAATACCATGCTAAAGTTGCAATGTCATAAATTATGGTTGAAATGTAACGTTGGAATTATAATCGCTAACATGCAATAACTACTGGCAGGTTGACAGTACTGGTTCATTACTGTGATACGATCGTCGAGCTGCAAAGAAGATTACCCTATGGATTTGCATTGAAAGCTTGAAATGAAAGGCAGGTGATAAGGCTCGTTGTTGATCCACGTATGTAATACTGTGAGTATTTTGATCACAGAAGATCTAGGAGCTATGGAGAACCTCACAAAATTGAATTAATTTGCAAAAATAGTGGAAAAACTTGAAAAAGAAGATAATTTTACACACAATGTATGCTGAAACCTTTGATTAACTGACTGTCTAACATGTGAAAATGTTAGTAACAGGTTTTTATTACATCCATGAGAAAATCGAGAGCATTAGGTGACTCAAGCTGAGTGTACAAGTCATCAATGCCAAATTGGCCTCAATCCCCCCTAGGCGGGTCCAACTCAATCCCAATCACCCCAAACAGCCACGAATTCTAGTGTGGAGGTGGCTGAAGCATGCTAGGTCAATAATGAGCTCAAGGCAGGCGTGGGTGAGCAAGTAGAGGAGGTTGGGGGGCCCAAGGGAGCATTAAATGCTCCAAATCTAGCCAAAAATAGGCAAAAATCCACCCTAGCACCCTTGGTCAACTAAAATTCCCCCAAAAAAGGAGAGAGGGCGCACCGGCAATTAATGAGGGTGCACTTGTGGACAAAACAGGAGGCTGAGTGAACTGGTTTGCTTGGAAGTGGGTGTGAACACTCTCAAAAGTGGGTTTTTGACCAACTGTAGTCACCTAGTCCAAACTATGGTTTAATTAAGCACATGAGCAATAAAAATTTATGGATTATGGTACTAAGTGTGGATTACAGTTCTAACACCCCCCCTTAACCATAACTTAGTACATCTCATGAAAGATAAGTGGGAGGCCTTGGCAACAAAGGCTCAAGTCACCTCATTACAACAGAAATTTTATTTGTCCATATGAACCGAGGAAAAGAAGTAAAACCTCATGGGATAAAAACTTCCCTCAAAAATGGACATGGGGCTGAACCTGCAATTAAATTGCAGAAATCACCATCCATCACTCACTCCAAGAAAATCTCTCAAGTGAGTGAAGGTCTTCTCAGTAAAGCACTTGGTGAAAATATCTGCAGTTTGCTCGGTGGATGGGCAATATTGCAGTGAAATCACCCTGTCATGCACCAAGCCCCGAATGTAATGCATGTGGATCTCAATGTGCTTTGTTCTTTGCCTATGTACTGGATCAGTAGATATCTTGATGGCACTTTGATTATCCACCCAAATATTGGTTGGAGAATCAATAGCAACACCAAACTCCCGAAGAATGCCTTGCAACCAAACACACTGTGTGGCTGCGTTCACTGCTGCCCTGTACTCGGCCTCTGCTGATGAAAGAGAAATTGTATGCTGTTTCTTACTTGACCAGAAAATGGGACCTTCAGCAAACATAAACAAAAAACCTGAAGTGGACTTTCTATCGATGGGATCTCCCGCCCAATCGGAATCAAAAAATCTAGCTAGTTGAAGTGAAGAACCAGCTGCATAGTGTACCCCAAAGTTCTTTGTTCCTTGGACATAATGAAGGATCCTTTTGGTTGCCTTCCAATGGATCTCATGTGGCTGCTGCATGTACCTTGCTACAGCACTTACAGCATAAAACAAATCAGGTCTCGTATGTGTAAGGTACAGCAAACTTCCGACTAGCTGCCTGTAGAGTGTGCAATCCACCAATGGAGAGTCTTCAAATTCACCTAGTTTTATGCCTGAAAGGAATGGGCACTTGGCTGCCTTACATTCAGCCATTTTAAACTTGAATAACAGGTCTGAATCATACTTAGGTTGACTCAGCAATATACCTCTCTCAGATTGCTCAATTTCCAAACCCAAAAATTGCCTTAGCAATCCTAGGCCGCTCATGGCAAATTCACTGTGCAAAGAAGCTTTAATTGAGCCAATTTGTTTGGTGCAGCTCCCTGTAATTAAGAGATCATCAACATACAGTACAATGACCTGCAAATTATCATCACAATGCTGCAAATAAACATTTGGATCAGACTTGCATCGACAGAAACCAATTGAGAGCAAAAAAGCATCCATTTTGGTATACCAAGCCCTGGGGGCTTGCTTGAGTCCATAGAGTGACTTCTTCAACCTGCATACAAGTGTGGGATCCTCTTGGAATCCTTCAGGTTGCTGCATATATATCTCTTCCTGTAGCTCACCATGCAAGAATGCACTTTTGACATCCATGTGGTGAACTTCCCAACCTTTACTAGCTGCCATGGCTAGAGCTAGTCTAATTGAGTCCATCTTTGCAACCGGTGCAAAGGTCTCTGTATAATCCACACCATGGATTTGAGAGTAGCCCTTAGCCACTAACCTAGCCTTATACTTCAGATCAGAACCATCAGCAACAGGTTTGGTTCGAAAAATCCACTTACATTGCACAAGTTTCCTCTTGGGAGGAAGAGGCACCAAATCCCATGTTTTGTTCTCTTGGAGAGACTGGAATTCTTCTTGCATTGCTGCTCTCCACCTTGGATCATGATGAGCTTCCTGATATGATGTTGGATCAGATCCAATCATCATATAACAGTGATCAGCAAGTTCACTTTCATTTGCAAAGGAAGCATTGATTGTTTGAGATCTAGTCTTCCTAGGCTCTTGGGGATTGCCTGCCAATTCACCTGCAGCTTCTATGATTTTTTCAGCCCACTTGGGCCTTGATGGTGACTCATGTACAGCAATGTCATCTTCAGCCATGTCATCTTCAGCAATATCAGAAAAATCAGAGGTGGAATCATCACTAATCTCATTAAGGTGTGGAGGAGAGGAGCTTTCCCCCGGTGCAAGCTCAAAATCTGGAATTGGTTCTTCTTCGAATTGCACACTTCTCTCAATGAAATTTTTAAGTGTGGATGTGTTAAAGAGCTTGTAGCCCTTTGTGTCCTCACCATATCCAACCATGATACCTTCCCTGCTCTGTGGCTCCAAAGCCTTCCTTTTTTCTGATGGAATTTGAGCCCATGCTCTAGACCCAAAAATCCTGAAATTTGACACATTTGGTTTTTGGCCAAACCATGCCTCATAGGGGGTTTTTCCTTTGACTGATTTGTGAAAGGCTCTGTTCTGAATATGAGCAGCACAATTGATGGCTTCAGCCCATAGCTTAGGGCTTAGATCCCTAGCTTCAATCATGCAAGTAGCCATCTCCTTGAGAGATCTATTTTTCCTCTCTGCCACACCATTTTGCTGAGGTGTGTAGGGGATTGAATGTTGCATTTGGATGCCACATTCCTCACAAAGGTGCTGAATGTTGTTATTCACATATTCCTTTCCATTATCAGTCCTAAGGATCTTTATCTTATGACCACTATGGTTCTCCACTAGGGCTTTCCAAATCTTCAATTTCTCAAACACTTCTGACTTCAATTTAAGGAAGTAAACCCAGCAGAATCGAGAGTAGTCATCTATGAATGTAAGTACATACCTTGATCCACCATATGATGGAGTGGGAAGAGGACCAATGAGGTCTGAGTGTACCAATCCAAGTGGTTGAGTGGCTCTCCTTGCCATTCCCTTCTCATAGCTGCGCTCAGGATGCTTTCCAACTACACACCCAATGCATGCACCATTTGAAGATCTGATTTCTGGAAGTCCTTCCACCATCTCGTCCTTGTGCAATTGCTGGAGATATTTGTAGTTCATGTGGCCAAATCTTTCATGCCACAACTTGGAGGTCTCGTTGGCATGAGAGACAAGAGCATGGTCACTAGAATTTGGAATGAAATTGGAGAACTTATACATTCTCTCATCATGATCTGCATACCCTACAGCCACAACTTGATTTGAAGAGATTTCTGAGATTTCTACCAAATCTGGAGTAAATGTTACTCTCTTGGCTTCTCCTGTATGGGTCATTTGATAGACTGATAGCAAATTTGCAGCCAATGAAGGTACATATAGCACATCACTGAAATAGCCATGCTCCATGTCAATCTTACCAATCCCCTTGGTCTGGATTTCTGAATCATCTCCCATTCGAACTGTTGGGCCACCATTCGAATGCATAGAGGAGAAGAGCTCTCTGGATGAAACCATATGTCTGGAAGCTCCTGAATCAATGATAAAGGATGAGGGATTCGAAGTACCTGCTACCAAAGCATGACACTTCTCCTTATTGTCAGGGTTTGAGGTGCTCTCCTTCTTCCTTGCGCCCTCAGGGACTGGGATGTTGTTCTTCTCCAGCAACTGCGCCATTGAGTCAATGGTTTTCTTCATACATGAGCTCTCTGGATGCCATCCCCTATGAAAATATGTGCATTTGGTATTTTCCTTTCCATTCTTGTCCTTCTCCTTTGACAGATTCGAACCCCCATCTGCAGACTTGGTCTTGTCAAACTTCCTCTTCTCTTGCTGCTTCGAATTCTTGGCTTTCTGCTTTCCTTTGCTTGCATTTGAAACACCCATTGCCAATGCTTGGTCCTTTGATTTTATGGTGCCCATCTGAACTAGTTTGTCCAGCTCCTGAGTGAGACACTCCATGAAGGTAGCTAGTGATGGCATTTGCCAATTTCGAAGGGTCATTTTGGCTGAGTGAAATGTGCTGACAAATACAGAGAATTCTGGGCCTAGCTTCGAAAGGATGGACAGAATCAGTTGTTCCTCCTTCTTAACAATTCCACATTGTTGCAGTTGAAGCACCAGTGACTTGAATTTCGTGAAGAACTCCTGGATGGTTTCAAAATGCGCTGGGCTCAAGCTAATGAGCTCGTTTTCAAGCTGGTGGCCTCTCAGTTCATCAGTTTTCCCAAAGAGTGATTCTAGCTTCACCCATACTTCATTGGGAGTTGTCAAACTGTCTGTATGAAACAAGAGTTCCCTTGAAACGCTCAGGCATAGCAATCCATAAGCTTCATCAAGTCGATTGTAGTACTTTGCTTTCTCCACAGCAGAATTTGGCTCCACTTCTGTGCCCATGGTTACTCTATAGAGACCCTTAGATCTCAGTTTGATAACCATCTCAGCCTTCCAATCGAAAAAATTGAAGGGTGTGAGCAACATTTGGTTTGCTTCCATGACTGCTTGCGTTAATGGTGAGAAAACTACTGAAACACCTGCAAAAAACACTCAATTTTTGTCTGGAAATCCTCTCTAGAATGCAGTTCAATGCTCAATATTGACCTGCAACTCACTAACTCCACGATGGCTAGATACCATGTGAGTATTTTGATCACAGAAGATCTAGGAGCTATGGAGAACCTCACAAAATCGAATTAATTTGCAAAAATAGTGGAAAAACTTGAAAAAGAAGATAATTTTACACACAATGTATGCTGAAACCTTTGATTAACTGACTGTCTAACATGTGAAAATGTTAGTAACAGGTTTTTATTACATCCATGAGAAAATCGAGAGCATTAGGTGGCTCAAGCTGAGTGTACAAGTCATCAATGCCAAATTGGCCTCAATCCCCCCTAGGTGGGTCCAACTCAATCCCAATCACCCCAAACAGCCACGAATTCTGGGGTGGAGGTGGCTGAAGCATGCTGGGTCAATAATGAGCTCAAGGCAGGCGTGGGTGAGCAAGTAGAGGAGGTTGGGGGGCCCAAGGGAGCATTAAATGCTCCAAATCTAGCCAAAAATAGGCAAAAATCCACCCTAGCGCCCTTGGTCAACTAAAATTCCCCAAAACAAGGAGAGAGGGCGCACCAGCAATTAATGAGGGCGCACTTGTGGACAAAACAGGAGGCTGAGTGAACTGGTTTGCTTGGAAGTGGGTGTGAACACTCTCAAAAGTGGGTTTTTGACCAATTGTAGTCACCTAGTCCAAACTATGGTTTAATTAAGCACATGAGCAATAAAAATTTATGGATTATGGTACTAAGTGTGGATTACAGTTCTAACAAATACCATTGTAATGGTGGACGTTGAAGCCGCCGTGTCATTGTTTTGAGTTAGCCTCCCTCCGAGTTGGACATTCAGAAAACTATCCAACATAATCCACTATCGCATTCCATAAGCGTGAAGTGATAGTGCTTTGAATGTAGGAGTTTTCTCGACCCAATGCAATATGCGTTGACATAAACCTGATCGTTGATCAATGCTAATATGGATCATCGGATCAAACCCTAATAATGGATCGAATTTTTGGTTTATGAGATGGTAGTTGAGGGTTATCGTTCCCATTGTTCTCGGCCTATGGCCGACAGGCTGCCAAAATTTTAGCTTAACTTGGTATGAAGTTCGACCTCGAGACCTCTGGGCTTGAGAGGGTTACAGTTATTCTCCCTTATGCAACAACGTCATTTGATATACTGTGTAATTAGTTTTTCTATTGTCAAGGTTGAAGTTCTGGAACTCATCGTTCTAAAATGAGTTGAAGTTTTTACCCTGGTGTAACTGGACAGAGGGTTTTCTTGTAACGTTTCTAGTGTGGAGTCTTTTAAAGAATCTGATGAAGGTGAAAAACTTGGGTAGTTTTCGCAACAAGGTAATGTTGCTTTGACGATCAGCAATCTCTGTAACAATTCAAAGTTTTTCTATTCTCATTTTGAAAGGATATCAATCTTCTAGGTTTTTAACCTTCGTTTTAAATGTTAGTTGCAGGTTAAGAAGTGTGTCCCGGGGGATGGTTTGGTAGCATATGGCAAGCTTTATAATTGGTAATCTCTGGGTCTTCTCATAAACCCTCATAGGTGCTCTGTAAGGTTGATGGGGTTTAAAGAATGGAGTTGCAGGTCCTGCCGTGGCTCGTTACTGTTTGACGTTTGTTAACCTTAAAGCACCGTTGAGAAACAATGATAACTGTTCTCAAATTGTAACTTTCGTTTATTTAAATGGTACTTGGTTTTTGTAATAAAATGTCGACTGGAGTTATAGTTTGTCGATACTAAGTGTTTTGGGCTCTTCTCATTGTTGAAAAACTTGGGATAACCCTGTGTGATGTTATTTGTAAAATGTTGTGAAATATTGTTTCTGAGAAAACATGATTTCAATAGTTAAATTTTATAATGGAGCCGTGGGCTCGTTTTCTGTGTACATGATACTTCTCTTCTCAGACATGAAATAGTATGCTAAAATATTTGTGTAGATATTCGTGTTGTTTGACTTGACACTGTGGATTAATATCGTGTTTCTTTGAGCTATACTAGGTTTTAACGATTTTATCAACGATAAGGATTCTGTAGAAATAAGTGTTGAAACGTCTTTCATTTTGAGAAATCAAAATATCAAACTGATAACTTGTCAGACGGACCTGCAATGAATACTTTAAGGCTGTAGATTGAAATCGTAGAGTTATGAGCTAGGGTTTGTGGACATTGTTGTAGGTACTAACTGTGTAAGGTAAAATCGTGAATTAAAATATCTCGTCTTCTTATATGACAACAGGTCATAATCTTGTTGATGCTTATTTAAATAGAGATCAAAATTTTGAATAAACGAATTGTAAAAAGGATTTTGGTTTGAATACAAAATCATTTTGTAATGTAATTGTTTTTAGCTAGAGTTTAAGTACTCTGTTGAAGATAGAAACTATAAAATGTATACTGTTCCGAGTAGTAGAGAATTTGATGAAAATAGAAAGGTCAAACCCTAACAATGTGTTGGTTTGATTAACTACTGAAACAATGACTTACTAGTAGTAGAAAGTTCATACTATCCCTCTTAACTGTTTGAACTGTAAATTTATGAAAATAATAAAATAAGAAATGAAAAACAGTGTAAGTGTATGTGTATTGTGAAGAATGGAAAATGTAAAATGTCTTTGTATTAATTTTGTTTGCAGCATGTAAACAGTAATGATAATACTGTTTTTAATTTGATGAGATAGTATAAAATGAATTGTCTATTTTCATTTGAATACTACACAGACTAGAAGAAGGAACAAACTATAATATGTATACTCAGTGAAGAGAATAATACTTATAAATTATGAAACAATGCTATAGTTTAGAACCATTTTATACTGTAAATTTACTATTGGAAATATAGGGCAGAATAGTAAAACAAAAATCGATCAATATTCCATCTATTCGAATCAATGGCATTTGCCTATTCTCTAATCTATTTTTAATTTGCGTATCTCTACTAGAGTACGATGCTTCTAAACAACATGTGGAAAAATGGAGGTATTCGTTTATCAATTCATCTTTGACATTAAACTTAAACATTCAGACTTAGAACAATTCTAGGATTAGATTTTTCTTTCAAAAACAGAAACACAGAAAATACTATTTAAACATAAAAGAAATTATTTACTGAGAATAAGTAAGAAATTGTAGAACTTGAATAAAACCTGTAGCGAAACAAACAACTCAGGAAGACTTTTCCACCCAACCAAACTCCGAAAACAGTCAAATACTGTCTTAGGGCCCCCGAGCCTGTTTGCTGAACCACCACAAGGAAGAAGCTTCAGGAAATAGGACTTGTTGTTGTTGTAGTAGTAATCTTCTAAATCTTCAATAGGTAGCAGTCCAAAAGACTTGCCCCTACAACTCTGTTTCTCTTCAATAATAAGCAAAAACTCAATTTTCAATCACCACTAACCTCCCTTATTCGAATCTCTCTTGAAATCACCTGATTTACAAGAGGAAAACATTATGCAGAAATGTGATTAAGGGCTTCCTTCCCAATTCGAATTTGCCTTTATAGGCTGCCTAGGCCTTTTCAAATGTTACTGGGTCATTAAATGAGCTGCCTGCTCACTCCCTCCACCTGGGGGATAATGGCCTATTTAAGGGGAAGTTGTCCCATAACAAACAGTTAGTGGTGTGATTTAACTGCTGCCATGTGTCCCATACCTTCCAATAGCTTCCATTCCTCCTAGTGGGTCAGTGAACACTCATTCAACAGTCCTCCTGAGTGTTTGTCTCCTAATTAATTTATTTAAATAATAATATTCAGTAATTACCTTCATCCATGATCAAAATTGATCATAATTACAAAACTTGTAATTAAATTTAACATAAAGTATTTTTGCAAATAAATAATAATGTGCATAAATTTGGGTAGGTGACACCTATGTATGGCTAGCCTGCATCCACGCGACTATGTAGTGTCTATCCTGCATCCCTGTTGTTTTGAAGGTAAAAAATAAAATAAATTTCGGGAAACATTAAAAGAATTTCATAGTTATTCAACCGTCCTTTTCTCGTAAATAACTAATGGACTTCCCTAACTACCTCCCCAAAAGTATAAAAGAGGAAAGATGAAGTATGAGAAAGAGGAGAGAAGAAGAAACAGACCCATATGTTTCTCTTTTGCATATTGAAACCATAAGCCCTATTCCCAGGTCTAAAAATTAAAATCACCATATCTGGAAATATGCATTTCCATCATTCTCCATTTCTTTATTGCCAATACACTTAGTATCACATTATTTTCTTTGGGCATGCTTTTAGAGTATTGAAGATGTGCTTATGTCTAGGGCTCGAGACGGAGGGACTCAGTATCTAGTTTCAGAATAGTGCCACAGCTGAGAACATGTAAAATCTATCTTGTATCTTGTTATTATTTTGTATAAAGAATTTGAGAAGCATCTGCAACAATTAATTAATAAGAATATGCGAAATAGCAGAAATGACAGAACTCAGAATCACTTTTATATTGATCGCAGGCCACTTCGAGGGGGCAACCTCCTTTGAGTAAGCTCAATACAAATAACTTCATGGTGCCTTCATAGGTCTCAACACACACTTATATACTAAGTCTAGGCACCAATACTATCGGTCAAAACCATGGGCCACTACAAACTATGGATCAACAATACTATGGGCAACTTACAAAGCATATGCGCCAACAACAATAACACAAACTATTGATCAACAAATACTATGGGACGACTTAGAAAGCATATGCGTCGAACAACAATATACTAACAAAGTAAAGACATGGGTTCCTAACATCCCCTCCCTCTTAAAAAAAGCTTTGTCCTCAAAGCTTTAGATGTGGAAATTATTGTTGAATATGAAGGAGTGGTTCCCATGTAGCATCCTCTGGTTGCATGCCGTGCCACAGAATTAAGACCTCTGTGATAGAGCGAGAGCGAAGCTTACGAGTGTGCTGATTGAGGATGGCCTCTGGCTCCAAAAGGATGGATCCTTCATTATCCAGTTTGGGTAAAATCATTTGTCCACTGATGTTGGTGCCAAGAACTTTCTTCAGAGAAGAGACATGAAAGACTGGATGAATGCGGGAAGAAGGAGGAAGTTCCAATTTATAAGCAACAGACCCAATCTTCTGAAGAATCCAATATGGCCCATAGAACTTTGGAGTGAGCTTATGACGCCCTTTGAGTTTCAGGGAGGATTGCTTGTACGGCTGGAGACGAAGAAAAATCATATCATCGACTTGAAAAGTGTGCTCAGAACGGTGCTGATCAGCTTGTTGCTTCATGCGATTTCTTGCCATGTGAAGATTGTCCCGCAAAATGCGAAGAATCTGATCGTGGTTTTGAAGGACCCTGTCAACTTCCTGAACTGATGAACTGGTGGGGGTGTATGGAAGAAGAATTGGAGGTGCCTGACCATAGACTGCTTCATATGGGGTCATTTTAGAGGCAGTGTGGTAAGAGGTATTGTACCACCATTCAACGAGAGGGAGCCACTTTTCCCACTGATGTTGTTGTTCAGAGGTGAAGCAAGGAAGATAAGTTTCCAAGCATTTATTGATAATTTCAGTCTGACCATCTGTTTGTGGGTGATACCCTAAAATCATCTTCAGTTTGGTGCCAGTGTGGCGAAATAGTTTTGTCCAAAAATGACTGGTGAAAGTCGCATCACGATCCAAGACAATGGAAGAAGGGATGCCATGAAGATGAAAGATATGGTCCAGGAAAATTTGAGCGACTGAGGAGGCTGTATAGGGATGGCTGAGAGCACAAAAATGACTATATTTGTAGAGGCGATCAACCACAACGAGAATCACTGTCTTCCTGCCAGATTTAGGGAGCCCTTCAATGAAATCCATAGAAATATCTCTCCAAATCCATGTAGGAATGGGCAAGGGTTCGAGCAATCCTGGAAGGAGTGTTGTTTCACCCTTATTGCGCTGGCAGGTATCAAATTCAGCCACCATCTGTTGAATTGTCCCTTTCATGCCCTGCCAAAAGAAGTTACGCTGTGCTCGTTCATACGTTTTGAGGAACCCAGAGTGCCCTGCCGATGGAGAAGCATGGAGTTCATAGAAGACAGCCTATTGAAGATCTATGCTCTGGGGAAGCACCAAACAACCCTTGTATCTCAGAGAAGCACCATCCCAAGAGTAATGTGGTACAACAGAAGGGTTGTTGGTCAAGCGTTGGATGATTTGAGATAAGGAAGATTCATTGACATAACCCCATTGAACATATTGCAACCAATTTGGAACAGGCATAGAAATAGCTGAAAGAGAACCTTGGGCATCAAATGTGCGAGAAAGAGCATCTGCCACAATATTTTCTTTACCCTTCTTGTAAGTGATCTCATAGTCATAACCCATGAGTTTGCTAACCCATTTCTGTTGTGTTGAGGAGGAGACATGATGTTCCAAGAAATATTTCAGACTCTGGTGATCAGTCTTGATACAGAAATGATTCCCTAATAGGTATGGGCGCCACTTTTGTACTGCATGCAAAATAGCCATCATTTCCTTCTCATAGGTAGAGGCAACTAAATTCTTACCTGAAAGGGCTTTGCTGGTGAACGCAATGGGGTGTTCATCTTGAAGGAGAACAACACCAAGTCCATTGCCGCAAGCATCACTCTCAATAGTGAAGGGCTTGGAAAAATCGGGCATAGCTAGAACAGGTGTAGTACACATAGCTTGTTTTAGTTTGTCAAATGCACACTGAGCAGCATGTGTCCATGTAAAAGCATCCTTTTTCAATAGAGTAGTTAATGGAGCTGCAATCTTCTCATAATCCTTGACAAACTTGCGGTAGTAGCCAGTCAACCCCAAAAAACCATGAAGGCTCTTGAGTGTCTGAGGATGCGGCCAATTGTTCATGGCATCGATTTTGGCAGGATCCACACGAACCCCTTGTGTTGAGATAATGTGCCCAAGATACTCAACTTCCTTCTGTCCAAAAACACATTTAGACTGCTTGGCATGGAGATGATGGTCAGAGAAAAGTTGCATGACAAGATCCAGATGCTGGAGATGTTCATCCCATGTTTTACTGTAGATGAGGATATCATCAAAGAATACCAGAATGAATTTCCGCAAGTAGGGTTGAAATATTTTATTCATTAAGGCCTGGAATGTGGAAGGAGCATTAGTGAGGCCAAAGGGCATGACCAAAAACTCATAATGGCCATCATGTGTGCGGAAAGCTGTTTTAGGTATATCATCCTTATAAACCCGAATTTGATGATACCCAGAACAAAGATCCAACTTGGAGAAAAAGTGAGCCCCATGAAGCTCATCAAGAAGCTCATCAACAATAGTAATTGGAAACTTATCCTTGATGGTGAGGTGATTAAGTGCTCGGAAGTCAATGCAGAGGCGCCATGACCCATCTTTTTTGCGGACAAGAAGAACTGGAGAAGAAAAGGAACTAGTGCTTGGGCGAATAATACCTTGCTTCAATAAGTCCCGAACGAGCATTTCAATCTCTGTTTTTTGGTGAAATGGGTAGCGATAGGGCCTGATGTTGGGAGGAATGCTGCTAGGAAGGAGCTGAATACGATGGTCTTCTGGCCTAGAAGGTGGCAATCCCACTGGTTTAGCAAAGACACCTGTATATCGATCCAGAATTTGATGTAGATCCAAAGGAGTAGTGGAGACTGCTGATGGTTGCATCTGAATGGAATGGATCTGAGCGATGACACCATGTGAATTCTTCTTGAGGAGTTTTTCCATGTGATGTGAACTGATGATGCTGAGAGAAGCTGGTTGTAATCCTATCAATGTGTGTTTTTGTCCATTGAGGGAAAACTGCATCCAAAGTTTAGCAAAATACCATAATATAGGGCCAAGTGTGTGTAGCCATTGAGCGCCCAAAACCATATCACATCCGCCTAAGGTCAAGGCAAACATGTCAGAGCGCAAGGTATAATATCCCATAGAGATACTCACATTTCGACACTTCCCTTTGCAAGGTAAGGTGCCCCCATTGACAACCATGACTTCAAAGTTGGAGCAAGGATGGATAAAACAATCAGCTTGTTTGGCTATCCGAGGGTCAATGAAATTATGAGTGATACCTGAATCAATGAGTATTGTAAGAGGAAGCTTCTTGATGTAACCCCTGACCCGCATTGTTTGGGGGGTGGTGATTCTAGCTAAAGAATTGAGGGATATCTCTGGCTGGTCATCCTGAGACGGAGGGTCAATAGGCGGTTCCTGAATGTTGACCGGAGCATCCAGTGTGTCTGGATCTTCGCCACCAATTTCAGAGACAGGCGGAGAATCCACATCCAAGAGATAGAGATTTTGCTGAACACATCTATGTTCCCGAGTGAATTTCTCATCACAATTATAGCAAAGCCCCTTTTCTCTGCGTGCTTGCATCTCTGTTTCAGACAAATGCTTGATAGGAATTGGTCGAGGAGCTTGCGGTATAGGTGGTCGTTGAGAACCCATATTTCGGAAGGGAACAAAAGTGGGCTTGGAGCGTTGTTGGGCTACAATCTTGTCTTCTGCCAACTTAGCCAACCCTAGGGCTTCCATCATTGTGTTGGGACATAACATTTTTACCTCAGAGCGGATGACATCCTTTAGACCACTGATAAAACAACTCCGGTAAAAGTCATCAGACAATCCTTCGGTGTGGTTGGCTAGTTTCTCAAATTCGGTTTGATACTCTCTCACAGTGCCAATTTGGAGAAGTTTAGTGAGGGCTCCTGTGAAGTCATCAAAAGCACTAGGACCAAATCATTGCAAAAGGAGCTGGCAAAAGTCTGACCATTTTGGCTCTTCATGAGCCTTGATGTACCAACGGTACCATTGAAGAGCTTCCTGTTCCAAATCAAAGGATGCCAGCGAAACTTTGTTGACATCAAAAGTATTATGCAGACTGAAATACTGTTCTGCATGATAGATCCATCCAGTTGGATCTGTACCATTGAAGCGAGGAAAATCAAGCTTCGGACCACAGAAATTGCTGGAAGAAGAGAACCCATTGTCTGATGAAGACTTGGATTACCGTTTGTTGTTCATAGCTGAATGTTCAAGATGGAGGCCGAGAAATTTTTCATCCAGATCTTGGAGTTTGGCTTTGATGGCTGCAAGTGCGTCTTCCATGGTTTTTGCTCCTGCATGGGTGACAACCATAACCAGGAGTTTTTTTTTTTTTTTTTGGTTGACTGGGTAGGAAAACAAAAACAGAAACTGCTTCGGTAAGGAAAATTTGGACTTGGGAAAAAATTTGAAGGGTAATTGGGGTTTGACTAGGTTTTGGACACAGTCGAATAGACAGGGAAGCAAAAAGGAAGATTTCAGAAGTGGGGTGAAAGAATGGGAAAATTTGGCAGAGGGGGACAAAGAAGCAGAATTCAGAAAGGAACTCTGTAGTAAAATTTGAAGGTGATTGGGTGAAATTTGAGGAAGTTATTGCAAACCCTAAAAATAGACAAATGTGGGATTTCAGGCTTTGGGAAGGGGAATTGGGGATAGGGTCCTTAGGAATGAAATATGCAGAATGGGATGACAGGGGTTCCCCAAAAATTTCAAGGGAAACAGAGTGAAAACAAGGGAGATATGGAGAAAAAAATGATTTGTTTTTTTGTTTTTCAGACTAGAGCGGCTACGGCTCGAAAGGGATCTGGAACAGATAAATCTGCAACGGCCCAGAAGTGAGTGGAAATAGATGGATATGAAACGACGCCGAATGGATTGAAAACGGCTGGATCTGGAACGACTTGCAGAATGGATCTAAACGGCTGGATCTGAAATGGCGCAGCAGTGATCAACAATAGTTCAGCTGAAAATAGATATGGACCCCAGGTATGTGCGGCTTCCTAACAGTTTAGGGGTTTCACTCGGCCAGCAATGCTGTCTGACGGCTTGTGTATTGGGGCAGTACCCCTCACTCCACGGCTCAGGTAAAACTGATAACCGCTTTTCCACAAACGACAGCTCTTGGTTTACCTCACGGGTGGGAACTTGTCAATTAGGTAGGGGTCGTTTGCTGGCAGGTCCTCTCAATGGGCCAACTACTTCGGGGTTCCTGTGGTACTCCTCACAATGATTTTTAGGGCTTATGCCCAAGTACTTCCCTCAGTTAAGCGGATAGGGATTATTCCCAAATCCGAACCTGCAACAGATGCGAAAAAAAAATTGGCAGAAATTTCACCCAATGAACCCAAGAATGTGCTCTGATACCAGATGAGAAGCACCTGTAACAATTAATTAATAAGAATATGCGAAATAGCAGAAATGACAGAACTCAGAATCACTTTTATGTTGATTGCAGACCACTTCGAGGGGGCAACCTCCTTTGAGCAATCTCAATACAAATAACTTCACGGTGCTTTCATATGTCTCAACACACACTTATATACTAAGTATAGTCGCCAATACTATGGGTCAAAACCATGGGCCACTACAAACTATGGATGAACAATACTACAGGCGACTTACAAAGCATATGCGCCAACAACAATAACACAAACTATTGATCAACAAATACTACGGGATGACTTACAAAACATATGCGTCCAACAACAATATACTAACAAAGTAAAGACATGGGTTCCTAACAAAATTATCTTTCTTGTCCAATGATTTGTTGATATCTTGTTATTTATTATCTTGCAAATTCAACATATTTATTTGTCTTTAAATCATGATATTTACAGTAGTTTACTGGTATCTTTGTTCATGTTTGTGATTGCAGATTGTTAAAGACACATTTGGAGCAAAGTTGAGGAGAGTGATCTTCTACAAATGTTGGACCTGAGGTAGGAAATATTTCCTTGTTTTTCCAATTTTATCTTGAAACTATAAATTGATCTATCTTACATTCATTTGTAGGATTGTTGTGAATTTTTTATGGGTACCACCCTATATTAACTTAGCCCAAAAGGTTACTAGGGAGTAATTCCCGGAAACACTAGTAGGTTTGTTTCTACTTTGAATGGGAGCATTCTACTAGAGTTTACCTCTTCCATATGTGTTATTATTTTGGAAATAATTGGTCTAATTCTTGATTTTAGTATGCTTATACCCTTTCTTCCGTTGTTCATCTTTCTCCCTCTTCTTTTCTCCTATGCTCTGTAGGTTCTTACACGTGTTTCCTCCATTCATAACAAAGTTTCTCCTTATGAAAGGTTTCTTCTACATCCTTTCAGAAAACAAACTTGATTCTGTGCCAAAAGTACTAAGGTAAGAAACTCATAGACTTTTGTACATTGATATTCCCTTCCTTGATGTCTGGAACATAGCACATCAATCATAAAAACTTGTCAATCAAATAGTCCATAGTCATCTGGCCCATACTAAGATCATGGAATTCCTTTATCTTTTTATCATAAAATCTATCAGAAAGGTACTTCTTCCTGAACAACTCCTTAAATTATTTCCATCTAATTTTATTTTCTTTGATTCCCTTGGTCAATTTTACATCCTTCCATCAAATGTATGCTTTGGATATAATATCAAACACAACCAATCGACGTTTCATATTATTTTCATAATTATATATTTGAATGTATTCCTTCATCCATGAGAGCCAAGATTCATCTTCCTCACTTGTCTTCACCTCACCATTATAGGTGGGTGGTTTAACCTTGTTGAATTACCCCTTTAGATCACCGGAGTATTGTTGTTTACACTTTTTCTTAGGAGGTGACCTCATTGTACTGTCACTTTCTAAGCTATCAAAGATCACTTTTTTCGCTACTAGATGAGTTGATTCCTACATCAAGTTGGAACATAGACATTGGTTCCTTTATTTTGGAACCTTTTTCTTTGGATGATTTATTTTCCCCATTACTGGAGGTTCAATGATATTCTACAATAAGATTGAGTTTATTTCACATTGCTCCAAATATTTTATGCTATCATCTTTGAAACTTTTCAACTCTTCTTGTAAGATTCTTATTGTTTCCATCATTAATGATGGGGTTGATGCCTTCCAATCAATGTTTAACTCAACACACATATCTTCTTCTGGTGGTGATCTATCCTCCACATATTGGTGACTAGGCACCTAATCAATCTTTGTAAATTCTTTCTAGTTTTTAATTTATTGTCATAGTCATACATTCTTCCTGCTTCTTGTAAACATAACAGCTCATGAGTTGCATTTAAATTTTTTAGTGTCGTAGATGAGTCCATAACATTCAAACATTGCAACCTTAAGCTCTGATGCCATTTTTTAATAGAGCAAAAAATGCTAATTTTTTGTTAATGTTTTACAAAAAAAATTTGTCAAACACCCAGAAGCATAACTTCCTCAAATGAGGTTCAATTACCAAATACATTTATGCCTCAAACATGATCTATACTTGAATAATTTCCTTTGCAAGAATTGAGACATGACACTTACCTTCATTGTTCCTGTATTCGTCCTGTACATATATGTATGCATCACATATATCAGTTTATATCTAACTTCAAGGGAAAAGAACACCGCGTAGTAACACAAAAATGAACCCAGCAGTAAGTATATAGATACTTTTCTTCGATTTGGACTTTGACGAACATACAATAGGAAACCCAACTTTTACTTCGCCAAGAAATTCACTTCGTCGAGCATATACTTCACAGAGTAAACTTTCAACTTCACGGAACACTAGTCCGCGGAATATTAACTTCGCAGAACATTAACTTCGCATAAATTGAACTTTGCATAAACTTTACCTTGCATGAATTTACTTCACACTTAGCACAACATTTACTTCACAATCTTCTTTAACTTGATGGAGATTAACTTTCCACAAACCCACTCTTAAACAAACTTTTCATTAAAATATAAATACTTTTACCACCGTAAAATATTTGGGAAATCTTGATTTCTTTTACACACCATAAATGTAAACAACATTTACACAAGTAAATCTCCAGAAAATGTGCGACATGCAATATTCAAAATTCTTGAGAATGAATACATAAAACTATAGACTTATATATTACCATAGTAAAATAGGGAAACTTGACTGCATTACACAAAGATGAAATTTACTTTGATCTTTCACCTTCTACAGAGCTTGGGCTCTTAATACACTTCGTAACTATGAGCTTGGGATCAGAAACACATCGCGAACCTATCTTTCTTCTCCTTTCTCTCTTCCTCTGTTCCTCTCTCTTCCTCTGTGTGTTTTCATATCTTTTTCTTCTTCTATATATACACAAACTTGACATCGCTTCACCTAGAAGCTACTGAGTTACATTAAATAATGTAATTAATTTCCACCTAAGAATTTATTGACTTGCCGAATACAAACACGGTTAAATAAATACAAGGAAGTGTGCAAGAAGCCTTCTTATAGACTGATTGAATGACTGACATCTCTGCAGCTCTGGGAACTGACAAAAAGACTGACTAAGTGACCGACAGAGCCGAGACAGACTAGATACGCAATCAACTCGTAATTACATTTTTCCAACATAACTATATATACATATTGAGATCAAACCATTGATATTTTATATTGCATGTCCCAACTCAGTATGGGTACAACCTTATTGTTTGGATCAGGGTTCCGTAAAGGGCACACAAGGTGAAGACGCTCATGGCTATCGTTGTCAATATTTAAGGAGATTGAGCACTGACTGAGCACTGTAGCCGACGGCCATGGTAATATGGTAAGCTTTCTTTAAGGTATCGATGCTTTTTTACATATCCATGCATTTTTTCTAAGATTAACGTTTGAATGATTTGTATGCACAGGTGGCCGAGGATCGAAGGCTTTGGCCCTCAAGCCAACAACCACTCTATTCACTGTGAATACCATTTGACTTAGGCTATACATTGCTGTTCCTTCTACCTTAAAATGTGAAATGTCTTTGTAGGGTTAGCACTTCTCTTTCCGGAGCCAACCGGGGTCAACGATCTACTCCTTTACTTCAAATGGCTCATACAATAAGCATCTCTCTATCGTGCCTTGTCCAACCTAAGCATTGAATGAATATTCTGTGCGGTGGGGGATTTCGAAACTCCCCGAATTCCCATAGTTCGTCCTCTAGAATTAGTCTTAGTCATTATCCATTGAGTTTTATATGGACTGCTTAAAATTTTCAATGTCTCTTTCTGAGTAGTTATAGAATGGTTGCATATTGGTTGTATTGTCCCCGGGGTGCGAGGGCCTTATGCTTTCCATCTTCCTTTCTTTTAACATTTACAATTTATAACTTTAATTATTCTACAAGGTTATGAATTTTAACTTTTATTATTGTCCATGTGTTGGGAGGGCCTTCCACTTGCAATTATATTAGTGTTACAATATAAATAATCAATACATTTACTACTGTAAGTTTTAGAGTTCGCATGCATGTAGGATCTTTTCCAAGGTCAGTAGTAATAGTCTTATATCAACATTTACAATATATTCAATCATTCAATAACTTTTTACAACTTCCAATTATTTAGAGTAGTAACTTATATAATAAAGTAAGAGAACCCCTAAAACAAATGGCATTGTCCTTGATTTACTTGAAAAATAAGAGTCCTTTTGTCATCCCAATAGCCTTCTTGGAAAGGCTATCAGCCACATAATTCCATTCTCAGAAAATATGCTTGAAAGTAATAGGTGTAAAGGATGAAATAAGAGAGCTGATTCTTTGACACCATTGTTCCAATGAAAGTACATGAAGCTCAAAAACACTAACTGCCCAATCCAAAATGACTCTAGTATTAGTTCCAAATCCACACCCCATCCAAAGCTAAAAAATATATGTATTAGTAAGTTTTAAGACTATCCCCCCTACGCACAATCCCCTTTGGGTTGTCCCCTCAAAGTAACCCACAACACTGTCACTAGTCACATAAGTTTCAATAATAATACTAGGACTTTTTAGTTTTTCTTCCTTGTGAAATTATCTGTAAAATCCCAAAATTTTGTTACACCTAAAACATTTTGCGACAAATTGTCAAAAATAGAAGAATTCCTTGATCGCCAAATCCCCCAACATATATAAACACGGGAAGTTCTTTATGCTTACTCATAGACTTACTTCAATTTTCCAGTGTTACATCTATAGAAGAGGATCCCCAATCATTAGCATTATGTAGATCAATTTTTATCTCCTTCTACACCTTTTTACAAAAAGGACAATGAAAAAATAAATGGTTTACATATCACCATCATCTTTACAGAGGATACATAAATTAGTCTCACTTTTACATCTTCTAATTAACTTGCCCCAAGTAAAAATTCTATTCTCTAAACGTAACCAAAGAAAACATTTAATTTTTAGAGGTAGATTCCATTTCCACATCTTATTGCTCCACCATTTCCCCATATATTCAAAATTTACACAAGAAATAGCTTCTTAAGAAGATTTGGTAGTAACATGTCCATTTTCTTTATTCTAGGACCACACAAATTCATCATGTGTTCATTTGCTTTATTCTAGGAGCACACAAGTTCATCATCAGCATCAGATAACCCGGTGCTGCCTTAATTTAATCCAGCTATATAAAAATTCTATTATGTAGCCAGAATCCCCTCCAAACCAAGATCTTCTACTAATAACCAATAGGATGAAGTTCTAGTCATCCAATATCTTCTACTAATAACCAATAGGATGAAGTTCTAGTCATCCAATTAGGTCTTTTCACATGCTCAAGAAATCTAAATCCATTCTCACAGAGAATAGAAATAAGAGTTGAAGAAATCTAAATCTATTCTCACAGAGGATAGAATGGCTGCATATTGGTTGTATTGTCCCTAGGGTGCGAGGGCCTTATGCTTTCCATCTTCCTTTCTTTTAGCATTTACAAGTTATGACTTTAATAATTCTACATGGTTATGACTTTTAACTTTTATTATTGTCCTTGTGGTGGGAGGGCCTTCCACTTGCAATTATATTAGTGTTACAATATAAATAATCAATACATTTACTACTTTAAGTTTTAGAGTTTGCATGCATGTAGGATCTTTTCCAAGGTCAGTAGTAATAGTCTTATATCAACATTTACAATATATTCAATCATTCAATAACTTTTTACAGCTTCCAATTATTTAGAGTATTAACTTATATAATAAAGTAAGAGAACCCCTAAAAAAAATGGCATTGTCCTTGAGTTACCTGAAAAACAAGAGTACTTCTACCAGCCCAATAGCCTTTTTGGAAAGGCTAGTAGCCACATAATTCCATTCTCAGAAGATATGGTTGAAAGTAATAGATGTAAAGGATGAAATAAGAGAGCTGATTCTTTGACACCATTGTTCCAATGAAAGTACATGAAGCTCAAAAACACTAACTGCCCAATCCAAAATGACTCTAGTATTGGTTCAAAATCCACACCCCATACAAAGCTGAAAACTCTATGTATTAGAAAGTTTTAAGACCATTCTCCCTCCACACAACCCTCTTTGTGTTGTCCCCTCAAAGTAACCCACAACACTGTCACTAGTCACATAAGTTTCAATAATAATACTAGGAATTTTTAGTTTTTATTCCTTGTAAAATTCTCTGTAAAATCCCAAAATTTTGTTACATGCCACTAAAATATTTTGCGACAAATTGTCAATAATAGAAGAATTCCTTGATCCCCAAATACCCCAACATAATTCCTTGATCGCATAATTCCTTACGCACAGACTTACTCCAATTTTCCAGTTTTACATCTATATAATAGGATCCCCAATCATTAGCATTCTGTAGATCATTTGTTATCTCCTTCCACACCTTCTTCAAAAAGGGAAATGAAAAAATAAATGGTTTACATATCACCATCATCTTTACATAGGATACATAAATCCGTCTCACTTTTACCTCTTCTAATTAAGTTGTCCCAAGTCAAAATTCTATTCTCTAAACATAACCAAAGAAAACATTAAAGTTTTAGAGGTAGATTCCATTTCCACATCTTATTGCTCCACCATTTCCCCACATATTCAAAATTTACACAAGAAATAGCTTCTTAAGAATATTTGGTAGTAACGTGTCCATTTGCTTTTTTCTAGGACCAAACAAGTTCACCATGTGTCCATTTTCTTTATTCCAGGACCACACAAGTTCATCACTAGTGTCAAATAAACCGATACTGCCTTGATTTAATCCATAAATATAAAAATTCCATTTTGTAGCCAGAATCCCTTCCAAACCAATATCTTCTACTAATAACCAATAGGATGAAGTTCTAGTCATCCAATTAGGTCGTTTCACATGCTCAAGAAATCTAAATCCATTCTCACAAAGGAAATAAATAAGAGTCAAATAAATCTTGTAAGTGTGATCCCCCCA
Organism: Larix kaempferi; assembly: GCA_027924585.1. Taxonomy (NCBI): domain Eukaryota; kingdom Viridiplantae; phylum Streptophyta; class Pinopsida; order Pinales; family Pinaceae; genus Larix; species Larix kaempferi. The sequence goes on from BSBM01001048.1 coordinate 12,623,667, forward strand.
ATGTATGGATCAACCCCTAGTAAGAGTTGTTTTATATTTCATACACTCTAAGATAACCAATTTCCCAGCAAGGAAAAGACTTAACAAAACCATTCCATAAATTTGATACATTCCAAACAGTTTGTTTTTCAGTTTCATCAAATCAACTATAAAATATTCTTTCAAATATTTTTCATTAAGGATTTCACTCTAGAGACCTCTTCCAAATAGACCTCTCCATAAACTTTTCAAACTCAAGGCAAGACTAAACCAATGCAACTTTTTAATTCCCCACCCTCCCAAATTCATAGGAAGAGAGATTTTCTCCCAACTAGCGATATGAATCTTTCCTCCATTAACTGTACCTAACCTCAAGAAATTCATTATTATATTTCTCAAGTTTTGTAAAATGAAGACTGAGACCTTAACTGAAGAAAACTAATATATACAAATTCCAACTAGAATAGACTTGACTAAAGTTAATCTATAGTTATCTGATTGAGAGTTATATAATATACTTGATTCGTAACACCACAGGTGCACACACATGCATACTTCGACTCTGTGCAAAGTCACTTTGAATATTACTTAGATCGGCTTAGTTTTCAAAGCCATATAGCTTGTTCATTTGGTAGTTTTATGTAGTGATTTTTATTTAATGTACTAAGAGTAGAACCTAGTGTTTCTTAGAGTTTATACACTAGATATCCAACTACTCATGTTTAGTGGACTTCAGATTATGTTATGAGGTATTTGAATAATATTTGTTTATAAACATGCATTCTCTGCTTTGTTATTACTTGTGGATTCATGCATATGAGATAGCTTTTATTATTGCACTTTATGTGTGACTATTCTATAATGTTTACTAGTCAAACAAGGCCCTTATGTGTGATTATTATATAATGTTTACTAGTCAAACAAGGTCCTTGTGTAGTTTGCATAGATTTGTTTCTAAGTTAAATGGACTTCGAAAAGGAAACTAAGGCCATTCTTTCCCAAATGGTGAACACTAGGGTTTTAGAGACATTAACACTAGCTGTAGGAATAATGAAAACAATAACATCTAAGAACATATAATAATACAATTGGGTCTCTTGATAATACTATAATCCTCTATTCACTTGTATATAAAAAAATATGTGTAAATAACAATTAAGGTCTTATCACTAATACATATTTTTAATGGAGGTGAATGAGAAGAAACAATTGACGCTTTGATGAAACCCTAGGTGTGAGGGTTGGAAAAGACGATGCTTCAGAGCTCCTGGGTGTTAGGACTGGCAGCGGCAGGAGTGCCGAGGATGAGGCTCTCATAGATCTGTCAGATCTGGGAAGGGACCCTCTCCCTAGGAAACCAAGATGGGGACTAACAACCCCACGAGGCCATAGCCGTCAAGTGACATGGCAGGTGCTTCTACTGCTGATCTAAATGAAGTCGAGAAAGGGTCCAAATGGATAATGGGGCTAGGAGGCTGCCTCCCCAAAACCCTAAAAATTCCGGCCATGCAGATCAAATCGGAGAAGATCCGTGAGCGGATTGAGGAATGGTGAGAAAAATCCCTAATAGGTAAGTTTGTGGGGGTGTGTCCCAAATAACGGGATCTTGTGATCTCGATCAATACTACCTAGAAACCCAAAGGGCATTATGATTTGCAATTGGGAGCTAAGGGTTTTTTCACCATTATCTTCTTCAATATTGCAGATCGGGACAGGATTCTAGAAGGTGGTCCCTATTTCTTCTTCTCGGCTGGACTGTAACTTAGACAAAGGAAGGAAAGGTTTAATCCAGAGACCGAGGATGTTATGGTTTCCCTGGTTTGGATCAGGCTCTTCTCCCTGCCATGTGAATACTAGGATCTAAAGATTCTTCAGGATATTGGCAACACCCTAGGAGAATTTGTTAAAGTTGCAGACCAAACTAAACAACAAAGATATATTGCGTATGCCCAAATATGTGTCTACATGGATCTGTCGAAAGAGCTTCCTGAGGCAATCAATCTAAATTGGGAGGATGAGGAATGGATTCAACCTCTGGATTATGAGAAGCTTCCATTTCGTTGTCGCCAATGTCATGAATATGGCCATTTGGGTAGAAATTGTCCTTAGGTAAAGCTGCTCTCCTCTTCCCCCAAAAGTGGTCAGGCCGGTGAAACAAACAAGGAAGGGTTCACGCAGGTTCGTAACAAGAGGAGAAATAAATTGGCAAGGTAGAACAAGGCAGTTAAGGAGTAGCTTGGGAAAGGAATTGAAACTTCCAACCCTTTCCAGATCCTAGAAGATCCACAGGAAGAAAGGGAGAATGGAAAGAATAAGGGTAAAGAGAAATCAGACCACATGGAGGGTGTTATCAAGGAAGTTGAACAATACCAAGAAGTGGCAAACCAAGTGGCGCTTATGGTAGAAGACGATGAAGAGGAAATAGAGTTAGGAGAACTCAATCTTGATGAGATCGAGAGAGAATGTGAAAAGAAAGGGAAACAATATGTCACTCGGCAGCAACTAGAACTTCTCCAGGCGGCAATCATTAGTGCTCAAGTCCCCAGACAACTAGGAATAGCTTCAGATTCACAAAAAGGAAGCAAGAGGAAATCTCCCAAGGAAGATCTGAAAAGAGGCAGGAAGACGAATAAACAAAGGATTGCAGAGATAGCAGTGAATTTAATCGAGTTTGGTTAGTATCCTACAATAATGGCAACCTTCTCTGAAGTCAACAAGGTTAATTAGTGAAGTTGATTTCTTGGAATATTAGAGGGTGCAATCACCCCAAAAAGATAAAAACCCTGGCTAGAAAGATTAAACAGGAAAAATCGGATATCCTATTTATCCAAGAGACTAAGTGTAGTTCTCATTTTCTGGAGCAAGCGAAACATAAAATATGGCGAGGCAGTGAATTTATGGCTATTGACGCATCAGGGTTAGTAGGAGGTTTGGTGGTCTTCTGGCAGCCCGATTCATTGTGTCTTTCGGCTTGGTGGGATAATTGCTTCTCCCTGAGTGCTCGGTTTACTGATCGGGTGTTTGGTTCCACTAGCAGGCTAGTGAATATATATGGTCCAAGTGCGTTCCCTCAGAAAAAACTATTTTCTTCAACACTTATCGTGGCCAAGAGACCAAGCATCTGTTGGTTCTTGGATTGTAGGGGGATATTTTAATATGATTTCATCTCTTGAAGAAAAAAAAGGGGGCAGGAGGGTCCTGGATAAATTCCACGAAGCCTTTGGAGACTTCATCTTCCAAAGCCCCTTCATTGATATTGAGACTGGTAATAGCTTGTATACCTGGAACAACAAACGGGGGGGGAACTCATTTGGTGGCCTTTAGAATTGACCGGTTCCTGACAATGAAAGATTTGGTACAAGATGGGGGAGAGGCCCACATAGTTGTCCTTCCGTCGGCTGGCTCTGATCATTGGCCTATCTGCCTTTAATGGGAATGGTCCAATGCCTCTCTGTTCAAACCTTTTAGGTTCGATCAATTTTGGTTAGAACACAAGGATTTCAAAGAGTTGGTGGGCCAGTGGTGGCAGGAAATTGTTCCTCCTAGGGGGACCGGGATGTTTCAGTTCCAACATAAATCAAAGGCTCTCAAAGTCAAAATAAAAGATTGGAACAAATCTGAATTTGGGCACATGTTTCAGGACAAAGTGAAGGTGGTGGCAGAATTGGAGATGCTACATAGAAGGGGGATGGAAGAAGGGTGGACTGATGAACTCAAGGAGCATGAATATAATCTGATGATTCAATTGGAAGCCAGAGAAAAATAGGAAGATATTTTCTAGAGGCAAAAATCCAGAAATTAGTGGCTCTAAGAAGGGGATAGGAACACAAAAAATTTCCACAATGTTGTGGTCCACAATCATCACTAATCCAAAATTTATAATCTCTGTAAAGCTGATGGAATCCAGGTTGAATCTAGGAAGGACATTGAAGATGAAATTTTCCACCACATTCAAGATATTCTAAGGGAGGATCGTGTGGATCGAAGCACTGCCATTGCTAGGATTACCAGACATATCCCTAGACTGGTCACTAACGAGCACAATGAGCTTTTGAACAATCCTGTTACCCTGCAGTAGATGACTTTAGGGAAATCCCCTAGCCATGATGGTTTCACCACTATTTTTTTCCATTTATTCTGGGATTTAATTAAACAGGAGGTTGCGGACATTGTGGAGGAATCCCGAAGAAGTGGTGGTGTCCTGAAGGCCTTTAATGCAACTTTTTTGACCTTAATACCCAAGGAGGAGGGGGCTGAGGTGCCTAGCAAGTTTTGCCCAATTGTCTTATGTAATGTTATCTACAAAATTATTACTAAGGTGGTTGCTAACCGCTTGAAACTGTTGCTCTTGATTCTGATCAGCTCGGAGCAATCTGGCTTTGTAGAAGGTAGGAAGATCCTTGATGGTATCATCTTAGCCCATGAAACCATTCACTCCTTGAAATCTACCAAGAAACCGAGTATGATGATCAAACTTGACATTGCAAAATCTTATGATAAATTAAACTAGCAATACATGCGAGGAATGTTGGAGGCCTATGGCTTTGGAGCAGATTGGGTGAACTGGGTCATGAATTTGGTGACTACACCCTTCTTTTCTATTTTGCTTAATGGTTCTCCTACCAGGATTGTCCAATCGTCTCGTGGCATCGGGCAGGGTGATCCTCTATCCCCTTTTTGTTGATGTATATGTAACTTCGGAATGTATTTCACTGATGTATTTCATCTATGTATATTGTACTCCTATAGAGATGTTATTATTACACTATACGGAAGTGTCATCATTTGTAATGACAAGTGTCACAAGTGTCGTAACTTGCCGATGGGTTACTAGACCACCATGTGTGGGGTTGGCCCTAATTAAGTTAACCATGGGTTATTAGGCTAAGCTAGACAAGTCGGCCCCACTGGTTTATTGGGCAGGACAGGACAAGTATAAATAGCGATCAGTAGATCTCTATTTGATTCATTCACTTACTCACTCTTCCATCACTCAAAAAGTGGCGCACATGTGAGGAGGAGGATCAGCTTCTAGGAGAAGACTATCTCTTGTACTTTGGTTGTATCATTGCTCTTTCTATCTCTAAGGAAGTTGTGGGGTTTTTCACCTTTATGGTTTTTCCCAGTGAAACTCTGTGTGTCTATTGTCTCAAGTGATTGCTTGGTGTGATTGATATGCATTGTTATACTTGATATGTTGTACATGTTATTCTCTCAGTAAAGATCCTAGACTATATTGAATTAATGCTAAAAAAATTAACATGGTATCAAAGCTTCCCTGAGAAGAAGACATTGTGCAGTGGCAGAAACTAGGGTTTCTTGTTTATTGGGTTTCTCTCCATAGATTTTGGAAAAACAGTAAGGTAGATTGACTCTACTCATCAAGGAGAATCTTATGTCCAATCAGAATTCAATTCTGAGCACTTTCAGTTTTATCCCTAAAAATTAGGGTTTCCACAAAAATAGGAATTTCTGAAATATGAAGACATAGCTAGAAGCTCCTTGGAAAAATTGAAGTTTAGAGCTTTGGATCGAGATTTTTGGTTGGGTGAAGCTCCAGGAAACTCAAACCCTAATTCAGGGTCCTCCCTAGTGAATCTGGGAAGACTAAAAGGCATTTCTGAAGGGTGAAACTTTGTAGATCTCAAATTCTGGATATACTAGGCTGTTTAGCTCATCAAGGCGCATCTTTCAATCCTTTCAGAAGTTTGAAATTCAAAGTTTGAATTTTTAGGGTTTCTCTGACAAACCCTAATCAGAGACTAGATCCAATTTTCAGCAAATCAAGTGGTAAGACCTAAATCTTTTCTATTTCCATTTGAAATACTTTTTAAAGATGTCTCACCACACCAAGCTTGAGGATAAGCTTGAAGGGGCTGATAACTTATGAGCATGGAAGTATAGGATTGGGTTAATCCTGGAAGAAAATGAATTGGATACTTACATAAGAGAAGAGGTCTCTGTCCCAGAGGAAGAAGAGGCTAAGGCCTTACATAAGAAGAACTTGGTCAAGGCAAAGAGGATCATTGTTGATTCTATTAAAGACCATCTCATTCCACATGTGTCATCTCTAAACACACCCAAGGAAATATTTGACTCTTTGACCAATCTGTTTGAAGGGAAGAACATAAATCGGAAGATGACTCTGTGGAATCAATTGAAAGGGGTAAAGCTTCAGAATGGAGAGACCATTCAATCTTATTTCTCTAAGGTCTCTCAAATCAAGGAACAACTTGAAGCTGTGGATGAAGTGGTGGAGAATGGTGAAATTGTTATGACCACCTTGAATGGCCTACTTAGGTCATGGGATTCCTTTATTCAAGGAATCTATGCAAGAAGAAAACTAATCTCCTTCAGTAGGATGTGGGAGGAATGCTCTCAAGAAGAAGCTAGGCTTATGGCTCGAGAAGAAAAGATGAGGAATGAAGATCAAGCTCTCATAGCACACGCCAAGAAAGGAAAGTTCAAGAGGGAGCCATCCCACTTCAGAAAAGCTTCACACCACCACTATCATAAGGATAAGAAAGATCTCAGATGCCTCACATGCAATGAGAAGGGACACTTTGCTGCAGATTGTCCCAAGAAGAAGAAAGACAACAACAACAACTTCAACAAGAAGAATAAGAACAACAAGAAGAGATATCATGCTCATGTTGCTGAGGATGATGAACCTACCAAGAAGAAGGCTAGAGCAGAAAGTGATGATTCATCAAGTGAAGATGAATATGTTCTAATATCTGCTCTCACAGGTACTATCTCTCATGGATGTAATGATTGGCTTATTGACAGTGGGGCTTCCAAACACATGACTGGGTTTAAAGAATCTTTTGCAAATCTATCTGAACATGAGTCACTCCATAAGGTGAAACTTGGGGGTGACTATCAATATCCCATCAAAGGAAGTAGTGAAGCCTCCTACAACCTAGACTCTGGGAAGTCTTTGAACATGAAAGATGTTCTATATGTACCTGGGCTCAAGAAGAACTTACTCTCCATATTTGTATTAGATGCAAAAGGTATGAGGGTTGCATTTGTAGATGGCCAAGTCCTAATGTGGCTAAAGGGTAAAACTATAGATGATGCAGTAGTGATTGGAGAGCAAGTGTAACATCCCGATATTTTCATAAAATTAAAAAAAAAAAAAAAATCGTAAAAAAAGGGTTAATATTGTAAAATGCGGAAATAATAATAATCAATATTCAGTAATTAATAAAAGTGTTGCTTGGTTGGAACAATTTAATGGTTGTGTCCTTTGTCTTTTAATGACGCCATGAAAAAGCAATTGATGATTATGTACCTTGTTCGTATGCTGGAATGATTGAGAATTTATGATGCATGGGAAAATAGAATGCATACTATTGTTTACTTTGAAATAATTAATAAAGATCAGTAACTCATAATGATCACCTTCAGGAATAAGGAAAGAACCTACTGCTATACTTAGTTTCTGTTAAGTTGTTTCAGCACACAGAATTGGATAATAAAACAATACATGCATAGATCCGACCTACAGCTGCTAAAATATAAGATGCATGATAACATAGTTTGTGCATGGGTGGTCTTTGGTTTAGATATTTAGATGCATGCTAGGTTTCACTTTTAGCTGGGTAGAAATAATGCTACCTCTCTGTACTGGAGTATGATGCAGCTCCACGCATGGGAAAAAATGCAGAGGAGTCATTTTATCAGTTCAGCAAATCTAAATTAATTAGGATATGACATTTTTTACTATTGATGATTAAATAACAATACTAAGCAATTTTCTGAGAGCATTCATGTGATTTGAAAAAGAAAATACAGCAGAATAGAACCTGAGAGTAATGGGAGAAACAAACCACTCAAGAAACTTGTTCCACCCAACCTGCTTCCAAACAGCCAAGATGTCTGCCTTAAGACCCCCGAGCCTATCCACTGATCCACTAGGAGGAAGAAGGTTGTATAGCTTAGGACTTCCACTTGCAACAGCAAGAAAATTTATATATCCAACCTTACAGGCTTAGTAATTCCATGGGATCAGCACTAGCACCTCTGGTCTATCCTTCTCATAACATTTGTAGACTTATACTTGCACTCTCCATAGCCTCCCCTATTTGAATCTCTCAGCCATCACCTGATGAGCATGAGGAATGTTTCTGCAGAAAACATTGTAAGAGCTGCCTGCTCAATTCAAATTGCCTTTTATAGGATGCCTAGGTCTTTGGTAAGTAATTGGTCATTAGTGAGCTGCCTGCTCACCTCTCTCCACCTGGAGAGGGAAATGCCACAAAATTAGGGGGAGTTGTCCCGTACCAATAACTAATGGTAGAGTGCAAATGCTGCCATCTGTCCCAATCCTTCCAATAGCTTCCATTACTCCTAGTGGGCCAATGGATACTCTTGTAACAACTTTTTTGAGTGTTTGTCTCCCATTTCCATTTATTAAATAATAATAATGAGTCATTACATTCAACTTTGACCTACTTGGTCATAATTACAAACTTGTAATTATAATTTAACATAAAGTATTTTTTTTGCAAAAAGAATAATGGTAGAAAATAATTATTCTCAGAATTGGGTAGGTGACAGCAAGAGGGAGGATTATACAAATTGAAGGGACAAGCTAAACATGCCATGTTACATGAATCCATGGAGCCAAGTGAACTTTGGCATAGAAGGCTTGCACATGTGCACTATAGAACACTACCAATTGCAAGCAAAGTTGTAGAAGGTCTTCCTGAAATCAAGACAAAGCATGAAGGTGTTTGCAAAGGATGTGCAAAAGGAAAGAACATTAAAAAGGCATTTCCAAGTAGTGAAAACAAAGCTAAAGGAATCTTGGAAATTATCCACTTTGATGTATGCGGTTCGATGCCATCTAGTTCTCTAAGTGGGTATCTATACTATGTATCTTTCATTGATGATTTCTCTAGGAAGACTTGGGTTTATTTCTTGAAGAACAAAGATGAAGTGTCTAATAAGTTCAAGGAATTCAAAGCCTTGATGGAAAATCAAACTAATAAGAAGATAAAGACATTCAGATCCGATAATGGTGGATAATTCACTTCAGGTGATTTCAAGGAGCTATACAGTGATTCAGGGATTAAGAGGGAGTTGACTGCTCCCTACAATCCACAACAGAATGGAGTTGCAGAAAGGAAGAATAGAACAATCATGGAAGTAGCACGAGCAATGCTGCATGACCAGGATCTTCCTATGCATCTATGGGAAGAAGCACCTAGGACAGCTGTATATGTGCAGAATAGAACACCTCACAAGATATTGGACAACAAGACACCAGAAGAGGTCTTCTCTGGTAAGAAGCCTAAAGTCAGCCATCTCAAAATATTTGGTTGTCCAGTATACACTCATGTTCCAAAGGAAAAGAGGACAAAGCTAGATCCTTCAGGAAAGAAGGGCATCTTTGTCGGGTATAGTGAAAGCTCTAAGGCTTACAAAATATACTTTCCATGGTTCAAGAAGATTGATGTCAGCAGGGATGTAACATTTGATGAAAACTTAGCCGTCATCAAATCAAGAAAGACACCTATTGAAGATCATGAAGAACCAAAGGAAAACATATTTCAAGACACTACCATGACTGAATCAATTCCAGAAGCAGATCATGAAGTTGAAGATCCACAAATACATGTAGATCCACCTCGTGAGAATAAATCTCACAAGAGGAAACCTGCATGGGATAGAGAACTGATTCAAGATGCAGAAAGATATGGCATTCCAGAAGAAGAACATAGAGAAAAGAAGAGAACTACATCACATACCAGCTATGTTGCTTTACTCCGTGATATTTTGAACAAAGAACCTTCCAGTTATGAAGAAGCAGCGGAAAAGAAAGAATGGAAGGATGCCATGATCAAAGAATACCAGTCGATCATGAAGAATGATGTTTGGGATGTAGTCCTAAGACCTGAAGGGAAGTCAATGGTGACTTCCAAGTGGATGTACAAGATCAAGCATGCTGTAGATGGCAGCATAGAGAAATAGAAAGCGAGATTTGTGGCTCGTGGCTTCTCCCAGAAAGAAGAGATTGATTATGAAAAGACTTTTTCTCCTGTGGCCAGATACACTTCCATTAGATCAGTACTTGCTCTGGCTGAAGTGATGAAATGGAAGATACACCAAATGGATGTCAAGACAACTTTCTTGAATGGTGTAGTCGAGGAGGAAGTGTATGTGGAGTAGCCACTTGGTTTTGAAACACATGACAGGGAGTCATATGTGTGCAGGTTGAAGAAAGCCTTGTATGGCTTGAAGCAAGTTCCTAGGACTTGGTATGGTAGGATGGACAATTTCCTATCCATTTTGGGCTTTACCAAGAGTAAAGCAGATTCCAACCTTTACTACAAGGTTGAGGAAGGCAATCCTGTGATACTACTATTGTATGTGGATGACCTGCTTGTAACAGGTGAGGATAGTTTGATTACTGATACCAAGAGGAAGCTTCCTGCCGAGTTCAAGATGAAGGACTTGGGGATGATGCACTATTTTATAGGCATGGAGGTGTGGCAGAGTACATATGGGATCTTCCTTGGACAAGGGAAGTATGCAGTAGAGATCCTGAAGAGGTTCGGGATGATGGACTACAAGGCCATGGCCACTCCTATGGCATCAAACCTGAAGCTTCTGTGTGATGTTTCATTTGATCCGGTTGATGTCACTGTGTATCATTAGATGATTGGGTCCTTAATGTACCTGACGAACACCAGACCATATATTTGCTTTGCGGTGAACACATTGAGCCAGTTTCTGACGGATCCTATAGGTGTTCACCTGGTTGCTATAAAGCATAATCTAAGGTACCTGAAGGGTACAATTGATTATGGGCTCAAGTATGATGCAAATCAAAAGTTTAACTTGTAAGGTTAAGTTGATTCGGACTAGGCATGCAGTACTGTAGATAGGAAGAGCGCATCTGGGTGCTACTTCAGTATGGGATTAGGTGTGATCTCTTGGTTTAGTAGGAAGCAGTCCTCCGTAACACTGAGTACAGCCGAGGTAGAGTATGTTGCAGCTTGTTCTGCTAGTTGTGAGGCAGTATGGCTCCAAAAGCTACTGTTTGAGTTACTTGATCTCCCATTGGAACCCTGTGTTCCACGACAGGTCGAAGCACATAGAGATCAAATATTACTATATCAGGGATATGGTGCAGAGAGGAGCAGTGAAGCTCCTGTATGTTGCAACAGATGAGCAGATTGCAGATGTGCTGACGAAGCCACTAGCTAGAGTGAAGTTCGAATACTTTAGAGAGAGGCTTGGTGTTCTTTAGATTGACAACACTTCGAGGAAGAAGTGATGGACACATTTGCTGGAGCCATTCCAAGCATGGTGAGAGGAGGATCCTTCCCATGGCTGTGGATGTAAGAGCTGGATAATGAGCATTAGGACGATGCTCTAGTTACTGCTCTATATATGCATCATGTTGGATGCTTGTTATGATTAGTTGGATCATGTATTTGTATATGCATCATGTTGGATGCTTATTATGATCAGTTGCATCATGTTGGATGCTTGTTATGATCAGTTGGATCATGTATATGTATGTGCATCATGTTTGATGGTGGATATGATCAGGTAGATCATGTATGATGATATGTATCAGATGGATACATTGTATGATCAGGTGGATCATGTACTTGATATGTATCAGGTAGATACTGTATATGCATCAGATGAATGCATTGTATGATCAGGATGTTGCTCTAGATGATATGCATCAGGACGATGCAGTGATGATGATCAGGATGATCATGCGATGATGACATGCATTAGGATGATGCAGTGATGATGATCAGGATGATCATGTACATCAGGATGATATATGGTGAGTATCAGGATGATACTCTATGGCCGTGGACAGGTTGTGCTTGAGAGGACTTGTAAGACCTAGGAGATCCGAGAGGTTGGGCTGTGTGCCTGTAATAAGTCCTAGGATGCTCTTTCGAGGGTTTGTCCTGTGACCACATGTAAGACCTGGGAGATCCGAGAGGTTGGGCTGTGTGCCCGTAATAAGTCCTAGGATGCTCTTTCGAGGGTTTGTGGTGGTGACTACGTGTAAGACCTGGGAGATCCGATAGGTTGGGCTGTGTGCCCGTAATAAGTTCTGAGATTCTCTTTCGAGGGTTTGTAGTGGTGACTACATGTAAGATATGGGAGATCCGATAGTTTGGGCTGTGTACCCGTAATAAGTCCTGGGATGCTCTTTCGATGGTTTGTAGTGGAGATCACATGTAATACATGGGAGATCTGATAGGTTGGGTTGTGTGCTCATAATAAGTCCTAGGATGCTCTTTCGAGGGTTTGTGGTGAGGGTCACATATAAGACCTGGGAGATCCGATAGGTTGGGCTGTGTTCCCGTAATAAGTACTGGGATGCTCTTGCGAGGGTTTGTGATGCACGTAATAAGTCCTAAGAATTCCACAGTATGGCCAGTGATGATGAAGACCTGCAGGTGGTGGGCCTACATCCAGTATGAAAAAGGACTGGCTCTGTAGAACTTCCTATGACGAGTAGATTCAGAGACTGATTGAGATAGCAGGAGCGATGATGATGACAATGATTCGATGACGATGATCTAGAGAAGAAGACTTGTGCTAGCAGATCTGTGTCGAGAAATACCTTCCTAGATAAGAGGGAGTGTTGATGTATATGTAACTTCGGAATGTATTTCACCTATGTATTTCATCTATGTATATTGTACTCCTATAGAGATGTTATTATTCCTCTATACGGAAGTGTCGTCATTTGTATTGACAAGTGTGGCAAGTGTCGTAACTTGCCGATGGGTTATTAGACCACCATGTGTGGGGTCAGCCCTGATTAAGTTAACCATGGGTTATTAGGCTAAGCTAGACAAGTCGACCCCACTAGTTTATTAGGCAGGACAGGACAAGTATAAATAGAGATCGGTAGATCTCTATTTGATCCATTCACTTACTCACTCTTCCATCACTCAAAAAGTGGTGCACATGTAAGGAGGAGGATCAGCTACTAGGAGAAGACTATCTCTTGTACTTTGGTTGTATCATTGCTGTTTCTATCTCTGAGAAAGTTGTGGGGTTTTTCACCTTTATGGTTTTCCCTAGTGAAACTTTGTGTGTCTATTGTCTCATGTGATTGCTTGGTGTGATTGATATGCATTGTTATACTTGATATGTTGTACATATTATTCTTTCAGTAAATATCCTAGAGTATACTAAATTAATGCTCAAAAAAATTAACACTTTTCTCTTCATTCTTATGGGAGAAGGGCTTGGCTGTCTTATACAGTCACTCTCTGAGGAAGGAGAAATTCGAGGCCAGAACCTCCATGATGATATGTTGAAACAGACTCACCAACAATTTGTTGATGATACCATGTTAATGGGGCACCCTTCAGTCTAAGAAGCCCATGCCTTTAAAAAAATCCTAAAACTTTTTTCTAAGGCCTATGGGCTTGAAGTTAACTCTGATAAGTCTAGGGTTTTCTTTTTCAACACTCCCAGTGTTATGTAGCGCAACATCATTCACATCCTCAATTTTTCCAAAGGCTCCCTTCTTACCAAATTCTTGGGGGCTCTGCTTTTAGAGGGAATCCTTCGAGGGATTTCCTAGAAGGACATTTTGAACCGTATTAAGAGTAGACTCAACAATTGGATTAATAGACCATTAAACTTTCCTATCCGGTTAACATTGTTCAAGTCTATCCTGTAGGCTATGCTTATTTATCTTTTCTCCTTGCTGTCTGTGCCTAAGTTGGTTCTCAGAGAGATTAGAGGCATCCAACACAATTTATTATGGGGTGGCAGGGAATCCAAATCAAAATTTGCCCTGATTAGATGGGATTTCTTGTGTGGGCCTAAGGAACAGGGAGGCTTGGGGCTCAGAGATCCTGAAGTGGTCAGTGACATTCAGGGCTCTAAGTTGTGGTGGCACTTTTGTAACCACAACAATGAGCCATGGGTGAAGCTTTGGCAAGTCAAGTATGACAGGAATCACCAAACCAACCAGCTGATCCGATAAAATGCTGATACTATGGGCTATCATATTTGGTCGAAGGATCTCAAAGGGAGAAAGTTGGTCCAGGATCATAGCTTCTGGGAAATTGGTGATGGTGAGCTGGCCAATTTTTGGGATGACTCATGGAATCAATTCCCTAAACTGGGGAATCATCATAGGTGGCAGAATATTAGAAACCATGGTCTGTCTGAAGGAAAAATTAAGGTGTGTCACTTCTGTTCCAATCAGCTCAGGGAAACATGCAGATCCTGATTGGACCCATAGTGGTGGATTGGTATAATTAATGAAGATGATGGTAGAGCTTTTGGGGAAGTACTCCAAGAAAGATACATCCGCAAAAGAACTTGTCCAGATAAGCTTTGATGGGGTTATCAACAGAAAGGGATTTTTAGCATAAAGGAAGCATATGATCTGCATATGAATAGGGAAGCAGCTGATGACGCTCCATGGGAAAAATGATGGAAAATGAATCCCTGGCCTAAAACTACCTTTTTTTGCTAGCTGATTATTTGGAAAAGAGTCCTGACAGGGGAAAACCTTAAGAAACGGGGAATTCAAGGCCCCTCATGTTTCCCCTTATGCAAGATTAATGAGGAAACTATCAGCCACTTGCTAAATGAGTGTGATTTTTCCTCTTTCCTTTGGGATAGAGGTGCCATGATTTTTCGTAGAAGTGATCGGGCTCATGTTCAACTTGATCATATGTTGAACAATTGGAATGCCCAAACCTTTAGTAATCCAATCATAGCCTTGATTTGGAAGATGTTCCCAAGGATGCTCTGCTGGAACCTTTGGAAAGAATGAAATGGGAGGATATTCAGGGACAAGAGTCATCAGAAAGAGGAGGTGTGGGAGACATTAGTTCACAACATTCAGGAAACAATCAGAAGCAGACAGTAGACTAACGAGGACAAAAATATCTCGGAGGAGGAATTGCTCATTGCCAAGGGTTAGGGTCTTGGAAGGGAGGACATGCTTGGGTTACGAAGGCGAGACAAGATCTGTAGACCCACCAGTCCCAATGTCCGGTCTTCGCCCGGGTAGTTGGAATTTAAAATAAATTTTGACGGGGCGTCGCATGGAAATACCAGGGTTGCTGGATATGGCGGGGTCTGTAGAAATGCGGATGGGATGATTCTTTAGGTGTTCTTTGGATACCTTGGACATGATACGAATAACTCTGTAGAGCTCGATGGTCTCATCCGTGGCCTACAGCTGATTATTCAAGGTGGATTTTTTCCAGCCACAATAGAGGGAGATTCGAAAATCATCATCCACATGGATAAAGGTCTAGAGCAAGGGAAGCCGACTGAAAAGGTGACTACCAACTGGAGGCTTTCTCATCGTTTGGATATCCTGAGTCACCTTGTTCGTACCAACAACTAGCTATCTTTTCACCACGTCAAATGAAGGCTAACAAGGCTGTTGACTATTTAGCAAATCTGGGCGTTGATAGGGGTGGTGGCCACACATCTGGCCGCATGGAAGATTTCCGGAACAAATATTGGGCCCCTAAGTGCTTACAGTTGTCATGGAGGACTTTGGCAGAAGCCACATGGTAGAGGGTGAGCAACACATGTCCCAGGGAAGTGACAGGCGTAATGCGATGGTCACTCCGATGATGCACTGATGATGAGGTTTTTAAGGACGATAAGTGATAATTGCCATAGGTTAGTTATTTTGGGAATTAAGGTGAAGTACGATTTCAGGCTTAGGTACGTTCTAGGGGCTACTCACATCTTCAGGGGTCATGGACATTTATGGCCTGGTTTGCCTCATCATGAGTAGGCGACCTTTATATGGATGGTCCTTTATGTACAAGACTCATTCCTGTTCCGAGAGTGATAATACTTGTCTCTGTGTCTCAACTGTTTGTTTTTTTAGACTACCTTCCAGGGTGTGGTTAGCACAAATGCGACCCCCTAATTTTTGGTTGCACTCTGCTTTTTACGCTGCAATTACCCCTAAGCGAGAATATGGTGCCTCCTTTGGGTTGGGTTCTGCTTGCACTACCGTGAAAGGTAAAGAGAAGGTTAATGTTAGGGGTGGGGGCTCAGGCAGGGTAACAAGGGCTCAAGTTCGGGCTCAATCTTCCACCTCTTTCTTTCATGAGCATCTCCCTGATCCCATTAGGGATGATATTGAGGTTATTGAGAAGAAAATTTGGAACGAAATCCAAGCCCTTCCTATTGAGGAAGTTAGGAATGAGGTGGAGGATTGGGTCACTGATCCGGGTACTGCTACTGGGTGAACCCCGACCTACGACAGAATCATGATGACCTACTAGGTCACAAAGAAACTACTTGCTCATGTGGTGATGGATGGTAATGCGAAGTGGCAAGGCGACGAAGAACTTGTTAAAGTGTGGAAAGCTCACAACGCAGAAAACTAGATAATGCACTATAAAATTGATGCTATTGCGAAGAAGATGGGCCTCTCTTTTTTGTACCTGGGTCTATATGCTCAGGGGAACTGAGTTTCCAGCAACAAATCGCTTAAGAATGGATCGCCTTGACCAATGGCTGCTATTATTCCAGTCGATAATCTCCCCTAGAAGAAGGTGGCGGACATTAAGATGCCAGAGAAAGGTGCTGCAGGATCGTTGGCTTTGCCTCTGAAAGGTCTTGGGATTTAGGTTTGTCTTGTTATCAATTTTTTTGTCTCTCTGTCAATAATGCAGATTATGGGTAGTAGGCAGTGCTCAGTGAACATTGTAAGTTGGGATAGGGGGAATGTTTACTGTTATGAGGATTTTGTCTGTATGATGAGGAGGTCTGGCTCCATGGACGCTCTCTCTATAAATTTGTAGCTCTGTGTTTGCATCGGTCCGTAGTTTTTTGGGGTTGGACTTGTAACTCAGCAATGCTGTAAGCGCGACATGTATCTCTTGTTTCAGCAGTAATATAATGTTTTTTATATACAAAAAAAAAGGTCTTATCTCTAATAAAATGCTATTATAATAAGACTATACATTGATCTTCTAGAACTGATATACATTATATTATGATTTTGTAGAATTGATAAAAATTATACATTAATTTCCCAACAATTTAATACAATAGATACTAATGTAGAATAATGATGAATAACGAACAATATTACTGTAATCTTTAATAAAATCTAATGATTTCTAGGAATGATAACAATACAATGATTTCTCAATTAAGTACATATAATAGTAATGACGTTTATAACATAATAATAACATTAGCTACAACATATATAGTTAGTCTATAGTTGGAATGGCCAGGTACCCATCCTTGGATCTTTAGCAGACAAACTTACTTGCTCAAGTTACCCCACGTATGTACTATGACTCATAAATACAAACATGCTTCTTTCTAAGTTCAAAACTCACTATTCTATACTCAACATTATAATAATTGACTTATTCAGTTCTTAGAGCTCTCATTCAATTTTTTCCTAACACTCTTTCGAGTGATCACACAACACAACTTTATCTCTTGCATACTAGAGTGTACTCTATTAGTTTTTCATCATTTAATTCAATATGATCTAGGATCTTAACTGAAAGAACAACATGTACAGCATATCAAGCATGAGAGACAAGAGACAAGAGACAAAAAACATTTCACTGGGGAAAACCAAGAAGGTGAAAAACCCCGCAACTTCCTCAGAGATAGAATAAGCACCAATACAAAGATCATAAAGATCAAACCCCGAGAGATAGATGACTGCAATAACTACTCCTCCTCCACTTGTGCGCAGTCCTCCTCTCTCTCACTAATGTGAAGTGAGTGAATGAGAGAATGTGTAAAATGAGAGAGACACACTCTCTATTTATACACTACTTCACTTGTCTTTTAACTCTAACTAGGTCGGCCCCAACTTAACCACATAACATAATGTTGACTGGGCCGACCCCCACTAGGGTGGTCTAATAACTATTTAACCCACATGACTCATACAGGGCCGACCCGATCAAGGTGGTCTAATAACCCATCAAGTATAAGTTACGAGACTTACAATATAACTTGCGACACTTGCAAGTACAACTTACGACACTTCTAATCGAAGGAATAATACATCTCCGTTGGGGATACAATAAAGTACAAATACAATATACAAGTGAATATATTCTGAAGTTACAAATACATCAACACTCCCTCTTAACTAGGAAGGTATTCTCTTGACACAGGTCATCAATACATATAGGAACAAGTCTTCAATTCTGGAGCTAGATCACTGTCACTGGATCACGGAGCTTCATCGTCACTACTGTTGTACTCATCATCTCGATCACTGGGATATCTCCCAATTCTTCTCGTCATAGGAAGTTCTACAAAGCCATCCCTTTTCCATGATGGTTGTAGGCCTAGCCTCCTGTAGGTTTTCATCATCTTTTTCCATCCTGTGGAATCTTCAGGACTAATTATGTGCATCAACAAAACCTTGTAAGAACATCCCAGGACTTTTACGATCCCACTTCTGAACCTATTAGATCTCCCAGGATCTTTTACATGCAACTGCACAACCTATCCATGGCCACATAGTATCATCCTGATACTCATGATCATACTGATCATATCATCTCATCCTCCATGAAGCACAGCCCAGATGCACATCATACAGCACTTACACCACTAACATGGGAGAACACATCTACCACCATTCGGGGAAGGCTCCATCCCTTACTTTTTCACCATGGGAGAACACATCTACCACCATGTGAAAAATGGCTTCATCCCTTACATCTACACCATGGGAGAACACATCTACACCATGTGAGAATGGCTCCAGCTCATACCTCTACACCATGGGAGAACACATCTACACCATGTGAGAATGGCTCCAGCCCTTACATCTAAACTATGGGAAAACACATCTACACCGCGTGAGAATGGCTCCAGCCCTTACATCTGCAACATGGGAGAACACATATTCACCATGTGAAAATGGCTCAACAATTACATCATGACGATGGGAGAACACATCTACACCATGTCAGAAAAGCTTCAACAATTACTCACAACCATGGGAGAACACATCTACACCGTGTCGGAAAAGCTCAGCAATTACATCACGACCATGGGAGAACACATCTACACCATGTCGAAAAAGCTTCAGCAATTATATCACGACCATGGGAGAACACATCTACATTGTGTCAGAAACGCTTCAGCAATTACATCACGACCATGGGAGAACACATCTACACCATGTCGAAAAAGCTTGAAAATTACATCATGACCATGGGAGAACACATCTACAACCATGTTGGAAAAGCCCATGTGCATCTGCGTCTTTCAGACTCATCACACATGATCCAACTGATCATGCAATGCATCCACCTAATGCATATCATCACATATGATGATCCTGATCATCATCATAGCATCGTCCTAATGCATATCATCTCGAGCATCTTCCTAATGCTCATCACACATGGTCATCTTGATCATATACACAATGTCATCTTGATGCATATCATCTGGAGCATCGTCCTGATGCTCATCATACATGATCATCCTGATCATCATCATAGCAGTAACTAGAACATCGTCCTGATGCTCATCACATAGTTCTTACATCCACAATAATGGGAAGGATCCTCCTACCACTATGCTTGGAATGGCTCCTGCAAATGTGTCCCATCACTTCTTCCTTGAAGCATCTTCTATCTGAAGAACACCAAGCCTCTCTCTGAAGTACTCGAACTTCACTCTGGCTAGTGGTTTGGTCAACACATCTGCAATCTGCTCATCTGTCACAACATACGGGAGCTTCAATGCTCCTTTCTACACCATATCCCCGATATAGTGATATTTGATCTCGATGTGCTTCGACCTGTCATGGAACACCGGGTTCTCTGACAACTTCACACAACTCTGGTTGTCACAATAGATACAGGTAGCATCCAACTCAAGATCAAATAAATCAGACAGTAGCTTCCTTATCCATACTGCCTCACAACTAGCTGAACAAGCTGCAACGTACTCTACTTCAGTTGTACTCATTGCTATGCAAGACTGCTTCCTGCTAAACCAAGAGATCACACCTGATCCCATACTGAAGCAGCACCCTGAAGTGCTCCTCCTATCTTCAGCATTGCCTGCCCAATCTGAATCAACATAACCCTCCATATTAACCTTTTGATTCGCATCATTCTTGAGCCTGTAATCAACCATACCCTTCAGGTACCTCGGAATATGCTTTACAGCAATCCAGTGAACATGTCTAGGTTCCGTCAGGAATTGGCTCAAGGTGTTTACTGGAAAGCAAATATCTGGTCTCATGTTCATCAGGTACATCAAGGACCCAATCATTTGACAATACATCATGGCATCAACTGAATCTGATGAAGCATCACTCAATAGCTTCAAGTTCGATGCCATAGGTGTGGCCATGGCCTTGCAGTCCATCATCCTGAACTCCTTCAGGATCTCTACTACATACTTCCTTTGTCCAAGGAAGATTCCATCTGCACTCTGCCACACCTCCATACCTAGAAAGTAATGCATCATACCCAAGTTCTTCAACTCGAACTCGGCAGCAAGCTTCCTCTTCATGTCGGCAATCAATCTATCCTCACCTATCACAAATAGGTCATCCACATACAGTAGGAGTATCACTGGCTTTCCTTCCTCAACCTTGTAGTAAGGGTTGGAATCTGCTTTACTCTTGCTAAATCCCAAACTAGACAGGAAGTTTTCTATTCTGCCGTACCATGTCCTAGGTGATTGCTTCAAGCCACACAAGGATTTCTTTAATCTGCACACATATGACTCCCTTTCATGTGTCTCAAAACTGAGTGGCTGCTCCGCATACACTTCCTTTTCGACTACACCATATTCATCTAGTGTATCTTCCACTTCATCACTGCAACAAGAGCAAGTACTGTTTTGATGGAAGTGTATCTGGCTACAGATGAAAAAGTCTCTTCTTAATCTATCCCTTCTTTCTGGGAGAAGCCACAAGCCACAAACCTTGCCTTGTATTTCTCTATGATTCCATCTGTAGCATGCTTGGTCTTGTACATCCACTTAAAAGTCACAACAGACTTCCCTTCTGGTCTCGGGACCACATCCTAGACATCATTCTTCATGATCGACTGGTATTCCTCGATCATGGAATTCTTCCATTATTGCATCCCAGATCCTGGGAACTTCAGATTCTTCAATATATTCAATAGACAATTTTCTTTGAACTTCGTTTGCTGGAACAAATTTTGTAGTCCTTCTTTTGTAGGTGATTGTACATGATCTTTCCTACAAGTAAACTTCAATTGCATGATTAGAAACTTCTCATAAATTTCAGAACAAATTCTTACACATAAAGATATATATCATACAGTCATGCAATTATCTTAGCCAATGCTTCACTACAACATTTATCCATATCCTGTAACTTTCTAGATGCCTTCCATCTCTACCAGAACATTGTTAAGAGTGTGCACAACTCCTAACATGTCAGCAAAGAGGTTTCAATCGAGATAAGTAGCAATGGAATGTTGTACAGTACCATAAGCCACTTACCCATTACTTGCATATTATTAGTATCTTGTTCATTAATACAACTTTTCTAATATGCATAATATACATCCTAAATCTAGGAACATAAGTATGTACATGACTAAACAGCATCATTTAAGTAATCATATATACAGTAAATGACAATTCAAATACTTATCTTTGTTTGGTTGTTGGGTGGAATCCCTCTCAATCTTTGCTTCCTTGCATGTACTACTAGAGTGAGCTCGCTCTTGATTTTTGCTTCCTGGATTATATGTCTTTGAACTTATATCCATCCTGGACCACTATGCATGCTTAAGTGTGTACTAGTGTCATGATTGTGTCATCCTCAAGATCTCATACATAGTCATACATTCATTAGTATAATCTCAATACTATCAAAATATTATGATTCTAAATAATCTTAAATATGTATGGTCATGATCATTTCATAGATAGGTAATAAGCGTTAGTATTCAAGGTTTCAGGGAAGACTTATTTTACTCATACATATTCTTATTTGACCATAGGACTGTTCTGGTTAGTCATATCATCAATCAAAGTAAGAAACATAATATGCATAAACCCTTGATTACTTAAACTTCTAACTTTCAAGAATAATCATTATCATTCATACAAAAGTATAAGATCCTAACACAAGGTAGGATTCTAACTTGATATAGGAAAAAAAATATACTTGGAATATCATGTTAGCTAGTTATGTCTAACATACCCAAACAATGTCTTCTTGTTCTCTTCCATGACTTGTGCTTAGTAACTTGCATATCTCATAAGTTAACCATTTTAGAACCAAATTATACATACCTCGTAAGTAGAGCTTCTATGTGATCCATGAGTCTTTGTCTTCATGTCACCATGGTCATATGTTCTTGATCTAGAACTCGATTTGTACCTTTCATGTTAGCGGACAACATCATCCTCATACAATACCACAGTGCATTAGTACAATCATAAGTGTCATAACCCTAATCAATGAATGTCTTCTATCATTCACATGCATTCATACTTTTACTAGGGTATTAAGACAAGTCTAAAATTAATCAATATTGTACTAACCTCAATAATATGAAGACAAACATATCATAACCTTAATCATGAACATATTTCAAAAACATACATGTATCTCCTCAAGTCATATCTGTCGATATTGCTTGTAGCATTCTTATGTAAGGCCTTAGCCTCATCTCCCTCTGGAACTGGAACTTCTTCACTTATGCAGGTGTCCAATTCATTCTCTTCTAGGATTACCCCAATCCACTTTGATTTGTTGAAACTAGATCTAGAGTTGGATTAGGGTTTGTTAGAGAAACCCTAAAAATTAAAATTTTGAATTTCAAACTTCTGAATGGATGGAAAGATAGGCCTTGCTGAGCTGATCAAGCTGGTATACTTCAATTTTGAAAACTGCAAAATTTGACCCTTCAAAATTGCCTTTGAAACTTTCGGATCTTCTAGACAAGATCCTGAACTAGGTTTGATAAATACAAGTCTTCTTCCCAACCAAAAGGTTCGATATTGTACCCTAAGCTTCTATTTTTCTGAGGAGCTTCCAGCCGTGGTCTGAGATTCCAAAATTTTCAACTTTTGCAGAAACCCTAATTTTCCACCTTTCTGATAAAAATCCCCAACTAGGGTTTAATGATGCCCGAGGTTTTTCCCGACCAAAAACTTTGATCTTGGTCTCTAAATTTTGATTTTGATGAGGAGAGCAATCCTATGCTGAGATCACTCCAAAATTCCACTTATGTCAAAAGCCCTAATTTCCCGCAGTAGTGACAAGCCAAAAATCAGAATGCTCAGAATCCAATTCTATTTCATAGAAATATGTGCCTTATTGTTTCTGGTGCATCTCTGAAGGTTTAGATCCATAGGGTTTGAAACTTCGGCCTGTGGTAGCCTGACCTGTCTTCTTTCCAACCCCACTAGTCTGACCTCAAATGGATTCTCTGAGAGAGAGAGAGATATGCCAAATGTCACAACGTGACCTGTTTATGGGATAAACCAGGATAGCAAACTTGTACAGAGTGCCACGTGTCACTAGTTCAACTTCGGTCTTTGGAAAGCGAACCTATGAAATTATAGTCCGTGCCATTACTTCCACTTTTTGCATAATTTCATTTGGATCTTCCTAGCCCAAGTTGTGACCTTTTTTCCTAGGTCACCTATTTATGACTGAGATATGGAAGAGGCAGAAACCCTAGATTGTACGGATCATAAAACATAAAGTACAGCGAATTAGATGTTTTGCTTCAGACACAAGGTACATGGGGATGTTATCTTCGATCTTCAGACGTTTTAGAACTTGAACCTTTGCCAAAATGGATTTATAGTGAAATTTCCATGATGACTGGTTCTTGCTATATCAAGCCCTAGATTCCAATTTGTCGCAAGTGCAACAAGTGTCATAAATTCCATACCATGCCTTCCTTCAAGGTAGCTCTGATACCATGTTAGTTTTTCATCATTTAATTCAATATGATCTAGGATCTTAACTTAAAGAACAACATGTACAACATATCAAGCATGAGAGACAAGAGACAAGAGACACAAAACATTTCACCGGGGAAAATCAAGAAGGTGAAAAACCCCGCAACTTCCTCAGAGATAGAATAAGCACCAATAAAAAGATCACAAATATCAAACCCCAAGAGATAGATGACTGCAGTAGCTACTCCTCCTCCACTTGTGCGCACTCCTCCTCTCTCTCACTAATGCGAAGTGAGTGAATGAGAGAATGTGTAAAATGAGAGA
The DNA here is from genome assembly GCA_027924585.1 of Larix kaempferi. Classification (NCBI taxonomy): domain Eukaryota; kingdom Viridiplantae; phylum Streptophyta; class Pinopsida; order Pinales; family Pinaceae; genus Larix; species Larix kaempferi. The sequence continues at coordinate 12,647,883 of BSBM01001048.1, forward strand.
GACACACTCTTTATTTATACACTACTTCACTTGTCTTTTAACTCTAACTAGGTCGGTCCCAACTTAACCACTTAACATAATGTTGACTGGGTCGACCCCCACTAGGGTGGTCTAATAACCCTTTAACCCACATGACTCATATAGGGCCAACCCCATCAAGGTGGTCTAATAACCCATCAAGTATAAGTTACAACACTTACAATATAACTTGCGACACTTGCAAGTACAACTGACGACACTTCCAATCAGAGGAATAATACATCTCCATTGGGGATACAATAAAGTACAAATACAATATACAAGTGAATATCTTCTGAAGTTACAAATACATCAACATCCTCCCTCCCACATATGCCAATATATATATTTTTGTTTTCTTAGGTCTTACAAAGGTCTCTCCTTGGGAAATTCAAGGCCTTGGATTCTCCCATATATTTTAGGGTGTTAGTTAAATATATTAGCCTCTTGACACTTATTTTCACTTCGTCTGGTTGGTATATTTGTGTTCCCACTCATGGAGTCATGGTCATCTCTATTCATGGGCATTCCAGCTCCAATTTTAGTGATTAAAAAATGTTTAGAAATTGTCTCTTACCTATGTCATTTCCCAAGGACAAGTAGAAAGAACACATCTTGCACCGTCACATTTCAACTCTACGATAACAAAATATTACTGTCTAATACATAGTCTGAATTCCATATAAGCCAAAAATAATTAATTAACTTGGAGGATATGTTGGGGAACCTCTTAACCTTGAACCATAGAACATAAAATATAGAACAAACGGGGACAATATTCCAAGAAGAGGGGTGGTGTCTAAAGACACCGTTATAACACTTAAGTACATGGATTATGATAAGAACATCACAATACATGTTGAGCATGAAAGACATCTCGAGAATCATATATAACACAACCCATAGGGTTGACCTTTATAGCTTCCAGATCTAACAAACTCCCTAAAATTGAGGAAGTTTTGGTCCATAAAGAAGGGTTGTTGGTACTAATTGTTTCCAAAAAATCCGCAATGTCCCAAATTTTAGTCAGTTGTTGTAGTCACGTCGACCATGGTTATTCCAACCATCCATTCGTCTATTCAATCGAATGTACAATCGTTCCACCAACTTGCCTAGTCAGGACTCCGATCAACTACTTCACTAGTTGCATGTCGTATAACAAATGATTGTCTCCAGAATATCCAGAGGTGTGATGAACCATCAAATCCATAGGTTCCAACCAAATATTACAATAAGAAAAGATGCAAATAAAACAACCACTACACATCACTTTATAGATGATCATCCTAAAGATAACCATTGGAAATTACATTCAAAGCTAATATTAAAGAACGACTTGAAGGATACCAAGAAGAAAATTATAGACATGGATTTAGCTAACCACATTGAGGGAGACTCAAATGTAACATATATAGACACCCAATTTAATCTCTAACCAATATTATGACATAGAATTTACAGGGAACATAAAGTACCAATGGAAACCACATTTCCAATTCTAAATTCATTTGTTACCTATGTATACTCAATTTCATTAACTAAGACATACTTTCTTATGATATGGAATATTAATAATTAATGTATGGGATGTCATAATAAATATATCAAATTCTTTTCCATAAAACTAATTACATTTATTCCATGATTGTGCTATATTCTATAATACCCACAATAACATTTTTATCTATTTAGCATATATAGAAATAGAATACAATTAGAATTACACCTTCTCCATTAAACAATTATGGTTCTAACATTCTCAAATCATCCATATTTCATGCTAGATTTCAAATTTGCATTTTCCAACTAAGCATATAATTTTTAAACAACAAAGTTATAATGATAATCTTCAACAATTAAAGATTGACATGAGAATGGTTTCTCTCATCTATAGAAACTATATTGTGTAGGTTTCATCTTCTTGCTAGGCAATGGAACAATGATAATTTATTTTTTTGTGTACAACTCTAGTTCTTCTCACCTAACCCCATTTTTATCTATCACATTCAAGGACTTTCCACTATTAGTTACCATGGATTTCTAATTATAACTAAGTTTTTCTTCCTAGGAAACTACCCATTCTTGGCAAAAATCTATGGTGACATACCTCTTACACAATGCATTTTTCTCTTCTCTAAGATTGATTAAATAAGCTTCCCAAATGTTTCCATTTTCTCCTATGAATCTTAAAAAATAAAACATAAAAAATAAAAAGATAAAAAGTATTGGAATAATAACATTTGAACAACAACAACAAAATATTATTTCTTAACTCACCCTCCTTCCCTACTCCTTGGTTCATTACCACATGGCATTTTCTCCTATGAATCTTAAAAAATAAAACATAAAAAATAAAAAGATAAAAAGTATTGGAATAATAACATTTGAACAACAACAACAAAATATTATTTCTTAACTCACCCTCCTTCCCTACTCCTTGGTTCATTACCACATGGCACTGGTAGAATATTAAAACCCCAATGGCACTTCCTATTCTATATTAACTCCCATATAATCAAACCACAATTCACTAACCATACTTACACATTATGCCTCAAATAGATTTGGCTCATCCATGTAGACAACATGAAGCATTAACACACACACATGGCATATTGACATTCAATCCCCATAAATAACATCATCCTTGATGGTCATATTGACATTCAATCCCCTTAAAATAGCATCATCCATGATGTTCCTCTTTGCAGTAATAATAATCCATGTCTTAATTATTCAGTTACACCTACAGTGTGATCCTCTTTATTTGCTACTTTCATAGGGAGTGGCTATCTTATACATATTGCTTCTACATTCATTTCAACAGGTGCATGTAAGCCCTCGAAAATTGCTAGATTGAGAAATCAGGTTATGTAAAATTGTGGTTTGAAATGGAGGACTTTCCTGAACAGGATTGATCAATGGATACCATTATAATAAAAACTGGAATGAAATGGAGATACAAAAGACCAGGAATAAGAAAATGGATGGTTAAGAAACAATCGTTTTTTTATGTGTTACTGAAGCGGCCACGAAGAGAAACAAGCTACAGCATGGAGCATAGAAGGAAAACCAAACTGATAGCCAAACCTGAGTCAACACTGAATCGATGAAAACCAAACTGATAGACAAACCTATTTTCGCTTTCAAAACCCTATTTTTGACCCTTGAATAAAAACAAATCTAATGAACTAAACTCATCAGAATAACACATTCATTAGGTTTCGATTTTGTCAATCTCCTCCTATTTATGATTCACAAACCTTGAAATGGACGTTCATTTCATTGAAAAAAACTAAATCAGCGTAGGTCTTCATTAATATATGACTTTACAAGCCTTACCAAATCACCATTGGTACATCTCTTTCCATTGGTACATCTCTTTGAAAATCTTAGAGATTATAAATAAACAAAGTCTACCTAAATTAGTGGCAACTCTCCTGTTTTATTTCATCAACCCTAATATATTTCAGCGATTTATCAAGGTGCCCTAATTTGGGCAGATTCCAATCATCAATCACCCAGAACGAGTGTTTAGTGACCGTCCAAGTCCACCACCGTCGGGTTCCAGAGGAAACAGCTCCAGTGTTTGACATACTTGGGAGTTATTGCATACGTACTCAGGATCCTCCTTAACTATTACCATGCGTGGGCTCTCCAGTTGATCTCCAATTCCAATCTATATATCATATAAAACCTGTTAGCAAGATTATGAAATTTTCACGTTATCTCAAAAGAAAATGACTCTCATTATTATAGGTAATCCTTACCTGATTTTGGATGGAAAGCGTCGTGCTTGTCGAAGCTGAAAGTTACAAAAGAATTAAAAGAACCCAAAAACAAACAATAAAATCTTATCACTTATTCTTATATATATATATATATTTTTCAGCCAAAAAAACATACTATTGGAATTCATATAATTCTTATATATATAACACATACCATCGTCTCCAGTCAATGATTGTGAAGATTGTAACGCACGCTTGCGTTGCAGTTTCTCTTTAGCGTTAAAGTTTTGAAACCAATAAAACACGTTTTTTCCTTCGACTCCACCATAGCTTTTTAAAACTGAAGTGATTCTCTCTATATCTTCCACGCTGGGCGAGTGCGTACCACTTCTGTATATATCTTCGAGTATTTCCTTCTGCTGCAATGTTGGTTTCCATCTTGGAGTAGTCACACCTTCAGTGTTACTGTTCGCTGCTGCAGTCACACATTAGAAATCAAGGCAAATAAGTAAGTAAATCATCAAAATAGAAACACAAAACATATAGATCGTAGACAAAATAAAAACTGAACAAAGAAATTACAACAATACCTGCAACATTTTTATCCATGGCTTGCTTCTTTTGCTCCCCTTTTCGCCCTTTTCGTTCGATAGATAGAAGATAGAGAAGTGTGAAAATATAGGTGAAACAACCATTTATATATAGCTTTTAATTGGAAGGTACGAGAAGGACTCGTAATTTATTACTAAAGTTCCACACATAAAGTTCCACACATTAGGGTTCTTTTTCTTGTTATGAGAGGGTCTTTTAATAAAGTTCCACACATTAGGGTTCCTTTCCTTGTTATGAGAGGGTCTTTTAGAATTCCGAGATTAAACGGTTAGTATTCTAATGTTATGCTCACCATATTAAACTGAATTTTACATACTTTTAACCATGGTTTGTTTCTTTTGGTCCCCTTTTCCTTCTATAGATGGAAGATTGGTAAAGTGTAGATGAAAATATAGGTAAAACAAGCATTTTTATAAATATTTTAATTGGAAAGTACGAGATGGACTCGCAAGAGAAATTAATAAAGTTCCACGCATTACGGGCTTTTTCCTTGTTATGAGAGGGTGTTTTAGAATTCCGAGATTAAGAGGTTAGTATTCGAACGTTATGCTAACGATATTAAACCGAAGTTATATAGTTATATGCTTCACATATGGGCAAAATAATAATTTTGTTCAAGAGCTTCTTTGAAATAATATATTTTGCCAATGTGGATACCACACGTCACAAGCTTTTTCAGCAATGGTATCCACCTTAAGCTTATATGTCCTCTCCTCGTTTATGTCATTCTAACCTTTCTCATAAATTACTTTTCATGTACTCATGGCCTTTGACTTTTGCCTTTTATATATATATATATATTTTGTTGTGTCGGGGTTAGAGGTAGGGGTTGAGGTCATATCATATTGATATATTCTTCCATGTGGCACATATTCCAAGATTGACGGGACCATGGGTCACTCCTCTCCTCCATCTTAAACCTTGACACAAGAGTCAATTGAGATTTAATTCGAGAGTTGAAGTGGTAAACCACCACATATGTGGCTTTCATTCTATGGATCCAAGGATCGAAAGATTATTTTTCAAAACACAAGAGTTAATTGAGATTTAATTCGAGAGTTGAAGTGGTAAACCACCACCTATGTGGCTTTCATTCTATGGATCCAAGAATCGAAAGATGATTTTTCAAAACCATTTTTAGGGGTTCAATGTGGGCTTTGGAGACCATCATCCCATTTCAAATATCGCACGTTAATGGTCCAAAGTGGTATTCTCAAAACCACCTACCACTCCTCTATCCTTCTACCATGGATCATAGTAGCATAATTCGGCCATATCGGTACTTCATGTACCGAAATTCGGAACAAATTCAAATTCGTTGAATATTCGGTGTAGGTATAATACGAATACGGATTCTAATTAAATTTTGAAAACCAATTTAAAAAAAAAAAGCTTTAATGATTTAAACATTATAAAATAGAAATACCATTCAATTTCATATTTTATTTTATAAATATATATTATATAAATGTCTATGTTTATTTATGGTATATTTGTGAATATTTGATTAAAAGAACTATATATAAGCAAGCTACCTCCGTATTTTATTCATACTAGATTTTTTCAATACGTATTTTTTCTGTATCGAATCATTTTCGTATCCGTATTCGTACTCGAATTATGCTACTATGCCATGGATTACCTCCTGGTTGTATTGTTTCCACTTGTACCCTTCCATCGAAACTAGTATAGGATCCTTCATATCAACATACAGGGTTTGATCAATAACCCCATGGTCATGTTTACCATGTGATCAAATCCTATAACTATTTCTTCGAAGAAATTAAGCCCCTAGTTATCCAAATTTGATGGTTGGCTTTCGAATACATCATTAATATCTCAATACCCATAGTTTATGCGAATAACTTCCCAACTTAACCTCATGTCAATTATGACAATTTTAATAACAAACCACATACTTTTCCATCATTAAAAATAGCAATTTTACTAACAAACCACATGCTTTTCCATTGAGTGGATTTACAATGCCAAACCCTTGGTCATAATTGTATAGGAAACCATGAGCAAAGTTATAGGCTTTTTGAGCCACCAATGCAATCATTAGTTGCATTCTTCAAAATAAGCTTAACCATACCATGGTTGAGAAGCTTAGACAATCTAGAGGATAAAGAACAAAAATTATCAGCAAAAGTATCCCACATGGCCCTGTAAAATTGACAAGGAAACCCATCCATACCTAAAGATTTAGCATTTTGCATAGACTATTCCTTCATTTTTTTTATGTCAAACATGTCTCTATCACCATAAGAAACTTGAGAGGGGACAACATGGGGTCAAGCATATTTTGTCGCTAGCAACCACCCATTTATCAAAGGCTAATCTTCAACAATTAAGTAGTTAAACAAGAACAACTAATTTACTTATATGTTTAGTGGATCCACTCAAGAAAATAGCTACATAGGAGCATTTGTCCTCCCATCCATAGGAACTATCTCATGTAGGTTCCACCCCCATGCTAGTAAATGAAACAAAAAAGCTAATTTATTGTATATGGCTACAATTCTCATTGAACCCAATTTATAGATATTATAGCGAAGGAATCAACATTTCAGACCATCCTTACTACACCCATCCCACTCAACCAACCTCTTTTCTCCCACATATTTAAGTAAATAATGAATTAGGTCCTATTCTCTTTTTAATAATCCATTAGGCTATCAACCTTCCCTCCAATGCTCTAGTGCTAACTAAATAGATGATATCCACTACTGGACATGATGGATTTCTAGTCAAGTAACTATTTGTTTCCTAGAAATAAGAATTTATACTCGGTTAAGGTGTGGGTCTTGTTAGCAAGGAGACCTGAGTTCAATTCCCCTTAGGGATGACTTAGTTGGGAGGCCAAACCCAAAAACCCTGTCAAGTTAAGGTTGGTGCAGTCCAGGCCGGGTGTGATCCTCAGGTGATTTTGACGGCTTAGATGCCCCTCGGTCGTGGTTTCTCATACGATAGGCCATTCCCACAAGTCAGGGAGATTTGAACAAACAAAAAAAAGGTATAAAATACTAAATGCTAATCTATAGGAGTAATTAGTCATTTGTATTTGTTTGACTTATTATATGGTTGTATTTTTTGTTTGATGACTAAATTAGTCATTTAATTTAGGGGATGGTGCAAGTAGAAGAGGGTCTCTTTTGACACGTTAGATGCAATAGAAAACTAAATAAACAACCATCCCTCAACTTACACGGATATTTTGAGGTACTTACACAATGAATCTTACTTTGAAGAAAAAAGATGAAATGTAGGAAATTGAATCATGTTTCTGAATATAAAAAAATTATCTATTGAAAATGTTCATAACTATGTCAATTTTGATCTTTTCTAATGGGTACGTTTTTCTTTGGCAAATGATAAGATATATGTCTTTGTGGGTGCAACCTTTGAGTGTCTAAATGATGGATTCAACCTACAAAAATTGGTACACTTATAGAGAACAAATAGTACTAGTGGGACACTATTTTTTCAAAATAAATTTAATAATTTTTATTTTTATTTTTAATTATCTAAGTGATCAAACCTCGTAAACAACGCACCAAGTGTGGGTGCATCTTTTGAAGGTCTTAATGAAATGATCATGAAACGGTTTTTTTATAGCATGCAGAGGTCGGTGTCTAGTAGCGCATCATATAATTTTTTAAAAATTCTTGAGAAACAATGCATTTTTTTAGTTGAGTAATGACACAAGAAAAATAGAAAAAATAATACTTTTTTAAAACATATTACATATTTGAAATCTTAAAAAAATGCTATCTGGGTCTAAAACTTCATAGAAAATGATTGTGTGCAACATATTGTAATGAGTGGTTAAACATAAGCATATTGAGAAAATACGTGAGATGCCCAATTAGCTATGGTTTACCATATTCCATAGCACAAGTTTGGTTAACCCGAAGCTAACTCTGAAGCAGACACATAGGAAGAGGGATGACACCTGGACATGTGATGAGGTGTTGACTCAACGACTGTCGACAGGAGTTCACTTCGCACTGTCATCAACAAACCATCAACAGAACTCCCTTACCCATCGGCCCAAAATTTGTTTACCCTTTCTAGCAACACTCACAGGGAGAGTGAATTCTCACCCGAGATGAATAAGGGGGCTGTAGGAACCAAGTTTCCGCAGTGGAGAGAGAACATGCATCAAGTTGCACTTTACAACTACAGAGACCAGAGATTATGTCTTCGCATCATACTAATAGTTCATACATCTATTCGTTCTCTTCGCATATCCAATGTATAAACAACATTCGCATCAACATGGTTTAATCAATCATTCGGATTAACAATAATTACCAAACCACAAAGCATTTCGCAAACAATGCATTCATCAATTAATAGAAATAGAGACAAAATATATAGCCATAATCGAACATCTTCATGCATTCATCAAAACCTGTGGAATAACATTCGCAGAAACCGTCAAAACATCTTATTGCGGATACAAATTAGTTCAGAACATATAATTCTCTTATTCAACTATGATCTAGAATGCCCTTAGGCTTACAATCATATTCCTATTTATATGATACTAAATGGCTACAAAATGGTCTACATGACCTATTCTAACTAACTAAACAACTTTCGCACTTTCGTCGGCTCCTTGTTCTTGTGAATTAAGCACAACAAATCTAATTGAACAAGTAAATCAATTACAAAGATGAAACTCAGAAAATATGTGTAAACTGTGCAAAAAATCTTGCAGCAGTGCTCTATTGAAATTAGAAGTAGAATACAATCAAAGATGCAGTCACAATGACTGAATGAATTCGAATTACCGAAGGAGGTCATTCAAAATACTGCATGCAATAGCTTGGCTCTAACTAGGAGTCCTCATCATCGGATCAGTGGAGTCATCAATGCACAAGTAACGGTCAACTAGGTGTCAAACTGAGTCTAACTGAGTGTGGTAGGTGTAACTGGCACATGGAGGCACTAACTGAATGAAGGAGTCTCAGTGGAGGGTGCATGAGGAGCTAAATGGAGTCAGAATAGGAAGTCTAATCTCACTGGGGGTACAACAGAGTGATACAATCAGTTGAGGAGTCAATCTAGCCTTAAATCAAGGAAAGAACTCAACTAACTAAAGTGAACTGAGTGATAGGTGAAGAAGTGCGCCTTTCTCAGGTGGTAGGTGAGAAGTGGGCACCTTACTGACTAGAAGGGATATAATTGCATGGAAAGAAGCTCTTGGGTGCTGGAAAACTGGGGATAAGGTGCTAGAGGCATCAAACTAGTGACTGGGATGCATGCATGCATAGTACAAAATTGAATGATGAGATATCCTAACACCCCCTCTCAAGCTATACTATGATGTAAAAAATAATAACTGAATAGGGCCCTAGTTACTGAGACCAAAGGTCACCTCGATACAATAATCCAAAAATGCTTGAAATAAATCTAAGTGAGGAAAGAGGGAAAACCCAATGGGAAGAAAGCCCCCCCTCAAGCTGAACATAGAAGGATCTAATCTATCTCCACCATGATGGAAATCACCCCCAACAATGAACAAAGGTAAGAGAACTTCTTCTCAGTGAATCTCTTGGTGAAAATGTATGCAATTTGCTCGTCGGTAGGGTAATATTGCAAAACAATGGTTATGTTATGCACAAGCTCTCTGATGTAGTGCATGTGCATCTCGATGTGCTTGGTTCTCTATCTCTGAACTGGATCTTTCAAGATCTTGATAGCACTTTGATTGTCACAAAAAATGACAATTGAAGTAGTGCTACCAATATCAAACTCTGACAAAATACCCTGCAACCAAACTACCTGAATGCAAGCATTGACTGCTCCTTGATACTCTGCCTCTACTGAAGATAATGCAATGGTTTCCTTCTTTTTGCTTGACCATCAAGTAGACCCAGTGCCAATCATGAAAACATAACCGAAAGTGGAATTCCGATCAATACTATCACCCTCCCAATCTAAATCTATGTACCCAATCAAATCTAGCTCACAATCTGCAGCATAGTGTATGCCAAAGTGTCGAGTACCCTACACATAGTGTAAGATCCTCTTGGATGCCCACCAATGGAGCTCATGGGGATACTGTATATATATTGATACAACACTCACAACATAATATATATCAGGCCTTGAGTGTGTCAAGTATAGTAGAGAACCAATCATCTGTCGGTACAATGTAGAATTTGCAAGCGGTGTAGAATCTCCCTCCTCAAGACTGATTCCTGAGAGGAATGGGAATGGGGCTGCTTTACAATCTGACACATTGAACTTGTTTAACAGGTCTGAAATGTATTTTTGTTGAGATATGGTGATCCCGTCAAAATTTTGAGCAATCTTAAGCCCCAAAAATTGTTTTAGCAAAGCCCAAATCGCTCATGTCAAAAGCTAGATTTAAAGAAGTTTTTAACATGTCAATTGAACTGAGAGTGCTACCAGTTATCAAAAGATCATCAACATAAAGAAATATAATCAGCAAATTACCTTCAATTTTCTGTAGGTACACATTTGGATCTGATTTGCACCTTCTGAAGTTTTGGGAGAGAAGGAAGGAGTCCATCTTAGCATACCAAGCTCTTGGGGCTTGTTTTAAGCCATACAATGACTTCTTCAATCTGCATACTAACTTTGGATCTGATATATATCCTTCTGGATTCTTCATATATATTTCTTCTTTCAGATCTCCATGGAGAAATGCACTCTTCACATCCATATGGTTCACTTCCCAGTGCTTGGATGCTGCAATAGCTAAAACAAAACGGATCGAATCCATCTTTGCAACTGGTGCAAAGGTCTCAGTGTAGTCCACCCCTTGGACTTGGGAGAAACCTTTTGCAACCAACCGAGCTTTGTATTTGTAGGTTGAACCATCAGTAGCAACATTTTTGTGGTAGGCCCATTTACATTGGACTAATTTCCTCCCAGGTGGAAGAGAAACTAGCTCCCATGTAGCATTCTTTTGAAGAGAACTGTAGTCTTCATCCATGGAGGTTTGCCATCTCGGATCTCGGTGGGAATGATAATATGATTTAGGATATGAAAATATCATCAATAATATTTCTTAGATAGCAAAGGATCAGAGAATGAAAGAGCCATACCTTCTCTTTGAAATTCTGCTCGAGTCCTCCTTGGATCGATAGGATTTCCAATGACATTTGGACCAGCAGAAATGAGTGTATTTTGGGCCCACTTTGGCAAGTGTTGGTGCACATCTGGATCAGCTTCCAAAGCTAATATTTCATTTTCATCAAAGTATGATAAAATATCATAAATATTACAACCAAAACTTTCATCATCTTCTCCGAAATCTTCTTCTTGTAGAGGCGGCAAATCAGCAATTTCTTCCTCGACTAGTTCTAGATTTTGAAGCGGTTCTTCAAATCTGACACTACTCTAAATGAATATATTTTTTTATCTGATATCCATTAGTTTGTATCCTTTTGATTCTTCAGCATATCCCAATAGGATGCATTCAACACTTTGTGGATCCAAAGATCTTCTCTTTTTACTCGGAATTCTAGCCCAAGCGGTTGAGCCAAAAACCCTGAAATTGGACACATCAGGTTTGTGACCAGTGTAGGCTTCGAAAGGTGTAACATCAGTCAAATATGAATGTGGAACTCTGTTTTGAATGTATGCAGAAACATTCATGGCCTCAGCCCAAAGGTTTTCAGCCAAACCTTTTGATTCAATCATACAGGTTGCCATCTCTTTCAGTGATCCGTTCTTCCTTTCCGCTACATCGTTCATCTGAGGTGTGTAGGGAACTTTGTGTTGGATCTAAATGCCGCTTTCAGAAAAAACATGCAGCAGCTATGATTTGATATATTTACCTCCATTATCAGATCTAAGATCTTTGATCTTCCTCTCGGTGGCAGTCTCAATAGAACCCTTAAAAAACTTGAATTTTTCTAGTACTTCTAACTTGTTTTTGAGAAAGAAAACCCATGTAAATCTGGAGAAGTCGTCGATGAATGTCAAAACATACCTTGAGACATTCATGGAGATATGTGGCAGCGAACCACTGATATCAAAATGTATCAGCCCCAAAATGCAGAAAGATCTGCTAGATTTGGCTCAGTCAAATTTGTGCTCGGGGTGCTTCCCAATGATGCAACCTTTTCATATTCCCTTCGAGGATTTGATCGTCGGAAGGCCATCAACCATGGAATTTTTCTGTAGCAACTGCAAATATTTATAATTTAGGTGTCCAAACCTCTCATTCCATAGCCTACTAACCTCATTTCCATGAGTCAGAAGAGCGGTGGGCTTGTCATGCGGCAGAAACTGTGAAAATTCATATGTTGTTGAAGCATGAATTGCTTTTCCGACCGCAATAATTTTTCCACTTTGAATATCAGAAATTTCAACTTTGTTAGGGAAGAATACAACTTTATTTGGTGAACCAATGTGTGTCATCTGATAAATGGAAAGAAGATTCGAAGCTAAGGACGGAACATAGAGCACATTGTGAAAACTGCCATGCTCTAAATGAATAGTACCTTTGCCCTTTGAAGAGATTTGAGAGTCATCTCCCATGTGGATGGAGATCGTGTTTTTGGGATCAAATGATGATAGAGAATATTTATTTGCATCCATGTGGTTCAAAGCTCCAGAATCAATGAGTAGAGTTGTAGTAGTTGAAATAGTTGCCATGAGTGCATGACCTCTCTCGGGATGATCATTTTTCTCCTTCTTCCTTGCACAGTCAGGAAGGATTATGTTGTTTTTCTCTAAAAGAAGGGCCATTTGATCTATGGTTTTCTTCATGCATGAGCTTTCAGGATGATATCCCTTGCTACAATAAGAACATTTATATTTCTCTTTTTCCTCTTTCCCTTTTTTCTTGTTTCTTGAACCGGATGGCTCATCCGATTGCTTTGTCTTCTCTCTTTGCTTGGATGGATCAAACTTTGGCTTCTCTTTCTATTGCTTCCCTTTTCCATTCATAGCTTTGGATCCTCCAGCAAATAATGCTTGATCTTTGGAGCATATGGTCACCATTTGAATGAGTTTATCATGCTCCTTCATCACATATTCAATGAAGGCACTTAAGGTATGCATTTTCCAATTCAGGATTGTGAGCTTTCCCGTATTGAAAGATGAAACAAAAACTGAATAATCTTTCCCAAGTTTTGAAAGAATGCATAGGATCAATTGTTTATCTTCTTTTTCCACTCCACATTGCTTCAATAGCATAACCAAGCTTTTAAACTTAGTGAAGAATTCATTGATGGTCTCAAAATTTTCAGGATTGAGGGTAATCAACTCATTCTCTAGCTGATAAGATCTCATATCATCCTGCTTTCCAAAGAGTGTAGCAAGTTTCTCCCATACCTCTTTCGGAGTAGTCAATCCACTGAGATGGAAAAGAAGATCCTTAGGGATGCTGAGACAAAGGAAAACATAAGCTTCATCAAGCTTATTGAAATATTTTGCCTTCTCTACTGCTGATGTAGCTTCGACTTCTAGGCCCATGGTAACTCTGTAGAAACCTTTAGAGCCTAGCAATATCTCCATATCAGCCTTCCATTGAAAATAATTGAAAGCAATGAGGAGATGTGATGAAGAAGTATCCATCTTTCAAGAGGAGCGAATGCAATAGAAGTGTAGAATAACCTGCAAATCACAAGAAAACAAGAACCATTAGGTCGAACAATACACCCGTTTCAAGTCACTTCACACCCAGCCTAAGCTAATCAAGCAAGATTGAAGATCCAATGATTCTAATCTAGGAATTATGTGGAAGACTCTCGGCTTTTGGAGTGGATTGGAAGAGAAAATTTCAGCAGTAGTGAATGCACAAGAGAGAATGCATGCCACAGCAGTGATATTTTTGAGCAAAAATCACTCAATCTTCATGTAGAACACCTGCAGAAAAGAAGTCTTGTCCCTGCCATGGCTCTGATACCATGTGAAATTAAGCACAACAGATCTAATTGAACAAGTAAATCAATTACAAAGATGAAACTCAGAAAATATGTGTAAACTGTGCAAAAAAGCTTGCAGCAGTGCTCTATTGAAATCATAAGTAGAATACAATACAAGATGCAGTCATAATGACTAAATGAATTCAAATTACCCAAGGAGGTCATTCGAAATACTGCATGGAACAGCTTGGCTCCAACTAGGATTCCTCATCATCAGATCAGTGGAGTCATCAATGCACAAATAACGGTTAACCAAGTGTCAAACTGAGTCTAACTGAGTGTGGTAGGTATAACTGGCACATGGAGGCACTAACTGAATGAAGAAGGCTCATTGGAGGGCACATGAGGAGCTAACTGGAGTCAGAATAGTCAGTCTAGTCTCACTGGGGGTCCAATGGAGTGATACAATCAGTTGAGGAGTCAATCTAACCTTAAATAAAGGAAAGAACTCAACTAACTGAAGTGAACTGAGTGGTAGCAGGGAAAATTTTAGGGGCGAAATTTAGCCCATGGGTGAAATTATAGGGATCATAGAAAAATGGTGGGCGAATTTTTAATATGGAAATGGTGTGTTAAAATTTAGTAAATTAGTCCAATTTTTATTAAACCCATAAGGGTGAGAAATCGAATCGCCATGCCCACGAGAGAGGGAAAAATAAATTTAGCCCTGTCAAATACAGCGAAAATATTGAGTTCGCCCCCGAATTTCCAGTAATGGAGGCCGAGAGGAATTGTTTTTCCTCGATTTTTCTTTATTGGAGGTCAGTAACAGTTATTTCGCCCCTGATTTATGGACCCTATGGTGAAGAGCAATTAGTTCACCCTGTCAAATACAGGGAAAATCTTGAGTTCGCCCCCGAATTTCCGGTAATGGAGGCCAAGAGGAGTTGTTCCGCCTTGATTTTTCTTTATTGGAGGTCAATAACAGTTATTTCACCCCCAATTTATGGACCCTAGGGTGAAGAGCAATCAGTTTTCCCTGGATTTGAGGTTATGGAGCAATTATTTCTCCACGATATGGAGAAGAGTTAAATTTTTCCCCAAAATTCACATTTATACCTTGTTTGGCAGAATCACCTATCGATTTTCATTAATGGAGGTTTCAATGATGATTTTGGTCTCCATATTTCTTGGTAAATGAGGAATTCAACAGTTTAGGCACCCAAATTTATTAGATGAAATGTTTTTTATTACAAAATGATCCATATTTCGGAAAAACGTAGAATGATATAGTACAATGAAAAATGGGAACAATTTTGTCCCTAATACTGCCGCAAGAGTTAGTAATTCACCCCGTAAAAACCCACATGAAGGATCAGAAGGTCTCTGCATGAAGGTTAATTTCAATTATAGTTTGACAGTTGCTGAGTGGAAAGCAATTTGACAATGTCTAAGTGGAAAATATCTACATTTTTTCAAGGTTCCTTGGGGTCTCCAGTCGTTACAGAGGTTAGTTTTTACTTTTTAGTTATATCTCCTCTAGTTGAAACTTATTGTGTGGGTTCTAGGTCGAGAATTTGAAAGTATGCACTTTGTAGATATTTAAGTAGTTGGTTTTCCTTTTCAAGCTACTCAAAAAATAAGATATTGCAGCTCTAATATTTCTGTCACGCCCCTTTAATGTCTGATGAAGATATTTAATATGGGCTTAATAATGGTTACTGATACGATTCTACAAATATCTAGGCTTAATCTAGTTTGGGCTGAATCTTTGAGTATGTCATGGTCTAAACTTTCCTCTGAGGCAAGGGAACATTCTCAACTTGGCTGATTATTTTATTGGATTCTAATTTTTTTATTTTGTAGCCAATTTCACAAGTCAAATAAATTGTTCGACAAATACCTTTGCATGTTTATTTCTATATCTTCAATCAAATATCCTAATCTAATCAGTTGGAAATCATGAAAATCTAAGTTGTCTTCGTGCCATATTATAGATTAGGTGTATAATTTTAGCAAATTGATTGTTAAGTTTGTGTCACAAACTAAGTATTGCATATATTGAATATACATTCCCATCTAACATAGAAAGAACATTTTGGTAGTAGCATCAAGTGCTACAACTCAACAAAAACAATAAACATAAATAAGACAGTAAACACATCTTCAATATGTTAGAACTTAGAAGGCAGCCTTGATATAAGGAAAATAATGCTAAGCATACAACCTAGATTCTATATGCATATGAGGTTGCTATGTGCCCATTAAGTGTATTCTCCCTACACAGTTCTAGGCAAACCTTTGCTGTTTGGTGGGGGTTGTTACAAACTAGTATTTTTACCAATGAAGGCCACCCTTTTGTTCATTGCTTCGAAAAAAATCCTCATAATAATTATGTACTAGCATCCAATAACTACATCCTACAAAATCTTGGATAACATCAACGACCCTCCTTTGCTAATACACTAGTGTGACATCTTTACAACACTAGTTTTTCCTTTAAGCATTCCATTTTGGATTCATAAGTATTACATCTGCCATTAGAGACTATAATAGTAGAATACTCATAAATTCATATGTGTCAATCCATTTTCTTCTCTTTTTAATTGATTATGATGATCAATTTCATTATTAACAGCCATGTATGTGGCCTCAAAAATGATTATCACCAGCACATCTAGTTTTGCTTCTTGTTTATTACATTGCATAAGTACAACAACCTTTATAGTGGATTATCAAATTTCCTACTTTCAGGGTGATAAACCCTTGAAAGTATTAATTAGTTTGTTGCATTGGGATATCATTCATTTAGGTGAATTACATTTTTGTTACACTACAATATGTTACTTTTTCAGTATTAGATAATAGTAGCTTTTTTGAATGCATTGCAGTATTATACCTTTTAGTGGATGATGGTTTCCTTTTGAGGGTCACCACCTTTTTTTCTTCACTTACAATGGAGATATAGTTTTCCACTTCTGTGTGAAAATGGTTTTATCAAGCTTTGCTTGGTATTGTTTGTAATTTGTGAATTTGAGGAAGAAGTTAGTTTTTCCTCCTCCATAAAAGACCTCTAGTATATTTGATCTCAAAAACTAGCATTGTTCAGAGCACAATTTATAATTGTAAGCATAAATGGAAATCATCCTTCAAGCAAGAATACAAGGTTGAAAATTATCATGCCTTGGAGAACAATCTTAAACTTAAAAAACAGAGTTGAGCATGCAAATCCAATTCTCAACAAGAAGGGTGAAAATTGACCTTTTATGGAAGTGGATAATGGCTGAAAATACCTTGAGTATGAGAGCTGGAAATGCATTCAAAAAAGCTCTCAAAAGAGTGTTGAAGATGCATATATGATCACGACAGAAGTAACATTGTCAATAGGGTTGAAAATGCAACATCGAAGCTTGAAGATGAAAGCTGAAAATGCAACTTTCAAGGTTGAATATGAGTATTGGGAATGCATTTTAAGCATGTTTAAAAAGGAGATCTGAAGATAACATTTTCAAGCTTGAATATGTGAGCTAGAAATACATTGGAAACATGGTTTAAAAAAGAGAGTTGAAGATGGCATTTTCAAGCTTGTGAAAATCAGCTTGCTCAACCTTGAAAGCATAGCTAAGATTGAATTTTTTAAGCTAGTTAAAATTTTAAGAATTTAGCTCATGGGGCAGTCAAGTAATAATACTGGAAATCCTTGCTTCTTGACTTCCAAAGCAAATAAATGGCCATAAATTCTCACTTTTCAAGCTAATAACTATGAAAAACCAATGCCCATAAACAAAGAATCAAATGCATTGCTCTCAAGAAGCTCAAATAATCACCAATAGGCACTAGAGCTCTTTCTTATGGCTGCACATGAATTTGGGAACCTCAAGCAGTTTATACATTAAAAAAGCTGTGAATCAAGCAACTTATAAATTAAACAAGTGAATTGGAGCTTTATAAGGCTGTACACCCTCCTCTCTTAGACAAAATCACTTCACTGCAACTTGAAAAGATCCCTATCAAACATGCAATCTGCACATTAATGGCAACCATGAGATATGCAAGTTAAAAATCATTTCGACATTCAAAGAATGCAATGAAATAAAGATTAGATTTTTGAATAAGGTTGTTGGCTTCTCAAGAAGTGACCCTAAATGGATTTGAACCAATTAATGATTGAAGACTCTACTTGTAAATGCAATTCGGCAGTGGTAGCAAGCATTGTAAAAATAAGAAAATGTAAAAATAATTGAATAAGATAAATGTGAGAGGAAAAAGAATAAATGAATAAAGAAAATAAAATAATGAGAAAAGAGAGAGGGAATGGGAAATGAAAGGCCATGGCTGTTGACATTCCCCATTAAACCCAGTTCTCCTATATCTCATGGTATTCTGACCCTCCAAAGGGGGATTTTTCCACTGGATGGACCAGAGGGGAGAGTGCCAAAGAGCCCAAATATGCACTGTAATACAAAGAATGCTGAAATGAAAATACTGAGCCCTATTAGAAGTTGGTTTTCCATTTCAGTTTCTAGAGTAAACTCTGTGTCCATTGTGTCTTGAATGGGTTGGATATTTCTCTATGCTTTGAAAAAACAAGATGTGAATGAATTAAATGTGTCTAAGTTATAATTTGGTTGCTTGCTTCACTTTCGAGATAATGAATGGATTCCCATCTATGTAGTGTTGCTTGTAAGTGATTTCTTGATGGAAATATGTAGTGTTGTTTGTAAGTGATTGCTTGATGGAAATATGTAGTGTTGCTTGTAAGTGATTTCTTGATGGAAATAAAGAGCTAACGAATGTATCCTTATTAGCAATACTCATAAGTCATTCTCAACAAATGCCTACAGCTCTATTATGCCCACCATTGGATTTATGTTGAGATGTGAGATCTTTAGCTGCCATTAATGCCTGTCATTGAGCTATGAAAATTAATGTGTGAGTTACAGATAGCTTAGAAAATGTTATTGCTGCATATTTTATTGTGTTACTGAGATAGGGAGACTCTAACAATTACATAATCTCATCCATTGGATTCCCAGCTGATATCAGAGATCAACGGATTGGATTAGAGAGTTGTTGCATTTATGTAATAGTTTCTAAATTGAGTTTTCCATAGTTAATAACTGTTTGGGGCGATTTTCCTTTGTCTGAATTATGATCTCATTGCCTACGACAAATTTCTTTTTCCTGAGGAAAATTTATTAGTGCCTAGATGAATTTATCACTACCTGGGGCATTTTTAGACGTGCTTACTGCTTAGGTTATTTTTATCACTGTTGGGTGATCATGTAAATGTTGGGGCGTTTTTAGAAGTGTCTGTGTCATTTTTATCAATGTTGGGCAAATATAGAAATGCTGGGGCGTTTTTAGAAGTGTCTGTGTCATTTTTATCAATGTTGGGCCAATATAGAAATGCTGGGGCATTTTTAGAAGTGTCTTTGTCATTTTTATCAATGTTGGGCAAATATAAAAGTTCCTGGGGCATTTCTATCGTTTTTACTGGGTTTATATCATTGCCCGGTAAATCAAGAGGTGCCTGGGACATTTTTAAACACTGTAAGGTGAATTTAAAAATGCCTGGTGTGTTATTTATCAATAACTGGACATTTTAATAATACCGGGGCATTTTCAAACACTGTTGGGAAAATTCCAATTGCCTAAGAACATTTTACTCTTTGTCTGCTCATTTTATCTTCCCAAAAATGTAGCCAACCTCTTATTTTGTCTCCTTGCTGAATGCATTGAGGATTTGGGTCTTAGTTGTGGAGACTTATAGTTAAACAAATACTTGGAATTTGTGTTTGCAAAACATCTCGTTTATGGTTAGGTGTATCATTTTATACCTATATGAATGCAATAATCTAAGCAGTGAAATCCTTGGCAAAGTCTCAAAGTTCCTGGAATAGAAGAATTTTTGTCTTGGCAAAGTCTCAAAGTTAAGAGTAAAGGATTTTGCATTCAGCATTACTTTAAGAACATAGATTAATATTCTTCTTTGCATAATTTTTTGCATCATTGTTGGCAGTATTGACAAGCTATAATCCTACAATTTATGGATCAAGAAGATAGCCCTGTGTTATTTCAAGCAACCACAACCATTGAGAAAATCCAACATGAGAGCCATTGATAGGCTCATAGTTCAAGGTTTTGTTCATCTTTGACATGGGTGAGAAGATTGACACGTCAAAGGCACCGATCTCCTCTTTGAAGTGAGAGATGGCTATTATGGTTGGCTTGAGTATTTGAAATAATACCTAGAATACTATATTTATTTATAATCTTTTTCTTTACTTTTTACTAAAAATAACATTCAAAACATTGTTTTTTAATATTCTTTGGCACCCTGAAATCTAACATCATTTTGAATAGTTCTCAGCTTGAGATGTGAACTCAAGGGAAAAATATGAAGAGGATAACATTAAATTGTACCAATCCATAGTTAATCAAAAGCATGCCATAGTGATTAATACTCCTGTGAGGTGCCTGCATGGGTGTGGTTCATTGGCGGTTCAGTTGTTATGAAGTCATAGTTGTAAATGGAGGTCACGAGTTTAAATCACACCCGGCTTTACCTGTGTCCCATGCTTGCGAGGTGTGTGGAGCACCTAGGGGTATAGTGCTAGCGGGATTGGATCCCTGGACCCTGTGTCACGCGAGTACCAGCCCAGTCTCTAGTTGCTGATTCCCCAAGTTACAAAAAAAAAAAAAAAAATACTCCTGTGAGGCTAATAAATGAAAGACGGAAAAAACACTAAGTGATTTGTGGTTTCCTTGGGTTGTGAGCAACTGGTGGGTGCATGATGATGACACATAGTAATTTGGAGTGTTTATTTCCTTGACATGTGCCTTGAAACTTGTCATACATTTTTTTATCAACATTATAAATTGCTACTAGCCTTGATAACATTTAAGAACTTCTTCTAGAATATGTCTTAGAATGATTACAAATTTAATTAAAGGGGTCTTTGTAAACCGTCTCTAGGTATTTTAAGAACTAGAATTATAACTCTTTAATCGCATTGTATTGAGAAACTGTAAATTGCATTGCTTAGTAGATTCAATTTTTTTTCTTCAGTAAGTGGTTAGACACCTCATTCTAACAATGGCAATCCACTTTTCATAACTCATTTAAGTTTAGTTAGCCTCATTGATGGGAAACCATTAAAGAGTGTTTATCTGTATGCAGATATCAAAATCCAATTTCGTTAGTTGCATTGCATTAGTAATCCATAAAATCACTAAGTAAACTATTTTGGAAGCATAATTGACATTTTGACTAAACACTCATTTGTATGTGCAAAGGCATTTTTCTAATAGAAGTGTAGATCCCATAGGTGATGATGCTCCATCAAAATTAAGTTCCGCTTATTTGTCATTATTCCATGTTGCATAGTATTTTAATACACTAAAAAACATGGGTGATATCATTTATCATATAATTAATTTTAATTCCTGAAAATGGCCTGTTGACATCTAGTAGTGCCAACACTTAGCAAAATGTTGCCAATTTCATCAATTTTGCTCAAAACTCGTCCATGGGTTTGGTGATGATAGGAAATGGGTTGGTTGACCTTAGATAAGGAAGGATACACTATTTTTTATGTTCCTCAAAACCTAATGTAACTTTGAAACCTAAATGATATAGTTTACATTAAATTTTATTCCTCAAAATCTAATGTAACTTTGAAACCTAAATGATGTAATTTATGTTAAAATGTATACGAATGTAGAATACAATGTGTATGAAGGTACAACGATTTTTGCATTTTTTTAATGTTATATATATTTTAAATTAAATTTAGCACAACCCTAAAATTATTATATTGTGATGCCTTTATATATATATATATATATATATATATATATATATATATTAAACCATAAAAAATACAATGTGTATGAAGGTACAACTATTTTTGCATTTTTTTAATGTTATATATATTTTAAATTAAACTTAGCACAACCCTAAAATTATTATATTGCGATGCCTTTATATATATATATATATATATAACCATTGGAAGAAACAATATGCATATGTACTTTGCAACTATGCGATATGCCATAAGAAATGTGTGTGTGGGGGGTGTATTTTTAAGTGTATTTTTAACAAGAATTGATATATTTTTTGTATTAAAAGGGTTGCGGTTGAATTGAACGGTGTTATAATACAAAATACACCATATATATATATATATATATGGGACCATAAAAACATTAGAAGAAACAATATGCATATTTGATTTGCAATTATGGGTTATGCCACAAGAAATGTGTGGGTGGGGGTGTATTTTTAAGTGTATTTTTAACAAGAATTGATATATTTTTGTATTAAAAGGGTTGCGGTTGAATTGAACGAAGTTATAATACAAAATGAATGATGTCTCTGAGTTCAAAACCAACAATTTAGTGAAGCAAAAAGGATCCAAAAGGAGATGGGTATCATTTGTAGAGGATTTCGTAGGATTGCTACAATTATAAACTCAAAAGAAAATATCTAAAATAAGTACTATTTTGCAAAACATAAGTACTTGAATGTAGTAAAACATGTGCTTGTTTTGTGCTTCGCCTTGGCCAACATTAGTATGTTGTGATCCTTGATTTTATAGGCCATGTCCTCGAGCTTTTGATGAACAATTTCTTTATCTTTGAGCTCCCCAAGTGAAAAGACAAAAGGAAATTTAAGATTAGAGAGAGTATATTGAGATCCCTTTCTGAGATTGCAAACCATATTCTGAAGCATAGAGCACTTTGCTTCCAATATTTGAATTTGTCTTTTATGTTGTATAAGTGTATCCATTATTACTAAATTCAAGGAGCTGCATTGATGCTCATTTATGTGAATTGCAATTGTCATTGCAAAAGTTGAAATCCTATTGTCACTAATATAATCCTCGTGCCCACACAAAATCCTTTGAATTTCATGGTTATCCCTTTTCCATTTCCCATGTCACAAAAAACAATCCATGGTATTAAACCTCTAGAGTTTTGAATACACCTCAATGAAAACATTGCCCCACAAAGGGGAGGAAACATTGAGATAGAGATTGAACCAAATATATCACACCCCGAAGCTAGAGATAGAGATTGAGCCACCAATCTAGAGACATAACCCTCAAAGATTGTTTAAGCACCAAGCCTTAGTTGACAAATAGGGCCCATAAATAAATAAACCCAAGGATGGAAGGAACTGAGGTAACCACCCATAAGAAATAACAAAATACCAATAATTTGTCAAAATACATGTAACAACAAGAATTCAAGAGATTGGCGAAGTGGTGTCTTCCAAAGACCAACCTAGATTCAATTTCAATTTTACACCGCAACACTGCAATGATTTCAATTCTCCATAATTTTGTCCACAAGTCTTTAATCCTTCATCAAACCAAACTTACTCATTTTTCCAATGGCACCAATAGGGGAATCCAATCAAGGTGAACAACCCTTCAACATCCATTCCATACTCACTCATAATTAATATTTTTTAGTTCAAAACAACGACAGAGGAATATGATTGGTATGTGTGGTGTCATAATATGAGTGCACTCAGCTTTATAGTTTAATGTAAGATTCGTCAATATTTCACAAGATTTTATAATTCTATGAAAGATTCGCCAAAAATTTTACAAGTTTTTATAATTTTGTGAAAGATTCGTCCAAAATTTACAAGATTTTATAATTCTGTAAAATATTCGCCAAAAAATTATATATACATATTATATTATTGATAAAATAGCCTTCATACTTTTAGGTTTATCATGGGGATTAGCCCATTTTTTATACATATAAATTTAGGGGTGGTTCTTAAAGTCATCCCTGAGTGGTAGGTGAAGAAGTGCGCCTTTCTCAGGTGGTAAGTGAGAAGTGGGTGCCTTACTGACTAGGAGGGCTATAATTGCATGGAAAGAAGCTCCTGAGTGCTGGAAATATGGAGATAAGGTGTTGGAGGCATCAAACTGGTGACTGGGATGCATGCAAATAACTTGAATGCATGCATGCAAAAATGCATGCAAAGTACAAAACTGAATGATGAGATATCCTAACAGTTCTTCACAAATGGAGCTTTCTTCCGCGGATGGTTCTTCTTCGCACTATCGGCTTCCGCACTTTATGCGGACTAATCCCATGCCAACAAGCCCCTAATACAAACTTGTGGCTCTCCCTCGAGCCACCTCAGTTGGACACCTCTAGTACTATCGCTGTGGTAAACTTATGAAGTTGTTCTTGACATCTGGAGTTTGCTGTCATGTACTTCTCGAACTCATCCTCCAGTCTCTTGAAACCTTGATCATCTACCTTGAACTCATCCTCCAATCTCTAGAAACCTTGATCATCTACCCCTTCTGCACCAGCTCTTGCCCTTTGGGCTTACCTCGGCCTGGGGAAAAGTTCATCGATGTCTCCAAATTGTGAAATAGGCCAACTATTCTGGCACATTTGTTTCCCACATTTGACCGTTCGTTGGTGGAGCTGGTGTGCCTCCACTCCTGGTGTTCTGGTAGTCGTAGGGACCATGGTTCTTCTAACTACTACCATACTCGTAGACATCTCAGGTGGGACCTCATCTCTATTCCCCCCAACTGTCTGTGTCGCTTCCTTTGCGGGTTGTTCATGCACACTCATCGTTCTTTCCCTTAGCGCACCCGGAGTGCTTCCGCTGGAAACGAAATGCACCATTGAAACTATCTCACTTCCCTTTTACACAACTTCCTTGGGCTTGCTCACACAACTTCCTAACTCTCTGCATCTAAATTACTAACTCGTGTCATACATCTTACTGATTCCCTTCTTCAGACTCTCTTTACTTTGACTTGCGTTCTTCAAGCCCTACACCGTTATTTATGCTTGCTCCTTGACACTTGATCATTATTTGCCAAATCTTACCCACAACCCTCTGATTCTATCATCATACTTCTCCATTGTCTTCTAGTGATTCTGATATGCAATAATCATGCTCGGATTTGACTCCCACATTCCAAACGTGCGAGGCATCGACGCATGACCCGGCTGGCCATGATATCCACTTTTTGTCATCATTGCTTCTTCTTCTTTTTTTAACCGCGATGCACCTGGTCATGGTGGTAGGGTTTCAACCAATTCCCATTCACCAACTTGGGAAACAATGCTCCATCTAAACTTTGTAGCTGCACCGCACCTCCATAAGTGACAAAATTTATGACGTAGGGACCTAACCAATGCATTTGTAACTTACGTGAGTGTTTCGCAAACTTACTGTCATATAGAAAAACCATATCTCCGCACTGAAAGTACTTTGGTTTAACATGTCGGTCATGCCAAGCCTTATGCCGATCCTTTTCTACCTTCTGATGAAATCCTACGATGAACCGATCCTTATCGAGCTTTACCAATTGTGCCAATCGTTCTTCTAGTGCTCCGTCATCACTCATTCCTATAGCTACTACGATGCGCAGACTGGGGACAATATACTCCATCGGCATGACAACTTCCTGCCCGTAAACCAGCTTGAATGGGGTCTGGCCGGTCAAACGTTTGCAAGTTATGCGATATGCCCAAAGTATCCCAGGGATATTCAAATCCCAATCATCCCGATTCGTGTTGCATGCCTTTGTGAGTGCATGCTCCAGGATTTTTTTAAATGCCTCCACTGTTCCGTTTGCTTGCGGATGGTAAGGGGTGCTCTTCCTATGTTGAATTTGAAATTCCTCTGTCATTGTTGCGATTGTATGATTAACAAAATAAGTCCCTTGGTCACTCATTAATATCTTTGGGCACCCAAACTTGGTGACCACATTGTCGAAGAGGAATCTTGTTGCCGCCGCAGCTGAGCAATCCTTGACCAACGCAGCTTCCGCCGATTGCGTCAAGTAGTCCATCGTAGTGATTATGTAGTGGGACGCTGTTCTTTTTCCTGGTGGGTCGATGGGTCCCATGAACTTATTAGAGGACATTTGGATTAAAAATGGGCCTTTCAACCCTAATTCAAATTCCAATTTATAATGTATTAGCCAATCAAAATTCTTTAAAATTAAAAAAGGGAGCACCTCTTAAACATTTTTTTACTATATAATTTGGGGATAAGTGGATTTTTTTAATAATATAATTTGTTTGCCTACTACCCAAGCTGCCCGAAATTATCTTGGAAATTGATAATGAAATTAATATGCTAACTGATTTTAGGTAATAGGTGATCCATAGATAATATATAATAATAATTAATATTATAACTAATATATAATAATATTATTGAGTCAAATAACTTTTATTATTATCACAACTAATATATAACATATAATAATAACTAATATACCCACCAATCTTTTAGGTAATATTTAACCAATAAATATATAATATATAATAGTAATAGTAATAGTAATAGTAATTAATATTGTAACTAATATATAATAATATTATATTATAATTAATATTTTATAATAACCGTCAAAAGTTAGGTTCAATAACTTTTAACTAATATCATAACTAACATACCCATCAATATTTTAGGTAATATTTGACCAATATATATTAGTAATAGTAATTAATATTATAACTAGTATATGATAATATTATATTATAATTAATATTTTATAATTACCGTGAAAAGTTTGGTCCAATAACTTTTAACTAATATCATAACTAATATCTAATAATATTATATTATAATTAATATTTTATAATAACCATCAAAAGTTGGGTTTAATAAGTTTTAACTAATATCATAACTAATGTACCCATCCATCTTTTAAATAATACATGACCAATATATAATAGTAATTAATATTAATATTACAACTAATATATAATAATATTATATTATAATTAATATTTTGTAATAACTGTCAAAATCTAGGTCCAATAACTTTTAACTAATATCATAACTAATATAAATATATAATTAAATATAATAATAGCTAATATCATAACTAATTAACCCATCCATATTTTAGGTAATACATGACCCAATAAATTTTAAGTTGGCACTATGTATTTAATTTTCTTTCCTTATTTTGGGTGACAACACTACATCGAACTTCGTCCTCATAAATTGATTTTAATATAAAACAATATCTAAGGTAGCTTTGATAAAAGTGAAATATCCCTGGGCAGCTTCGATAAAAGCGAAATAGTATAAAAAATTTCCTACATGGCATTTTTTACCATTTTTCTTAGGAGGCCCATTTTTCATCCAAATTTCCTCCAATATGGTCAACTGGCCACTCGTCGAAAGCCTGCAGTGTCAATTGAGGTACTAGTGGCATCTCATCCCTTCACGATGGCTTCCTTGTCCATTGACATACGTCGCATCTTTTAGTGTAGTCCACAGCATCTCCATGCATCGTCGACCACCATAGTCCTGCTCGAAGGATCTTCCTCACAGTGGAACGTCCTCCGTAGTGTCCTCCAGCGATCCCATCATGAGCTTCCACTATAATCCTTTCCTGCTCATGCGGAAGGACGTATTGTCGAAGTATCTCATCTGGTCCCATATTATACAATTTCCCCGCAATCAATTGAAAATCTGCAGCTCTGACGATTAGTTGCTTCTTTTGATTGGTAGTGAATCCTGCCAGCCCCTCACCTATTTCTAAAAACTGAGTGACTTGTTCATAATGGTCGTCGAACATCCTGACCCTGAACAACTGAGCATCTAGAAATCCTTCGTCAATGCTCCTTGGCTCTTCCCTGGACTCTAGCCACGACAAGTGGTCTGGTCCTGCATTCAGTCGCCCTGGCTTTACGATTATCTCAAAATCAAATTCCTAGAAGAGTAACAACCATCAACAAATCTTTCCCCCCAACACAGGCTTGTTCACTAGATATTTAAGTGCCAAATGATCGGTGAACATTTTAAAGTGCCCCCTAAGAGATAGTGCCGAAACTTTTGTAAGGTGTAGACCATCGCGAACCCCTCCCTTTCCGTAGTCATGTAATTATTCTCCGCAATAGACAGCTTTCTACTTACGAATGCTATCGAGTGGTCTATTGCGCCTTCTCCTGGTTGGGCCAAGATGACTCCTAATGCGACTGATGACGCATCGACATGAGCGTGGAACTCCTTCGTCCAGTCGGGAAATGCAAGGATGGGTGCAACAACTATTTTTGCTTTTAATATATCCAGACTCTTCTGGCATTCTTCATTCCATTCAAACTTGGCATCCTTCTTCAACAACTTCTCCATCGGCGCTGTGATCGCAGCATACCCTCTGATAAATTTCTTGTAGTACCGTGTGTGTCCCAATGTCACTCTTAATTGCTTGACTGTTTTTGGTGGTGGTAGGTTGACAATAATTGCAATATTTGCAAGATAGACTAGCATTCCTTCCTTGCGAACTATGTTCCCTAGTAAAATCCCAAACAGAGCACAGAAAATGCACTTTTTCAGGTTCAATGAAATCTAGTGCTGTCGACATCTTTCCAACATCAACCACAGATTTGCGACATGATCCTTGACCAACCCATACACCGTCTAATCATCCATATAGACTGTAAGAAACTTATGGATGTAATCCTTGAACACTGCCACTACCAATCTTGAAAAAATGGCTGGTGCATTCTTGAGAGCAAATGGCATCACCGTATATTGAAAACATCCCCATTCAGTGACGAAAGTTGTCTTGTGCCGATATTCCTTCGCAATATTTATCTGGTGGTAGCCGGAGAATCCATCTGTGAAGGAGTATATTTCCTTACAACCCACTCCCAACACATCATCTGTAAATGGTGTATGGAATGGATCGTGTAGGCATGCATCGTTCAATTTTCTTAAATCGACACAGATCTTGACTTCGCCGGTTTTCTTATCCTGGACCACCATTGGGTTGATCCACTATGATTCTTCGACTGGCTCTATAATGCCTGTTTCCATCATTCTTTCAATCTTAGCCTTCACCCATTCCTTGTACCTTGGATTCAACTGGTAGGGTTGCTGCTTGACTAGTTTCGCATCGGATTTCAGGGGAATTTTCATTTCGCCTAAGTCCCCAAAAATTCCTTTCATCTTCGAGAATTTTGTTGGGAGAAAATCCTAAAACTCATGCAACAAATCAGTCATCTTCACGATAACTGAGTCATCCTAGTAATCTCCAATACTTGTGAACTTCGGATTCTCCTCCAACCCAATGTTCACCTTCTTGATTTTCAATGGTTGCTAGAACTTGTCGAAAGGTATTTCTGGTGCCTCGACACTGCAACTTCCCTCTGATTTCGGTACATACGTAGCCCTCAGATCATCCTCATCATCCGGTTCTCTTCTGATATTGTAGCATTCCATTAACATTTCTGGTGTCCCAGTCCACTGAAGCCTCAGTGGTTTCTTTGTCAAAATTGCTTCAAATACCTTCTTCCGACTCGCCTGTAATGCACTATGGATAAAGGGGTTTTCGTCGGAGAAATTGAACGTTTGGCTAAAACCAACTATTATCTGTTCCCAAGTTATTGTTCCGCTTCACAATTCTACTACGACATACCAACTCCGCGGTACTTCATCTAGTGTGTGAATAAACACATGGACCCACTCCTGTTTCACTCGTATTCCCCATTTTCTCTCACATTCATCCAAATGTGCCTTCGGTTCGCCTCTGCCATCAAAATTTCTTCCGCCATACCCTATCACATCGCCGAACCTAACCGTCATTAGGTGGCGATATAGTGGCCAGGTAGTTATGGTGGACTTGTGTGCTTCCCACCATCGCACTGGTGTAGCCTTCAAGGCTTCTTCCAAGGCCAAGAGCCACTGTGGTTCTACCACTTTTTCTTCAAATTTAGTGAGGAATGTATCCAAATTGGGAAATCCCTCGTATGTTGGTAGCTCGCACTTTTCGGTGGCTACCCTCCACAGTAATTGAGTGATCCTTGCGCACCTCCTAAATGACACTTCATGCAAACGGTTCTGCCAATTTTCAAGTGCTTCGTCTGAATCTAATGACATTGAACTGCTACTGCACCACCCTAATTCTCCATCCACAGTAGGGTTGATATAATCTTCAGAAATGTTGTATACATTATCCCATCCCTTAGTGAACTCATCCCTCGACGGTTCTGTTGACACTATTTTTGAGCTAAGTAGTTGGATGTGGTCAGCTCCATGAAAATGATGAGTAATCCTAAGTTCCTGAGTCATATGACCAAGAAGAACACTAAGTGAGACCCCTGCATGTTTATGTTTTGGGTTGGGATGGAAAGGATTGAAATCCTTGAGTTTCGACTTTGCATATGAGGGAAAAATGTAAAAATCTGCTTAAATTTATATGACGACACCAATGAATGGAGCAGATCCACGGTGATGGAGATCGACGGTCGAAAGGAGACTTCACAGAAGTAAGCTGGGGTGGTTTAAGCATGGGTGGAGTGTTTCTATCCCGCAGGAAAATCGAAGGTCGGATCAATGGACGGGAGGACAGATCTATGGTCGACAAGTACTTCATTGATTTGACATGCACGGAGAAATGAAATTTTCAAAATTGTGAAGTAGCGGTAGCCTCCACATCATGCGATGGTGCAGATCTAGCGGGAAAAGGCATCAACAGTGGAGGTTTAGTTCACAGATTGAATATGCGCAGATTATTGACAGTTCCAAAACTTGCGCACCTTGGTAGGGGCCGCACCTTTGGGAAATCGGGATGCGGATAGGATCTAGATCGACGGTTGAAGGTGGATGCGCAGATTTGAAGTGCAAGGCAGGCATCGTTTGAAAGATTGAGAACTGCGAAGGATTGTAGATCTAAGCAGGGAAAGAAATCAACGGTGCAGGATAAATCATGCAGATGGATGGATTAAACAACCCCTTCACCATTACAGTTGCAGGGATGATATGGAAAGAAAATAATATTAAAAACACTTCTGCACGGGGATCTGGATACTGTTTTTCTGGTTGCATTGAAAGCAAAAGACGAAAACTGTGTAGAAGAAGTAACTCATCTAGGAGCTCAGACCAGCTGTTAGTAACCAAGTAGGCCTCCTGTCTCCTTGCAAAACTATTTAAATGGTTGAGCTTGGAGAAGTAGAACCCCCAGGTTTTGAAAACCAGAAGATAGAAGAACTGTTAGAAGATAAAGATGTTGAGGTCTATGAAACTATATTGACCACTGGACCCATTGAAACGGTAAAGGATAGACTGGAGCTAATTAGGAACCAGGGTATATATGTACACAAGGTATACCAGTCATTTTTTCAGCTTTTTGTAGTTGACCAAACCCTAAACTGTCTCGATTTTTTCAACTGGTGCACCACCAATTACTCCTCCTCTGAGAGGGTGATTATGGATGCATCCAGCTCAAAGATCATGTGTCCTGTCAATTCTCTCGTT
Source organism: Larix kaempferi (assembly GCA_027924585.1). NCBI lineage: Eukaryota > Viridiplantae > Streptophyta > Pinopsida > Pinales > Pinaceae > Larix > Larix kaempferi. The sequence continues at coordinate 12,679,382 of BSBM01001048.1, forward strand.
ATAAGAAAATCCCTGTCAATCCCTGACAAATCTAGCCTAAAGTCCAAAGAGTACAAGGAGGAATACCTAATTCAGTATTTTAGATAGTCCACAATTGAGTTTAAGCAAAGTTTCTACAGCATTTTCCTAGTACCTAGTGTCCCATTGCAATACCATGGTTTCCCAGTCGAAATCCGTCTCTTTACTGAAGAATCCAAGTGTGTTATAACCCTGCTAAGCCAATTTTTAGGATTAGATACAGACATGTATGTCACGGAGCCCCTGATGAGCCTATTATTTTTCCTTAGCACTTGCACATTAGAGTCTGAGGAGTCTGACCAGTCTGCCCAATGTTCCTACATTAAATTTGTTGATTCCCTAGCTGAGAATATCCATTCTCAGCTAGTGGACTTAAATAGGACCAGGAGCTTCAGGTAACAACCATATTTGCTAAGGATATTCCTGTCATATAATGAAGAAAACTTGCATTTTCCTGAGATGATGCTCACATACTACAACAAATTCATGAACAAACTCATGTCTAAGGTTTACAATGTTTTCTTTCAGAAAAGATTGCCTAGGGTGTTAGCAAAGATGAAGGAGATGTTGCATCCTTCTCCTGAGAAGAAGATAGGTGATTGGTTTCTCTTAGAACACAGCACAACAATCAGAGTTTATGGGTTTTCCAATTCACCCTATGTACTTCCAGCATTCTTGACTCCTGGAATGTTTGCTCTGGATTTCATCATGCAGAAGCTAAGAGTGGAAACTAAACATTTTTTGGATCATAAGAAAGCATCAGATATTGCATTCCCATGGGTTGTAGGCCCATTCATCGTCAAAAGCAAAGCTTCCATTTGAGCCATTGAATGTATGTTAAGAGAGATGGGATTCAGAACAAAGGCTGCCATAAAATATGATCCCCACCACATCATATCCAACAGAAGAAAGGAAAGTAACAGAAAGGGATTTGTGCATTTTGAGATTGCAGGTATGGCAGAGACTGCCAACTGATTGGAATATCCCAACAAAGGACAGATGGATGTATATGTACAGGATGATTCCACCTCTCTGGTGCAGACAACCATATCCCCACTACCTGGCCCCTCTAGCTTGGTCCCAGCAGTTGGAGCAATTGTACCCCATTCCACTTGTTCTGGGAAACCCAATACAATGGAAATCATTGATGCCATGGATGTAGAAGATGAGGGCACAAAAAGAGCCCCAAAGAGATAGAAAGTAGAAGAACCAGGGCAGTAGATTGTGCATGTGTCAATTGGTCAAGCTAAGAAGAAGCAGGTGAAGGCCAAAATGCCTACCTTCGAGATCAAGAAATATGTATTTGATAGGGCAGCTGTTGAACCTGCTGCACAAATCAAGAGTAGAGCAGAATTATTGGATGAGTATAAACAAAGAAAAGAGGAAAATTCGGAAGAATCAAAGTTATATTCATGGGTCAGACAAATCTCAAGCAAGGATGTGTCCTTGCTTACTATCAGGATCCATGCTCAAAACACCTTGAATTTGGCCCTAGCTACCAAGAGTAAGGATACTGAATTGAAGATGAACTTAGAAGACATTCCCATACCTAACATGATCCATCTTCACAAGGAGACTGGGGACATAATTTATGCCAAGTTGTTAAAGGTTGCACTAGAGCTATCCAAACTGCAAACCAGTAAGAATAAGGTTGGAAAGAAGCTCAAACAGGAAAGAGTGGAGAACAAATCCCACAAGGCACAAATCAATAAGCTACAAAATGAATTAGTGGCTACTGAGGGCCAGGAAGACAAGAGGGATAGTATACAAAAGATGCTGAATGAGAAAGACAATACTATTCAGTGATTAAAAAAGAAATTGAAGATTCCTTCCACCCAGCTGGTAGAAGCCTCTGAGTTGACAAAGCTGGAGGAGAAAAGAGAAGAGCTGAAAAATGAACTAATAGACTGTAAGGCCAGGTTACTAAAATTTGAAGAGAAAGAAAAGCAGTGGCTGAGGGTTATGGCTCTTATGGTGGAAAGAAAAAAAAAGTGGAAAGCTAAGTCTGAGCATTTGGAAGGAAAATTGCAGGAGAAGGGAAAAGAATTGGAGAACATGGTCACCCCATCCTCCATTGAATCCAGTGACTTCTCCATTGTTCATGCAATGGCGTAGGCTAGCCTGAGGGATTTAGAGCTAGAAAGGTTGCAGAAGCAGAACACAAAGATGAAAAGCAGAGTTTCAGAAGAAGAGCGGGAGAGGAAGACTTGGGAGGCTAAGTACCTAGATTTGTAGGTTAAATATGATGAATTAATAAAGCAGGCTATAGGTAAAGCTTCACTGTAGGAAGCAAAGAAGGTTATTTTTTATGACATCATTGCTAAGGCAGACAAATTAAGGCCATACCTTGACTTTTTCCTAGACAAGGAAGCTGTTATTAAGCTGTCCAAGCAAAGTGTAACAACAACAAATGAAAAACTAAATAAGAAGTCTGTGGAATGCGCTAAAAATGCCATAGAGTTCTTGAATGGATTGACTGAGGATGAAGTGAAAGTAGCCAGCATAAAAGACAGATTTTCTACCATCATTTGGGCCAAGAGGGTGATAAACAAACATCAACAGATAAAAACTATTCAGGCCAGGATTGATTTCATGGCACACCAATTGAAATACTTCAAGGATATGTTTGATCCATTGTTTAAGAAGGGACTGCCTATCTTTTGTGAAGAATATGGTACCATGTTGACACATAAAGAGTATCAGGACAAGTTGATAAGGTGAAGGTTAGATTATACAGACTTTGCTGGCATGACCCAAGCACTGTTTGGAAAAACAGTGGTGGATAAGTTGACAAAGCAATTTGAATTGGTCATGATTTTCAAAGAAGCATGTACACACCTTCAGAGCTATTCATATAGAGACCATACTGAATTACGAGTATTGCTAAAGTAAGTAGCCACTTCAGAGTTTCCAATTGTTGACCAATGGAGTATCTTGGAGAAGTATGGAAAATCAAAACTAACGCATGCATAAAGATTCTGAAGATCGCGGAGATTGCATCCTGAAGGATTAGTTATTTAGATTTTTGCTTATTTACAAGGGTCTATTACCCACTAGTAAATGTCTATTGACACTTGTGAAAGGCAGTTAAGCCTATTTTGCGAGCATTTGTTATTTTGTTGTAACTGATTCGCAAGAGTGATGGACATAGTTGTATAGGTGTCATCACAGTAGTAACAAATTTCTGTTAGGGTGATTCAAGCCTCAGGGCTGAAGATATCTATATATTCACATGTAATAGAAAGGAAAAAGGGTTGAACCTGTGAGAACTAGGCCTTGTATTGTGAAACTCATCTTTAATAAAATCACAGCTTTGAAGTTGGCTTTTGGCAGAGATTCATGTGTTGTTTATGTTGCAGTCTCTTTCCCTCTTTTATGTGAATGTGTTTCCAGTTTATTACTTCCATAATGTTTTCCTTCATGTCTGAAAGGAATGTTTAATAGTGCAGAATTCATATTCATATGCTCCGTCTATTATTTCATATTTTCAACAAATATTTCCTCTAAAGTTAACATTGAATTCATCCTTGTTAGATGTTCATGTTAATGGACTATTCTTTATTTCTTCCCCCCCACCAGACCAAAGCATTTTGACTATTAATGAATGGCTACCTTGCCTCTGTTTTAAAATTCCATGCAGAAGCACCGTAATTCAATATATTGGTTTGTTTTGACTCCATTGCCCAATGAATGCTTATCTTGTTTACAACCAAACTACAATTTGATTTCAATTTGTATTCATATATCTGGCCTTGTTAAACAATCAGTGAGAGATCCCTCTCTGGAAAGAAAGAAGCCAGCTATCTTTCCTAAAGTTGGTTTTATGTGTTACCTGGAAGAGACCTTTCCCACAACCTTAGGGTCAATTCGAGTTCTAACAGGTTCTACACACCTTTTCCATTCTGCAGGGTCAAGAGGTGCGACAACCCTTACCTCCTGGTTCTCGAATGAAATAATTCTTTTCTTGAAGTTGATAATAGCTAGATTATCCATCGCCCATTTTCTCCCTAGCAGTGCTGGATAGGGGTTGGTATTGTCCATAATTTCGATCACATCAAAATCTGCATAAGTCTTGAGGCCCTCAATATCAACAGGGTCCCGACATAACTGACCGATCAGGGTGACCTTACTTTGGTTGGCCAGGTGCAGTTGCACTGGAGACCAGGCCAACTGCGGTTTCCCCATTGTTTCCCATGTATGTTTAGTCAGGATGTTCACGTCTGACCCCAAGTCCAAGATAATTTTGCGGAGGTGGGGGGAGGGTTCTTAGTTTTCAATTTCCCAATGAGCTGAGGACAATCTTCGATCCCATGGTCCACAGCACTGCAATAAGTGCATTGTGGTGCTAGATTCAGGAAATCCCTCTAATAATGCCCCTGCTGTTAGAAAAACAGGATCGCAGAGCAATAACAATAAATATAAATGCAAATATAATCACACATACACATTACAAGAGAGACAAAGATATATCGTGGTTCACTCAAATTGGGCTACGTCCACACTAAAGTTTCCAATCCTTTCTATTATACTGTCCAGCAAAGTGAAGGGATACAACCTGCAACACAGCTGCTGCACTTCCTCTTCACTGTCTCACAGTCTCTCTTCTGATCTCAGAGATCTTTATAATGTATAATACCTAATACATCAACCCTAGCCGTGTTACAATGTATTTCTTTTATAAGGGAAATACAATGGGAAAATACCACGGGTTACCGAAAAGCATGGGCATGAAAACTGGTGGCGAAAATAGCCCCAAAAATTTTCCCCTGGGGATCATTCCAGGATCATAACCAAACCTGGGGTACGGAAACGGCTGAATAATAATATCTTTGAATCTAGAGATCAGGCTCCACAACCAACAATCTCCCACTTGGAGACTGATCACAACAACTCCACCGCTGCTATACTTTCTGGACCTTGGACTTGGCAACTTTCTCATCTTCACCTTCATGCTAGAAGGCCAACTGAAACCGAGAAGGAACTCAGTTTCTCTCTAGTCACTACTTTTGTGAACATGTCTGCAGGATTCTTCCTAGTATGTATCTTTTCCATCTTCAACAGTTCATCTTCCAGAACAGAGCGTATGAAATGGTACTTGAGCTGTATATGTTTAGTCCTGGAATGGAATGCTGAGTTCTTTGCAAGATGAATGGAACTCTCACTGTCACTATACAACCTGTTATCCTTCTGCTTCTTACCCACTTCCTCCATAAACCTATGCAACCAAATCATCTCTTTACTAGCCTGTGTAACAACAACATACTCTGCTTTCGTTGTTGAAAGTGCAACAACCTTCTGCAGTCTCGAAATCCAACTTACTGTTGTTCCACCTACAATAAACACATACCCTGTGGTGCTCCTCCTGCTATCGTTATCACCTTCGATATCTGCATCAACATATCCCTGTAGAACAGTGTCTGAACGTCCAAAACATAATTCCTGAGTGGTAGTACCTTTCAAATACCTGATAATCCACTGTACTACCTTCCAATGTTGTTTACCTGGATTATTCATATATCTGCTCACAACTCCCACTGCTTGTGCAATATTTGGTCTTATGCACACCATGGCATACATCAAGTTGCCAACTGCTGATTGATAGGGAATCTTGGACATGTAATCTGTCTCTTCCTGTGTCTTGGGACACATTTCCTTACTTAGACTAAAATGGCTAGCCAAAGGTGTACTTACTGGGATCGTGCCGGGATCATAACCAAACCTGGGGTACGAACACGACTGAATAATAATATCTCTGAATCTGGAGATCAGGCTCCACAATCAACACCTGCTGCTCACAATTGTAACATATAATGGGTCCTCGACCTCGTCCAGCAGCTCCTCCTCGGTCGACACCAGTACCTCAGCCTCCGCGGAACCCCCCTCTGAATCCTCCTCTCAGTGGCCTGTATGGAGGGTACTGTAGTTGAGCATATTGCAGCTGCGGCTGCAGTTATTGCAATTGACCGTATCGCGGTTGAGGATATTTCGATTGGCCATACTACGACTACTCATATTGCGGTTGCATAATATATTGAGGTTGCGGTTTACTATACTGTTGTTGCTGCTGTATCGGTGGCTACTCTTCTCCCTTCATAAAGTATGTCTTCGCAGTCCTCTCCTGGATTAGGTCATACACTTTGCAGTCTTTCTCATCGTGACCAACCGATCGACAGAACTTGCAATACAAGTTCACTGGTTTCGACACCATCTTCTTCCTGTACACACATTCTTATGGCTAATTCCCTCTCGAATGACAGATCCGACACCAAGGCAACCCTCCCCGACTGAGGGGATTTGGTGCACCTGATTGCAAATATTCTCGAAACTCTGGGCACTAATCCTTGTGGTGTCCTTACATCCTGCATCTAGTGCACCAGACATCTTCCTGAGCCTCTTTCCCTTTTTTCATGTATTGTAGTTGGATCGTTAATTTTTCCAGCTGCGCTTGTATTCGATCCATGCCCAAACCCGTTTCACCGATTGGTGAAGCCTCCAACTTCATTGCGATCTCCAGTGCTTCTGCTTGAGTCGCTACTTTTTGTTGTATCAGTGGTCCACGAATGTGCAGCACCAAACCAATGATAAACCATTCTTTGTGTTGCATATCATTCATCCCAAAACTTACCTTCGCCATTAATGTCTCGTATCACTGGTCGAAGTCCCATACTGACTCGTTGGGAAATTGTTTGATTTCTTTGAGCTTAGTAATGTATTGTGACTCAGATTTTGGCTTTTTGAATTCATCAATCATCCTTGCTTTGATCTCTGGAAATGTCTTCCCCAGAGTTCCCATCGGTACCTTAGTAAACTTCATATACCAATCTAGCGCACGGCCCCTGAGGGTCATCTCTATTTGTCCCTTCTTTATATCTTCATCCTAGACCTGCTTCACGGTCCATACTGCTTCACACAAACCCAGTATTGTTCAGGATCCTTGGTCCCGTTACCTTGGAATGTCCGCATCTTTGCTTCTTCACCCACCATAATTGTACTTGTACTATTATTGTTTATTGATGCACTACTCTTACTACTATTTTGGCACGTAGGACAGCTCTGCAAATAGCTTGTGTTTTCTTTTATAAAATTATGAGTAGTGAGCGGAGTTGAAGGTACGTTGTAGCTTAGGGTTCATCCTTCTTTGGCTTACTAGGTATCCTGTTCATTTTATTCGTTGCAATAAGGTCGCTTCCTCCCTTGTGGTCCTATTTCACAGTCTTCTATTCCAGTCCTCTCAGGATACTCTCTCTCAGTCCTCCTCTTCTTCTCAGGATGCCGAAATATCACCCCACTCCTCAAGGTACAACACTCTTCGTCAGCTTCCATTAAAAACTCATCGTCGCTCATGTCCATATACCCCACATCTTTCTACTAGACCTACATCCACGCGGTACCCACAACTTCCGCACACCTAATCCTCTACTCGTCGGAGTTCATCCTTAATATGCCTTTTTTGCAGACGAGTATCTTAATCCACAATTTCAATGATAGGAGGAATCTCCCCCTGGGTCCTTTGAAAAGCTTCCTTTCTGCGTCGTTGTATGATTTGATCGTGTTCACAATGAACTCAGTGATGTATCCTTATAAGATACTATCTACCCAGAAGTCAGCAGCTCATGATACCTTATTGTAGACTCATTTCAGCTGTCGAATCAATTCTAGAGTCCAATGGTCTGACTCAGTCTCTTGGTAATGGTTCTTCTGAAACGTTAGCTGCTCTAACCACTCGTGCAGCAGTACTGGGAATTCGAAGAATAATATCTTGTGGATATCCGAATAAATGTACTTCTGCAACCAACTGCTTACTATTTGTCCAGGGTTTTTCTTTTCTCCTTCTGCAAATTCTTATGCTCTCTTGTCAAACCAGTCTTGGATCTCCGGTTTCGTCGGGTGCCACAACATATCCTCTTCTTTTCATCTTTAGGGTCCCGACAATGGAACCATTTGTTAACACAGCGACTGTCAACAGGGGTTCACTTCGCACTGTCGTCAACAAACCATCAACAGGACTCCCTTACACACCGACCCAAAAATGTTTTACCCTTTCCAGCAACACTCGTAGGGTGAGTGAAGTCTCACCCGAGATGAATAAGGGGGTTGCAGGAACCAAGTTTCCGCAGTGGAGAGAGGACTTGTATCAAATCTCACTTTACAACTATAGAGACCGGAGATTATGTCTTCGCATCATACTAACAATTCATACATCTATTCATTCTCTTCGCATATCCAATGTATAAATAACATTCGCATCAACATGGTTTAATCAATCATTCGCATTAACAATAATTACCAAACCACAAAGCATTTCGCAAACACTGCATTCATCAATTAATAGAAACATAAACAAAAGATATAGCCATAATCGAACATCTTCATGCATTCATCAAAAACTGCGGAATAACCTTCGCAGAAATCGTCAAAACATATTATTGCGGATACAAAGAAGTTTAGAACATATCATTCTTTGATTCAACTATGATCTAGAATGCCCTTAGGATTACAATCATATTCCTATTTGTATGATACTAAATGGTTACAAAATGGTCCACATGACCTATTCTAACTAACTAAACTACTTTCGCACTTTCGTCGGCTCCTTGTTCTTCGTAAATGGACCTTTCTTCCGCAGATGGTCCTTCTTCGCACAGTCAGCTTCCACACTTTATGCGGATTAATCCTCTGCCAACATGAGGCTTGGTCTTAATGCTAAGAAATGTGAACACATTTCATTTAAATTCAAATTTATTTCTCCCGTAAAAAAACTTGGTGACAAACAAAAAGCATGCACGATATAAAACTATAAAACATGCACATGATATAGAACTATAAAACATGCATGTGATTCCTTTCACACGCGATATGTACCAAAAAATATATATTCTAAATGACACTAAGGATTAGTAAGGGTCGGGGAGAAGGGGGGATATATAGAAAGAGAGGAGTACGGGGTTGAGCCAAGAGAGCAAGAGATATAGATCAAGGGGGTTAAGGTTTTGGGAAGGAGTATGGTGGTTAGAGGGAAGGGGGGCTATAGGTGAGGAGTGGGGGGTTGGGGTTAGAAAGAGAGAGAGGGGGGTTGTTTAGTGGCATTAGGAAGGGGATTAGGAGAGACAAAGGTAGAGGGGAGTTTAGGGCTTGGGAGATTAGGAAAGAGATAGAAAGAGGGGGGTTAGGGTGGGGGAGTATGAGAGAGATAGACAGAGGAGGGGTGATTAGGGGGTTAGAGGTAGAGAGAGAGGTGGGTGTTACGAGGTTGGGGGTAGGTGGATGAGGGAAGACAGTGATAGAGAGGGTTAGTGAGGGTTAGTGAGAGGATGGGAAAGAGTGAGAGAGAGGAAGGGTTTTAGTGGTATGGGGAGGCATAGGGATGTGTACATGTGTGTGTGATAGAGAGAGATATAAAGAGAGTGCATGAGAGAGAGAGATAACCAATGGAGCGATGGGGTGTTAGGGGGTTAGGGGAAATAGAGAGTGGTGGGTGTTAGGTGTAAGTGGAATAGTAGGGGAGTGGGATATAGTAAGAGAGGGGGTTAGTAAGGCTTAGGGAAAATAAGAGGGGGGTTAGGGGTAGGGAAGTATGAGAGAGATAGGGAGAGGGGGGGTTGTTAGAGGTAGAGAGAGAGGGAGGTGTTAGGGGGTTAGAGGTAGGGGGGGTGGTAGGGGGTTAGGGGGAGGGGGAGTAGGAGAGAGATAGAGACAGGGGAGTGGTTTAGTGGTAGTGGGTTAGAGGTAGGGGGTTAGAGGTAGAGAGAGGTGGGGGGCGGGTTAGGGGGTTAGATCTAGAGATGAGGGGGGGGGTGTTAGGGGTAGGGGGAGTAGGATAGATATAGAGAGAGGCAGATAGTTAGAGTTAGGGGGTTAGAGGTAGAGAGAGAGGGGGGTGTTAGGGATAGGGGGAATATGAGAGAGATAGAGAGAGGGGGGGCTAGGGGTAGGGGGTAGTAGGTAAAGAGAGGGGGGATGTTAGGCGTTTAGAGGTAGATGGGGGGTGTTAGGGGGTTAGGGGTAGGGGGAGTAGGATAGATATTATGAGAGGGGGGGCTAGGGGTAGGGGGTTAGAGGTAGGGGGTTAGAGGTAGGGGGTTGAGGCATAGAGAAAAGGGGGTTGTTAAGGGGTTAAAGGTAGATAGGGGGGTTGTTAAGGGATTAGTGTTAAGGGGAGTAGGAGAGAGATAGAGAGAGGGGGGTTAGGGGTAGGGGGCATATGAGAGTGATAGAGAGAGGGGGGTGTTGTCATAGGTAGAGAGAGAGGGTGGTGTTAGGGGGTTAGAGGTAGACAACGGGGGTTTTAGAGGGTTTTGGGGGGGAGAGGTGAAGTTGGGAAGGTCATTTTTCCTCGGTTTGAGAAGTATTTGCATAGATGTGCATTCTTGTTTTGATATTGGTAAGTTTTTTTTCTTTTTAGAAGTTTTGAATAGTATCTTGAGTTCCTAGTAACGTTTGTCATTTTTTTTAAACATAAACCACTCATTGCAAGTGGAGATGCTACACTAGCTTAATGCCATATTTGTCAAGAAGAAGACAATAAAGGAAAGATGGAGAATCTATGTGCATGTTCTAGCACCTTGAAGGTGCAGGGTTTTGGGATTAGGGTTTAGGAAGATAAATAAGAGTGGTTTGTATGGTGTTTTCAAAGGTTTATCACTATTTAGTATTTATTATTGATTTCTTGATCCAAAATATGTGTTCTTTTCTCCATAATATGCTCATAGGAGATGCCTAAAGCACTAGTCCCACAAAAAATATATTCCATATGTGAATTGTCCTATCAAGTTCATGGTTTTTTTATTTCACAAATATTAGTTTTAGACCAAACATTACAATATATATAAATTCTTACTATTGTTATTACCCTGCCGCAATATCTTGAATCCACAATTTATCAATAATTATATTTTGGGAACTTGAAAATTTTGGTGGAAAAATAGACGTGTATGCAATATATAACTAATAAACATGCACGTAATTTGGTTCACAAAATCGCATGTGCAATATGCACCACTACAATATTTTTATGGTACTAAGGATTAGTAAAGTTTAGGGGGTTGGAGGCAGACGATGGGGGGGTGTTAGGGGTTTAGGGGTATGGGTAGTAGGAGAGAGATAGAGAGAGGGGGGGGTGTTAGGGGTAGGGGGGAGTAGGAGAGAGATAGAGAGGGGTGTTAGGGATAGGGGGGTATGAGAGAGATAGAAAGAGGGTGGTTGTTAGGGGGTAATAGGTAGAGAGAGAGGGGAAGGTATTAGGGGGTTAGAGGTCGAGAGGGGGGGGTGTTAGCAGGTTAGGGGTAGGGAGAGTAGGAGAGAGATAGAGAGATGAGTGAGTTAGGGGTAAGGGGAGTATGTGAGAGATAAAGAGAGGGCGGTTTTTAGTGAGTGAGAGGTAGAGAAACAGGGGGGGGTTAGGGGTATGGGGTTATAGGTAGAGATGTGTTAGGGGGTTAAGGGTAGAGGGAGTATGAGAGAGGTAGAGAGAGGGGTTTGTTAAAGGTAGAGAGATTGGTGGTGTTAGGGAGTTAGAAGTAGAGAGGGGGGGTGTTAGGGAATTTGGGGGGGAGGGAGAGGGGTGGGGCTTAGGTTAATATCGGAAGGTAATTTTCCCTTGATTTCGAGAAGTATTTGCATAGCTATGCATTCTTTTTTTTATATTGGTAATTGTTTTCTTTTTAGAAGTTTTGAAGAGAAGCTTGAGTTCTTAGTAACATCTGTCATTTTTTTAAAACAGAAACCACTCATGGAAAGTGGATATGTTACATTGGTTGAATTCCATATTTGTCAGGAAGAAGACAACAAAGGAAATATGGAGAATCCTTGTTCCTATTCTGTCACCTTGAAGGTGCAGGGTTTAGGGATTAGGTTTTACGGGAAATATATAAGAGTGGCTTGCATGGTGTTTTCAAAGGTTTATTGCTATTGAGTATTTATTATTGAATTCTTGATCCAAAATACATGCTCTTTTCTCCACATTATGCTCATAGTCCAGATTCCTAGAGCACTAGTCCCGCGAAAAAGGAGATTCCATATGTGAATTGTGCTATAAGGTTCAGGGTTGTTTATTCACAATTATTATTTTTTGACCAAACATTACAATATCAATATATATATATATATATATATATATATATAGAGAGAGAGAGAGAGAGAGAGAGAGAGAGAGAGAGATTACCCTACTGTAGTATCTTGAATCGACAATTTATAGATAATTATATTTTCGGAACTTGAAAATTTTGGTGGATAACTAAAAGCATACGTGATATATAACTAATAAACATGCACATGATTTAGTTCACAAAATTGCATGTCCGATATGCAATAATACAACGTTATTGTATATGACATTAAGGATTAGTAAGGTTTATGGGGTTAGAGGTAGGAGGGGGGGGTAGTGTTAGGGGTAGGTGGAGTAGGAGAGAGATCGAGAGAGTGGAAGGGGTTATGGGTAGGGGGAGTAGGAAAGAGATAGAGAGAGGGGGTTTACGAGTAGGGGGAGTAGGAGAGAGATAGAGAGGAGAGGTTAGGGGTAGGGGCAATATGAGAGATATAGATATAGGGGGGTATTTTAGGGGGTTAGAGGTAGAGAGAGACGGGAAGGTATTAGGGGGTTAGAGGTAGAGAGGGGGGGTGTTTGGGTGTTGGGGCTAGGGGGATTAGGAGAGAGATAGAGAGAGGTGGGGTACAAGTAGTTGGGTGAGTAGGAGAGAGATAGAGAGAGGGGGGCTTGTTAGGGAGTGAGAGGTAAAGAGTGAGGGGGGTTAGGAGTAGGGGGTTATAGGTAGAGAGGTGTTAGGGGGTTAGGGGTAGGGGGTTATAGGTAGAGAGGTGATAGGGGTTTAGGGGTAGGGGGATTAGGAGAGAGATAGAGAAAGGGGGTGTTGTTATAGGTATAGAGAGAGGGAGGTGTTAGGGGGTTATAGGTAGAGAGAGTGTGGGTGTTTGGGGTTTAGAGGTGTGGAGCAAGGATGTTAGGAGGTTAGGGATAGGGGGGTAGGGGATAGATAGAGAGGATGGGGGGGGGGGTTATGGGTAGTGGGTTAGAGGTGGAGTGTTATAGGTAGAGAGAGTGGGTGGGAGGGGTGTTAGGGAATTAGAGGTAGAGAGGGGGGGTATTAGTGGTAGGGGGAGTAGGAGAGAGATATAGAGAGGGGGGATAGAGGTAGGGGGTAATAGGTAGGGTGTTATAGGGGGTTAGAGGTATAGAGAGAGAGGAGGTTAGATGTAGGAGGTTATAAGTATATAGAGAGGGGATGTTATGGGTAGGGGGTTATAGGTAGAGAGAGAGGGGGGGTGTTAGGGGGTTAGAGGTAGGGAGGGTGGGGTGCTGGGGGGTGAGGGATAGGAGGAGTAGGAAAGAGATAGAGAGAGGGGATTTAGGGGTAGTGGGTTAGAGGTAGAGAGAGGAGGGGGTGTTAGGGGGTTCGAGGTAGAGAGGGGGGTTGTTAGGTGGTTAGCGGTAGGGGGAGGCATAGGGATCTATGTGTGTGTTAAAGAGAGAGAGAGAGGGGGGGGTGGGGGTGGGGGATAATGGGGTTTAAAGGGTTAGGTGTAGGTGAGGAGTGGGGGGTTTGGGGTTATAGAGTGAAATATATGGTAGGATGGATATTGGTATGGGAAGGGGGATTAGGATCTAGAAAAAGATAGAGGGGGATTAAGAGAAAGGGGGGATGGGAGGAGGGTGTGTGTAAGAGAGAGAGATCATGTTAGGGGGTTTGGGGAGGGAGGGATGGGGGGTGTTACGGGGGTCAAATTATACTTAAACATAATGTGTATGCATTTTTTTGAGTAAAAATGCATGCATGTTATGTTCTAACAATAGTAGTGTAAAATCCACTGGTACTATGCAATAGCCATGTAACCACCACCTTTAATGTTACAAAATGCGCACATGTTTTATAAGAACATAAAACATACACGTTTTTCTCTGATATAAACGACAATTTTACATATCCAACAGTCACTCTAACAGGTTGAACAACAAACTATAATCGGATTCGTGCATTGTTCGGGAAGGCATGCAGAAAACCTCTAAATTTGGTCATCACATTTGTCATTCTCCCTAATTTTGTTGCTAAGAATTGAGGAGCACCTTGAAATCATTGAGAAATGTTAAATAATATACAATAGAAGAGGATCATAGACCATCGCCAATTTAATAACATCATATACCAATTGAAGAGCACCATATCCAATTGAAGAGCACCATCTCCAATTGAAGACTCCATTAGGCTATCCCCATCATTCACTTGAGGATCACCTTTAATTCATTGAACAATGTTGAATAATCTCCAATAGAAGAGGAGCACCTTGAAGTCATCTCCATCATTCACTTGAGGAGCACATTGAAGTCATTGAGCAATGTTGAAGAATCTTCAATAGAAGAGGACCATATACCATCTCCAATTGAATAGCACCATATAGCAATTGAAGAGAACCATATCCAATGGAAGTCTCCATTAGGCTATATCCATCATTCACTTGAGGAGAACCTTGAATTCATTGAACAATGTTGAATAATCTCTAATAGAAGAGGACCATAGATATTTCATATTGAAAAGAACCATATAGAAATTGAAGAGCACCATATCCAATTGAAGAGAAACAACTCCAATTGAAGACTCCAATAGTCCATATCCATCATTCACTTTAGGAGCACCTTTAAGTCACTGAACAATGTTGAATAATCTCCATTAGAAGAGGACCATAGACCATCTCCAATTGAATAGCATCATATACCAATTGAAGAGAACCATCTCCAATTGAATAGAATCATATACCAATTGAAGAGAACCATATCCAATTGAAGAGCGCTGTTGAATGGTCTGATTCAATACATATTCAAGTACAACATAAGAATACACAAATATAAACCATCAAGAAGACCATGATATGGATGGAACATTCAGTCGCTTTGTTCATTCATTGAGGTAGTATTTATACAATAAGTGGAGAGGTTGGAGCGGTTATACCTGCTCCAACCATTCAGTTGTTAAATATACAATAACATACACTAATACAGGATGATACCAAAAGGTGGCTAAATGGCTCTCTCAACATATCCCCCACCAACAAAACACTTCTTCATCCCTAAGAAGACATGCAACAACAACCATGAGTCATGATTTATTTATCCTTCATCAGCAGTCTGGTAGTGGTCAATCGAGCCTCACCCTTTCACCTTCCTGCCGGCTTTCATCTCCATCGGTCCAGGAAATTTTGGGCTTCCAGGATCTACCTTTACACCAGCTCACCAACTGCCTTCAAACTTTTGAAATCATACTGAAGAGATGTTTTTGTATTTCAGCATCGGGAGGCTCAATCATTTCAAGTGTTCTTTGTGGCATCATCATGTGATCATTAATATCTTTCTTGTGTGTGATGTAATATGGTTGTTGCTTGATTATGATCTCCTTCGTCTTCATCTGTTGTGAGGATTCCTGCAAGTTTGTAAAATTTCTGCTACTTGTGGTCGATACCGACTGATATTGGTTGAGGCTGGCTTGACTCGACTCGACTTGACTTGACTCGACTCGATTGACAATGGTCAGCAAGAGACCAACTTGATTTTTTTTTTACAATTTCAACCATACTTCAACCACTGAACACACTATCAACCATATTTTTACAGTCATCGATCACATCAACTACTTAGCTCATCTTGAAAATCGACCAAAATAAGGATACTGACCAAACAAATATATCGACCATATTGCATCGACCAATAAGGTCTACTACCATCGACTTCCATCGACCATAAGGACTTTCGACTATATTTTTACAAACGACCGTTAAAACACTCAACCATATTTTAACTTCGACAAAACTCTACCATATTACAAGTTAACAATATTAGCCTCGACCAAATCAACCAAGAGATAGTTTAGATTAATCGATTTAGTGTCGACTACATTCGTGGTGAACAAAGTGGGTTGTTGATTGATGATTTTATTTCTCTTTGGTGGTAGAAATGGATTTATAAAAATCATCTTCATATGGCATAATATTTCACCATCGAATTTCCGTTGCAATAAATGTGTAATTAATCCGTCACCTAACCCTTCAATGATTGATAGTTGATCTTCACTTGGCCATAGTTTTTTCTATCAACCATAAAAAAAATTATGAAGAAAGCATCCACAGCAAAAAGTATGATACCAACTATCAATTCAAATCTTAATCTTAGTCAGTAAAAATGGAAAAATTAATCATACAAACAATTGGACCAAGTGGCGGAATAGCAAGTCGACAAACAATTTTGATTGTAATTTCACTTTGGTGGTGTTTAACCAATGGTTCCATTATTATCCCATGCCCTCGGCTTCAACAAAAGTAAAATCAGGTCGACCAAATTTGTAACTCGCCGAAGGTCGACCAAATGGGTAACTCGTCAGAGGTCGACCAAATTTTAAATCAACCCTATGCGTCGATCATACCAAGGCTTTCAAGATGGTGGTTTCCAAGTCGCCAAGTGTCGACCTATTTTGCTCGACAACCATGGGGGCCTTCCTTATATTTGGTCGACCACTTGTTGATTGCTTTCAACAAAAAAATGAGATTCACTGCTCGTCCTGCTCCTAGTTGCTCGACAAGTAGATTTTTTAATCAATTGCTTAAGCTATGAGTCGATGTAGAAAGAATACTACATAGAACACCTTAAAGAGAGAATCGATGAAGACTCCAATAGGCCATCTCCATCATTCACTTGAGGATCACCTTTAATTCATTGAACAATGTTGAAGAATATCCATTAGAAGAGGACCATAGACCATTTCGTATTGAAGAGCACCATATACCAATTGAAGAGAACCATATGCAATTGAATAGCACCATCTCCAAAGGCATGTGTTGGTTGTGGAGCCTTTTTGTACCCCAATTTTATATGATATGAAGGTGGACTATACACTCACCCCAGCGGGGGGTGTGGGGGGGCCTCGCCCCCGAAAGAAATTTTTTGGGTTGTTTTGTTGGCCAACAAATTATGGGCCCATGTTTTTGGATAACCCGTGTTATTTTCCCATGGTAATTCCCCTTTAAAATGAAGACACTTTAATACGGCTGTGTAATGTACTGTAGCATTGCAAAGAGCTCTAATTGTGTAAGAGAGACTGTGAGAGAGTGAAGAGGAAGTTGGAGTGAATGTGCTGCATGTTGTACCCCTTCATTTGTTGGATGGTATAATAATAAGGACTAACAATTTATGTGTGGACGTATCCCATCTTGGGTGAACCACATTATATTGGTGTCTCTATTCTAATTTGTTTTATGTGATTTATATTTGCATCTTGTTTATTGTTATTGCTATGCGATCCTGTTTTTCTAACAATTGGTATCAGAGCCAAAGGTCTATTTGGCATATAAACTCGCAGGAAAGAAGGGTTCCTGGTTCGAGTGGTAGAAATGGTAGAAGAAGGAAAGTTTACGGTCAGAAAATTTAACAGCCAAAACTACCAGTTATGGAAGATACAAATGGACGACTCTATGTATCAAAAGGATCTATTCCTACCATTGGGAGGAAAAGCAAAACAGCTGGTGATTATGAAGGATGAAGAATGGAATGTTCTTGACATAAAGGCACTAGGAACAATACGGTTGTGCATGGCTTCGTCGGTGGCTTTCAATATCTCAAAAGAAAATACAACGGAGGGTCTAATGAATGCATTGGGTAAGATGTATGAAAAACCCTCGGCATCCAACAAGGTATTTCTAATGAAGCATTTTCTTAATATGAAGATGTCAAAAGGTGGATCTGTTGCTGATCATTTAAATGAATTTAATACAATTACAAATCATCTAAGTTCCGTAAAAGTGAAATTTGATGATGAGGTTAGGGATCTTCTAATCTTGTGTTCATTTTCAAAAATATGGAATGGCTTGGTCATGGCTGTAAGTAACTTTGTCGCCGGTTCAAACACTTTGAAATTTGATGATGTTGTTGGTGTTATTCTTAGCGAGGAAATGTGAAGGAAAACCACAGGTGAGACATCAGGTAATGCGTTGACCATAGAGAGTAGGGGAATACAAAGGGAGAGAGGAAAGAGCCCAGGTAATCGCAGAAATTCTAAAAGGGGTAGGTCCAAGTCCATACTGGGAAAGATAGAGTGTTGGAACTCTGGAAAGAAAGGACATTGAAATAAAGACTGTGGATCTATAAAGAATAAAGGACATGGAAAGCAGTAGACTACTCAAGAAGAAAATGTAGCAGGTGATGTTTTACAAGATGCTTTGATTCTTGCATTAGATAATACTAGTGATTACTGGGTAGTAGATTCAGGGGCTTCATGTTATGTTGCATCCCATAGGAAATTCTTTCATGATTATGTTCCAGGCGATTTTGGACATTTTTTATTGGGTGATGATGAGCAATGTAAAATTGTTGGAATGGGTAAGGTACAGATAAAGTTAAAGAATGGTGAAAGGGTAATCAAAGATGTAAGGTATGTTCCTTCTATGAAAAGAAATCTAATCTCAACAGGGAAGTTGGGAGATGGTGGTTTTTTATCTACATTTGGAGAGACGTGGTGGAAGATCAAAAGAGGATCGATGGTGATAGAAAAAGGAGACAAGATTAGGTACGTTGTATTTATGTCCTCATAATACTGACTATTCTACCTCTTTATCTTCCACAGAAACATATACAACATTGTGGCATCATAAACTTGGAAACATGAGTGAGAAGGGGATGCAGATTCTCCACTCAAGGAATTTGTTTCCAGTTTTGAAGCATGTATGTTTGGAATTCTGTGAGAATCATCCTCATCATCCTCATCATCCTCATCTATCCCAAAATCATATCCATCATCATTTTCATATGATCCATCTCCATCATTATCAGAAATATCTTTCTCTGGTACATTGGTGACAACATAATATGGATCATCTAAGCAGTCATCTTCACCATTTTTCTGCAAACAACAACAAATAATAAATTTAAAACATTAGTATTAATTTCATTACATAATGCATATTTTGTGTTATATTGCAAATATCATGTGATCATTTATGCATTCTCATGAGTTTTCCAACCATGAATGTAAACATCATCTGATCAACAGATAGTAACCACACATATCAAGTGTATCCACAACCATGCACACACTCACGCATACACACAAATGTACACCATAAATTTTCATATCGCAATAGAACAAGACATAGAGGTAAGGGAAAATAGACATCCCAGTGATTATATATAAAGTGAAAAAAAATATGATATCACATATACTATTTGTTTCGAACCATTTTTTTGCCTAAATTTGTTATATAATTAAATCTATATATATAAAATGTTATCCAATCTATATCTTTAAGAGAATATTAACCATGGTTTTCACCTCTCAATCAATTTCATGAATTGTTTACATTGTAATCTAGAAGTAAATTTAATATAACATGCTTGATAATATCCCCTCATAAACATGAATCAAAGAATATTATAATAGATATAGTTTTTAACATATTAATCATATCATTGGTATAATAATCACAAAGATTACAAAGCTTCGTTGGAATCATGTTATCCAAGTACCTACAGGAGGTAACGAAACTCAATTTCGTTGCTTGGATTGTTTTTTATGCCCCTGGTTGGATTTTCGCCTGATATCCCTGAATGGCCTTGGGAAGCAAGTTGAAATTTGCAATAAATAAAAAAATGAGGCTCAGATTAACAATCCGTCCATTTCGATGGATTCTTGACATCCTAGCAGCTCTAGGGACACCCCTGTTCGGAGACTTCATGCACCAAACATTGTTTATTTTGATGGTGTCTACACTAGGGTTTTGATCAGAGACGTGCAATGCAAATTTTGCATGATGGGATAAGATGTTCTCAATGTTTAGAGTGAATGTGTGGGAATCATGGTCCTCTTGCCATTTCCCAAACACACCTGCAAGATGTAGCATAAATCAATTATGTAGCTCAGTTTGGCTTTCATGCCCTCGGTTGAAATTTTCCTGGTGTCCCTAAATGGCTTTGGAAGCAAGATGAAACTCGCCATAACTTGAAAATCGAGGCTCATAAGGAAAGACTATAAATTTTGTTGGATTTGTGACATTCAATTACCACTATACCAACCCCTGTTTGGTGGCTTCATGGACTGAACATTGTCTATTTTGATAGTTTTATAAATTAGGTTTTTCTCAATGACGTTCAATGAAATTTCTGCACCATAGGTTAATATTTTGAAAAATGTGGGGATCGAGTGTGTGGGCATCGTGGTCATCTCACCCTTTCCAAAACACACCTGCAGGATGAAATGGAACTTAATTACATTGCTCGATTTGGTTTTTATGCTCCTAGTTGAAATTTTCGTAGTGTTCCTAAATGGCCTTGGGAAGCGAGATGAAACTTGCCATAACTCGAAAACTGTTGAAACGATGGACAAACCATCAGTTACATTGGATTTGTGACATTTGAGAACCACAAGGGACACCCCTATCCACTGTCTTCATGGAACGAAAGTTATCTATTTTGAAGGTTTTCTAAATTAGGGTTTTGCTCAATGACGTGCAGTGCAATTTTTTGAAAAATGTGTCAAGCAAGTGCATGGCAATCACAATCATCTTTCCCTTTCCCAAACAAACTTGTAGGAGGAAATGGAACTCAATTTTGTTGCTCATTTTGGTTTTTAACCCTTGGTTGAAATTTTCCTAGTATCTTTGAATGGCCTTTGGAAGCAAGATTAAACTCGCCATAACTCAAAAACCATGGCTCCGATGGAAAATCCTTCAGTTTCGTTGGATTCATGACATCCGAGTACTTCTAGGGACACCCCTGTCTGGTGGCTTCATGGACTGAACGTTGTCTATTTTGATGGTTTTCTAAACTGGGTTTTGTTAAGTGACGTGTAGTGCAATTTATGCACGATAGGCTAATATTTTGAAAAATGTTCCAAGCAATTTCATGGGAATCGTAGTCGTTTTTCCCTTTCCCAAACATACTTGCAAGAAGAAATAGAACTCAATTCGGTTGCTTGGTTTAGTTTTTATGCCCCCGGTTTAAATTTTTTTGGTGTCCCTGAATGGCCTTGGGAAGCAAGATGAAACTCACCATAACTCAAAATTCATGGCTATGGTGGACAAAACGTCAATTCCATTGGATTCATGACATCCGATTACCACTTGGGACACCCCTTTTTGGTGGCTTCATGGACCGAAATTTGTCTATTTTGGCGGTTTTCTAAACTAGGGTTTTGCTAAGTGATGTGGAGTGCAATTTCTGCACGATAGGCTAAGATTTTGAAAAAATTTCCGAGCGAGTGCATGGGAATCGTAGTCATATCACTCTTTCCCAAACACACTTGTAGGAGTCAATGGAATTCAATTCCATTGCTCGGTTTGGTTTTTATGCCTTTGGTTGAAATTTTCCCGGTGTCCCTGAATGGCCTTAGGAGGCAAGATGAAACTCGCCATAAATAAAAAAATGAGGCTCCAATGGAAAAACCATCAGCTTCATTGAATTCGTGACACTCGAGTACCACTAGGAACACCCCTATCCGATGGATTCATTGACTGATCATTGTCTATTTTGACGGTTTTCAAACCTAAGGTTTTGATTGGTGACATGCATTGCAGTTTCTACACTATAGTCCAAGATTTTGAAAAATGTGGGGATCAAGTGCATGGGAATCGTAGTCATCTTTCCCTTTCCCAAACACACTTGCAAAAGGCCATGAAACTCAATTTTGTTGCTCGGTTTGGTTTTTATGCCCCTAGTTGAAATTTGTCTAGTCTCCCTAAATGACCTTGGGAAACGAGATGAAACTCACCATAAATGAAAAAATGTGGATCTGATGGAAAAAAATTTAGTTATGTTGGATTCATTACATCTGAGTACTACTAGGGACACCCCTTTCTGGTGGATTCATAGATCGAAAGTTGTCTATTTTGATGATTTTCTAAACTAGAGTTTTGTTAAGTGACGTGCAATGCAATTTCTGCACGATCGGATAATATTTTGAAAAATGTGTCGAGTGAGTCCATGGGAATTATAGTCGTCTTGTCCTTTCCCAAAACACTTTCAAGAGGAAACAAAACTCAATTTTGTTGCTCATTTTTGTTTTTATGCCCCCGGTTGAAACTTGCTTGGTGTCCCATAATGGCCTTGGGAAGCGATATGAAACTCGCAATAACTTGAAAATCATGGCTCTAATGGACAAACCGTCAGTTCCATTGGATTTATGACATCCAAGTACCGCTAGGGACACCCATTTCCGGTGGCTTCATGGACCAAAATTTGTCTATTTTGAAAGTTTTCTAAACAAAGGTTTTTCTTAGTGACGCACAGTGCAATTTCTACACCATAGGTTAATATTTTGAAAAATGTGGGGAGCGAGTGTGTGGGAATCTTGGTAATCTTTCCCTTTCATAAACACACCTACAGGAGGAAACGAAACATAATTCTGTTGCTCAGTTTGGTTTTTATGCCCCTGGTTGAAAATTTTCCTGGTGTCACTAAATGGCCTTGGGAAGCAAGATGGAACTCGCCATAACTCGAAAATTGTGGCTCTGATGAACAAACCACCAGCTTCATTGAATTCATGACATCATAGTACCGCTAGGGCCACCCCTATCTGGTGGCTTCATGGACCAAAAGTTGTCTATTTTTATGGTTTTCTAAACTAGGGTTTTGCTCAGTGACATTGAGTGCAATTTCAACACGATAGGATAAGATTTTGAAAAATGTGCCAAACAAGTGCATGGCCATCGCAGTCATATTGCCTTGCCCAAACACACTTGTAGGAGGGGACATAACTCAATTCCGTTGCTCGGTTTGTTTTTATGCCCCTAGTTGAAATTTTCATGGTATCCCTGTATGGCCTTCGGAAGTGATATGAAACTTGCCATAACTCGAAAACTGTGGCTCTGATTGGAAAACCATAAGTTCCGTTAGATTCGTGACATTAGATTACCGCTAGGGACACCCCTGTCTGGTGGTTTAATGTACCAAAAATTGTCTATTTTGACGGTTTTCTAAACTAGGGTTTTGCTAAATGATGTGCAGTACAATTTCTGCATGATAGGAAAAGATTTTGAAAAATGTGTCGAGTGAGTGTAAGGGCATCGTAGTCATCTCTCACTTTCCCAAACACACTTGCAGGAGGAAATGAAACTCAACTCCATTACTTGGTTTCGTTTTTTGTGAGGAACTTGCAACAATTAATTAATGAAAATACACGAGATAGCAATAATAACAGAACTCATAATCAATTTATTGATCATACGCCACTTCAAGGGGGAAACCTCCTTTGAGAAAGCTCAATACAAATAACTTCACGGTACCTTCATTGGCATAAACAAACACTTATATACTAAGTCTAGGCACCAATACTATGGGTCAAAACCATGGGCCAATACAAACTATGGGTCAACAATTACTACGCGTGACTTACAAAGAATATGCGCCCAACAACAATAACGCAAACTATGGATCAACAAATACTACAAGATGTCTTACAAAGCATATGCGTCTAACAACAATATACTAACAAAGTAAAGACATGGGTTCCTAACATCCCCTCTCCCTTAGAAAAAGCTTTGTCCTCAAAACTTCAGATGTGGAAATTGATGTTGAATCTGAAGGAGTGGTGCACATGTAGTATCCACTGGTTACATGTCGTGCAACTAAATCAATACCTCTATGATAGAGCGAGAGATAAGCGAACGCCCTTTGAGTGTCATGGAGGATTGCTTGGAAGGATGTAGAAAAATAAAAACCATATCAACTGCATGAAAAGTGCGCTCAGAACAGTGTTGATCGGCTTGTTGTTTCATTCGAATTTTGGCCATGTAAAATGCAAAGAATCTGATTGCGGTTTCGAAGAACCGTGTCAATTGCCTGAATGGGTGCATTGTTGAGGGTGTATGGAAGAAGAAATGGAGGTGCCTGACCATAGATTGCTTCATATGGAGTAATTTTAGATGCAGTAGGATACCACCATTCAATGAGAGGGAGCCACTTCTCCCATGGAGGTTGTTGTTCGGAGGTGAAGCAATGAAGATAAGTTTCCAAACATTTATTTGTAATGTCATCCTGCCCTCCAGGTTTAGGTATCCCTTCAATGAATTCCAGAGACATATCTTTCTAGATCCGTAGAAGGATGGGTACGATTTCGAGCAATCCCGGAAGGAGCTGGAAGGTATCATATTCAACCACCATCTGTTGAATTGTCCTTTTCATTCCCTGCCAAAAGAAGGCATGTTGTTCGTGCTCATACGTTTGGAGGAACTCGGAGCACCTGACCAATGGAGATGCATGG
The DNA here is from genome assembly GCA_027924585.1 of Larix kaempferi. NCBI lineage: Eukaryota > Viridiplantae > Streptophyta > Pinopsida > Pinales > Pinaceae > Larix > Larix kaempferi. Next base: position 12,703,642 of record BSBM01001048.1, read on the forward strand.
AGTTCAGAGAAGACATATCCCTGTTGAACAGATTGCAACCAATTTGGAACGAGTAGAGAAACAACTGAAAGAGAAACTGGGGCATCAATTGTGCGAGAAGGAGCATCTGCCACCAAATTGTCTTGACCCTTTATGTAAGTGATCTCATTGGCATAACCCAAGAGTTGGAAAATCCATTTCAGTTGTGTGGGTGAGGAGACCCGTTGTTCCAAGAAATATTTCAGACTTTGGTCAGTAGTCGTGATGTAGAAAGAATTCCCTAATAGGTATGGTTGCCACGTCTGTACTGCATGCAAAATAGCCATCATTTCCTTCACAAATGTAGAGGCGGCTAAATTCTTACCGAAAAGGTCTCGTGAAGGAAAAAATCCCACTGGTTCAGCAATGACACCGACATATCTATCCAAAATTGGTTGGAGATCCAAGGGACTAGTGGAGACTATTGATGGGTGCATCTAAATGGAATGGACCTGAGCGATGACACGATGTGAATTCTTCTTAAAGAGTTTTTCCAGGCGATGTGAAATGATGATGCGGAGAGACCCTGGTTGTAAGCCTGTAATTTGTGTTTTTTCCCATTGACTGAAAACTGCATCCAAAGTTTAGCAAAATCCCATAAGATGGGTCCAAGTGTGCGTAACCATTGAACAACCAAAACCACATCACATCCGCCTAAGGCCAAGGCAAACATGTCAGAATGCAAGTTATAATCTTCCATAGAGATATGCACATTGTGACACTTCCCCTTGCAAGGTAAGGTACCCCCATTGGCAACCATGACTTCAAAGTTGGAGCAAGGATGGACAAAACAATCAGCCTGTTTGGAGATTCGAGGGTCAATGAAGTTATGAGTGCTACCAGAATCAATGAGTATGGTAAGAGGGAGCTTCTCGAAGTAACCCATGAACTGCATTGTTTGGGGGGGGGGGGTGATTCCCGCTAAAGCATGGAGAGATATCTTTGGGTGGTCTTCCTGAGACAGAGGGTCAATGGGTGGCTCCTGAATGTCGACCTGATCAACCATTGTATCTGGAGCTTCTTGACCAATTTCAGAGGCACGCGAAGAATCCCCATCCAAGAGATAAAGCTTTTGCTAAACACATCTATGTCCTCCAGTGAATTTCTCATCACAATTATAACAAAGCCCTTTTTCTCTGCATGCCTGCATCTTTGTTTCAGACAAATGCTTGACAGGAGTTGGTCGAGGAGCTGGCGGGATGGGAGGTCGTTGAGAATTCATATTTCGGAAGGGAACAAAAGTGGTTTTGGAGCGTTGTTGGGCTACAATCTTGTCTTCTGCCAACTTAACCAACCCTAGGGATTCCATCATTGTGTTGGGACAAAACATTTTAACCTCTGAGCGGATTTCATCCTTAAGACCACTAATAAAACAACTCCTGTAGAATTCATCAAACAATCCTTCTATGTGATTGGCTAGTTTCTCAAATTGTGTTTGATACTCTCTCACAGTGCCAATTTGGAGAAGTTTAGTGAGGGCTCTTGTGAAGTCATCAAAAGCACTAGGACCAAATCTTTGCAAAAGGAGCTGGCAAAAATCTGGCCATTTTGGCTCTTCATGAGCCTTTATGTACCAACGGTACCATTGAAGAGCTTCATGCTCCAAATGAAAGGATGCAAGTGGAACTTTGGTGACATCAAAAGTATTATGCATACTAAAATATTGTTCTGCACGATAGATCCAGCAAGTCGGATCAGTACCATTGAAGCGAGGAAAATCAAGCTGCGGACCATGGAAATTGCTGGAAGAAGAGAACCCATTGTCTGATGGAGACTCGGACTGTCCTTTGTTGTTCATGGCTGAATGCTCAAGATGGAGGCCGAGAAATTTTTCATCCAGATATTAGAGTTTGGTTTGGATGGCTGCAAGTGCTTCCTCCATGGTTTTTGCTCTTGCGCGGGTGACAACCATAACCAGAAGTTTTTTTTATTTTTTGAATGGGTAGAAAAACACAAACAAAAGCTTATTTAGTAAAGGGAAATTTGGATTTGGGAAAAAATCTGATGGGTAATTGGGGTTTGACTGGGTTTTGGACACTTTCGAATGGACAGGGAAGTAGAAAATGAGGATTTCAGAAGTGAAGTGAAAGAATGGGAAAATTTTTCAGAGAGGGACAAAGAAGCAGAAATAAGGAATGAACACGGTGACAAAATTTGAAGGCGATTGGGTGAAAATTAAAGAAGTTATGGAAAACCCTAAAAATAGACAAATGTGGGATTTCTGGCTTTGGGAAGTGGAATTTGGGGTAGGGTCCTCAGGAATGAAAGATACAGAATGGGATGATAGGGGTGTCAGGGAATTTTCAAGGAAAACAGAGTGAAAACAAGGGAGATATGGCGAAAAAGGGATCGAAAACAGAATGAATCTGCTATGACGCAGAAGGGATCAGAAACAGATGGATCTGAAACGACGCGGAAGGGATCTAAAACGACATGGAAGGGATCGAAAATAGACAAATCTGAAATGACGCAGAAGTGATCGGAAATAGATAGATCTAAAATGACACGGAAGTGATCGGCAATAGTTCTAGACAGAGGAAATCTGCGATTTATCAACTGAAAATATATATGGACCACATATGCTCAGCTTCCTAATGGTTCAGGGGATTCACTTGGCCACCAATACTGTCTAACGGATTTTGTATTGGGGCAGTACCCCTCACTCCACGGCTCAGGTAAAACTGAGAACCGCTTTGCCACAAACGACAACTCTTGGTTTACCTCATGGGTGGGAACTAGTCAATCAGGTAGGGTTTTTTTCCCTTTTCGCTGGTAGGTCCTCTCAATGGTTCAGCTACTTTGGGGTTCCTGTGGTACTCCTCACAATGATTTTTAGGGATTATTCCCAAGTACTTCCCATAGTTAAGTGAATAGGGATTATTCCTAGATCCGAACCTGCAACAGATGTGGAAAAAAAAAATTTGGCAGAAATTCCACCCAATGAGCCCAAGAAAGTGCTCTGATGCCAGATGTGAGGAACCTGCAATAATTAATTAATGAAAATACACGAGATAGCAATAATAACAGAACTCTGAATTACTTTATTGATCACAGGCCACTTTGAGGGGGCAACCTCCTTTGAGCAAGCTCAATACAAATAACTTCACGGTGCCTTCATTGGCCTCAACACACACTTATATACTAAGTCTAGGCGCCAATACTATGGGTCAAAATCATGGGCCAATAGAAACTATGGGTCAACAATTACTACGAGCGACTTACAAAGCATATGCGCCCAACAACAATAACACAAACTATGGATCAACAAATACTACAGGATGTCTTACAAAGCATATGCGTCCAACAACAATATACTAACAAAGTAAAGACATGGGTTCCTAACATTTTTATGCCCCTGGTTGAAATTTTCCTGGTGTCCCTAAATGGCCTTGGGAAGTGAGATGAAACTCATCATAAATTGAAAACCATGGCTCCAATGGACAAAACATCAGTTGCATTGGATTCATTACATCCGAGTACCACTACGGACACTCTTGTCTAGTGACTTCATGGACCGGAAGTTGTCTATTTTGACGGTTTTCTAAACTAGAGTTTTTTTATGCGACGTGCATCGCAATTTTTGCATGATAGGATAATATTTCTAAAAATGTGTCAAGCGAGTGCATGGGAATCCCAGTCATCTCTCCCTTTCCAAAACACACTTGCAGGAGGCATCAAAACTCAATTTCGTTGCTCAGTTTGGGTTTTACATCCCCAATTGAAATTTTCCTGATGTCCCTGAATGGCCTTGGGAAGCGAGATGAAACTCGCCATAACTCGAAAAATGTGGCTCTAATGGATAAATTGTTAATTCCATTTTATTCGTGACATACAAGTACCGCTAGGTACACCCTTGTCTGGTGGCTTCATGGACCGAAAGTTCTCTATTTTGACAGTTTTCTAAACTAGGTTTTTGCTATGGGACGTATAATGCAATTTCTGCATGATAGGATAAGATTTTGAAAAATGTGCCAAGTGAGTGCATGGGCATCGCATTCATCTCATCCTTTCCCAAACACACTTGCAGGAGGAAACATAAGTCAATTTCATTTCTCAGTTTGGTTTTTATGCCCTCGATTAAAATTTTCCTGGTGCCCCTAAATGGCCTTGGGAAGCAATATGAAACTTGCAATAACTTTAAAACCATGGATCCGATAGAAAAACCATCAGTTCCGTTGGATTAGTGACATCCGAGTACCACTAGGGACACCCCTGTCTAGTGGATTCATGGATCGAAATTTGTCTATTTTAACGGTTTTCTAAAATAGGGTTTTGCTCAGTGACGTGTAGTGCAATTTATGCACCATAGGCTAAGATTTTGAAAAATGTGGGGATCGAGTGTGTGGGAATCATGGTCATATAGCCCTTGCCAAAACACACCTGCATGATGAAATGGAACTTAATTGCATTGCTCGGTTTGTTTTTTATGCTCTAAGTTGAAATTTTCCTAGTGTCCCTGAATGGCCTTGGGAAGCGAGATGAAACTTGCCATAACTCGAAAACCATGGAAACAATGGAAAAACCATCAGTTACATTGTATTTTTGACATCCGAGAACCACAAGGGACACCCCTATCCAGTGGATTCATGGACCAAAAATTATATATTTTGACGGTTTTCTAAATTATGGTTTTTCTTAGTGATGTGCAGTGCAATTTATACATGATCGACTAAGATTTTGAAAAATGTGTCAAGCAAGTGCATGGGAATCACACTCATCTTTCCATTTCCCAAACACACTTGTAGGAGGCAATGCAATTCAATTCTGTTGCTTAGTTTGGTTTTTAATCCCCCGGTTGAAATTTTCCTGGTGTCTTTGAATGGCATTGGGAAGCAAGATGAAACTCGCCATAACTCGAAAACCATGGCTCCAATGGAAAATCTTTCAGTTTCGTTGGATTCATGACATCTGAGTACCACTAGGGACACCCCTGTCCGGTGGCTTCATGGACTAAACGTTGTCTATTTTGACGGTTTTCTAAACTAGGGTTTTGTTAAGTGATGTGTAGTGCAATTTCTGCACGATGGGATAATATTTTGAAAAAAACTTCGAGCAATTTCATGGGCATCGTAGTCATTTTTTCCTTTCCCAAACACACTTGCAGGAGGCAACGGAACTCAATTCCATTGCTTGGTTTAGTTTTTATGCCTCCGGTTGAAATTTTCCTGATGTCCCTGAATGGCCTTGGGAAGCAATATGAAACTCACCATAACTCAAAAACCGTGGCTCTGATGGAAAAAACGTCAATTCCATTGGATTCGTGACATTCGAGTACCACTTGGGACACCCCTGTCTGGTGGCTTCATTGACCAAATGTTGTCCATTTTGGCGGTTTTCTAAACTAGAGTTTTGTTGAGTGACATGGAGTGTAATTTTTGCACGATATGCTAATATTTTGAAAAATGTGTCGAACGATTGCATGGGAATTGAATTCATATCACCCTTTCACAAACACACTTGAAGGAGGTAATGGAACTCAATTCCGTTGCTTAGTTTGGTTTTTATGCCCTCAGTTGAATTTTGCCTGGTGTCCCTAAATGGCCTTAGGAGACGAGATGAAACTCGCCATACCTCGAAAAATTAGGCTCCAATGGACAAACTATCAGCTTCTTCAAATTCGTGGCACCTAAGTACCACTAGGAACACCCCTATCTGATGGATTCATTGACCCACCATTGTCTATTTTGACAGTTTTCGAAACTAGGGTTTTGATCGATGACATGCATTGCAATTTCTACACTATAGTCCAAGATTTTGACAAATGTGGGGAGAAAGTGCATGGGAATCGCAGTCATCTTTCCCTTTCCTAGACACTCTCGCAAAAGGCCACGAAACTCAATTTCGTTGCTCGGTTTGGTTTTTATGCCCCTAGTTGAAATTTTTCTGGTCTCCCTAAATGGCGTTGGGAAACGAGATGAAACTCACCATAACTAAAAAACCGTGGCTATGATGGAAAAAACGTTAGTTCCACTGGATTCATTTCATCTGAGTACTACTAGGTACACCCCTTTTTGGTGGCTTTATAGACCGAAATTTGTCTATTTTGATGATTTTCTAAACTAGAGTTTTGTTAAGTGGCGTGCAATGCAATTTCTGCACGATAGGCTAAGATTTTGAAAAATGTGCCGAGTGAGTCCATGGGAATTGTATTCATCTCTTCCTTTCCCAAACACACTTGTAAGGGGAAATGAAACTCAATTTTGTTGCTCAGTTTTGTTTTTATGCTCCCGGTTGAAACTTGCTTGGTGTCCCATAATGGCCTTGGGAAGCGAGATTAAACTCTCAATAACTTGAAAATCGTGGCTTTGATGGAAAAACTGTCAGTTTTGTTGGATTTATGACATACGAGTACCGCTAGGGACACCCCTTTCCGGTGGCTTCATGGACCAAAATTTGTCTATTTTGACAGTTTTCTAAATGAAGGTTTTGCTTAGTGGCATGCAGTGCAATTTCTGCACCATAGGCTAATATTTTGAAAAATGTGGGGAGGGAGTGTGTGGGAATTGTGGTAATATTTTCATTTCCAAAACACACCTGCAGGAGGAAATGAAACTCAATTCGGTTGCTCAATTTTTTTTTTATGCCCCTGGTTGAAAATTTGGCTGGTGTCACTAAATGGCCTTGGGAAGCAAGATGGAACTCGCCATAACTCGAAAATCGTGGCTCTGATGAGAAAACCATTGGTTTCATTGTATTCATGACATCAGAGTACCGCTAGGGACACCCCTATCTAGTGGCTTCGTGGAACAAAAGTTGTCTATTTTGATAGTTTTCTAAACTAGGGTTTTTCTTAGTGACATCTAGTGCAATTTATGCACAATAGGATAAGATTTTGAAAAATGTGCCAAGCAAGTGCATGGCCATCGTAGTCATCTTGCCTTGCCAAAAAACACTTGCAGGAGGGGATGGAACCTAATTTCGTTGCTTGGTTTGGGTATTATGCCCCTAGTTGAAATTTTCTTGGTGTCCCTGTATGGCCTTGGGGAGTGAGATGAAACTTGCCATAACTCGAAAACCGTGGCTCTGATAGAAAACTGTCAGTTTCGTTGGATTCATGACATTTGAATACCACTAGGGACACCCCTGTCTGGTGGTTTCATGTACCGAAAGTTGTCTATTTTGATGGTTTTCTAAACTAAGGTTTTGGTAAGTGACGTGCAGTGCAATTTCTGCACGATAGGATAATATTTTTAAAAATGTGTCGAGTGAGTGCACGGGCATCGTAGTCACTCTTTCCATTTCCCAAACACACTTGCAGGAAGCAACAAAACCCAATTCCATTGCTTGGTTTGGTTTTTATGCCCCTGGTTGAAATTTGTCTGGTGTCCCTAAATGGCCTTGGGAAATGAGATGAAAGTTGCCATAACTCCAAAACCATGGCTCTTATGGGAAAAAAAATCATTTCATTGGATTCATGACATTCGAGTACCACTAGGGACACCCCTATCTAGTAACTTCATGGACCGAAAGTTGTCTATTTTGACGGTTTTCTAAACTAGAGTTTTGTTATGCGACATGCAATACAATTTCTGCATGATAGGCTAATATTTTGAAAAATGTGTCAAGCGAGTGCATGGGTATCGAAGTCATCTCTCCCTTGCCAAAACACACTTTTAGGAGGCAACGTAACTCAATTTCATTGCTTGGTTTGGTTTTTATGCCCCCGGTTGTAATTTTCCTGATGTCCCTGAATGGCCTTGGGAAGCGCGATGAAACTCGCCATAACTCAAAAAATGTGTCTTTGATGGAAAAATCATCAATTCCATTTGATTCATGACATACAAGTACCGTGAGGTACACCCTTTTCCAGTGGCTTCATGGACTGAAAGTTTTCTATTTTGACGGTTTTCTAAACTAGGGTTTTGCTAAGTGACATGTAATGCAATTTATGCACGATAGGCTAAGATTTTGAAAAATGTGTGAAGTGAGTGCACGGGAACTGCGGTCATCTCATCCTTTCCCAAACACGCTTGCAGGAGGCAACAAAAGTCAATTTCGTTGCTCAGTTTGGTTTTTATGCCCCCGATTGAAATTTGCCTAGTGTCCCTAAATGGCCTTGGGAAGCAAGATGAAACTTGCAATAAAATGAAAACCATGGATCCAATGGACAAACCATCAGTTCCGTTGGATTAGTGACATCCGATTACCTCTAGGAACACCCCTGTACAGTGGCTTCATGGACCGAAAGTTGTCTATTTTAACGGTTTTCTAAAATAGGGTTTTTCTTAGTGACGTGCAGTGCAATTTTTGGACCATAGGCTAAGATTTTGAAAAATGTGGGGAGCGCGTGTGTGGTAATCGTGGTCATCTCTCCATTGCCTAGACACACCTGTCGGAGGCAACGTAATTCAATTATGTTGCTCGGTTTGGTTTTTATGCCCCTGGTTGAAATTTTCCTGGTGTCCCTAAATAACCTTGGGAAGTGAGATAAAACTCACCATAACTTGAAAAATGTGGCTCTGATGGAAAAACCATTAGTTCTATTGGATTCGTGACATTCGAGTACCACTAGGGACACCCCTATCTGGTGGCTTCATGGACCAAAAGTTGCATGTTTTGATGGTTTTCTAAATTAGGGTTTTGCTCAGTGATGTCTAATGCAATTTCTGCACGATAGGATAATATTTTGAAAAATGTGTGAATTAAGTGCATGGGAATCCCAATGACATCACCCTTTCCCAAACACACTTGCAGGAGGTGACAGAACTCAATTTTGTTGCTTGGTTTGGTTTTTATGCCACTGGTTTAAATTTTCCTGGTGTCCCTTAATGGCCTTCGGAAGTGAGATGAAACTCACCATAACTCAAAATTCATGGCTCCAATGGGAAAACAGTCAGTTCATTTGGATTCATCACATTTGAGTACTACTAGGGAGACCCATGTCCGGTGGCTTCATGGACCGAAAGTTGTTTACTTTGACAGTTTTCTAAACTAAGGTTTTGTTAAGTGATGTGTAGTGCAATTTCTACACAATAGGCTAAGATTTTGAAAAATGTGTCGAATGAGTGCATGGGAATCATATTCATCTCTCCCTTTCCCAAAAAAACTTGCAGGAGGAAACATAACTCAATTACATTGCTCGGTTTGGTTTTTATGCCCCCGATTGAAATTTGCCTGGTGTCCCTAAATGGCCTTGGGAAGTGAGATGAAACTCGCCATAACTCGAAAAATGTCTCTCCGATGGACAAACTGCCAGTTCCATTGGATTCGTGAAATCCAAGTACCACTAGGGGCACCCCTGTCCGGTGGCTTCATGGACCGAAAGATGTCTATTTTGACGGTTTTCTGAACTATATTTTTGTTAAGCGATGTGCAGTGCAATTTTTGAACGATAGGCTAAGATTTTGAAAAATGTGTCAAGTGAGTGAATTGGAATCACAGTCATCTCTCCCTTATTCAAACACACTTGAAAGAGGCAACGCAAATCAATTCTGTTTCTCATTTTGGTTTTTATTCCCCCGGTTGAAATTTGTTTGGTGTCCCTGAATGGCCTTGGGAAGCGAGATGAAATTCGCCATAACTCAAAAACTGAAGATCCAATAGACAAACCGTCAGTTCCATTGGATTCATGACATCTGACTACCACTAGGGACAATCCTTTTTGATGTATTCATGGACAGAAATTTGTCTATTTTGATGGTTTTCTAAACTACAGTTTTGCTAAGTGGCGTGAAATGCAATTTCTACACTATAAGATAGTATTTTGACAAATGTGCCAAGTGAGTGTGGGAATCGCATTCATCTCATCCTTTTCCAAACACACTTGTAGGAGGAAACAAAACTCAATTTCGTTGCTTAGTTTGGTTTTTATCCCCTTGGTTGAAATTTGCCTGGTGTCCCTGAATGGCCTTGGGAAGCGATATGAAACTCACAATAACTTGAAAACTATGGGTTTGATGGAAAAATTGTCAGTTCTGTTGGATTTTTTACATCTGAGTACTGCTAGGGATACCCCTTTCTAGTGGCTTCATGGGTCGAAAGTTTTCTATTTTAACGAGTTTCTAAAATAGGGTTTTGCTTAGTGACGTGCAATGTAATTTCTGCACCATAGGCTAAGATTTTGAAAAATGTGGGGAGTGAGTGTGTGGGAATCATGGTCATCTCTCCCTTACCTAAACACACCTTCAAGAGGCAAAGGAATTTAATTTCATTGCTCGGTTTGGTTTTTATGGATAATGATATTCACAAACCTCTGCAACAACAAATATAAAATGAAAAATGAAATAAAGAATGATAAAAGGTATTGAAGATGGAGACAAAATGAACAAAAACCCCATATGTTGAGGGAAGATGTTCATCTTATTTCAATTGGCCATGAATATGTGATGTTGAGGCTTTAAGGGTTTATGAAGTACTGGAAATACTCTACAAATGGTAGTTAGAGAGATATCAAAGGAAATCATGAACAAATGGTCATTCATATTCCATTAGGGGTAGTAAGAGAGATATCAAAGGAAATCGTCATTAGGGTCACTCATATTCCATTAGGGTTCATCGTTAGTCTTCTTCGTTAGGGTCACTCATATAAAAAGTGGCCCAATACAAACCAAGAAACCTAAGAGTAAGGATTCACAAAGCAAAAAAGAAAGAAATCTGTTAAAACCCAAGGAATTTCTTCTCATAGCAGATATTAGCATCACAAGTAGGAGAGGGTTACTATGGCATTCAATAAGAGGAAAGAAACCATTTAGAGATAGTTCTATAGCATGCAAATGCAGAAAGGACTATTAAAGTTCCCACTAACCACTAGTAAAAAATTCAGAATTCAGAACAATTAGTTCAATTTTAAATTCAATGAAAGCATAAAAGTTGGCATCCCTCCTTATACTTTGTATACTTATGGCTTAGATATCATAGGACTGATAAAAGTACTGCAATTTTAGTAAACCTCTAGTATGCAACTCAATAAACACTATGCTATATTTTAGACTATAGTCTCTCCCCCAATTTGCCATTTTTCTGCAAAGTCTTTGAATAGACAATAAAAAAAAGGAAGCAACATGAAAAATTCACCTAAGAATCCACATAAAACTTACCTCTACAAAACATAATCGAAGTGATGGATCCTTCTATGGATTCAAGCAATTGGAAAATACTTGCAGCAATGTCCCCATATATGACCCACCTACATGGTGCAATATTTGAAATTTTTCACTTCAAATGAGAAGCATGGTAAATGATTACATAAAAAATATCATATATGGGTAGATAAGAATCGATCAAAATTATTTGTAACTCACACAATTTCCAACATTTTTAAGAAATGCTTGAAAGGGGTATCCTCTAGTTGAACTCCCTATCCATTCAGAATACCTAGTTGTAACAACTCTAAGAAGAGCTTGTGTAAGCCTTGCATACATTTCTTTTCTAGAAACCAACCCAAGCACCCATGAAAGATTGTTCATCAACATAGCAGCATGATGTTGTATTTTTCTATCTTCATCAAGGGACTAAAGTTGGTAACATAAAAATAGTCAAGATTATGAATATGACTGCAAAAGGCTCAAAAAATAAAAATCAACTCATTATCCAATTCTATTATATTTCCATTCAGGCATAAGCAATCCAACATTAACACAATTAGAATGCATGTAATGCAAATACATTTTTCAGCAAAACCTTTATCCAGTTATATTCTACTCTTAAACTTCCATTCATATAGAAACATAAAACAATATGTCAAATTGTGGATCATATCAAAGGGTGTATCAACGCTAAACAGTTTGAAATTAAATCTAAACATGATATAATATGAATTAATCAGTCTCCTATTCAGGTTAGACTAATAAAGTGATTCCCATACTCTATTGTGCATTTAGCTTCTTTGTCAGAACATATAATTAGAGCTTACCAATAATATGATTTTAAATTGTATCCCTAAAAGACACCCACTATGTAAACACATATTACTACAAATGCATGTTTAAATGAAAAAGGAGTGTCCATGCTTCCAGAATGCTACAAAACTGATTATCCCAAACCTCCTTCACAAATTCTTGATTCCAGTGATGTCCATCCCCAGCATATATCCATCCGATGCATCACATCAATTTCTACAAAATAAATCGTCTATGTGGGATCAATTAGTTGAATGCTAGGAGGACAAACATGAAGCAACAATATTGATCATTCCAAACATGATAGCATGCATAATGCTCCTCATTTCTCTATCATATTTTCCAATACTGCTAGTAACTGCCAATAATCATAGAAAATACCCAAAGTACACAACAATCTATGACATAAAGCTCCATGCAATCTACAACTAATCAATAAGCTATTACAAATATTATAAAAGAAATAAAGTATTTGGTATAAAAATTATAAGAAGGAAAATTACAATTCCTTAAATTCATATCATTTATTTCACCTGTTGTTTTATTGCAGGATAATCATTGAACCCCAAGTTTGCATAACAAAGCTATTTTCTTATCTGCAAAAGAAACAATTACATATTAAATTTATAACATACATAATGTCTTTGTCTATTGGGTCATTGATTAATCATACTACAAAACAAGCATAATTGAGTGAGTCACATAACACTGATGCTCATTGTGCTTTGCCAGTTCCCTTGTGATTGTTGTTTTTGTGATACCCTTTCAATTGCAAGCTTAGTAAAAATCAAAGCAGCATATCCCTTGTTGAGGATTTTGTTCCAATTAATTAAATATGACTCTCTAATTTATAAATATACATAGCATAGTGGAATTTTCAAGGAAAAAATCAGTTTGGGATAAATTCCAGATTCATTGTGAATGCTTTCAAATACGCAGATGAAAAATTATTCATTGATAAATTTGTATCCATCAACATATCTTGAACACTGCGGGATATTGTTTTAACTAAGACTTATTATGGATTTGAATTAAGTAAACTAGAATAGTAACAATGGTTGATGCTCATGTCCAGACCTATAATCATGTGCATAGATAATTATGTGTTCACTCAAAAGAGGTACTCATTGGTGTGACGTTAAGGCAGAGGATCTGGAAAATGAATAATCTTATTCAACTCAAACCTTGCACCTAGACTACAATAACAACACCAAAATTCTAATCCCAATTATCTAAATCTAGTTTTATCTAAATCCCAAATTCAATCTAATCTCAAATATGCCCTCCTTGAACAAAATGTATTTGTGAATAGGGAAGGAAGTTTTCTTATTTTGATTCTATATTGGCATTAAAATCATATCTTCCCATTCAGAGAACACAGTTTAACTGAAAGAAAGTTTATCTCAACTGTCAGTAACTTCAAATCACATTTTTTCCCATAGTTTTAACTAAATAAGAAATACATCATGATTTGTTTATATTAATCCCAATCTAGTACTACCTTGGATATTCCCTTCTGAATGAAACATAAAACCAATTCAAGTTTCAGATCTAATTTAAATTCTTCTCTCTCAATGAAAACTTGTGCTTAACAGAGCCAGAGAACAAAGATGACGCATGCTCAAAGTTTGGGAATGCATACTTTGTTGATAGGGGTAATGAGTGTAGACCTCCCTCTAGAATCCCCGTTTTTTGGCGTGTACATCCCTTGCAGAAGCCCCACATTGGGAAAATAACAAATTTCAATGACAGTATCTTGTTCATAACTTCATAGTCAATTGGCTGGCTTTCCTTCATTAGGATCATTGAAATATGATTTTTGTATTCCTAAAGAGCCATATAAGATTTTGTAGCATGCTAATTTCAGCCATAGCTTTTTATTATTATTTGAAAGCTCGTAAGTCCTAAAAATATAGACCACATATTCCTATGGTACTAAAGAACTAATCTCACTTTCTAACCACCAAAAATATCATAAAATTAACTTTTCCATTTTTTTTACAAATATGAAATAAATAATAACTTGGAAACATAATTTAGATTTGTATACCTAAGCTTCATCTCTCATTCGTTGTAATTATCATTAGTTGGATTAGTTTTTATTACGAATTCCCCCCTTGTGATAAAAGAAAGACAACCAAAAGTATGTGAAGAAACTACTGTGGTGAGATTGGGTATCCCTTCTTTAGTGAATTAACAAAGCATACAGATTGCAAAATGCTCATATTCCTTGCAAATTACCATGCACCTCTTGGTCAGTTCAATACAATGGTTGTAGGAGGCCCAAATACATTGTACAATATAATTGGGATGCAAGAAGTGTGGCTATATGTGGTTCAAATAGACCACATTGAACTCCTGGCTATTAAAAACATTTCAACATAGCACATGCAACGGTTTTGGACCAATCCTGGATGGAAGTTAATGCTATACTATCAATCCCACAACCAAGGGAATTCGAATTAAGTGCTATGAGTATCAATAGGGCATACCGATGTATAAAAAAAATTGTAGGTTACGAATTGCATAGATTGCAAGTCATGGGGAGTACATACGACCTTCCCGAAGCACCCAACAACCAAAATTATATGGAGGAATGTTATTTCCAGAAAATTAGATTTAGAAACTCGATCTGATATTGGGAACCATGGAGAGAAGATCTATAATTATATCTATTAATTTCCTCTCTCCCAAGGATGAAAGGTATAATGTATCCAACAGTTGTGGCCAATACAGAAGCTTGGTAAACAATTTTAGGCAGTATAAGGCAATTCTATTGACTGAAATTTGCTCAAAAATACACAGGAATGAAGCAAATTATCAAAATAATTCAATCACACAAGCAAGAATTCAACACAATGAACAACAGATATTACCCTCAAAACCCAAATGTTAAAACCAACAATTAATGGCTTATGTTATGCTCAGGAATTATTGCAAACTGGAGCTATACACTCCAATCAGAGAATTTGTGTATTCCTACTCAGTCGTATTTTGCAGATTGTTGTTTAGACTCAAAGACAATCTATTTTATCCATGGACAGGCTCAAAGACAATCTATGTTCTCCATGGATAGGCTCAAAACCCTTTTCATCCTCCTATTTATGAAAAAAATTCTTCAATTCGAGTCCTCAATCCCTCTGTTATTACACCCTTCTTCCCAAATTCCAATATTTTTCATCTCTTGTGTTTCTTCCCTAATCAACAAATTTCTTCATTATGGGTTCTCAATCCCTCTACTATTACACCCTTCTTCCCAAGTTTCAATATTTTCTATCTCTTGTGTTCCTTCCCTCATCAAGAAAGGTGTGCCTCTCTTAAAGAGGCTCCTTGGTATGCCAATCAATCTATCTTTTTGTGGGAAAAGATGACACCTTTGGCCTTTGGTCTTAAATGTGATTTCCAACTGACCTTTGACATCAAACATTGCTAAGAATGATCATTTTTACAAATTTTATAGGGATTACTTCAGATCCATTTCAGATCTACATGGCCAAGAATGTGTTCCTTATCCTCCATGCCATTCTAGGGAAACAAGTGACTTAGAAAAATGTCATGTCATCTCCATAGATTTTTTATGTTTGTAAGTGTGATATATATCATGTGATAAAATCACGCATTTTTTTATTGACCTCAATCCCACTGCATCCAGGGATTATTTTTATGCCTCTCTTTCAACAATTTGCGTACCTTCTCAATTTCACCCCATCAGTTAGCTGCAAAATAAATGTTAGAGAGAAGCACATAAGGTGCAACACTTTTAGGATCCAAATCAAAAAGGATTTCTGCCACACTTTCTGCAAGTTCTATATTGGTATGTATTCTATAAGCACCAAGTAAACAACCCCACACGATATCATCAGGTTTGATTTCCATTTTGTTGACGACGTCTTGTGTTTCCTCAAGATATCCAACTCATCCTAGAAGGTCAACCATGCATATATAGTGTTCCATTATGGGTGTGATGCAATAATATTGACTCATACAATTGAAGTATTGATAGGCCCCATCCAATAAACATGCATGGCTAAACATGAAGGTTTTTGAGTTTGGCCTCACACCTACAAAATCCATTTTCCAAAATGTTCCAAGGCCTCCACACCCTTCCCACTATATACAAATATAGAAATCATTGCATTCCTTGACATCACATTTCATTGAGGAATTTCATTGAAGAGTTTCAAGGAATCATCAAGCAAACCATTCTCTGTATATCCTGTAATAATTGCATTCCATGATGCCTAGTCCCATTGATGTATTTCGTCAAACAACTCACTTACATGTTCTATCCTCCCACATTATAAATTCACTTTTAAAAGTGTATTCATGACAAATACATCACACTGAAGTTTACTTAGAATAATATTCCAATGAATTTCCATACCCTGCTCCATATCTTCCAAGTTAGCATACACTGTAAGAATACTGGAAAATGTTTTGGAGCCCGACCTCACACCAGATAATTGAATTTGTCGAAAGAGGTTGAATGTGCCCTAGCCATACCCATTCTGCACAAATCCTGCAATCATTGCATTCCATGAGACCTCATTTTTCCAAGGCATATCCTTAAACAATTTTAGGTCCTCATAAAAAATCCCATTCTGCACATATCCTGCATCCATTGTTGTCCAAGAGACGAAATCTGGCTGATGCATTTAGTCAAACACTTTACATTCTTTCCCGATCCTCCAAGAATTTTCATACATGTCTATCAGGTCATTCATTGTTGAGAGGGCCGTTTAGCCTCCTTTTTTCATCATCTTGAATTAATGTGTGTTATAGTATACTTAACAAATGAGCGGTTGGAGCAGGTGTAACCGCTCCAACCTCTCCACTTATTGTATAATTAATACCACAATGAATGAACAAGATGACTAAGCATTCTGTCCATAATTATCTTCTTGATAGTTTGTATGTGTGTATTCTTATGTTGTGCTTGAATATGTATTGAATTTGAGCATTCAACAGTGGCGTTGTTTCCCTCCTCTGTGCGGTCTAAGTGACAGCAGCAGCGCATGGAGGGTGGATCTAATCCGAATGACATGGTGAGATGATCGTTGAAGATCCTGCAAGGAATATTATACATTGTTGGTTTGTGCGTATGATCAACTGCCAAAACTGCTATCAGTATACTAAAATGCCGAAGATAAATGATGCGTTCATGAAGACTCATGGTGTTGGTTGTCAACGAACCTGGAAAAAAATACGAAGAGAGAGACCTGCAAATAAAGATTAAATATTGCTCGCCCGACTATGGATTCAAAGAAACTTTTTTCATCATAAGGATGTTGGACATGAGTGAAATTAAAGAAATTGACTGATCTGAGATCGAAACACTTCTTAAATTTGATTATGGAGGCTCCTCGATGGCCACAGATTCAAGTTGCGTAAGTATAAAATTGTTTATATTTTTGACTAATAATTGGTTGCTCATTCTATCATCCTATGATTTGAAGGATATTTATGAGAGTTAAAATTCTTCTATATGAGTTGTGACAACTCAGTCGATTACTTCTGAGGAGGGACCATTCCTACTGGTTAATGTCCAGTAGTTGATGTTGAAGGAGTATTCAATTGTAGTCGACCTTAATAAATCCATCCGCCGACCTAGGTCGTCTACCAATGCAGCTGACCGACTGAAGCAGTCATGAAGGGAAATCACCCTATTGATTTGTCTATACATACAAAGTGTTGGTCCGTGGAAGTTGGTGGACTCCAGGAATGGATACCTAATTAGGGTATCTAAACCGGAATCATACTTTAATTATCGACCAGGGAGAGTACAAACTTAAGAGGTGCTAAGCACTATATGTGCTCTATAGGATAGTCTTCATCGTTTTAGGATGATGGGGTGTATCTTGAAAGTTTCTCAAAAGGAATTAGAATTTATCTGCTCTTTAAACAACAAATGAAGGAATATGAAAATATTGTAAATTTATAAACTAGAAATGCTGGAACTAATAGATCTTTATGCTAAGAATTAAATGCTGGAAGACTGTAAATCTAATCTAAGAAATAGAATGCTGAAAAAATGGGAAACTTGATCTAGAAATAAAATACTAAAAACTGGAAGTCTAACTAGAAATTCAATACAGAAAATTAATCAAACTTAGTCTATTCGAATCCAATGCTGAAAGTGATAATCAATTACTCTATTCAAATCCAAAGAACTAAAACAATTAACTCCTATAAAATTGAACTTTGATAAAAGAAATAGTCATGGCATCGCAGATCTAAATCATTATCTAAAATTAATATAGCGAGTTGGAAAACAGAGGTAATTATGCCTGCACAGAATGCGTGTACAGGACTACAGGAAGGGTATTGTAGAACTACAAAATCGATGTTGGCGAACTACAGATAAAAAGTGTTGAAATGAAATGATCGCTGAACTGAAATAAAACCATGTCATTCAAACCATTGTCAAGTACTTCATAAACGATGATGATTAAATCAATTAACAAGACATATGAGAAATTCCTGAAATAAAAATGAAGCTCCTGACGTATGTGTTGGAGGGGCCCTCTCCAACTCGTATTTCAGGAGTGGGAAAAGTCTTATAAACGCAAAGCTTGAAACAACATCACTTCTTTCATTAAAATCGTAATCTCATGTTCAGAAAAAGTCTTAACACGGAATTGTCTCGAATAACATATGTTGAAGATAAGTTCTACAAAAAGGCCAACAGGAACCTCTTGCTAACCAAGAGGCCCATATATATATCTATCTTGAAACATAACCTAACTCTATGCTTTAAATGCCGATTATACTGAACAGGAGTTCTCTTATACAAATCAGGAAAAAGGCGCTGAGCCACTTATGGTATTTCAGTCCTTGCGCTGGAATTGATGGTTGTCTCTTGGATTACCTGTGCCTGCTCATACACACTTATTTCCATATGATTAGCTCATAGAAAATGCTTTTAAGCATAAAATAATAGCCTCTAAACTACTCTATCAAATCATCAAAATGAATCATTAAACCCCACAAACAAAGGCATTTTCCATATCCATCATTGTGCTTGTATGGAATCAAAAGGCTTATAAAGTACCTAATTTGGGGCTCATCATCTCCCCCATACTAAAGGATTCACCCAACCTTGGGTGACACATTTTTTTCATGGATAGCTTCTCTGATGTCCCAAGCAATGATCCTGGGAGTCCCTACCTACCTATGATAGCCATGGGTTCGGTCATCTCTGGCCCATGTTCTTTTCTCTTCCTCCTCGTCAATCTGTTCTTTGATAGCTAATGGGAGAAAGAATGGTGGACTGAGCTTCATCCCTATCCATATGAGCTGGTGTTTGATCAAGGATTCTTTGTATAATTTGGCCTTAGTGAGTTCCATTTCTAACATGATGGGGGAATGAGGCTCCTTGTTCTTCAAACACCCTGCAATTCTTTCCCACCTCTCACTGATGGCCTCCTGTACCTCCTTGTATGTGCATTGAAGGGTAAGATCAAAATGCATGACTGCCTCCTGCTGTTTTTCAAGCAAGATAGGAATTAACTCTTCATCCGTGGTGATAGTTTGGTGGTCCTGAATGACTTTTTCAGGATGAGTTGCCTCACCCCTGATCCATAATGGCTTTTGCCACTCCTCTGCAAGATATAGATGATCATCTTGTGCCCTCTCCACCTCATGGTTCATCCAGGAGCATAATGCTCTTAGCCGGAAGTTGCCTATGTAGGGATTAGGTGACCAGTTAGGTGTGCTTGGCACCGCAAAGTTGTGCAAGAAGAACTCGCACAACTGATCCTTTTCCAACTCTCTGCAATTCAAAGAAGTGTCCACAAATTCCTTTGGAGTGTTCAATTCCAGAGGCAGGCCTTGTTTGAACCTCTACAACTAGAACTTTCCCCACTTTTCCTTTAAGTAGACCGTATAGATCTTGGACGGTGGTCTGAGTTGCAATATTTCATCATAGATTTTTGTAGTGACAGTCAATGTATCCTCTAATTGCTAGATTTTCTGGTCCTTCTGAGCCAATTCTACCCGATCTTGGCCCAATTTCTCCCTCAGTGTTGCATTTTGTTGTTCTGCCAGCTTCAATTCCCCTGCGTGTTGCATCTTCAATATCTGGGTCTTCTCCTATACAAACAGTGGTGGTGCTGGTGAAGTTGGTTGGCTTCTCTGAATTCTTGCTTCAATTTTTAATGCTGCCAACTCCTCCCTGACTTTTGTTAACTCCGTTAGTGCCTCAGATAGCCGGTCAGTGGCTCCAGTGTTTACATTTTGATCAGCAGGGTTCCATTGGTCCTCATCCTGTTCTTTAGGTGTGGTTGGGTCATCCTAGTCTACCCAATCGTCATCATCGTCAGATACATTTTGAATTATTGGGTTGGACACTTTTTCCACCTTCTTTTCATGTTCTTTCTTGCGCTATTGTGGGATCCTCTTACTTCGTCATTTTTCCCCTTGCTTGCTGGTGGAAACCCCTAATTCTTTTTGGCGGGAGGCATCTTTTGAATTTTTTATTCTAATCAGGGTATCGGCCATAATTTCATTGTCGCTACCCAGGTCAATCTTTATCTTGGCTCCTAATATGGAAGTGGATTTTTCCTTTGACCCTGAAGCTAGGGGTATGCCTACATTAGGTGTACCCCTCATTCTATGCACATCATCTGCTGAGATTACCACAAACTCTTTCTATGAAAGTTCTAGAACCTGTACCGTTAACTCTTCATGAATTATCAATTTGATTAGCCCATGGTGGGCTAACGCATCTTCTTTTCCCTCAACTACATTTTTGCTCATTTCTCCCAGAGATTGGAGAAGATAATAGAGAATGTTGATGTTGTTATTCAGTGTGATATGGATCCTGTACCTTAGGATCTCCAAAATTCAGAATTGGAAGAGAGGGACATAGCTCAGCCTCCCTATACACGTTACATATTTCTGAATGACAGCAGCTATTTCATCCCAGGGTGTTGGCATTGTGACTCTCTTGACTCCATTTTTGTCTTCTTCATAAACTTCTCCTGGTCCGAAGAAGGCTTCCTTTGCCTTCTGATTGGATTCCCGGTCATCCCTGCTCTAGTGTAGACCCATGGGAAGCCCTCTGTATTTTGAAATTGCCTCCTCATCCAGTCTGATACGTAGTTCCCTTACCTGGGTGACGAACTATTCATCTTTGATCTGCTTCAAGTTCCTTGTGAATTCTAAAGCCACCTCTGTATTAGACCCTCTCAGAACTGAGATGAAGGGCATCCATCCCGCATTACAGAGGATTGAAAAAACCTGTGGTTTTTCATAAATGGGCTTGTGATCCTCTAGTTCACTCTTTTTGAACCCCTTTGTAATCTTGAATCTTCTATATAATCGACAAACAAAAACACTTTGAGCGTGACTGACTTACCTCAACTGGCTGGGATTGATCATAGGTTCGAGGGCAGCTTGCTGGCTGAGTAGCAACATGAATTTTTGGTCTGCCTGATTCTGGAAATCTTTGTATTTCAAGAATGGGGTTTTTTTGTAGATTATGCTGCCTTATTTAGCTATTTTCACGCACGTATCCCGATCATTGTGCTTTGTACTTGCTGACTTATACATTCCTTTTCATTATTCCACCTTGCGTTTCCTTCCATCATTGTACCATGCATTGCCACTTTGATAATTTTCGGGTATCATTTGGGGATATAGCGGCTAGATGCGAATGTTGTCATCTTCTGACATGTCTGAAGTAGGTAATCATGATTCTATGTGGTTATGGTTACTTTTGAACTGTGCCGCCAATTTAACTTATAAGTTGTCCTCAGCTTTGGAAAATATCTTCTTTGTGGGGGTGTAATGATTTGCTTTGAAAATAAAATAGAGAGTTAAGTGATTACCTTTCATGCTTGTGTACCGGACTATATGATTTGTTATTGATTGTATGAGCACGGAATTCTGTAGTTGGGATCAGCTGCATCTGTAGTGATTTTGGGCATGTCAGTAGTCATGTCTTTTTTCTTTTTTTGCCTTTCTGCCGGAATTGCTGGCTTTGTTTGCTTGATTTTCATGCAAGCTTGCTAATTTGACTTTTCATTGTGTTTAGCATTGTGTAGTAGTGATGCTCCAAATGTTGATTTGATTTCTGTAGTGGTATCTTGCTAGTGATCTGGCTCGCTTGAATTGACTGTTGGCTCACTTGATGATTCTTGGCTCGCTTGATTGTAATTCTGAAACGAATGTTTATTTGTTGTTCTTTTGTTTTCTCCTTCGAATATGCTTCTAAATGTTGGCTGGCTCATTTGAAATGTGTTGCTGACTCGCTTGAATTTCTGTGTTGGTTCGCCTGAATTTCTTTTCTGGTTCTATTTTGTAATTGCTTTTGGTTCTGCATAGGGATGAATCAAGTTCATCAACTTTATTTGTGAGATCCTGAGTAGATTTTGGTATTGTCCTCTTTCTTTTTCATTTTTTATCTCATTTTTCATTTTTTTCTATTTTTTATCTCATTTTTCATTTTTTTCTATTTTTTTTCTTCATTTTTTCATTTTTTTCATTTTTTTTTTTATATTTTTTTTCAAATCAAGAAATTTTCAGTGATGTTCTAGGCTCTCTATCAGCATTAGGTTCTGCTAATAGAATGTCTGTGTGAACTCTTCTCTGGATTTTGGTGTTTTATAGAGTTTGAGTCTGTGTCCATTCACAATCATGAGGAATTTTTCCTCACCTATTGATGTAATCATGACAGCTCCATTGTCATAGATGTTTTCAATGATGTAGGGTCCGAGCCATCTGGTTGTCAATTTGCCTTTAAATGTGTGAAATCTGGAGTCATAGAGTGGTGCCCAGTCACCTTCTTTGAACTTCTTCTGCTTGATGTTATTGTCATGCCATTTCTTTCTTTGTTGTTGGATGATTTCAGTATGGCCAAGTGCTTGTTGGCGTTGCTCATCCAGCTGATTTAATTGTAGTATTCATTCTTGCTAGATGTCTGAAAGTTCCATGTTCAATTTAGCTGCAATCCTCAATTTTTTGATCTCAAACTCAATGGGCAACATTATTTTCTTTCCATAGACTAGCTCATATGGGGTGAAGCCTGTTGTTGTCTTCCATGTAGTATTATAAGCCCAGACTGCCTCACTTAGTTGGTCTGCCCAATCTCTTTTGTGGAGTTGTATAGTTTTTGTCAAGATCCTTTCTATTTCTCTGTTTGTCACTTCAGCTTGACCATTATCCTGAGGGTGGTAGGGAGTATATTTTCTGTGTTTAACCTTTTTTCTTCGAAGCAAGTCCTCCATTAGATTGGATGTAAATTGTGAGCCTTGGTTAGAAACTAGCTCTTGTGGGACTCCAAATCTGTGAAAGATTTGTTCTGTAAAAAACTTTGCCACAATAGTTTCATTTGTTGCTGCAAGTGCTGCTACTTCTACCCACTTTGTAAGGTAGTCAGTGCATACTAGGATATATCTTTTCTGATTTGATTGTGGTTTGAATGGGCCAACGAAATCAAATCCCCATTTCTCGAATGGTTCCAGTGAGATTTGTGGATGGAGAGGCATTTCTTCTCTTTGTGTAGGATTCCCCATTCGTTGACAGTCATCACAATGTGAAACATATTCATAGGTGTCCTTGTGGAATGTTGGCCAATAATATCCAGTCTGCAATATTTTATAGGATGTCCTCTTTGCAGCATAATGTCCTCCACATGTTTCATTATGGGTGGCATGCAACATGTCATTTACTTCATCCTCTCTAATGCATCTTATCAATACTTGGTCTGGTCATTTTTTAAAAAGCATGCCTTCTATCCATGTGTAGGTGGCACTTTGACTTATGACCCTGTTCTTCTCTTGGTGGTTGTAATGTTGTGGGAATTCTTCAGACACTAAGTAGTTTTCTATGTCAACAAACCATGGGATTCTTGTGGAGATTGCAAAAAGATGCTCACCAGGAAAATTGTCATTTACCACTTCATTGTCTTGTCCATGGGTGAGCCTAGATAGAAAATCAACCACTACATTGTGTTTTCCTGGCTTATCCAAAATTGTGAAGTCAAACTATTGTAGGAGGAGTATCCATCTAGTGATTTGAGCACTTGTGTTAGGTTTGTTCATTAGATACCTGATTGCTGAATGGTCTGTGTGGAAAAACAGTTGGTATCCAGTTATGTAGTGCCTGAATTTGTTAATGACATGTATGACAGCCAAAAAATCCTTCTCTGTGACTGTATAATTTAATTATGCTCCTGCCAAATTTTTACTGATATAATATATAGCACAGGGCTTCTTCTCTCTTTCTTGTCCAAGTACAGATCCAATGGCCTTATTTGATGCATCAGAATGGATGTGGAATGGGAGTGCCCAATTCGGTCCTTGGAGTACTGGAGCTGTATTTGTTTTCTCTTTGAGTTTTTCAAATGATAACATACAATGTTTTGTCCAAATGAATTCTGTGTCTTTTGTGAGTAGAGCAAACATTAGTGCAACAATTTTGCTATAACTCTCAATGAATCTTCTATAGTATCCTGTTTGTCCAAGGAAACTTCTCACATCTCTTTGTTTCACAAGTGGTGGCAGTGTTTTGATGGCTGTGACTTTTTCCTGATCAACCTCAATTCCTCTCTATGAAATATGGTGTCCAAGCACGATGCCTTCTTCCATAAGCATTCTGCATTTATCGTTGCTGAGGCATAAGCTCATCTCGATACATTTTTTCAAAACCAATTCTAGATGTTTTAGTTCTTGGTCGAAATTCTGGCCATAGGGTGTGAAGTCATCCATGTAGACCTCCATTTGGTCATTAATAAAATCAGAGAAGATGCTTAAGATTTCCCTTTGAAACGTTGCTGGGGCATTAAAGAGCCCAAAGGGGAGCACTCTGTATGCATAAGTGCCCCGTGGGCATGTGAATGTTGTTTTGTTCTGATCAGCTGGGTGAATGAGGATTTGGTTGTACCCACTAAACCCATCCAAGAATGAGAAAAATTTGTTCCCAGCTAATGTGTCCATTACTTGGTCGATAAATGGGAGAGGGAAGTGATCTTTCTTGGTTGCTTTATTGAGCTCTCTTTAGTCCATACAAATCCTCCACTTCCCTCCTTTTTAGGAACTATGACCAGTTGTGATACCCACTCACTATCTGAGATTGGGTATATGAACCCTGCATCTAACAACTTTTGTAATTCCAGCTTAACTATGTCCTTTAATGCTGGGTTCATTCTTCTCTGTGGTTGTCTGATAGGAACAACGCCTTCCTTTATATAGATATAGTGCTTACAGATGTCTGGGTGGATACCCTTCATGTCAGTGTATGTCCATGCAAAGGCTTTGTTGTTGTCTGAGAGTACCTTCAGTAATTGTTGTTCTTGTCCTGGATCCAAATTGGAGTTAATATTAACTGTCCTGCCAAGCATTGTCTCAATTTTTTTTATCTGAATTGGATGTTGTTCAAGTGTGAGTACCTCTTCCCACATTTTGTCAGGATCGTGGTTTAATGTTTCCTCTCCTTGCTGTTGACTTGTGCCAAGAAAATCTTCAATATTCTGATTAGAAGAAGCATTTTGAATAAACCTATCTAAATGAGTATCTTCGTCGATGGATTTTAATGATAGAGCGGATTCAATTGTAAGGACAGGTCATATGTTTTGGTTTGATGTGTCATCATAATTGTCTGTCCAGTTATGATATTCTAGGTTTGAAGACTTCCTTGCTGGAGGATAAATCGTGATTTTCTTCCTAGCTTGACCACTGGTGATTGTCATATTTCCCAATCTGCACCCTATGTAAGCATCTGCATTTTCTAGCTAGTGTCTCCCTAGTATTATTGGGTATCCACTAAGTTTCTCTTTGCTTCGATGACTATAAAGTCAGTTGGGTATTCCCAGGATTCTATGTTGATAATTATGCCTTCGAGCATCCCTTCAGGTTTTATTGTTGATGTATTAGCTAGCTGTAGGATGGTAGTTGTTGGTTTGACCATCGATTGTAGTCCCAGGGATATCATGGTATCCTTAGTCATTATGTTTATTGTAGCCCCTAAATCAATTAGGCTTCTGGCGATATGTTTGTTGTTGATGGTCACGTTTACTATTAGGCTACCTGGATCAATATAATATGGGTTAACAACGATACCTAGCATTAAATTTTCTAACTAGCCTACTACATTTATGGTTGGTGGGTCACGTCTTCTTCTACCAGGTCTTTTCAAACAATTTTCTTTAATAAAATTGTTACATATAGGCACATCTATGATGGCCTATAAAATTGGAACTTGGATATTCAAGTGTTTCAATTCATTCAGAATTGCATTTTCCTCTTCTTCTCTTGTATTTCGTACAAGTTTTTCAGGGAATGGAGGGTTTCTATTTTGTGTGAGTGGTCGAATTTCTTCCTCCTGAGGGCTTGGCTCATCTGGATGCTGAATTTGAGGTTGTGTTGTTTGCTCGTGAGCCTCATCTCCTTGATTATTCTGTGTCTGTTTGTGTTTTGCAATGTTTTCCCATACCTGAGATTAATTTCATTTATTTCCAGGGTATCCACTGCACAAGTAGGGAACTACATGATTTCAGTGTTATAGGTCTGTTGTTGTCCAGGCCTATTGTTGTTAGGGTTTGGAATCAGCTAGGCAGGGATCGGTGGAGGTCTGGGAGGTGGTTGGTTCTTTGGGGGTGGCATGATGAGTGGTTGCTGCTGCTGCAATGGAGCCCTCCAATTTGATGAATAAGGATATTTATTTACATAATTCGTGGTTGGCTGAGCAAAAGGTGGCGGGTATGGAGAGTAAGATTGTGGGTAATAAGGTTGTTGGTATGGCTGGCTTTGCTGACACTGGTTTGGAATTGGTTGAGATGGCCACGGGGCTGGTATTGAGTTCCAATTTTGCTGGTTACTTCCTTGATTATAATAGGCTTGGTTGTTGGGTTGGTAAGGCCTAGCAAAATTATTTCTCCTTTGATTGATGAAACAGAGTTGTTCTATTGCAACTTCAGTTGTGGGCTCTTGAATAACAACTTTGCATGAGGGTAATAGAGGAAACTTATCAGTGGAGTGATCGTCAGTATAGAGGCCACATATTTCTATGGTGTTTAGTGTGCATTGCCCCTTCTCATGCTTCTTCCTACAACGTGGACAAAACACTGCCAATGCTTGGTTTATTTCATCCTATTTCTTCTTAATTTGAAGTGCATCAAGTTGCATGGCCATGGATTGTACGATATTGGTCTTCATGTCATCTAAAAGGTTCCCTAGATCAGACTTTGTAAGGTTTGGTCCTGAAGATGTTGATCCCCTGGTGAATGGGTGTGAATCCCTTGTCCCACTTTTACCTTTCCTAGATCTAGAGTAGTTTTTGAAGATTTGTAGGATTTGGTCATAAGTTTTCTGAAATATATCTCCATCTCCCAGAAGGTTTAAAACTTCTATAACCTAACTCTATGCTTGAAATTCCAATTATGCTGAACAGGATTTCTCTTCTACAAATCAGGAAAAAGGCATTGAGCCAGTTATGGTCTTTCAGTCCTTGCGCTGGAATTGATGGTTGTCTCTTGGATTACCTGTGCCTGCTCATACACACTTATTTCCATATGATTATCTCATAGAAAATGCTTTTAAGCATAAGATAATAACCTCTAAACTACTCTATCAGATAATCAAAACAAATCATTAAACCCCACAAACAAAGGCATTTTCCATATCCACCATTGTGCTTGTGTGGAATCAAAAGGATTATCAAGTACCTAATTTGGGGCTCATCAGAAGTCATCTCATGATAAGAAAAATCGTCGAACAAAACTGAGACGTCTATCAACCAGAACAAGTCTGCAGTAGACTGCCAATTCAAAATTGTTGAAATCAGGAACCTGGGATCATCGATCGCCAAATCTAGCCAAGTTGCTCTCATTGCTAGCAGACTTCATGGCAGTTTGGGTTACAAGATATGGAGTTATCACTTTGTTCCAAGAGA
Source organism: Larix kaempferi (assembly GCA_027924585.1). Classification (NCBI taxonomy): domain Eukaryota; kingdom Viridiplantae; phylum Streptophyta; class Pinopsida; order Pinales; family Pinaceae; genus Larix; species Larix kaempferi. The sequence goes on from BSBM01001048.1 coordinate 12,731,388, forward strand.
ATTATCTTTGTGTTTCTATACCCGTCGACCGTTGGAATGATGGAAAGGCTAGTCACATCGAATGTTGACGCATGCTTGATTGGTTGGAGACTCATTGATTAACTTGTGTCAACTACTACTTTCTTCATGGATGGTGTTTTTTTTAATTATGCTACTCGATGGAACCTCACACTGAATTCCACAGTCGACCACATGTAAGTAACTGTTTGTCGTTGGTGAAAGTGCATTCGACTGTAATGTCCCCATTTTGACCCCCTTTGTATTAAATCGTAAATGATGTAAATATTGTAATTTGATCATGGTGAGGAGCTCAAGGCCAAGGCCCCACCATTGACTTAGCATTTTGTATCGGCAATTAAAAATAGATGCCTATGGTTCTTGTGCGCGATGGGCACAATGTAAATAAGACATCATGTAATTACGAATTTTAATGGAAAAACCCACAACTAGCTATGCAATGCAACAAAACGATGGGGCATGATTCTACAAGGAATAGGGAGGGGAAATAACCAAACCCTTGAGCCACTAGGGTCATCCCATGTGTCAATAAGAAAACCCATGAACTCTTAACTATCCATTTTGTCTCATGCACCCAATCATTTAATTCTTCGAAAGATTGGTTGGGGCAGTTAATGTTTTGGGATTGGAGAAGTATGGCAGTCAGATTTCGTGCATGGGCAAGCCATCAACCTGAAAATCATATTTTTGGCTTGCTGGGCAAGAAAACCCCCACGAAATGCTGCCTAAGGAAATTCCTCATCCATTACGTTCTTCCTCTCACGCAGACTGAGCTCACTGGAATTTATCCTCACGTTTTTCACCATAACCCTGCATTTTTCCATGCCCAGGAACTCGTTTTTGGTATTGTGCAATAGCTGGGGAAGGAGGGACGCGAATTGGGACTGAGGGAGAGGTCGTTTTTGCCCCTGGGGCATTTTTTTGGAATGGGTTTTTCTTCCCCAGTCGAATTTTCCAGTTGCCATACGTTTTGAGTCTTCCCACGTTTTTCTGAAGCTCAGGAAACCCCACCTCATGCATCCCACTGTTGAAACATAACCTAACTCTATGCTTGAAATTCCAATTATGCTGAACAGGATTTCTCTTCTACAAATCAGGAAAAAGGCATTGAGCCAGTTATGGTCTTTCAGTCCTTGCGCTGGAATTGATGGTTGTCTCTTGGATTACCTGTTCCTGCTCATACACACTTATTTCCATATGATTATCTCATAGAAAATGCTTTTAAGCATAAGATAATAACCTCTAAACTACTCTATCAGATAATCAAAACAAATCATTAAACCCCACAAACAAAGGCATTTTCCATATCCACCATTGTGCTTGTGTGGAATCAAAAGGATTATCAAGTACCTAATTTGGGGCTCATCAGAAGTCATCTCATGATAAGAAAAATCGTCGAACAAAACTGAGACGTCTATCAACCAGAACAAGTCTGCAGTAGACTGCCAATTCAAAATTGTTGAAATCAGGAACCTGGGATCATCGATCGCCAAATCTAGCCAAGTTGCTCTCATTGCTAGCAGACTTCATGGCAGTTTGGGTTACAAGATATGGAGTTATCACTTTGTTCCAAGAGAATTATCTTTGTGTTTCTATACCCGTCGACCGTTGGAATGATGGAAAGGCTAGTCACATCGAATGTTGACGCATGCTTGATTGGTTGGAGACTCATTGATTAACTTGTGTCAACTACTACTTTCTTCATGGATGGTGTTTTTTTTAATTATGCTACTCGATGGAACCTCACACTGAATTCCACAGTCGACCACATGTAAGTAACTGTTTGTCGTTGGTGAAAGTGCATTCGACTGTAATGTCCCCATTTTGACCCCCTTTGTATTAAATCGTAAATGATGTAAATATTGTAATTTGATCATGGTGAGGAGCTCAAGGCCAAGGCCCCACCATTGACTTAGCATTTTGTATCGGCAATTAAAAATAGATGCCTATGGTTCTTGTGCGCGATGGGCACAATGTAAATAAGACATCATGTAATTACGAATTTTAATGGAAAAACCCACAACTAGCTATGCAATGCAACAAAACGATGGGGCATGATTCTACAAGGAATAGGGAGGGGAAATAACCAAACCCTTGAGCCACTAGGGTCATCCCATGTGTCAATAAGAAAACCCATGAACTCTTAACTATCCATTTTGTCTCATGCACCCAATCATTTAATTCTTCAAAAGATTGGTTGGGGCAGTTAATGTTTTGGGATTGGAGAAGTATGGCAGTCAGATTTCGTGCATGGGCAAGCCATCAACCTGAAAATCATATTTTTGGCTTGCTGGGCAAGAAAACCCCCACGAAATGCTGCCTAAGGCAATTCCTCATCCATTACGTTCTTCCTCTCACGCAGACTGAGCTCACTGGAATTTATCCTCACGTTTTTCACCATAACCCTGCATTTTTCCATGCCCAGGAACTCGTTTTTGGTATTGTGCAATAGCTGGGGAAGGAGGGACGCGAATTGGGACTGAGGGAGAGGTCGTTTTTGCCCCTGGGGCATTTTTTTGGAATGGGTTTTTCTTCCCCAGACGAATTTTCCAGTTGCCATACGTTTTGAGTCTTCCCATGTTTTTCTGAAGCTCAGGAAACCCCACCTCATGCATCCCACTGTTGAAACATTTTTCTCATGCTCATCAAGTGTGGTACTATTGTGATGTGCATCCTTGTTTTGTTTTGAACCTGTGAGCAAGAAACTGGAGTGATAGTGGACAGAATTGGCTTGATAAACCTAGTGTAGGGAGTAACCTCTCAAGAAGATCAAGAGGGATGGCTACTTTTCTATGCACACCCTGGGAGCACTAGAAAGGAAGGTATGGCTTGAGGGACTGTGTGGCAGTGAAGAGAATACTTCCTTGTGTTGGGTGTATAGGCATTGTGAGTGCCAAGCTGAATAGATCTGGGCGGGGTACCCATAGCTCTATGGTTGAGCTCACTAGCTTAGCAATTCTTCCCTTCCATGTCCTAGCAGCCTGATAAACCTAATTGCAGATTGGCTTGGCTCATCTTGGTGTATGCTTGGCTATGTGTGACTCTGCTGTTCCCTGGTTCCTTGTAGAGATCATGCCCAGCTCGGGGGTGGCAGTTGTATCAAGAGGTTGATAAGCACAACTGACCTATGGTTGTGTGGAACATTGCAGTTGCATAGCCAGTTGCTTGGGACTACCCTATTGAGATAAGTATTCTCTTGTGTTTTTAACTTTGCAATTATTCCTTTGATGAATAGCTTGAATATATTATGGATGTGCTAATGAATTTACTTCCGCTGTGTTTTTAAAAGTTTATGCATTTCCATATGATCTTTTATAATTCTGCAAAGGTATTTGTATAATGGTTGTCACAGAAATTTTGAATGTATGTTAGATATCAATAGGATTTATTTACTTTCCGTTGTGTTTCTATAGCATGCACATATACATGTCTTTGTATCAATAAGTTTAATTAATGGATATGGGGCTAATTGCCGGGATTGAGCACCACGTCCTCTCTATCATGCTGGTATGGTAGGAGGGGGACGTTACATCGACCCATCTGCCAATCTATCGAATCAAGTATTTTGTCGATGTATAGAAATGGAAGAAACCATTCTGTGTGTGGAAAATTACAGTGTCGAAAATTATATTCCAACCAGCAAAATTATCAAATTCTTATATTTCTACATCAGCAGTCGCAGAAGGACACGTTGTTTGGTGTTATCGATTGATCATCAACTGAAGCAATTGAATGCCACATGTCACGCAATTGGGAGTAGGCTATAGTAATACGACGAGCAATGAATTCATATCTTCCTTTATTGATTGCGTTGATAGTTAATTGAGTTCACAAAGTTTCCCAGTTTTGAGATCAACTTGGCCATCTGTTTGAGCCGTGGATTTCCCACTTGTTGGGTCAGAGCACACTCATATGGAGATCAGTTGGCGTGATGCTATCCGTCGGAGCACTGTCATATTAAATATACTTCTGAATCTATTTATATTGAAGTAATGCAAAGGATGTATCATCGACCAACACATTTTGGGATGAAGTTGCATATCATAGGCGGTGACTAGAGCTGTCGACTCACCGAATATTTAAATAGCCGACCAAAGCATGCAAAGCAACTAACCAATAGTCGACCAAACATAAGGAAGGTTTTCCAATGGTTTCAAGCAAATTATGTAACCAAATGACCATCAAATGAAGCAAGTGACTGCAAAATATAAGCATACTCCATCTCTTAAAGCATTCCATTGACCAAATGAAGAATCAAGAAAATCTTATTTAATAGCATTTATTTTTATATATATGTCCAAAACATAATAGTGGAGTCTAGGAATTGTAAAGATATTGTAATTGGTCGAGTCTTAATGTTGGTCAAGTAAAATTTGTGGTCGGGTTCAACTAGTGAAAAAGTGGTCGGAACGAAGGAGTTATTTCATAAAATTTTGGTCGGATTGTAATAAATTCGGCCTCTTGTCGACCCTTATCAGAGTTAGTTTTAGTCGAATTCAAGTCAGTCAAAACAAAAGTTGTCGGTCCCGACCACAAGCAATAAGACATGCACCAAGCATACATTTTGCAGGTATTCTCCTGACAGATGACAGCCATATTCAATCAGAAGCCACCTTGCATCACACACAAAAAAGATCTTAATGATCACATGATGATGCAAAAGAAAAATTGGAAGAGTACCCGGCCCAGTGCAGAATTGCAAAAGAAGCTATTGAGTGCAATTTCATAAGTTTAAAGGTGGTCGATGAGATGGTGTAAAGGTAGATCGTGGAAGCCCTCGTAGCTCCTGGACTGATGGAGATGAATGCCAAAAGGAAGGTGAAAGGGTGAGGCTCGATTGACCACTATCGCATTGTTGACGGAGGACAAAGAATCACATATCCAGGTTGTTTTTGGATGTCTTCTTCGGGACGAAGAAGTGTTTTGTTGTTGGGGGAGATGTTGAGAGGGCCATTTAGCCACCTTTGACGTCATCTTGTATTAATGTGTGTTATAGTATACTTAACAAATAAATAGTTGGAGTAGGTGTAAGTGCTCAAACCTCTCCACTTATTGTATAATTACTACCACAATGAATGAACACGATGACTGAACGTTCTGTCCATAAATATCTTCTTGATAGTTTGTATGTGTGTATTCTTATGTTGTGTTTGAATATGTATTGAATCTAAGCATTCAACATTCATCAAAATGTCATTATATTGAAACCCACATGTAATTATTTTCCCACGAGCTTTTGGGTTGTGCTCTAGAGAAGCCAAGATGGCACATGCTCTAAGAACACTGGCTAGGGTGAATTCATCTGATTGTTGGCATGTTGTTTGCATATGATGGAAGAGTGTGATTGCTTCCTCAGGAGGACCATGAATTGAGTACGCTACAATCATGATAATACATAAGCATACATCCCATTCAGTCATTGGGTCAAAAACTCTACGAGTGTCCACCACGCTTCCACTTTTTATGTACATATTGACAATCGTATTTTGCAAGTGTGTGCTCCCATGAAATACCCTGACACCACTAGCATTGAATAAAATTCAAATCACACATATAGTAACAAGAAAAAATTGCCGACAATTACCCTATTGCTCCTCAAGCTATTTCAAAACCAAAATCCTTGGCAAAAAACTGGTGCAAATGAACAACAAATGCTGAAAAACTTGCATGCAAATAATAGAGAAATTAAATCAAATTAAATACCATTGTCTTCCTGCAAGAGACTGATGATGCCCTCAACTTGTGAATTCCCCTTAAGCATATTGATGGCCTTTCTTGGTCTCTACGATGACGGTCAGTGCTTGGGTTGCAAGCACAAAGGAAAATATCCTCTACGGTATTTGAACCACAGACCCCTTGAACTCCAACTAAAACGGTTCTGGTTGGGAAATAATGAAATTCGATTACAATTCGAATTTACCGCCCTTAGGTTATTCCATATACATATTAAAAATATTTAAAAAATTATAAATATATATTAATATATAATTATATTAATGTATATAAATATTTTAATAAACATATTATCTATTTTATAAATATAATTTTTATATCATTTTAATAAAAAAATTATAAATATAACTTTTATATATAAAATAAAATTTATGCACATATATCAAAATATAAAATAAAATTATGCAAAAATATTTTGATATATGTTTAACAAGAATATGTATAAATATAAATTAAGCGCCTAGTCTAAAAGTTCTACAATTTCAAATCAAAATTTTTTATTTTTCCGACACGATTTTGAAAAAATATGACAATTTTTTTTTTTTAAATCCTAGTTACAACTTTTAAACTCAAAAATTTTGGGTGCCCCAGGGGTTTTTGATGGTGTTGAATCTATTTCTACCATCAAAATTGCCATTAAAACACAATTAAATTCAGATTTTGCAAAATAAAAAACGCTAGATCCAGTGAAAAGCATCGTCGGGGCCAAATCGTCAAATGGTGGGTAGACCAAAAAATCATCGTGCATTCTCTCCAATTGGAAGCAAAAAAGGTATGAGGTCCACCAACTCTACGAGGATGGCGTCTATGTCCCAAGTGGGCCATGAGGAACACGAAAACAAGCCCAAACACAAATCTAGGAGGGACAGAGCTTGAGCAAGAGAGCCTGGTAATATTCAAATGGATGAGAAATAGGAGCACCTTCCCATTGTTAAAAATTTTCTCCTCAACCCGAAGCAAGGTCTTGGTACACTACCAGAAATATTGAATACAAATTGCCTTAGATGAGCCCTGTCACTCCATTAAATTTGCCATCTCTTGTGCATGTGATATCCTGCAAATAAGGCCCTGCATTAAGTGTCGTTGATTCAAAATCATCTTCACCAATATCCATCTGCAAGTTTCATTTATGCGTTCCATTCACACCCGAATGCATTAGCCTTTGCATGGATAAATCACTCAAGGCCAACATTACTCTTCATTAACTGAGTATCACCCCATCCAAGGGATCTTCTTTTCCATTTAATTTCACTTTCGAGAATCATTTAATTTCATTTTTGAAAACCCATGGTTGTGCATTGATTTATTAAATGGTCTATTAGAGGTATATAAATGAAATCTTTATGTAGATTGACTAAACGCAAGGAAATATTGCTCATGACATGATGACACTTAAGTGACTTATGCGTATTGAAGCTTGACCTAGTAACATACTAAAATGGAAAAATGTCTAAATAAAGTCTAGATGGGAAAGAGATTCAATAAATTATGAAGACTTGTGCTTACATTATAAAATTGTGTGTTTTTTAATGGTTGGGATACAATTAAAGTAAGCAATGTATAAATGTAGGAGGATAGTCAATCAAGATCCAAAAGTGTTATGAAATGCATCATCATTTTGGACATAGACATTGTCGTCATTTTCATAGTCAACATCACACGATACATCAACATCAACATCATCATCATTTTTATTGTCATATTATATAATCATGATAGTCATTCATGTCATCAACATTGTGATGGAACAAGGCATACTACTACCTTATAAGAATTTTGTAACCATCCTAGATCCAAATCCTAGGCTCTATCAAGCACCGAGAGGGATCAAATCTCCCAAGGTGCAAACCTCTCCTCGAACAGCTCCTTGAGTGCAATACCTGAGAAGAGGTTTCCACCTCGGGAGATTTGATCCCTCTTGGTGCTTGATAGAGCCTAGGATTTGGATCGAGGCTGGTTCTAGTCATGGGCGGTGACACAAAACTAAAGTTTGATCAGCATTGTAAGGAACAGGTTAAGTTGAAAACACAGATAGAATTATGAGGATTATCATAATGTTAGTAATAAGTATTAAGGATTGAGTAAATTGTTAAAGCAAAGGTTTGCACCTTTTTTTAGTGAAAGAAAGCAAAGGTTTTCACCTCAAGGGATTTGATCAAATATATTACAATGTGATCAACTTTGATATTTGTTCTTCCTTTTTCCTTGATTCCACTTCTGCTCCCTTTGGCATCTTCTCGTATCGATCACATGTGAAAGGAGGAAGACCATCCAGACCTTTTACTCATGATATTGTTGTAAATGGTAGTCCTCGTTGTTCTTTGTTTCCAATATTTATAGTTTCCTTCTCCAATGTTAATCCCCAATTTTTTTTTGCACTGTTGTTGTAGATATATTAAATGTTGCAACATTGTTTGGGGCCAAAAGAAGTAATGGTAACTTATCTTGAAAATAATCAATTTCTAGTGTTTGTCTAATAGCTCCAATCAAGTAATACTTTCTTGTACCTGCAGTTCCTTGGCTAATCATTCGTAGTGGTTCATTGTTCCCACCTCTGTAATGCTCAAGAATAATCTCAAATTATTTTCTTTGCTTCTCCGCTAAGATTTCAATTGAATAATTTTGAGTACGATTATTATGAACAATGGCATTCAATTGTCAGTTTTCAGATATGAACTATAGTGCACGATTGGAAGTTATATTTAGTTATCAAATCTAACTATTATTATGGTTGGTATTGTTGAAATCAATGCAATGAATCAAATCAATATTCATCTTGTGTTTTTGAAGAACATTTGTTTGTGGTTTATTAAACAATGCATTGTTGAAATCAATGCAACAATTTTTTTTTATTAAATTGATCAATTCAATGCATACATGTAAAAAAAAAAAAACAATGCATTGTTGAAGTCAATGCAACTAATCAAATCCCTTCTATTTTTTCTATTTCTTATGTCGGCTATAGTAATTTTTTTGAAATCAATGCAACCATGTTTCTACTTATTATATTTCTAATATTTGTTTTACACATTGTTGAAATCAATGCAACCATGTTTCTACTTTTTATGACAGTTATTCTTTATCTTTTTTACTTCTTATATTTCTATATATATATTTTTTACGTATTGTTGAAATCAATGCAACCATGTTTTTTTATTAAGGTTCAAATCCCTTCTATTTCTTATTGTTGATGTATTTGTAACTTCGGAATATAGTCACTCATATATTGTATGTATTACATTTGTACTTTATTGTATCCCCAACGGAGATGTATTATTACTCCGGTTGGAAGTGTTGTCATTTGTATTTGCAAGTGTCACAAGTTATATTGTAAGTGTCGTAACTTATATTTGATGGGTTATTAGACCACCTTAAAGGCGTCGGCCCAGTGTGAGTCAAAGGGTTATTAGACCACCCTAGTGGGGTCGGCTTAGTGACATGTCGATGGGTTATTAGGCTTCCTTAGGAAGTCGGCCTAGTTAGGGTTAAAGGTAAGTCAAGTCATTGTATAAATAGAGAGTGTGACTCTCTCATTCTATTCATTCACTCACTCACTCACTTCGCATTAGTGAGAGAGAGGAGGAGTGTGCACAAGTGGAGGAGGAGAAGCTGCTAGGAGACTATCTCTTGATTTGGGGTTTCATCTTTGTGATATTTGTATTGGTGTTCATTCTATCTCTGAGGAAGTTGCGGGGTTTTTCACCTTTTGGTTTTCCCAAGTGAAATGTTTTGTGTCTCTTGTCTCTTGTGTCTGATATGTTGTACATGTTGTTCTATCAATTAAGATCCTAGATCATATTGAGTTAAATGATGAAAAACTAATATGGTATTAGAGCTAGCCTAAAGGAAGGCATGGTATGGCATTTATGACACTTGTTTCACTTACGACAAATTGGAAGCTAGGGCTTGGTATAGTAAAAACCAGGCATCGTGGAACTTTCGCTATAAATTATCTTTGGAAAAGGTTCAGGATCTGAAACTTTTACAATTCGAATATGAAAGGTTCATGTACCTTGTATCTGAAGATCACCCTCAGATTCGTTGTACTTTGCGAGATATCATCCATACAAGTTAGGGTTTCTGCATCTTCCAGAATGTAGTCCTAAACAGGTGACCTAGGCACAAAGGTAATATCTCGGGATAGGAAGCTCCAAATGGAATTTCATAAAAATTGGAAGTTAGTGCATGGACTGTAGTTTTGCAGGTCTAGGTTTTAGAGGCTGAAGTTGAAACAGTGACACGTGGCACTCCGTACAAGTTCTCTATACTATTTCATCCCATAAACAAGTCAGATTGCGACACTTGGAATATCTCTCTCTCAGAGAATCCATTAAATCTCATATCTATGGGGTTGGAAAGATGAAAGGTCAGTCTACCACAGGCCAAAGTGTCAGACCCTAAGGATCCGAAACTGCAGAGATACTGTTAGGAACCTATGTCAACCCTTCTCTTTACTATGTTAGTATATTGTTGTTGGACGCATATGCTTTGTAAGTAGTCCTGTAGTATTTGTTGATTCGTAGTTTATATTAGCCCATAGTATTGACCCATAGTATTGGACGCATATGCTTTGTAAGTCGTCCCATAGTATTATATGTCCCATGGTTTTGACTCATAGTATTGGGCATAGACTTAGTATATAAGTGTGTGTTGAGGTCATTGAAGGCACCGTGAAGTTATTTGTATTGAGCTTGCTCAAAGGAGGTTGCCCCCTCGAAGTGGCCCGTGATCAATATAAAAGTGATTCTGAGTTCTATTATTTCTGATATCTTGTGTATTTGCATTAATTATTTATTGCAGGTTCTTCACATCTGGTATCAGAGCACTTTCTTGGGCTCGTTGGGTGGAATTTCTGCCAAATTTTTTTTCGCATCTGTTGCAGCTTCGGATTTGGGAATAATCCCCATCCGCTTAACTGTGGAAAGTACTTGGGCATAAGCCCTAAAACTCATTGTGAGGAGTACCACAGGAACCCCAAAGTAGCTGGCCCATTGAGAGGACCTGCCAGCGAAAAGGGCAATGACCCCTACCTGATTGACTAGTTCCCACCCATGAGGTAAACCAAGAGCTGTCATTTGTGGCAAAGCGGTTATCAGTTTTACCTGAGCCGTGGAGTGAGGGGTACTGCCCCAATACGCAAGTCATTAGACAGCATTGGTGGCCGAGTGAAACACCTAAACTGTTAGGAAGTTGTACATACCTGGGGTCCATATCTATTTTCAGTTGAACTATTGTCGATCACTTCCGCTCCAGATCTAGCCTTGTCAGATCTATTCTGAAAGTCGTTCCAGATCCAGCCATTTTTCCGCGCCATTGTCGATCCATTTCTGGAAAAAAAAAAATCAGTTTTTTCTCCATATCTCCCTTGTTTTCACTATGTTTCCCTTGAAATTTTCGGGGAACCCCTGTCATCCCATTCTGCATCTTTCATTCCTGAGGACCCTATCCCCAATTCCCCTTTCCAAAGCCCAAAATCCCACATTTGACTATTTTTAGGGTTTGCCATAACTTCCTCAGATTTCACCCAATCACCTTCAAATTTTACCACAGGGTTCCTTTCTGAATTCTGCTTCTTTGTCCCTCTCTTCCAAATTTTCTCATTCTATCACCCCGCTTCTGAAATCGCCCTTTTTGCTTTCTTGTCCTTTCGACAGTGTCCAAAATCTAGTCAAACCCCAATTACCCATCAGATTGTTTCCCCAATCCAAATTTCCCTTTAATCAGCTTCTGTTTGTGTTTTTATACCCATTCCACCAAAAAAAAAAAACCCTGGTTATGGTTGTCACCCGTGCAGGAGCACACACCATGGAGGAAGCACTTGCAGCCATCCAAACCAAACTCCAAGATCTGGATGAAAAATTTATCAGCCTCCATCTTCAGCATTCAGCCCTGAACAATACCAGACATCCAGAATATTTTGCAACCACCGGGTTCTCTTCTTCCAGCAATTTTCATGGGCCGAAGCTTGATTTTCCTCGCTTCAATGGTACTGATTCGACTGGATGGATATATCGAGCAGAACAATATTTCAGTCTGTATAATACTTCTGATGCCCAGAAAGTTCCACTTGCGTCCTTTCATTTGGAACAGGAAGCCCTTCAATGGTACCATTGGTACATCTAAGCTCATCTCGAGCCAAACTGGACATATTTTTGCCAACTCATTTTGCCACGATTTGGTCCTAGTGCTTTTGATGATTTCACAGGAGCACTCACTAAACTTCACCAAATTGGCACAGTGAGAGAGTATCAGATAGAATTTGAGAAATTGGCCAATCACACAGAAGGATTGTCTGATGAATTCTACAGGAGTTGTTTTATCAGTGGTCTCAAGGATGAAATCCGCTCAGAGGTCAAAATGTTTTGTCCCAACACAATGATGGAAGTCCTAGGGTTGGCTAAGCTGGCCGAGGACAAGATCGCAACGCAACAACACTCCAAACCCACCTTTGTTCCCTTCAGAAATATGGGTTCCCAACGACCTCCCATCATGCCTGCTCCTCAACCAACTCCTATCAAGCATTTGTCTGAAATAGAAATGCAAGCACGGCGAGAAAAAGGGCTTTTCTATAATTTTGATGAGAAATTCACTCGGGGACATAGATGTGTTCAACAAAAGCTCTATCACTTGGATGTGGATTCTCTTCCTGCCTTAGAACTTGGTGACAAAGCTACAAATATAGTAGATGATCAGGTCGACATTCAACACCCGCCTATTGACACCCCATCTCAGGACGACCCACTCGAGATCTCTCTCCATGCTGTAACCGGTGTCACCACCCCACAAACAATGCGGTTCAGGGGATACTTCAAGAAGCTCCCTCTTACCATACTCATTGATTCTGGTAGCACTCATAACTTCATTGACCCTCGGATTGCCAAACAGGCTGATTGTTTTGTCCATCCTTGCTCCAACTTTGAATTCATGGTTGCCAATGGGGGCACCTTACCTTGCAAGGGGAAGTGTCACAATGTGCGTATCTCTATGGAATATTATAAACTACGCTTTGACATGTTTGCCTTGTCCTTAGGAGGATGTGATGTGATTTTGGGCGTTCAATGGTTACGCACACTTGGCCCCATCTTATGGGATTTTGCTGAACTTTGGATGTAGTTTAAAGTCAGGCACAACACAAATTTATGGGATTACAACCAGGGTCTCTCTGCATCATTAGTTCATATCGCTTGGAAAAAATCCTTAAGAAGAATTCACATGGTGTCATCGCTCAGCTCAATTCCATTCAGATGCACCCATCAACAGTCTACACTACTTCCTTGGATAGATATGCAGGTATCTTTGCTGAACCAATGCGCTTGCTGCCTTCAAGAGACCTTTCCGGTAAGAATTTAGCCACATCTACCTCTCAGCAGGAAATGATGGCTATTTTGCATGCAGTACAGAAGTGGCAGCCATACCTATTAGGGAATTCTTTCTGCATCAAGACTGATCTCCAGAGTCTGGAAAATTTTCTGGAACAATGGGTCTCCTCCCCAACACACCTGAAATGGGTTATCCAACTCATGGGTTATTCCTATGTGATCACTTACAAGAAGGGTAAGGACAATATGGTGGAAGATGCTCCTTCTCGCACAATTGATGACCCAGTTTCTCTTACAGCTCTTTCTCTGCTTGTTCCAAATTGGTTGCAATATGTTCAACAGAGCTATCTCTTCTATGAACTCCATGCTTCTTCATCAACATGGCACTCTGGGTTCTGCAAAATGTATGACCGGGAACAATGTAACTTCTTTTGGTAGGGACTAAAAATGACAATTCAATAGATGGTGGCTGACGATGATACTTTCCAAGTCAACAAGGGTGAAACGACACTCCTTTCGGGATTGCTCAAATCCTTTCCCATCCCTACACAGCTTTGGCCAACTATTTCTATGGATTTCCTAGCAGCACTTTGGTGGTACAATACCACATCTTAAAGGACACCATATGAAGCAGTCTATGGAAAAACACTGCCAGTTCTTCTTCCATATACCCTTAGCAGCTCCCCAGTTCAGGCAATTGACTCGGTTCTTCGAAACCGCGATCAGATTCTTCTCACTCTGCAGGACAATCTTCACATGGCCAGAATTCGCCTGAAACAACAAGCCGATCAGCACCGTTCTGAGCGCATTTTCCACGCAGCTGACATGGTTATTCTTCATCTATAGCCTTCCAAGCAATCCTCCTTGATGCTCCAAAGGCGTCAGTGGCCTGAAATGCAACTCGAGGATGTTACCGGGGAACCACTCCTTCAGATTCTGCAGCAATTTCTCCAACCAAAGCTTTGAGGACAAAGCTTTTTTTTAAGGGAGAGGGGATGTTAGGAACCTATGTCAACCCTTCTCTTTACTATGTTATTATATTGTTGTTGGACGCATATGCTTTGTAAGTCATCCCGTAGTATTTGTTGATCCGTAGTTTATATTAGCCCATAGTATTGACCCATAGTATTGGAGGCATATGCTTTGTAAGTCGTCCTGTAGTATTATATGTCCCATGGTTTTGACTCATAGTATTGGGCATAGACTTAGTATATAAGTGTGTGTTGAGGTCATTGAAGGCACCGTGAAGTTATTTGTATTGAGCTTGCTCAAAGGAGGTTGCCCCCTCGAAGTGGCCCATGATCAATATAAAAGTGATTCTGAGTTCTATTATTTCTGATATCTCGTGTATTTGCATTAATTATTTATTGCAGGTTCTTCACAGATACATCAGAAAAAAAATATGGCATATATTTTTGTCCAAATAGAATTGGATTCTGAGCACTTTCATTTTTTGGTTTGTCACTGCTGCGGAAAATTAGGGTTTCTGCAAAAGTTGGAATTTTTGGAATCTAAGACCACAGCTGGATGCTCCTCATCAAAATCGAAATTTAGAGACCAATATCGAATTTTTTGGTTGGGTAGAACCCCGGGCTCTATCAAACCCTAGTTCGGGATTTTGACCAGAAAACCAGAATTTGACAGAAGCTACAGATCTGAAACTCACAGGTCAATTTTGAGGGGTCAATTTTTGGAGTTTTCAAAATCTTAGCACACTAGCTTGCTCACCTCAGTCATTTGCATCTCCCTATCCCGACAAAAGCTTGAAATTTCAAGTTTGGATTTTTAGGGTTTCTCTGTCAAACCCTAGCCAGCTCCAGATCCAGTTTCAACAAATCAAATTGGATTGGGTTAATCCTAGAAGAGAATGATTTGGAGACCTACATAAGTGAAGAAGTTTCAGTTCCAGAGGGAGATGAGGCTAAGGCCTTACAAAAGAATACTACAAGCAATCCCGACAGGTATGACTTGAGGAGATACAGGTATGTGTCAAAATTTGCTTCATTTATCTGATGATTAAGTTCATGATATGTTTTTCTTCATATTATTGAGGTTAGTACAATATTGATTAATTTTAGATTATCTGATCGCCTTAGTAAAAGTATGAATGCATGTGAATGATATAAGACATTCATTAATTAGGGTTATGACACCTATGATTGTACTAATGCATTATGGTGTTGTATGAGGATGCTGTTGTCCGCTAACATGAAAGGTATATCAAATCAAGTTCTAGATTGAGAACATATGACCATGGTGACAAAGACTCATCCATATCCATTGATCACATAGAAGCTCTACGTATTGAGGTATGTATAATTTGGTTCTACAATGCTTAACTTATGAGATATGTAGGTTACTGGCACAAGGTCTCGAAATCATTGAAGAGAACAAAGAAGACATTGTTTGGGTATGTTAGACATAACTAGCAAACATGATAATCCAAGTATGTTTTTCCTGTATCAAGTTAGAATCCTACCTTGTGTTAGGATCTTATATATGTATACTTTTTTTATGATTGATAATGATTATTCATGAAGTTATAGGTTTGAATAATCATGGGTTTATGCATATTATGCTTCTTAGTTTGATTAATGATATGACAAACTAGAAGAGTCCAATAGTCAAATAAGAATATGCATGAGTAAAAGAAGTACTCCCTGAAACCTTGAATACTAACGCTTGTGATAAATTACCTGTATATGAAATGACCATAACCATACATGTTTAAAATTATTTAGAATCATAATGTTTTGAGATTATACTAATGATGTATGATTATGTATGAGATCTTGAGGATGACACAATGATGACACTAGTGCACACTTAAGCATGCATAGTGGTCCAGGATGGATATAATTTCAAAGACAGATAATCTAGGAAGCAAAGATCAAGAGGGAGCACACTCCAGTAGTTCCTGCAAGGAAGCAAAGATTGAGAGGGAGTCCACCCAACAACCAAACAAAGATAAGTATTTGAATTGTCATTTCTTGTATATATGATTAATTAAATAATGTTGTTCAGTCATGTACATACTTATGTTCCTAGAGTTAGGATGTATATTATGCATTTTAGAAAAGTTGCATTAATGAACAAGATACTACTAATATGCAAGTAATGGGTAAGTGGCCTATGGTACTGTACAACATTCCATTGCTACTTATCTAGAATGAAACCTCTTTGCTGACATATTGGGAGTTGTGCACACTCTTAAAAATGTTCTAGTAGAGATGGAAGGCATCTAGAAAGTTACAGGATATGGATAAATGTTGTATTGAAGCATTAGCTAAGATAATTGCATCACTGTATGACATATGTCTTTATGTGTAAGAATTTGTTCTGAAATCTATGAGATGTTTCTAATCATGCAATTGAACTTGTCTTGTAGGAAAGACCGTGTACCATCACCTACAATAGAGACTTGTTTCGAATAACAAGCGACGAAGACTCAACAAATCTAGAAGACTACCTATTGAAGAAATTAAAGAAAATGAAGTTCCCAGGATCCGGGATGCAGTAATAGAAGGATGCCATGATCGAGGAGTACCAGTCGATCATGAAGAATGATATTTGAAATGTGGTCCCGAGACCAGAAGGGAAGTTTGTTGTGACTTCCGAGTGGATCTACAAGATCAAGCATGCTGCAAATGGTACCATAGAGAAATAAAATATTTGTGGCTCGTGGCTTCTCCCAGAAAGAAGCGATAGACTATGAAGAAAATTTTGCACCTGTATCTAGATACACTTCCATCGAAACAGTACTTGCTCTGGCTGTAGTGATGGAGTGGAAGATACACCATATGGATGTCAAGACGGCTTTCTTGAATGGTGTAGTCAAAGAGGAAGTGTATGTGGAGCATCCACTCGGATTGAGACACATGACACAGAGTCACATGTGTGCAAATTAAAGAAATCCTTGTACAGTTTGAAACAAGCACCCAGGACATGGTACGGCAGAATAGACAGCTTCTTGACCAGTTTTGGCTTTACCAAGAGTAAAGCAGATTCCAACCTTTACCACAAGGTTAAGGAAGGCAATCCAGTGATACTCCTACTGTATGTGGATGACCTATTTGTGACAGGTGAGGATAGGTTGATTGTTGACGTGAAGAGCAAGCTTGCTGCCGAGTTCGAGATGAAGGACTTGGGTATGATAAATTACTTTCTAGGTATGGAGGTGGGGCAGAGAGCAGATGGAATATTCCTTGGACAACGGAAGTATGTAGTATATATCCTGAAGCGGTTCGGGATGATGGACTGCAAGGCCATGGTCACACCTATGGCATCGAACCTGAATCTATTAGGTGGTGCTTCATTAGAGTCGGTTGATTCCATGATGTATCATCATATGATTGGGTCCTTGATGTACCTGACGAACATGAGACCAGATATTTGCTTTGCATTGAACACCTTGAGCCAGTTCCTGACGGATCCTAGAGATGTTCACCTGATTGTTGTAAAGCATATTCTGAGGTACTTGAGGGGTACGGTTGATTATGGGCTCAAGTATGATGTGAATCAAAAGTTTAACCTGGAGGGTTATGTTGATTCAGATTGGGTAGGTAGTGCTGCAGATAGGAAGAGCACTTTGGGGTGCTGCTTCAGTATGGGATCATGTGTGATCTCTTGGTTTAGCACGAAGCAATCCTGCGTAGGACTGAGTACAGCCGAAGTAGAGTATGTCGCAGCTTGTTCAGCTGGTTGTGTGGTAGTATGGCTTAGGAAGCTACTGTCGTATTTATTTGATCCTCAGTTGGATGCTACTTGTATCTATTGTGACAACCAGAGTTGTGTGAAGTTGTCAGAGAACCCGGTGTTCCATGAGAAGTCAAAGCATATCGAGATCAAATATCACTATATCAGGGATATGGTGCAAAGAGGAGCAGTAAATCTCCAATATGTTGCGACGGATGAGCAAATTGCAAATGTTTTGACCAAACCACTAGCCAGAGTGAAGTTTGAGTACTTCAGAGAGAGGCTTGGTGTTCTTCAGATAGAAGATAGTTTGAGGAGGAAGTGATGGGACACATTTGTAGGAGCCATTCCAAGCATGGTGGTAGGAGGATCCTCACGATGGCTGTGGATTTAAGTTTTGTTTGATGAGCATCAGGATGATGCTCCAGATGATGTTCTCTATGATGATGATCAGGATGATCATATGTGATGATATGCATTAGGATGATGCTATGATGATGATCAAGATGCTCATATGTGATGATATGCATCAGGATGATGCTATGATGATGATCAGGATGATCATATGTGATGATATGCATCAGGATGATGCTATGATGATGATTAGGATGATCATGTGATGATGATATGCATAAGGATGATTCTATGCTATGATGATGATCAGGATGATCATGTGATTATGATGTGCATCAAGATGATGCACTGTATGATGATGATCAGTAGGATCATGAGAATTAGGATGATGCTCCATGTGAGGATGATCAGGAGGATCATGAGTATCAGGATGATACTCCATGGCCTTGGACAAGTTGTGAGATAAGCATATAATAATGCCTTGGGATATTTGCAGATACTCTTCCTAGGTTTTTCCTATGGCATATAATAGCTCCCTGGGAGATCTGGCAAATGCTCTTTCAAGGTTTTGCTTAGAGGGACATATAATAGCACCCTGGGAGATTTGCATATACTCTTGCTAGGTTTTTCCTATGGCATATAATAGCTCCCTGGGAGATCTAGAAAATGCTCTTTCGAGGTTTTTTCCATGGCATGTAATTTCACCCTGGGAGATCTTGCAGGTTGTGTTGGGAACGTAATCAGTCCCGGGATGCTCTTGCTAGGTTTTGCTTGGTAGCATATAATAGCTCCCTGGGAGATCTTGTAGGTTGTGTTGGGCACGCAATCAGTCCTGGGATGCTCTTGTTAGGTTTTTCTTGCATGGTCGCATATAATAGATCCTTGGGAGATCTTGTAGGTTGTGTTGGGCACGTAATCAGTCCTGGGATGCTCTTGATAGGTTTTATGAGGTCACATGTAATAGCTCCCTGGGAGATCCTATAGGTTGAGCAGTAAGCTCGTAATCAATCCTGGGATGCTCTTGCTAGGTTTTGTTGACGCACGTAATCATTCCTGATATTCCACCGAATGGCCGCTCACAGAGATGATGAAGACCTACAGGAGGCTAGGCCTACATCCAACATGAAAAAGGGTTGGCTCTATAGAATTTCCTATGACGAGAATAATTGAGAGATAGCACCAGTGATCAAGATGACAAGTACAATAGCAGTGACAATGATTCTCTGTGATCTAGTGAAGATGATCCAGCTCCATAATTGAAGACTTGTGCCTATATGTATTGATGCATGTGTCAAGAGAATACCTTCCTAGTTAAGAGGGAGTGTAGATGTATTTGTAACTTTGGAAGATATTCACTTGTATATTGTATGTATTACATTTGTACTTTATTGTATCCCCAACGGAGATGCATTATTCCTCCGGTTGGAAGTGTCATCATTTGTATTTGCAAGTGTCACAAGTTATATTGTAAGTGTTGTAACTTATATTTGATGGGTTATTAGAACAACTTAGAGGGGTTGACCCAGTGTGGGTCAAAGGTTTATTAGACCACCCTAGTGGGGTCAACCTAGTGACATGTGGATGGGTTGTTAGGCTTCCTTAGGAAGTCGTCCCAGTTAGGGTTAAAGGAAAGTCAAGTCATTGTATAAATAGAGAGTGTGGCTCTCTCATTATATTCATTCACTCACTCACTCACTTCGCATTAGTGAGAGAGAGGAGGAGTGCACACAAGTGGAGGAGGAGCAGTTGCTAGGAAACTATCTCTTGATTTGGGGTTTCATCTTTGTGATCTTTGTATTGGTGCTCATTCCATCTCTGAGGAAGTTTTGGGGTTTTTCACCTTCTTGGTTTTCCCCGGTGAAATGTTTTGTGTCTCTTGTCTCTTGTGTTTGATATGATGTACATGTTGTTCTTCAGTTAAGATCCTAGATCATATTGAATTAAATGATGAAAAACTAACACTTATGTCAGCTATAGTAATTTTTTTGTTTATTTCTTTTGCTTCTACTTCTTAATCAATGCAAATAATCAAATTCATATTCATCTTGTGTTTTTGAAGAACATTTGTTTGTGGTTTATTAAACAATGCATTTATGAAATCAATGCAACAATGTTTTTTTATTAAATTGGCGAATTCAATGCATACATGTAAAAAAGAAAAACAATGCATTGTTGAAACCAATGCAACTAATCAAAACAACATACATCTTGTGTTTTTTAAGAGCATTTGTTTGTTGTCTATTGGTAAGTAGTGAGATGATTGGACTTAAGGTTCAAATCCCTTCTATTTTTTCTATTTCTTATGTCGGTTATAATAATTTGTTTTTTACTTCTTTTATTTCTACTTCTATGTCTACTATAATATATTTTTTACTTCTTTATTTTATTTCTTATATTTCTATTTTATATGTCAACTGTAATATTTTTTACTTCTTTATCTTTTACGCATTGTTGAAATCAATGCCACAATGCTTTTTTATTAATGTTCAAATCCCTTCTATTTTTTCTATTTCTTATGTCGACTATAGTATTTATTTTACTTCTTTTGTTTCTACTTCTTATGGCTACTATAATATATTTTTTACTTCTTTCTTTTATTTCTTATGTTTCTACTTTTTATGTCAGCTATTCTTTATATTTTTCACTTCTTATATTTCTAATATTTTTTTTACTTCTTTATCATTTTTACTTCTTATATTTATAGTTTTTATGGCCAACATGTTAGGAACAAACATTACAACATCTCCCTCATACTTGACAAATGTTACTCAACAAACGTTTATTAATGGTTGACAAAATATTTATTACTTTTTACTTTTTATTACATTTTATTAATGGCGGACAATAATATCAACAAACATTACACGTAACGTTACAAGATCTCCCTCACATTATTACTTTTTACTTGTTATTACATTTTATTAATGGCCAACAAACGTTACTCCACAAACGTTACAAGATCTCCCTCATACTCGTGTAATGTTACTCAACAAATGTTACAACATCTCCCTCATACTTGTGTAACGTTACTCGACAAACATTACAAAATGTCTCTCATATTGGGCTGTAGAGCACCTCTCGGCGCAAAGAAGGCTTCCCCTTGTCTAACTAGATCGATGGGTATTTATAACTAGTAATTGTCATGAAACTCATCATCATCATCATCGTCATCGCCATTATCATTTTCATCATGATCGTCATCATAGAAATCATTAATAATTTGCATGATCGATGGGTCAACGTGATCATACAAAAAAAAACATCATCATCATCATCATCGCCATATATCATCATGATAATCATTCATGTCATCATCATTGAACTCATCATATATCATCATCATACTCAATGTAGACACCATTTGTG
This sequence comes from Larix kaempferi, assembly GCA_027924585.1. Lineage (NCBI taxonomy): Eukaryota > Viridiplantae > Streptophyta > Pinopsida > Pinales > Pinaceae > Larix > Larix kaempferi. The sequence continues at coordinate 12,752,873 of BSBM01001048.1, forward strand.
ATCGATATCATCTTATAATTTTCAAATCATCATCAGGTCCACCATAATTGTCATAATGTACCGTCATCATGTTTTTAGGGTCAATCATATGCCATTATGTTGTAGAAATTTCTCCCTACAGGTAGGTAGAAACTCTCTTAGGATAAAGCAGGATGTACTGACTCTATACTAAGACAAAAAGGAAACAAATGCTACCTTGAATCCCTAGATCTAACAAACGTCTCAAGATTAAAATGCTAGAAAGAGTAGAAGAAGTTTAACTGACCTTCTATCCAAACGCTTGTCTTTGTAGTTGCTCCAATCTCTAAGCCCTCACGAATGAACCTGTCAAAATGGAACCAAGACACAAGAATGCACTATTCTCTAGCAACCTGAAACATAAGTTAGAATCTAAATCTATGAAAGATACAAATCATATCATTAAAACAAAATTAACACAAATGATTTGGGAAAAACAAGACAAGTTATTCCATTACCAACTTGAAGTCATGTACAATAGTTGCTTGATGTCCAAGCCAACTTCCAGCTCCAAGTGCTTCCTCTAGCTATCTCTGCAGAAGTATGAAGATCATAGGTTTGATGCCCCAAAAGTCCTCCCCTTGGCTCATGGAAAGCTTCTCTCTTATAGCACATGGGAAGGCTAACCAACAAGAGAGAAGTGTGGATCTATGGAGGGTTTAGTGGATCAGGCCAGCTAAACAAAGAAGGAGTTAGGATCGAACCAAAGATGGTAATCCCAACAAAATCTCCTCAAGGTCGAATCCCAAAATCCAAGGCAAAAAGACTAATTTCAGACTACCACGCCCCTATAACGGATCATAACGCGGTAGTACCGCGCCCCAGAGAAGGAGCAACGCGCGGTAGTGCTGACTACCACACCCCTGTAGATGTGCAGGGAGCAGTAGTGCTCACAGACAGGGCTAAGTTGGGCTGGTAGATGGTAGAAAAAGGTTTTGCTTTCAGTATTCAGTCAATGGTTTTCACTCTAGATGTTCAGATGATCTTTAAGGGAAACTGTCGTTTAGGTCGGTAATGCAAGGATGCGACACTAATATGTAATGTGTAATATTGAGGTATAACAGATGCCCCCTAAAGTGTGAGGTCAGAAGAGACTGATGGCCGAAAGACTTTACAAATATGGTTCGGATATAGCATCGAGGGGAGCAACAAGGAGCTGAAACAGAAACAAAATGTCAGATATACCACCGAGGCGGGCATTCCCATGCTCGGAAACAAATGACTCAAAGCATGGCTGCCGACCAATACATTGCAGATCCATGAGTACTGAGATGATATAGACTGTAGACAAATCATGGCTACTATGAACAAGCGTAGATCCATGAGAAAGCAATGACACAGCCACGACCAATACAAAAGTGGATCTGTGTGACAATACAGAGGAAATCTTCATTGCAACCTGGACGTGATCAAAATACAAAAGGGTGTCCAGGGTCTTCTACCCGATCGCAGATGATACGAATCTAGCCATGTGATTACAAGGTGTTGAAGTCGAACATGGTAGAAACCATTTGATTACCGGTCAATGATGTGAACCGTTAACAAATGCGAGGGAAATCACCAATAATAACAATGATCCCCAAGGTATCTATAGTACATCTCAACGAAATGCGAATAAAGGAGTTGATGTCGAGCATCCGAGAGATCATTCAATCAGAGGTCATTGATGAAAACCTACTGTTGAATACGAGGAAACCTGCCATTGAGGCATGTAGGTACCAAGGTACTAGTGGTTGACTCCTAAGCCTAATTCCTGGATAGTGATTTGGTGTCGACAGGAATAGACTCGTCGAAGGTGGGCCATAATGATTCCCACATCATCGACACGAAATCAGAACGAGAGATAGTATGGACCGATGAAACAATAGAATATGTACTGACACAAAGGGAAGGTTTGACATGAAGTGGAGGTGGACTCAAGGTAATAACCCTTTGAACATATAACGGCATGAAACAGAGCTTGGTAACAGGGATTACTTGAACAGACAGAACCATAAGAAGTGTGAACTCATAGCAATAATGAGGACGCATGATCATAATGATGACACTATCAGCAAGACTGACTACCCAAAACAGACAAGGTGAGGATGCATGCCATGTTCAAAGGTGATGACTCACAAGCTGCCAACAAGGTAAACTTGACTCATTTTCCCATTTTTCCCCCGACATGATGGACGAGTACCTCTTTGTTTTTTAACGAGCTTGAGGAGGATAACAGATGCTCGATATAGCTCATCCTTTGGACGAGTCCAATCCCACATGTTTTACGAACCTGAGAAAGGAGGGGTTCGGTCCCAAAAGGGTCCTTCGATGTTTGATTTTATGAGTCCAAGGAAGGAAAACTCGACAGTTTTTCATGTTTAGAGAGTCTGAAAAGAACTAAAGAAGACTCCAACAGTCCTTTTTCGTAAAGTTAGCCTCATCGCCTGAAAAAGGGTAAAACCACGCGGGAGAGGACTCTTCCAGTCATGATTGGCTGGAGTATACCTTTCTCGTAAATAGTCTAGACGGGCCAAAAAAGGGGTAACCTATCACCGAATAGACGACCTTTCAAATACTTTTACAAGTGTGAAAGAGTCAAGATCACTTGGCAATCTTTTCAATTTTAGGGAGTCTGAAAAGAGCTTAACTATGGACTCCATGTACAACTTTGTCATGGTTGATGACCGAGTACGACAAAGGAAAAGTAAACTCGGCATAGTTCCTTTTCCGTAAATAGTCTAGCGAGGCCGGATAAAGTGATAAACCTATACTTGTTAGACACACCTTTTTACTCCAATTTATTTAACGAGCACGATAATGGTATCAAAAGCACTCGGAATCTTTTTCATGTTTGGATCCAGAGCACGAAAAAGAAAAAAGTAAGCTCAAACCACTTTTCATGTTTTTAACCAAAGCACGAAAAAGTGAAAAGTAAGCTCAAACACCATCTTACTGTTTTTAACGAGCTCGAAGATAGGTTGGAAGAATGCTCATAATGTCTGCTTCATTTTTTAACGAGCTTGTAACAGAAAATGAACTATGCTCAGGATAATTTTCATGGTTTAATGAGCTCGAAACCTAAAAAGGAAAGTATGCTCGAACACCATCTTACTGTTTTTAACAAGCTCGAAGATAGGTTGGAAGAATGCTCATAATGTCTGCTTCATTTTTTAATGAGCTTGTAACAGAAAATGAACTATGCTCAGGATAATTTTCATGGTTTAATGAGCTCGAAACCTAAAAAGGAAAGTATGCTCGAAAATGTTCCCAATGGTGAACTTCTTCCCGTCATGAAATCCAAAGGTTGGTTCATGCCCCCAGCATGATTGCTAGAAGTAAGTGACTTAGCTCCAACGTGATGTGGAGAGGTGATCGAGTTGACTTCAACGTAACTTCCAGAGGTTGAAGACATGCCCCTAAGCTTCATTTCATTCGCCTAAGGTATAGGAAAGTGAAAAGAAGGTTCATTTACTAAGTCTATGAGGAGACTCGACTCAAAGGGAAAGGATATGTTTCATTTTTTAACGAGCTTGACACAGGAGTAGAACTTTGCTCAAAATACTGGTTTCATTTTTTTAATGAGCTTGAAGCCAAAGGTAAACTCTGCTCACGATTAAGGTCCATTGATGGGTTCCCTCCCAACATGATGATCAGAGGTTGGTAAATGCCCCCAGCATGGTTGCTAAAGGATAAACATGCCCCCCAAGCTTCGTTTCCTCTGACTACTCTTCTTCCTTACCCAAAAATCCTGGCTACTAATCCAAATGTGTTCACCAGGGGGGGTAGGGAGAACCAGGATCAAGTGACCCAGGTAGATGAAATGAAGGTTCAAATCCTAACTCTAGCGAGAGACTCGAACAAATGGAAGGGAGATCTATTTCATTTTTACACAAGCTTGAAATAGATAATAACAATGCTTGAAAGGGTCCTTTTTATTTTTTAATGAGCTTAAAACAGAAAGAAATTATGCTCGAAGGTAGTTTCATTTTTACGCAAGCTTGAAACTGAACGTAAACTATGCTTGGGATTGGTTTCGTTTTTACACAAGCTTAAAACCAAAAGTAAATTGTGCTTGAGGGTCGGTTTCATTTTTTAATGAGCTTGAAACAGAGAATAAACTATGCTCGTAGGAACCTATTTCATTTTTTAACGAGCTTGACATAGAAAGGGAACTATGCTCAAGATAATGGTTGGTTTTATTTTTACACAAGCTTAAAACCAAGAGTAAACTATGCTTGAAATGATGGTTGGTTTCATTTTTACACAAACTTAAAACCAAAAGTAAACTATGCTTGGGAAAATGGTTTCATTTTTTAACGAGCTTGACACCAGAATAGAACTTTGCTCCAAGCGTCCCCCCCCCCTAGGGGGAAGAAACCACTAAAACATGTGGAACATTTAGGGAAGTCTGGTGACTAGGAGTCATGCGATGAGTGGGCGTCACAAAGGAAAGCTGATCAATGGTCACAACATTCCCATGATGGGGAAAATACATCACTCGAAAGAGTGAGGACACTAAATCCTTCATGGCATGGACGTAATCGCGTCCAAGGAGTAGATTAAAATATAAGGGACCTTGGATGACCATAACATCAACACAGACAGTTTTTCCTCCCAAAGTGATAGGTAACTGAGGAAGGGACCCTAAAGGTCCAGTAGGCCTTCTATTGAAAGCCAGTATCTGGTCAGTGACGGGCACAAGCCGAGGAGAACCTAAGGCTTGCCAAGCAGTTGAGGATAGAATACTAACAGAAGCTCCTTCATCAACTATCGTACGAAAAATTTCTTTATCGGAAACTCCTACAGATATCTGAAAAGGAACGCTCGAAGGAAGACGAGATTCTGTTAGACCATTCCAATCAAAGGAAATAACCTCAGTACTTGGAGGGGGACTCGTGGAAACGAACAGGGTTTCCCCTTGCCGAGGACATTCTGAACCAATAAGGAAAACATCAGTGGTTTCCAATTCACTCTTGCTTGGAAGATAAGAATGAGACGAAGATTGTGTCAAGGTGACTGCTTCAGTCTGGACTTTCTCCAATGAAAGAGCGGGATCGAGTGGGGATGACAGCGACTCAATCACTTCACTCTCGGAAGGGAGAGTGGGATCAATTGCAGATGAAACTGAATTGATCACTTGGCCAACCAGCGGGGGGTCGAGGGACGACTTACTATCGTTTGTTGGAAGCACCGGTTGAGAACTAGTAATATCTTCCAACCACCGCGAGGCTTCATCCATGCTTGGACAAAGGAAAGTACGGTGCATACCCTTGCATATCAAACAGGGATATAGGACTTTACCCTTCCGACCCTTCACCAAGGGGTCACTGGTTGAGGGAGTGGCATCGACATGATGGCCAGAGGTCGACAATACAATTGGTTTGGGGTTTTTAGACCACACTTCTGACATACGAGAAAGATCGGGGCAATCCTTGAGAAGGTGATCACCCTTGCAGAGTTTGCAAGGGAATTTGGGCTTACGAGGTGTTTTCATAGAATGAGTGCCATTAGAGGCAACTGGTTTATGCTTGGTCTCTTTCTTATCCTTCTTCTTCTTAACTTTCCTTTTCTTCTTCTTCTTATCCACCTGATTACTAACACTATTGCTTTCATCAGGCGAGGAAGAAGGAACGGAAGAAGATTCATTCGACGAAGAAGGGGAAGGATTAGTTTGGGATTGACTCTCTCGTGGTGAAGAGTTAACATTCGAAACATTGGGCGCAATCGGAATTACCGGATTGAATAACCATATTGGTAATCCTATGGTTAATCCAGGAAGATTTAACGTGGCAATAAAGGGAGGACCAATATCTCCAACTGGAGGAAAAGTAAAAGGCACCCCTTGAAAAGGGGTCTCCAGATTGGTAGTCCTAGAAGGAGCATGGGTGCATGGAGGTAGATTCTCCATGAAACAAAGCTAAGTGATGTGGACGAAGTCTTGTTAAAAAGAACTCAAAAACCCTCAAGCAACCGAGCGTGCGAAAGGGGAGCTAGGAAAAGACAAGGCTCATAGGCCAAAAGAGCAAGCTCAAAAAACTATACTGAGGCCACTGCCACAGTAAGCGAGTTGTACAACAAAACAGCCAGAATGCCAACAAGCAGCCCTACAAAGAAAAAGACCCTCTATAAGATAGCAAGCAAAACCTCCTAACTAAGAGATGGAGACCTCAACAAATTGTATTCTTCGCAAGGTGATGAAATCCAAGTCGAACAATACAACATGAGAGACCGATATAAGAAGGATATCCCTCTACCGAAAGGGATCCTGGGTAAAAGAGCCCTAGTAGAATAGATACTAAGCTACCTCGTTCATGACACGTTGGAAAAGGTTTTGGGCACTTCAGCCTTCCGAAGAAGACAGCGATCGATGTTGCCTTAGGGCTAAGTGGAGTGCGGCATTCCACAGAGTCCGTCCGGTTCTCAATCTCGCGGCCGTTTAACCCCTGAAAGTTAGAAACAGTCAGGAGGCCCCTCCACAAACTAGCTGTGACCGTGTCAATAAATACTAGAGGATTTTAGTTCCCTAAAGACAACGACTATGTCTCAGATGAAAATGACAAGGGGGAATTATTTTGATTCCTATCCCCGGTGTCCTACCTAACTACCAAATTCTTTTGATTTCCTCAAGTGAGGTTAAAGTTGGTTTGATTAGGGAGATTAATTTTAGTGGCTGTCTTACTCAATCGGGTTATGGAAGTGCAACTTGATGGTGTTGTGACGACTCAAACCATGCAAATGAAGATGAATCGAAATGAGCCTTTCTCTTCGATGAACACTAGCTAAAGTAAGGAAGAATTCTTTTTGTTCCCAATATGCACAACCCAATGCACATGCAATTTTATTTCTTTTCAAAATGATAGAAAGAAGTAAAATATGTACCCAAAACTAACCCAAAGAAATAAAAAAAAAATTCTTTATATGAACACCAAACGTAATGATTCTAATCCATTTCCTATCTTTTCACACTTGAAAAAGACGCATCCAAGCTACGGAAAGAAAGATTCTACAAATGCTTCCAATCAAATGCAAGACAAAGAGAAGAACCTAATAATATCATCTAACTCAAATGCACATAAATATGAAACAAGCATTTCTTCTTCTTATGAATGTAATACCAAGAATGTCAAATGATTAAATTAAAGCAAGAAGAATATCTATGTGTTTCAATTTCATGAATATGGTAAAAGAACGACAAAATCAAGCTTCTCTTTGAACTAAAGCAGAGGCAAGGAATCAATCTTTTCAAACAATCATTAGATAGGATGCAAAGGAAAAAAAATGTCAAGCAATCCAAACACGCCAAAACACACCAAACCAAAAATGATCTCAAAACCTTAATATGGGTCAAAACGACTAAAGGATGCACGATTCATGGATAGAACCCATTCGACGAAGAAGGGGAAGGATTAGTTTGGGATTGACTCTCTCGTGGTGAAGAGTTAACATTCGAAACATTGGGCGCAATCGGAATTACCGGATTGAATAACCATATTGGTAATCCTATGGTTAATCCAGGAAGATTTAACGTGGCAATAAAGGGAGGACCAATATCTCCAACTGGAGGAAAAGTAAAAGGCACCCCTTGAAAAGGGGTCTCCAGATTGGTAGTCCTAGAAGGAGCATGGGTGCATGGAGGTAGATTCTCCATGAAACAAAGCTAAGTGATGTGGACGAAGTCTTGTTAAAAAGAACTCAAAAACCCTCAAGCAACCGAGCGTGCGAAAGGGGAGCTAGGAAAAGACAAGGCTCATAGGCCAAAAGAGCAAGCTCAAAAAACTATACTGAGGCCACTGCCACAGTAAGCGAGTTGTACAACAAAACAGCCAGAATGCCAACAAGCAGCCCTACAAAGAAAAAGACCCTCTACAAGATAGCAAGCAAAACCTCCTAACTAAGAGATGGAGACCTCAACAAATTGTATTCTTCGCAAGGTGATGAAATCCAAGTCGAACAATACAACATGAGAGACCGATATAAGAAGGATATCCCTCTACCGAAAGGGATCCTGGGTAAAAGAGCCCTAGTAGAATAGATACTAAGCTACCTCGTTCATGACACGTTGGAAAAGGTTTTGGGCACTTCAGCCTTCCGAAGAAGACAGCGATCGATGTTGCCTTAGGGCTAAGTGGAGTGCGGCATTCCACAGAGTCCGTCCGGTTCTCAATCTCGCGGCCGTTTAACCCCTGAAAGTTAGAAACAGTCAGGAGGCCCCTCCACAAACTAGCTGTGACCGTGTCAATAAATACTAGAGGATTTTAGTTCCCTAAAGACAACGACTATGTCTCAGATGAAAATGACAAGGGCGAATTATTTTGATGCCTATCCCCGGTGTCCTACCTAACTACCAAATTCTTTTGATTTCCTCAAGTGAGGTTAAAGTTGGTTTGATTAGGGAGATTAATTTTAGTGGTTGTCTTACTCAATCGGGTTATGGAAGTGCAACTTGATGGTGTTGTGACGACTCAAACCATGCAAATGAAGATGAATCGAAATGAGCCTTTCTCTTCGATGAACACTAGCTAAAGTAAGGAAGAATTCTTTTTGTTCCCAATATGCACAACCCAATGCACATGCAATTTTATTTCTTTTCAAAATGATAGAAAGAAGTAAAATATGTACCCAAAACTAACCCAAAGAAATAAAAAAAAAATTCTTTATATGAACACCAAACGTAATGATTCTAATCCATTTCCTATCTTTTCACACTTGAAAAAGACGCATCCAAGCTACGGAAAGAAAGATTCTACAAATGCTTCCAATCAAATGCAAGACAAAGAGAAGAACCTAATAATATCATCTAACTCAAATGCACATAAATATGAAACAAGCATTTCTTCTTCTTATGAATGTAATACCAAGAATGTCAAATGATTAAATTAAAGCAAGAAGAATATCTATGTGTTTCAATTTCATGAATATGGTAAAAGAACGACAAAATCAAGCTTCTCTTTGAACTAAAGCAGAGGCAAGGAATCAATCTTTTCAAACAATCATTAGATAGGATGCAAAGGAAAAAAAATGTCAAGCAATCCAAACACGCCAAAACACACCAAACCAAAAATGATCTCAAAACCTTAATATGGGTCAAAACGACTAAAGGATGCACGATTCATGGATAGAACCCATTCGACGAAGAAGGGGAAGGATTAGTTTGGGATTGACTCTCTCGTGGTGAAGAGTTAACATTCGAAACATTGGGCGCAATCGGAATTACCGGATTGAATAACCATATTGGTAATCCTATGGTTAATCCAGGAAGATTTAACGTGGCAATAAAGGGAGGACCAATATCTCCAACTGGAGGAAAAGTAAAAGGCACCCCTTGAAAAGGGGTCTCCAGATTGGTAGTCCTAGAAGGAGCATGGGTGCATGGAGGTAGATTCTCCATGAAACAAAGCTAAGTGATGTGGACGAAGTCTTGTTAAAAAGAACTCAAAAACCCTCAAGCAACCGAGCGTGCGAAAGGGGAGCTAGGAAAAGACAAGGCTCATAGGCCAAAAGAGCAAGCTCAAAAAACTATACTGAGGCCACTGCCACAGTAAGCGAGTTGTACAACAAAACAGCCAGAATGCCAACAAGCAGCCCTACAAAGAAAAAGACCCTCTACAAGATAGCAAGCAAAACCTCCTAACTAAGAGATGGAGACCTCAACAAATTGTATTCTTCGCAAGGTGATGAAATCCAAGTCGAACAATACAACATGAGAGACCGATATAAGAAGGATATCCCTCTACCGAAAGGGATCCTGGGTAAAAGAGCCCTAGTAGAATAGATACTAAGCTACCTCGTTCATGACACGTTGGAAAAGGTTTTGGGCACTTCAGCCTTCCGAAGAAGACAGCGATCGATGTTGCCTTAGGGCTAAGTGGAGTGCGGCATTCCACAGAGTCCGTCCGGTTCTCAATCTCGCGGCCGTTTAACCCCTGAAAGTTAGAAACAGTCAGGAGGCCCCTCCACAAACTAGCTGTGACCGTGTCAATAAATACTAGAGGATTTTAGTTCCCTAAAGACAACGACTATGTCTCAGATGAAAATGACAAGGGCGAATTATTTTGATGCCTATCCCCGGTGTCCTACCTAACTACCAAATTCTTTTGATTTCCTCAAGTGAGGTTAAAGTTGGTTTGATTAGGGAGATTAATTTTAGTGGTTGTCTTACTCAATCGGGTTATGGAAGTGCAACTTGATGGTGTTGTGACGACTCAAACCATGCAAATGAAGATGAATCGAAATGAGCCTTTCTCTTCGATGAACACTAGCTAAAGTAAGGAAGAATTCTTTTTGTTCCCAATATGCACAACCCAATGCACATGCAATTTTATTTCTTTTCAAAATGATAGAAAGAAGTAAAATATGTACCCAAAACTAACCCAAAGAAATAAAAAAAAAATTCTTTATATGAACACCAAACGTAATGATTCTAATCCATTTCCTATCTTTTCACACTTGAAAAAGACGCATCCAAGCTACGGAAAGAAAGATTCTACAAATGCTTCCAATCAAATGCAAGACAAAGAGAAGAACCTAATAATATCATCTAACTCAAATGCACATAAATATGAAACAAGCATTTCTTCTTCTTATGAATGTAATACCAAGAATGTCAAATGATTAAATTAAAGCAAGAAGAATATCTATGTGTTTCAATTTCATGAATATGGTAAAAGAACGACAAAATCAAGCTTCTCTTTGAACTAAAGCAGAGGCAAGGAATCAATCTTTTCAAACAATCATTAGATAGGATGCAAAGGAAAAAAAATGTCAAGCAATCCAAACACGCCAAAACACACCAAACCAAAAATGATCTCAAAACCTTAATATGGGTCAAAACGACTAAAGGATGCACGATTCAAAACTAGAACCCATTCCGCTTAAAAATGCAAGCAAAACACTAGTGTTTACTCAAAGGGCCAACATGGATCCAAATCTCGAAAAGACCCAAAAATAACCGAACAAACCAAATAAACACACTTTCCAGGAACTACCGCGTGCCTGCGGGCCACCTGGGAGCGGTACTGACAGACTACCGCGCTGTAGACAGCACTTAAGGGGCGGTACTGCAAGACTACCGTGCTTTGGACAGTGGTTAAGACGCGGTACTACCGCTCTGTAGGCAGTTACGGGGGCGCGGTACTGTGTGAACAGGGAAAGAGGCGGAAATTTGAGAAAAGATCTTGACTTTTCAAGGGTTCGCCAACCCAGAGGACTTACTGATCTGTAACAGAAGTCTAATGCAGAGAACAGGGAAGTGAATGAGGGTAAAAGAACCCAATTCTTACAATCAATGGGTGAAATTAAAAGCAAACTTCACAAGCAAAGAAAATGGATTCAATTCCCCAGCGGAGTCGCCAGTTTTTGTTGTAGAAATTTCTCCCTACGGGTAGGTAGAAACTCTCTTAGGATAAAGCAGGATGTACTGACTCTATACTAAGACAAAAAGGAAACAAATGCTACCTTTAATCCCTAGATCTAACAAACGTCTCAAGATTAAAATGCTAGAAAGAGTAGAAGAAGTTTAACTGACCTTCTATCCAAACGCTTGTCTTTGTAGTTGCTCCAATCTCTAAGCCCTCACGAATGAACCTGTCAAAATGGAACCAAGACACAAGAATGCACTATTCTCTAGCAACCTGAAACATAAGTTAGAATCTAAATCTATGAAAGATACAAATCATATCATTAAAACAAAATTAACACAAATGATTTGGGAAAAACAAGACAAGTTATTCCATTACCAACTTGAAGTCATGTACAATAGTTGCTTGATGTCCAAGCCAACTTCCAGCTCCAAGTGCTTCCTCTAGCTATCTCTGCAGAAGTATGAAGATCATAGGTTTGATGCCCCAAAAGTCCTCCCCTTGGCTCATGGAAAGCTTCTCTCTTATAGCACATGGGAAGGCTAACCAACAAGAGAGAAGTGTGGATCTATGGAGGGTTTAGTGGATCAGGCCAGCTAAACAAAGAAGGAGTTAGGATCGAACCAAATATGGTAATCCCAACAAAATCTCCTCAAGGTCGAATCCCAAAATCCAAGGCAAAAAGACTAATTTCAGACTACCGCGCCCCTATAACGGATCATAACGCGGTAGTACCGCGCCCCAGAGAAGGAGCAACGCGCGGTAGTGCTGACTACCGCGCCCCTGTAGATGTGCAAGGAGCGGTAGTGCTCACAGAAAGGGCTAAGTTGGGCTAGTAGATGGTAGAAAAAGGTTTTGCTTTCAGTATTCAGTCAATGGTTTTCACTCTAGATGTTCAGATGATCTTTAAGGGAAACTGTCATTTAGGTCGGTAATGCAAGGAAGCGACACTAATATGTAATGTGTAATATTGAGGTACAACACATTAGGGTCTCTCAAATGTTGTCAGAGGCACTAGAATTCCATTAGATCCATTTAGGTGAGAATAGAGTCATTCAAGCGCCATTGCAGTCATTTAGGTGCCATTAGGATCAATCAAAATATAGCATTGATATCACATGTATCATCAACATTGACATTGACATCATCATCGTCATCATCATCCTAATAATCATCGTGAACATTACACAATACACCATCATCATCATCATTTTCATCGCCATATATCATCGTCATCATATTCATTCATGTCATCAACATTTTGATGATGAACAAGGCATCCTACTACCTTACAAGAATTTTATAAAGGACATTTTCCCTCTACTAATTGGTTCAATGGGTCTTAATAATTAGTAATTACCATGATACTCATTTTCATCATCATCAGCGTCATTATCATTATCGTCATCATCCTAGACCTCGACATTATCACCATAGTCATGATCATTGTCATCATAGTCTATCATCGCAGTCAATGTCGTGATTATAATCGTGATGATGAAAAAGCATCCAACCGCCTATTAATTAAATGGGTTTCTTAAAAGAGATTTTGCCTATGGATGGGAATGTAGGCATCAATTGTCATCCCTACCATCTTATAATCAAATCATCATAAACATCATCGTCTTTTTCATCATGCATCATCATTGTCGTCGTCATGATGTTAAGGACACTCATATGCCATTAGGGTCACTGAAATGTTGTTGGGGACACTTGAATGTCATTAGAATCATTTAGGTGACATTAGGGTCACTTAGACACCATTAGAGTCATTTAGGTGCCTTTCAATATTAATCAGGATCCATAAGTGCTATCACATGCATCATCATCGTGGACATCGACGTCATCATCATTGTAAAAATCATATGGTACATCATCATCATCGTTGTCACCATCATCGTCAGAATCATAATCAAGTACATCATTAACAACATAAGGGTTTATGGATTCAATATGAAAAGAGCAGCATAAGGGTGCTTTTCATTCTTCTCTCCCATCTCATGCTTCCTCTTGCCTCTTTTATACTTTTGGGGAGGAAGTTAGGGAAGTTCCATTAGTTTTGTACAGTAAAAGGATTGTTGAGTAACTGTGAAACTGTTTTCATGTTTCCTGAAATTATTTTTATTTTTTACCTTCAAAATAGTAGGGATGTGAGCTAGACACTACAAGGTCACGTGGATGCAAGCTAGCCATGTATAGGTAATGTTTGTGTATACAATTGGGATTTTTTGAAGGTTTAACTGAGAAGGGATATGGGAATTGAACCATAACAGGATAAGGGAGTCCGCAATGATGTAAATAAGTTAACAAAAATGCATGTTGCAAAGATGTGACAAATCATGCTATAACAAATACCTTACAAGAATTCCTTAAAGGATTTTTTCCCTCTCCTAGCTAATTTGATGGGTCTTAATAATTATTAATTGTCATTATCATTGTCTTCATCACCATCATCATCGATATCATCATCGTCATCGCCGTAGAAATCAACATTAATACCATAATCATCATCATTGTCATCATCATATATTCTCATCATAGTCAATATCATGATCATTATTGTGATAATGATAACAACATCAAACCACCTAATCACATGAGTTTCACAAAAGAGATTTGAACTCTAACTGGGAATGTAGGCATCAATTTGGATAAATATCATCTTATTATTATCAAATCATCATCAAGTCCATCTTAATTGTCATAATGCATCATTGCCATGTTGTTAGGGTCAATCAGATTCCATTAGGGTCTCTCAAATGTTGTTAGGGACACTCGAATGCCATTAGAGTCATTTTGGTGACATTATGGTCATTTAGGTGCCATTGGGATCAATCAAGATACATAAGTGCTATCACATGCATCATGAACATTTGCATCGACATCATCGACGTCATCATTGTCCTAATCATCATCTTGAACATCATACATTACATTAGTATTATCGTCATCACTTTCATCATATATCATTGTGATCATAGTCATTCATGTCAACCACATTGTGATGATGAACAGGACATCTTACTACCTTTCAAGAATTTCGTAAAAGACATTTTACCTTTCCTAACTGGTCAATGGGTCTTAATAATTAGTAATTGTCATGATACTCACTATCATCATCATCACAATCGTTATCATCATTTCCATTGTCCTAGACATTGAAATTATCACCATATTCTGTCATCATCATATATCATCATAGTAAATTTCATGATTATAATTGTCATGATCATTGTGATGATGAAAAAGGCATCCAACCACCTATTAATCAATTGTGTTTCATAGAATATATTTTTCCTCGGATTGGGAATGTAGGCATCAATTGTCATCGTGATCATCTTATAATCAAATCATCATAAACTCCATCCTCTTTGCCATCATGCATCATCATCGTTTCCGGCGTCATGATGTTAGGGTCACTCAAATTCCATTAGGATCACTCAAATGTTTTTAAGGACACTTAGATGCCTTCAAGGTCATTTAAGTGACATTAGGGTCACTCAAAAGCCATTAGAGCCATTTAGGTTCCATTAGGATCAATCAGGATCCTATAGTGCTATCACATGCATATTCATCATTGACATCGACATCACTATGATCCTCATTGTCATTGTCATCACTGTCGTTATCATAATTTCCATCATCATATAGATCTATATTATCACCATAGTCATCGTCATTGTCATTATCCATGTAGTGATCATAATTGTCATTGTTATCATCTTGTAATCAAGTCATCATCATTGTCATCGTGCATCAAAAACATCATCCTCAAGTTGTTAGGGTGACTCAGGTTCCATTAGGGTCACTCAAATTTTGTTAGGGACAATCAAATGCCATTAGGGTCCTTTAGGTGCAATTAGGGTAATGCAAATGCCATTAGGGTCATTTAGGTTCCATTAGGATTAGTCAAGATCAATTAGTGCTATAATTTCCTACATCATCATATTTGACATTAACATCATCATCATCATCAACATCCTAGTCAACATCATACAGATAATCAATGCTATATTTATCATTTTCATGATGCAACATCATCATCATCATCATGTCGTTAGAGTCACTCAAATGTCGTAGGGACACTCGGATTCCATTAGGGTCATTTAGGATTAATTATGGTCTCTTAGTTTCCAAAAAGAACCACTTAGGTTCGATTAGGGTCACTCAGGATCAAATAATGCAATAATATGCATCATCCTCATCATAATCATTGTCATCGACATCATCATCATCATCATTGTTGTCCTTATCATCATCATTATCATCATAGACATCAACATCAATGTCTGACACAACCCTCCCAAATCTAACCCTCAAATCCAATAACCAATAGCCTCTATCCCATCAACTAAGTAACTCAATGTTGAACTAGGCTCAATCCTAGGAGGAAAACTCGGTGTTATTTTGGGAGCAAATTTAGGCACAATACTAGCAGCAAAAACATGGTGGTACTTTGGGAGCAAAACTAGATTCTACACTAGACATTATTGTAGATGCAAAACTTGGTGCTAAACCTACCGAAAATTAAGAAGCTAAATTGGGCGCTAAACATGGTGTTAATCCTAGCTTAAATCTTGGTGCAACTTAGGGATCCAAACTAGGCGCAATTCTTGGTTTAAACATTGGTGCAAAAGAGGAAGCTAAACTTGGCGTTAAGCTTGGCACTACAGAGGACGTTATTTATGGCACTAAAGGAAGAAAAACTAGGTTCTATTGAGGAAGCTATGCATGGCGTTATTCCTGGCACTAAAGTGGATGATAAAGTGGATGCAATTAGCGTCCATTTTAGCACCTGTTGGTACTAGGATTTGCTTCATCAAAAATATTGGATTCCGACAGTGTGCATGCAAAGAGGGACCTTGACTTCTGCTTCAGCCTTGATATTTTGACTTTGAATGTTTTAGTCAAACTGGTCAGTTCTCCTTATGTCAAATCTCGTCAGTACCAAAGCTTAGCCTCGTGAGTCTCATTATGTCTTTATTTTTCAAAAATCACAGCCTCACTTATTTTTCCCAATGAAATGTCAAAAGTTTCCTTGTCAAGTCTTACCTAATCTCATTTAAATTAAAGGAAATATTATTTTATTTTAAATATAAAATATTTTGAAATATATTATCATTATGATTTTATATTTAATATAAAATATAATGTGAGTGAGCCTCTTTTACTCATAACCTTTTATTAAACATGTTACGTGGATTCATTCCAAACCTGATTTTATCCAAAATTGAGAGAGTATTTAGTAACCGGATTTCCAAAAGTGGAGTAATGCTTTTTGTATTGGAATTGGGTCTCATTCCAAAGTGTTTAACCATCATCATCGATGAGTTGGAAACCAAATAATTTTAAGGTTGTAATTTCATTTTACACCACCGCATTATCAAAGCTAAAGTTAGGTGCCAGCAATTTCATGTGCACACCAGCGTCGGTAAGTTTCCAGGAACATCAATGGAAAATTCACAGGGTTTGAGATATAGTTTCGACGACGGATTCAAGTCACTACATATACAGGATGCCAGATGGAGAGCTCGCAAGGGCTAATTGTCAACGTAGCAGTTATCATACAAGAGTCCACATATCAAAATATTATGCACAAGTGGAAAAGTATCCGAGGTATCGATTTTTCGAAGAGGTGTAAAAAAAAGTACTTAACCAGTATGCAACGCAGAGCACCATAATTACACAGTCCGCGCTGAAAATTGCTGTAGGTGACAATTTTTGCAGAAATTTGACCAAAATTCGAATTTTAAGTCATGGAGAGGATTTTTTGCATCCAACAAGGCACATATCTATGAATATAAGATTATTCCTCATCAAATCATGCATGTGGAACTTCATTTCATCAATGGAAATATTCTAGGGATCAAATCCTAGTTAGTAGGAATGGGACTAGATTTGAAAATCTGCATTTTCCTATTTTAAGGCATTATCTTTGGGAGGATATTATGATGTGTTGGATGGTATTTTAGAAAACTGAGAGAGGATTTTCACAAGCACTATCTCATATTCAGAAACCTCTTTCAGTTTTCCAACCTTAGTTGTGATTTGGGAGATATAGGTGAATATTTGAACGACATGTTTCCATAATGTTCACAGTTTGTTTTTTCCAGCCACCTCATAATTTCGAATTTGAAATGGATATATTCAGAAAACTAAAGATATGCGAAAGAGGTTATGAGATCCATTTATTTTGGATCTAGATAATAATATAATCTCTATATAAAGAGTACCAAAGATAAGAGAACTTGGAGGGAGGTTCCAGCCGAGAGAGGCTGTGAGAGGATTGTAAAGGGTTGAGTTAGCAGTCTGAAGTTTCTTTATAGTCCTGTAAGTGTATTTTGGGGACTGTATGGAGGATGAGAAATATTATATGAGACACTCTTACTTTTAATCAATACAAATATTATTGAATGTCTTTGATATTTCTGTGATGATTTTTATGAAAGATAGTGTTTTTGTCTAGTTTCTCATTGCAGATATATGTGTTTGTGTTTCCTTTTCACACAGAATGCATTTATGTTTTAAAGGCATTTATTATTTGGATATGTAATCAATTGTTTGTGGTTATATAGCTGATTCCCAAACTCGCTCATGTATGTCTAGTGTCTGTAGGCTTATACTTGTACATCATCCTTGTTTACCATCCCTTGTATATAATTATCAATACCTATTGTATTCCTGAGTATTGGTCATTTATCCACCCTTTCAAATTTCAATTCCCCTTCTGTTGTTACACAATCAATCAATCAACATTTTCCTTTGAGAATTAAGATGTGTTAATTTTGGCTCTCTTGTAGTCGAGAGTTAACTTTAGCACTAACAGCGCCTAATTTCAAAAAAGGACACAAGAAACACCAAGAAAAACGCCATCTCATGAAATAGTGTAGACTTTGCCTAGAAAATGAAGAAAAATACACTAAAAGTGTTAGTGGACGCCAAAAAGGGAGCTAAAAGAGACGTTAATCACAGGGTTTTGTTGTAGTGTAATGATCAATGGGGTCATTTGTCAGTTTGGCCAAATCCGGTAGATTTAAATTAGCCATAAATGGTAAGGTAGGGACAACGTCGGGTCTTTCCATTTTGTTTGGGATGTGATTTCCGCAAGGGGGAGACCTAGGTGGTGTTGTAAAAAATGGATGACCACCAATGAGAGAGGATGGGTCAAAGGGATCTGAGGGATATCCTTGGGGAGAAGGTAGCGGGGTACTACTTCCGATGGGGGAAGAAGTGGTGTAATTAATAGATTCTCTGAGGGGAGCAAATGTACCTAGCAAGGATTGGTCTCGACTAGATGATCCTATCAATGATGTCAAACGAACCTGGCTTGAATTCCCTCTGTGTGTAACAAAGGGGGAAGGTGTGAAAACACCCCTCGAGAGAGGGGATAGGCATTGCAGTCTACAAGACTGTCTTAGGATGTTTTTTTTCCTCAATGGTGAAGGGTTTGTATAAAATTAGGGTGATAGTGGAATAAACACAATTTGAAGAACTGAAAAAATATGCCAACCACAACAAATGCAAAATGGTACGATAAGTGAGTGATATGTGCAATGTCGATTTTAGTGCATGAGTCCCCACATGCAGTTTCTTTTTATTACGAGTTAGTGAACTTGTAGTTAAAAAAAAATAAAAATGTAAATTCCCTAGAAGACCTAACGTCCTTTCTCTCAAATGTAATTGGGCTTCCCAAAAGCACAATTGATGGTGATAATGGTATCCACTCACCAATCGAGTAGTGGAGGTAACAAAGAGCTAGTTCTACTAGTGATGGGGCCAATGATCCAATCAAGAAGACTTGGAAACACCTCCCAACATCAAGAGCTAACTTCAGGAGTCAATTGCGCTCACAATTGCTCCTTGGTGATATCCTAAGTTGGGCCACTAATATACCTTGCATCAAGTGTGGATCATTGGTTCAACATGCACGGTATAGTGTCGTCTCCCTACAACAAATTGAGTGTCTTGTAGGGGACATCAAGGAAGCTATATCCCAGCGTTCATCTCCTTGGTCACGACGCACTTTTGATCTGGGTTTTCTTTTAACACTTACTTATAGCAAGATTTTGTAAGTACCCTATGAGACAAAAATGCTATGTTTAAAAATATTACTAATGAAACTAGATTGGTGGGCATTGATGGATTCCTAGCCCAATCAATCCTACCTAACTAAAATATTACTTTGTGACCACCTATGGAAAATTTTAGTTTGTTAAGATAATTACAATGTTGATTTTAAGGGGATTGAAAGTTTCACTTATAAAGTGCAAGAGGGGTATTTCGCAATCCCTACCTTTCTTATTCACCAAGCTCACATGAAGTGCAAGGTGAAGAGCATAATAGGATTGGAAGAGTCTTTATGCCTCTTATTGTGTGCTAGTGGTGCGAACACATGTGATGAAAGAAAAAACGATTTTATTGGAAAATTAACTAAAAGAGTATATCAAAAAATGTGTACTTTTAAATCTAAGAAATGCTCATGGTGCTTTGCAAAATCAAAATATGCTAACTAATAGACAAGTGTGCAATGGAGGTATTTCACACTTCTCACCATTTTTCTAATTCACCATGCTCACCTGAAGTGCAAGGTGAATATAATACTTTCGGAAACAAGTGTCTTTAGGTCCTTGCTTATGTGCAAAAAGTGTTTTCTACACTAACAATACTACTAAAAACAACATGTCGATTTGATACATAAACAAGAAATGGTATTGAATACTAGTGACAACAATGGGGCCCATACAAAGCGTCAAAGTTGGTTACCTAGGTAAGTTTTAAGAGAGATGTATGTTGAAATATTGTAACTTCTAAGAATATTATATTTGTACTTTATTATTGCAGAGATGTTTCATTCCTCCGTGAAGACCTTATTGTATATCCAGAGATGGTTTATTCCTCCATGGAGAATGTGGTAACTTGGGTTATTAGACTTCCCTAGTGGGGGTCGGCCCTATATGAGTCATGTCGGTTAAAGGGTTATTAGACCACCCTAGTGGGGTCGGACCTGTCACATTATGTTAACTGGTTAATTGGGGCCGGCCTAGTTAATGTAAAAGACAAGTCAGAGTAGTGTATAAATAGAGGAGGTGTGTTCCTCATTTATCATACTCACCCATTATTCACTCACTTGTGAGTGGTGCATAGGTGAGAAAGAAATATGCATATGAGGAGAAGGAGCTCATGTTTGGGATTACATCTTTTGTATTTGCTGGTCATCTATATTGAGGAAGCTTTGCTGGGTTTTCTACCCCATGAGGGTTTCATAGGATAAATCTGTGTCTCTTGTGTTTATGTTGTACTTGTTGTTCTTTCAGTGATCCTGTATATGCTATTGTTGTGAAATGGAATGTAATACTGATATTTTCTGTCTTATCATATTGAATTTTAACATGGTATCAGAGCTAACCTGAAGGAAGGAAATGTATGGCACTTACGACACATGCTTCACTTGCGACAATTTTAAGGTTAGGGTTTTATATAGCAAAAACCAGTCATCGTGGAACTTTCGCCATAAATCTATTTTGGAGAAGTTTCAAGATCTGAAACCTTTAAAGGTCGTATATAACATCCCCCTATACCTTTTGTCCGAAGGACAACCTCATATTCATTGTACTTTGTGCATTATGATCAGTACAAGTTAGGGTTTTTACCTCTTCCAGATCTCAGTCATAAACAGGTGACCTAGGAAAAAAGGTCACAAATTGGGCTAGGAAGCTCCAAATGAAATTTAGTAAAAAGTGACAGGTAGAACACATAATTTAGTTTCTCAGGTAAGTTTTTCAGAGGCCTAAGTTGAACCAGTGACACGTGGCATGTCGTACAAGTTCGCTCTCCTGTTTTACCCCATAAATAGGTCACGTTACGATACTTGGAATAAATCTCTCTCAGAGAATCCAATTGAGGTCAGACCTATGGGGTTGGAAATATGACAGGTCAGGGTACCACAGGCTGAAGTTTCAGACCCTGTGGATTTGTAATTTCAGATATGCACTAGAAACAATTAGGTGCATATTTATGTCAAAACAGATTTGGATTCTAAGCACCTTCATTCTTGGCTTGTCACTGCTACGGGAATTTAGGGCTTCGAAGAAAGTTGGAATTTTTGGAATCGGAGACCACAGATGAATGATCCTCATCAAAATTGAAATTTAGAGACCAAGATTGAATTTTTTTGTTGGGTAGAAGGCCGGACTTGATCAAACCCTAGTTTGAGATTTTGATCGGAAAGATGGAAAATTAGGGCATCTGCAAAAGTTGGAATTTTTTAAGTCTATGACCATGGCTAGGAGCTCCTCAGAAAAATCAAATTTTAGAGATTTGGATCAAACCTTTTGGTTGGGGATAAGGGTGGGATTTATCAAACCCTAGTTCGGGGTCATGTCTAGTGAATCCAGAAGTTTCAAAGGCAATTTTGAGGGGTCAAATTTTGTAGTTTTCAAAATTGAAGTACACCAGCTTGATCAGCTCAGCAAGCCACATCTTCCCATCCATTCAGAAGTTTGAAATTCAAAGTTTGAATTTTTAGGGTTTCTCTGACAAACCCTAATCCAACTCCAGATCCAGTCTCGGAAAATGAAAGTGGATTAGATTAATCCTAGAAGAGAATGAATTGGACACCTACAAAAGTGAAGAAGTTCTAGTTTCACGAGGAGATGAGGCTAAGGCCTTACATAAGAAGACCACAAGAAATATCGACAGGTATGACTTGAGGATATACAGGTATGTGTTGAAATTTGTTCATGATTAAGTTTATGATATGTTTGTATTCATATTATTGAGGTTAGTACAATCTTGATTAATCTTAGAATTGTCTTATCACCCTAGTAAAAGTATGAATGCATGTGAATGATAGAAGACATTCCTTGATTAGGGTTATATGATTATACTAATGCACATGTGGTGTTGTATGAGGATGATGTTGTCTGCTAACAAGATACAGGTACATCAAGAAAAACAAATCAAGTTCTATGACCATGATGACATAAAGACAAAGACTCATCCATAGTCTTTGATCACATAAAATCTCTACTTACGAGGTATGTATGACTTTGTTCTACTTTGCTTAACCTATGAGATATGCAGGTTCTAGCACAAGGTCTCTAAATCATTGAAGAGAACAAATAAGATATTGTTTGGGTATGTTAAGACATAACCAAGCATGATTATCCAAGTATGTTTTCCTATATCAAGTTAGAATCCTACTTTGTTAGGATCTTAGGTAAGTATACCTATGTATGAAATGATTATGAAATGTATGTTTATGTATGAGATCATGAGGATGACACTAGTGCACACTTAAGCATGCATAGTGGTGCAGAATGAATAAAAGTTCAAAGACATATAGAAGCGGGAGGCAACCACACAAACATAAAAGATAAGTATTTGAGTTATTATTTGAATCTCTAAAATAGTAAATGATATTGCTCGTAATAGTTGTATGCATATTTGTATATATCATGCATAGTGTAAGCATCCATATGGCATTGAACAGTATAATACTAATATGCATATGATGGGTAAGTTGGACAAACTTTCCATTGTTGTTTATCTAGAATGAAACCTCTTTGCTGACATGCTGAGAGTTGTGCACACTCTTGATAGTATGTTCTGGTAGAGATGGAAGGCATCCAGATAGCCACTGTATGCATAAAGGATATGGAAAAGTGTTGTGCCAAAGTGTTGGTCAAGATAGTTCATAACTATGTGAATCATATATGTACGCATAATAAGTTATCATGTCAACATGATTTGATGATTATGAAGTATTACTAATCATGTAATTAACTTTGATTTGTATGAAAGATCATGAAGAATGATGAAGAACACCGAACGAGTGATGGATGTTCAACAAGAAGGCTTACAAATCAAACACACTATAGAAGACTCGTGGCTAGAAGATCCTCTTAGAAAGAGGAAGAGGATCATGACGAGGTGTTTTCTCCAAGTGGCTAGATAAGACCATTATCGTAATGGTGTAATTGAAGAAAGATCTGTACGGGTACCCAAGATCGATATTCATTTGATGAGCTTAATGATCACCATGGGTGATGCGGATTTCAACCTTTGCTACAAGTTTGAATATGGTTTCTATATTCAGATGACATTCTTAGATGGATGCAAGAAGGAACTCACCATAGAGTTCGAATGATCTTGAGGATCATACCAATAGAACCATCTAACGAGAGATGGCATGGATAGATATGCAAAAGATCACTCAGAGTAGGAATAATGTTCAGTCACAGAAAGAGATTTGATAGCTTCTTGACAAGCTTGGGATTTACCAAAAGTAAAGCTGATCCTAACCCCTATCTTAAGGTTATGGATGATACTATTATTGTATGTGGATGATCTCTTTCTGACAGGGAATGAGAAACAGATCATGGAAAGCAAGAAGAAGCTAGATACAGAATTTGAGATGAAAGATCTCGAATTGATGCATTACTCCCTAGGTATGGAAGTATGGCAAGGCTCAGAAGGAATATTTCTGAACCAAGGAAAGTTTGTTGTGGAAATCTTGAAAATATTTGATGTGTTGGAATGTAAAGCCATGGACACTCCCATGGATTCCAATTTGAAGCTATTCGTTGATGACTCATCAGAGTTAGTGGATGTGACTCTATACAGGCAGATTATTGGGTCATTGATGTATCTGACGAATACTAGGCTAGATATATGCTTTGCTGTGAACACCTTGAGTCAATATCTAGTGGAACCTAGGTGTGTTCACCTTATAGCTGCAAAGCATGTGATAAGGTACCTAAAGGGTATGATAGACTTTGGTCTATGTTATCTTGGAGATCATGACTTCAGATTATATGGCTACAGAGATGTTGATTGGGCAGGAAGTGTATCAGACAGGAAGAGCACATCGGGTGGATGTTATATGCCATGATCTTGTGGTTTATTAGGAAGCCGTCTAGTGTGGTTGTCAGCACAGCTGAAGCGGAATATATAACTGCTTGCTGTGCTAGTTGTGAAGCGTTATGGCTTCGGAAGCTGTTATCTGAATTGTTTGACTTAGAGATGGATCCCACTGTGATCATGTGTGACAACCAAAGTTGTATCAAGATGACAGAGAATCCAGTGTTCCATGATAAGTCAAAGGACATAGAGATCCTATATTTATATATGTGGGATATGGTGCAAAAAGGAGCTATCAAGCTCGAGTATGTGAGCACTGACGAACAAGTTGCTTGACCAAACCTCTGTCTCGAATAAAGTTTGAGTATCTCCAAGACAAGCTTGGTGTAGTTTAGAAGGACCCTCCTCGAAAGGGGGAGTGATATGGTTGCTGATGATGAGGTTGCCTGTATCAACGGTAAGGTTGATGACAAGGATACCTGTATTGATAGTGTGGACACTTGTATCAATGATGAGGATACTTGTACCAGTATCGACGATGAGGTCGATGATACCGACCAGGAGGTCGATGGGAGATCCTTGGTGTTGATCTTTTATCCTTTCTCTCTGGACAGACCCGGGCTGGCGGTAATCTTTTAGACCAACAGAACCCTTAGCTCACTGGCCCTTTCGGCAACAGGTCGCAGAAGCAACCTGAAGTCTCACCCGAAGTGATTCTAATGGGAGGCAGAAGACTCAAGTGTCCTCAGCCAAGTTCCGAGGCATCCAGGGTGGTTAAACCCTCCTTAACCCCTTTCACAGAAGCTGTCTATCTCATTCCATTACTCCGGCTACGCCTCTGTCTTATCGCAGTACGCAGGGAATGCGATAAGTCTTTCCCTATGTGAAACCGTCTAGCGATACCCAAGATATCGTAGGTGCGATATCTTCCCCTTCTAGTTCCTGCGGCAAGCGAACTTTGACCGCTTCCTGGGTTAATAGGTGGTCTTAGCTATCCTTATCCTGGTACTGCAGTTAGCAACAACATTCAGCCTACAAGCCTAACCCTCACTAATGAACTCGACCCTTGATATCTCGCAACACGTAACTAGGTAGAACATTACTTTGCGCAATGTCTAAATAAACCATTCATGCCTCATATTCAGTTCTTACTCGCACATTAACCTCTGTTTAACAATTATCTAGTTCGCAAAGAGGTTAGCTATGATTATCGCAATTGTTATACATCATTCAGAAGTTAACTGACGACCATGTACATTACTTATAACAGATTGAAGCATTCATATATAGCACAAACACGTGAATGAGAACAATGGCTACACAATTACAATAGTGCTACTTAGATAAGCACATTGATACTCCCAGGGCAAAGACTACGCCCAGGGGAACTGCGGTTCTTGTTTACAACTCTGGGGAATAAACACAGCTCCGTTCCACTCTTTACAACAGGGGTCTTCTGGGAAACTCCACCTCAGTGGGAGCCCTTCTCTATAGACCTCTTTTCTCTTCTTGCCTTTACAGTGCACTCTCTTCCTCTCGCAATCCCTGCGGATTGCACTCTCTCAACAGGTCGGCCCTTGTCTTCTCAGGGATGTTCAGGCTTGCAACAACAAAAGACTTGACTAGCATCTACCTGATGTCTCTATCGCTATGTGGCCAACCCCTTATCCTATAAAAAGACTACTATATATAGATGGCCCGAAGGTCTCATCGCAGTTACAAAACTGTGGGCCTTATCCCAACAGTGACTCAACCCTAACCACTTACAGTCAACTGGCTGTACTTCCATGGCCGCCTTCTGTCTCGTCGCCGCTTCCTGCAGTCCTTAGTCTTTAATGCATCGGCCCGTCGCTTCTTCTTGGTTCAAGCAACGCTGACTGTGGTCCTTCTTCTTTAATGAGGGTAGCTGAACCCTCTCTTCATCTCCGGCGCCTTTATTGCGGTGGTTGAGCTCTCCCTTCGGCCTCTTCTTTGTACCACATGCTTGACTTTTCTGTACCTATCGCCGTGATTCCCGCCGGAATTTGTGCTACGGCGATATCTTTGTCTTACCGCCAAAATTGGTACTTTCTCTCCAAAATTAGTTATCCTTCCCAAAATTAGCAGCTTCCTAAATGCTGCGGAAGTTCTCTCCAACAACTCCCCTAACACTTACTTGTGGCTCGTCCCCGAGCCACTTGCAACAACAGCCTGATTCATCTGCCTAAGCTTATCCTTTGCTGCTCGTGAGATTGCTGCGAATTGTGCCTTAAGCGCTTTAATACTTTCATCCATGTGTGTTACTTCTTCCTGCGCTGCGCTGAGCAGCTCAGCGGTTACCAAGGAGTCCTCTGTGCCCTCAATGACTCCTTTACTTGAGGTGAAGCTTTTCACCTTTTGCTCCAGTTCATCAACCAGATGTGCGATGTTGCTTTCATGCGGGCTAACTTCGTTAGCCAGGTTGATCTGCTGTTCTCTGTATTTCTGCACCTGCTGCTGAATTTGTGTGATTTCTCCTTTCTTTCTTATCTTCGCAAGAGCACTCAAGCCCTTGTACTCTTCTTCAGCTCTCGATATCGCATCTTCACAGTGCTTAATGTGCTGATCGAGCTCGGCTTTCTGTGGGAGCTCCTCTAGCTCCAGCCATGTCTTTGATGCATCCTCCAGGATGGCCTCTGCTGCTTCCACCCGACAGTGCATCTGTGTCTGTACAACTCTGAAAGCTTGCACTCGTGCTTCTTGGATTTCCTCTGGAGTAGGTGGCTTATTTGCTTCTAGTGCAGCAATCCTTGCTTCGTATTCTTCCTCCATCTTTCTCTTCTCTTCATCTAGAGCCTTTGCTCTTTCCGCTATTTTTCTGATCTTTTGAGTTATTTCTAACTCAGGCCTGATATCGCACTGCGGAAGCTCTGCTGCGATATTCTTTAAAACAAGAGAGACATCCTGCTCTCGCTGAACATATTGCGTCAACTGGGCACTCTCTGCCTCATGCTGCGCAATGAGCTGCACATTGTCGTTAGATAGCAAAACATTTTGCTCATATGTGACTTGTTCTCTGTGCCTCAGCTCCGTGCCTATCTGCTGGAAAATTTCGTACAACTGATCCATAGGTACTTCTGGTAGGTTCACCTCAAGAGGATGAACCATCTGCACCTCCATAGGTACAGGGAACTTAATACTTCCTGGCGGTATACGAACAATGTTCGTGCGGTCCCTTGCAATGCTTTCTTCTCTGCTCTGTGGAGGGGGCTGCGAACTTTCTGCGACTGTAGTTGGAGCTGGCTGAATCTGCATGGAAGCAGTCTTCTCAGTGATTGCCTTCAACTCTCGCAATTTGTTGTCAAGGCTGATGCGCATACGATCCTGCGATGACTGAATCGCAGTGAATTTATCCCGCATCTTCTCCTGTATTCGGCTGGCGATGAGATCATACTCATCCTCTGTCATGACTGGTGCCTGCGGTTCGTCGGAAGTAACCGCCTTTGTTCTCTTCTTCTTTGCTCGCACCGGAGAAGGGCCTTCAATAGCCTTTCTCTTAGAACCCATTGGTTCTTTCTCTTTGTCTTTAGGATCTACCTCCTGAACATCTTTTGGGTCCTCGGCTGGGGGATCAACTGGAACTAGGCCAGAGGATAGATCATCATACATTTGTTTCATGTCCTCGTCGAAACAGTTCTTAATGGTATCTTCGACCTGCTGGATTTCCATGCGATATGGGCCGGGGGCCCATTCGTTATGTTTCCTGAACCCTTTGGGTCTGATGTAGGTTTTATCCCTGTCGACTTTAAATTCCAGCTTGGACTGATAAAGATCAACGACCGGCGAGTCGACACGCGGAATCGTTGCGACGGATTCAAGCAATAGCGTAT
The DNA here is from genome assembly GCA_027924585.1 of Larix kaempferi. NCBI lineage: Eukaryota > Viridiplantae > Streptophyta > Pinopsida > Pinales > Pinaceae > Larix > Larix kaempferi. The sequence continues at coordinate 12,780,939 of BSBM01001048.1, forward strand.
AATATTCATGGAATACCATTGCGTTATTCTTGTGCTTCTCTGGGTGACTACTCGCCCAAAGATTGGAGTACCTCGACCCTCTGCATGCCCCTGGCGGCAGTTGTGGAAACTGCGAATTGGGCGGCTCTTTCCATCCAATGAAAGCCATAAGGATCAGCAGCCACGAGAAGTGGAAGCTGTGAAGTGGATCCTGCTGCGCCTGCGCACAGTCTTGAAAGAAACTATTTAACAAAAATAAACTCCAGTTGTAAGGTTTACCGTTTATGACTTCGATCGCTAGGCGGATAACTGAGCCTGTGACCTCCTTCGGCCTTACCTTGAGAAGGAGTTTTCCGGCCAACAGACTAACAGTAAACCGCAAGGCGTCATCCTGTATTGAATTGACATCGTAGGCGCGACCTCCTCTTTGCAGCTTATACTCCGCAACCTGCTTGGTTGAGAGCCTGGTATCCTTTGTGGCGCCATCAATATTTATCTGTGGGTCGAAACCAGTCTTCGACAGACCGGTAATGCGGTGAATGAGGTCAACATTGACATCTATTCGGTTACCCAACCATAAGTAACCGCCATGCACGCATGAAAGTAGCGTCCGCACCACAGCATTGACCTCCGGGCCCCGTCCAAAGTGTGGGATCTCCAGGAGATTGAGCAGTCCCGACGGTACTAAATGGCTTACATGGTCCATGGGGACGAACTCATCGTGTTGTGTCCTTGGGTTCCTCTGAATCGTCATATAACGATCGCGGCGGAATTGTGGGTACAGCGTATAATCTCTCAGATTATAATCAGTAAACTTAACAGCATGCATATTCCCCCACAAGTTACCTTCTTCCTTCACTCGGTTATCCAGCGGCGGGAGTATGAGTTCATATTTAAAGTCTCTTGGAAGGACGATCGCTGGCGCATTCTCTACTCTCGGTGGGAAGTATATGGTAGTGACTGTAACTTCTTCCGGAAGTTCCTGCTCCGGTTCTTCTGACTCTGTGCTATTGAGGGTCTCGCTACGTTCCATATTAGCTAAGGTTCTCGGCGACTGGCGTATGGTCGAAGAGCCAGCAGCAATTTTCTTTCCTTTCTCAGCCACAACTGAAGTCATAGCGCACTCAATTCCACCCCTTTGGAATCTCTGCAACACGTCTTCGAGAGGCTCGTCTGGCGCGAGGCGCCTTCCCCTGTGGTACTCTGGACTTCCTATGATTGCTAATCTTAATGCAAATCAGAGTCTGCAACTGTTTCTAGTTTCCCTGTTCGGAACTCTGCTAAGAATACGCTTGGCTCGGCTCAACTGCGCTCAACTCTTTTGGTGAAAATGACTAAGTAGCCCCGTGCTTTGAATAGAACGTGTATTTATCATCAGGCGGAATTTCAAATGGCAACGGACCAGTGACTGGATCCGTTGGCGGTATTTAATGCATAGACAAGACAACACCCCGCGCCTATTTATTGCAAACACCGTTTGAAATTTCGCTGGGAAACTGTGCGCCGGATTGGTGTCGCATCGGATTTTCCAAATCTAGAAGAATCGTCGTGCTGCTGCCAAATCTTAGTACAACAGATACTTGTCAGTCGTGCAGTTAATGCTTGTCAGATGGTGAAGTGACTAGCCCTCTGATCAATTCAAAATTTGATATCGCATCAATCTGTTTTCTGTCCTCTGCGATAAGATATCGCATCGTCTGGAAGTGGAAAGTGCCAAAAACTCGCCTCTTATCAAAATTATCGCAACCACCAGGAAAACTGGCTGCGAATTCTTATCTGAAGCATTTCCCGGTGTAGACTCCTTAGGGTGCGATGCTTCATTTCAACTACACTGAGCATCTGCACCATTTGCTTCCTTCCTGGGCTAGGGCTAGGAGGTGGCATGGCCTTCGCGATACAGCTTAAGCCGACTGCCATTGATCAGGGTAGGAAGAAACTCCCCACTCATAGTACAAAGCTGTATAGCACCTCCATCTGTTATTTGCTGGATTTGATATGGTCCTAACCAATGAGTTTTGAATTTTCCAGGGAACTTTATAAACTTACTGTCATAAAGGAGTACCAAGTCTCCAAGCTGAAAGGTTTTGTTCTTGATATGCCTATCATGCCAAGCTTTTTCTCGTGCTTTCTGCACTTTTTGATGGAATCCTGCGATAAATCTGTCTTCCTCCAGATTGAGCAGCTGTGCCAATCTCTCCTCTAAAGTATCAGAATCAGCCATCTCTGTAAGCTGAGCAATCCTTAGACTGGGTAAGATGTATTCCATAGGCATAACAGCCTCTTGTCCATATACCAGGCTGAAAGGTGTGTGCCCTGTTAGTTTCTTACATGTGGTCCTGTAAGCCCATAATACAGCATTAACTCTGAGGTCCCAATCATCCCTTTGACTGTTACAAATCTTTGTAAGAGCATGTTCTAATATCTTATTGAAAGCCTCCACCGTACCATTAGCTTGAGGGTGGTAAGGTGTACTCTTATGGTGCTGTATTTCAAATTCCTCTGTCAAGGCTTCTATGGTGCTATTCAAAAAATGTGTGCCTTGATCACTCATCAAAGTCACTGGGCATCCAAATCTAGTGATGATGTTTTCAAAAATAAATTGTGCTGCTGTAGCAGCATCACAATTCCTGACTGCTTTTGCCTCAGCCCACCTGGTGAGGTATTCTGTTGCTGTAATTATATATCTCGCACCAGTTCGTTTTCCTGGGGGGTTAATAGGACCCACGAAGTCTATGGCCCACTTATCGAATGCGCGTAGCGTTATTTGTGGTCGCAACGGCATTTCATCTCTTCTGGAGGGCTTTCCTGTCCTTTGGCAGATATCGCATGATCTGCAAAACTCTTTACTGTCTTTATGTAATGTAGGCCACCATAGTCCTGCTGCTAGGATCTTCTGAGCGGTAGGCTTCCCTGCGAAATGGCCTCCTGCGATGCCCGAATGTGCTTCCTTAAGAATGGTCTGTTTTTCGTGGGGCATAACGCATCTGCGCAAGATTTCATCTGGTCCTAACTTATAGAGGTGTCCTGCAATCAGGGTGAAGTCTGCTGCTTTCACCACTAATTGTTTCTTTTGTTGCTTGGTAAACTCAGGTGGTGCCCACCCTGTAGTAAGGAATTGAATTATGTCTCCATAATATTCATCTGCGACCTGAATGGAGAACAATTGCGCATCAGGCAAGTTGTCCTCTAAATTACTTGGTTCTTCACCTGAGTCTAGCCTTGACAGGTGATCTGGTCCTGCATTTAGTCTTCCTGGCTTAACAATGATTTCGAAATCATATTCCTGGAACAACAATAGCCATCTGCATATTCTTCCCCCTAACACTGGCTTATTGACCAAGTACTTTAATGCAGAATGGTCGGTGAACATCTTGAACGGGGCACCCAATAGATAGTGCCGAAATTTCTGTAAGGCATACACCATTGCTAACCCTTCTCTCTCTGTGGTGGTGTAATTCTTCTCAGCTGTCGATAGTCTCCTGCTCGAATATGCGATAGGGTGGTCAATACCCCCTTCGCCTGGTTGCGTGAGAATAATGCCCAGTGCGATGCCAGATGCATCCACATGAACATGAAAAGGCTTGTTCCAATCTGGAAATACCAGAATAGGTGCTGTAACCATTTTTTCTTTTAGAGCGTCAAGACTCTTCTGACATTCCTCATTCCACTGAAATTTGATATCCTTCTTTAATAATTTCTCCATTGGTGCGGTAATCTTGGCATAACCTTTGATAAACTTTCTGTAATACCCAGTATGACCAAGTGTAGTTCTCAGCTGCTTTACTGAGTTAGGTGCTGGTAAATTGACAATGATGGCAATCTTCGCAGGATCTACCATCAAGCCTTGTCTGCACACAATGTGACCCAACAACGTACCAAAAGGCGCACAAAATATACATTTTTTTAAGTTAAGGGAAATCTGGTGCTGTCTGCATTTTTCAAACATTAATCGCAGGTTTCCTATGTGCTTCTTGACTAGTCCAAATACAGTCCAATCATCAAAATAAACTTCTAGAAATTGATGGATGTATTCCTTAAAGACAGCAACAACTACTCTAGAAAAAATTGCTGGGGCATTCTTAAGACCAAAGGGCATTACCGTATACTGAAAGGAGCCCCATTCTGTCGCAAATGTGGTTTTGTGCCTGTCGTCTGGATGGATTCTTATCTGGTGATAGCCTGAAAATCCATCAGTAAATGAATAGATTTCTTGTCCTCCAACATTGTCTAAGACTTCATCAGTGAATGGTGTCGGAAATGGGTCATGCAGCGATGCATCATTCAGTTTGCGCAAGTCGACACAGATCCTGATGTCTCCTTTTGTTTTCTTTTCTTGTACTACCATGGGACTAACCCACTCACTTTCTTCAACAGGTTCAATGATGTCTGCTGCTAGCATCTTATCTATTTCATCTTTTACTTTTGCTTTATACCGCGGATTCAACCTGTATGGGCGTTGCTTAACCGGCTTAGCGTCCTCCTTAAGCGGTATTCTCATGACTCCGAGGTCACCCACTATTCCCTTCATTTCTGTAAAGTTGGTAGGAAATAGGTCCTGATACTCATGTAATAGGTCTGTGATTTGGCCAATTGTCTCATCATCCCAATAATCTCCAATAGAGGCAAACTTAGGGTCTGTTTCTGTGCCAATATTGCTCTTTCTAATCTTGATTGGTTCTGTTACAGCTGGGATTTCTAAGTGCGGGCCTTCAACTTCACGTGTACCTTCTGTTTCTGCGATATTGATACTGCGAGGATCTTCATCCTCATAGCTTAAGTCTTGTGCGCAGTTGTAACATTCTAGTGCATGTTCCATCTGGATAGCCCACTCGGGTTGCGAATCCGCTGGTAATGGGCAATCCTCAAATATTTTAGTCTTTATGATCTTCAAGGCCCGATCAATGCTTGGATGCTCAGATTCAAAACTGAACGTGACCAAAAAGTTTTCAATCATAATAGGCCATGAGATAGTTCCTTTTCTTAGCTCTGTTTCTGTATACCAGTTCCGTGGAACTGTATCCAGTGTATGGATAAACAAATGAACCCATTCTTCTGCTGGAATTTCTAGCCAACTCTGTTCACAGTTCATAATGTGTGCTCTGGGATCACTCTCCCCTGTATATTTCCGCTGTGTACAGTCTCTTTCTTTAGAGAATCTAATGCGCATCAATCTCTTACAATCATACCATGATGCGATATGTTCCTTGTGTGTGTACCACCATCTTGCAGGTGTGGCTCGAACTGCAAGGTCAAAAACCTCCATCCTCTGCTCTTGAGGAATCTCTTGTTCAAACTGCTGCAAAAAATCATTGACATCTGCTAATCCATCAAAAGTTGGAATATACCTGCTTTCTGTCCCAATCCATCGCAGTGATTTAGTCATGAATGCGCATCTGCGGATAGAAACTTCGTGGAGTCTATTTTGCCAATTCTCTAAGCCAACATCTGAATCTGATGTGCATGAACTATCACATCTCCAGCTGATATGTCCATCAGCTGTAGGATCAATGTAATCTATCTGATTAGAAGTCATTTGGTACAAATTTTCCATGTTATGCACCTCCTCTTCTGCTTTGATTGGCTCAATGTAGCGAGGACCCTGTAAAGGGTCTAATGGTGCGATAACCCGGACTTGAGCATCTTCAAATGTCATCTGCCTTTTCTTTAAGTTGATAACAGCCTTGTTATCAAAAGCCCAATCAATACCTAATAGAGCTGGATAGGGTTTGGTGTCACCAATAATTTCTATGATCTCAAAATCGGCATATGTGTGAACTCCGTCGATGTCCACTGGGACATGCGATAGGCGACCCATCGGTGATATTCTCTGCTGATTAGCTAGTCTGAGATGGATAGGGGATCTGCTTAGTTTTGGACTTCCCATCTGTTCCCATGTCTGTTTAGTCAAGACATTTACTTCTGAACCTAAGTCTAGGATAACCTCATCCATTTCAAATAGTCCGATCTGCGCTGTGAGCCTCATCTCTCTTCCTGTCCTTGTATGGCCCATTATATGGTGAATGGTGCGCTGTGTATTGCTCACAGAAGGGCTCTGTTGACATTGGTCAATAACTTTCTGAAGTTCCTCTACAGCTTTCCCATTTCTTAGAAGTTTCAAACAACTCTGCAAGAAGGACTGTACACTCCCGGTCAATTCCTCTTCGTCACATCTTCCAGATGTGCTAGCCTGTGGTATCTGCGTAGTACTAACATCCTGCGGTGGTTTCCGTGGTATATCCTGAGATGGTAATAATAGTGATCTGGGCGGTGTCTGTTCAGCAAAGGAAGTCTTAGTTTGTTGAAATGCCTCCTTATTCTTCTGTAGATCAAGTGGGATAGGTTTTCCTGGAGCTTTGCGCACCCACTGCGTTCCTGTCGTTTTTTCCACGTCCTGCGATATGTTGCTTGTGGAGAGACCACTGCGAGTTACAATATTGACCCATGGTTCGGTTTCGTTCTGCTCAACAGCGATAAACTGGATAGTCTGATTGGTTGCTGGCTTGGCGTCCTTGATCTTAGCTATCAGTATGGGACATTCCTCTATTGTGTGATCATAAGATTTACAATACTTGCACGTTGTAGTAGGGTTCTGACAGTCTCTAGCGTAATGTCCTGTGCCTCCACAGTTATAACAGGTGATAGTTCCACGGCCACGGCCAGATTCATAGCCTCCTCCGCGTCCTCGGCCTCTGAAATTTCCTCCACGGCCTCCCTGATTCGGATCAGTTTGTGCACGTACTGCTGGTCCGGATGCTTCTGACTGAACTCTGTAGAGGTCGTGCTTCCTTTCTATCATTAACTCATAAGCTCTACAATTGTTTTCGTCATGTCCCACAGATTTACAGAAGTTGCAATATAGGTTCTTTGGTGTCTGCACATATTTCTGAAGGAGAGGGCATTCCTGAGGACTGTGTCCTCTGGTTCTACAAATCTCGCACCATGGCCCCTGGTTCTGCATCAACGGGTTAGGAGCTCCACTGGCGATATAGTCAGCAAAGACAGGGCAGTTATCCTTACTGTGTCCCTGCGCTTTACACTTAGTACACCAAATTTCATGCGCAACCTCCTTTCCTTTCTTAATTTCATGCAGCTGTAAGGTGAGGTTAGCTAGCTGATTTTGCAGATTAGTGATACCGGTGCTAGTTTCTGCTAGAGGTGAAGCCTCTAGTTTCATTGCCATTTCTAATGCTTCATCTTGTGTATTTAATTTCTGTTGCATTAGCGGAAGTCTGATGTGTGGTAATATTGCTGTGATAAACCATTCTTTATGCTGTTGAGGCGCAAGCTCAAAGCTTACCTGATCAATGAGGGTCTTGAATCTCTGGTCAAAATCCCAAACCGTCTCCGTAGGCAATTGTTTAATATCTTTAAGTTCTGCTATGCATTGTGACTCGGATTTAGGTTTTTTAAACTCTTTAATCATAGCAGTTCTAACCTGTGCAAGCGTTCTGTTATGGCCATTGGTATACTTCATATACCAAGTTAATGCTCTTTCTCTAAATGTGGTGGCCAGCTGGACAAGCTTGACATTATCATCTTGTATTTGCTTAATGGTCCATATGGCTTCGCATAAGAACCAGTGTTGCTCAGGGTCCTCCGACCCTGTACCTTTGAATGTTGGTAGCTTCATATCATCTCCCATTCTGTTTCTAGATGGTGGGTTCTGGTTTGTTGTATGACTACCACTCGGCTGTGTAGATGTGGAGGGTGTAGCGGTAGTATTCGCTGTATAAGAGCTACTGGATGGGGTTCCTGCGGGATTATTCTGAGTTCCGACTGGCTTTTGAGGAGTCCTAGGGTTCTGACTCTGCTGTCTCGGGTGATCTGAGCTGTCTTCTTCAGAAGAAGATGAATCGTTGACTCTATATCTTTTACCACTACGTGTATGTCCAAGATACTCGTAATCACTTTCAGAGTCTACTGACATTACAATATCATGCTACTATTCATCTGAGAGTATATCCAGTACTCCTTTTTCATATAGTAATTGCTTAATGGACAGACTTAGAGAATTTAGGTACTTACCGCGATAACCCTTGAAGAAGTACCGTTGTGCTGCGCTGAAACTCTTTCTCTGATCAACCGCGAACTCTGTGATGAAGCCTTCCAGCAGACTCGTAAGCCAGAAGTCTACTGCGCGTGAGATGGGGTTATCGACACCTTTCAAGGTCTGAATCAGCTCTGCTGTCCAGACAACTTCTCGATTCTTCTTGACACCGCTGTTGTCAACAAGCTTTGATAACCAACCATATAACTCAATAGCATAAGTTACGAAGAATATCTCATGGAGATCTGTAAAAAGGTGCTTCTGTAGCCAAGCCTCAGTGCTCAGTCTAGGATTCTTGTTTTCTTTTGCAGCAAACTCTCTTTCTTTTGACTCAACCCACTGGTTAAGTTCTTGCTTGGTAGGATGCCAACAGAACATCAGCTCAATGTGTTCAAACCGGCAACGGAACCATTTGTTGATCTTTTATCCTTTCTCTCTGGACAGACCCGGGCTGGCGGTAATATTTTAGACCAACAGAACCCTTAGCTCACTGGCCCTTTCGGCAACAGGTCGCAGAAGCAACCTGAAGTCTCACCCGAAGTGATTCTAATGGGAGGCAGAAGACTCAAGTGTCCTCAGCCAAGTTCCGAGGCATCCAGGGTGGTTAAACCCTCCTTAACCCCTTTCACAGAAGCTGTCTATCTCATTCCATTACTCCGGCTACGCCTCTGTCTTATCGCAGTACGAAGGGAATGCGATAAGTCTTTCCCTATGTGAAACCGTCTAGCGATACCCAAGATATCGTAGGTGCGATATCTTCCCCTTCTAGTTCCTGCGGCAAGCGAACTTTGACCGCTTCCTGGGTTAATAGGTGGTCTTAGCTATCCTTATCCTGGTACTGCAGTTAGCAACAACATTCAGCCTACAAGCCTAACCCTCACTAATGAACTCGACCCTTGATATCTCGCAACACGTAACTAGGTAGAACATTACTTTGCGCAATGTCTAAATAAACCATTCATGCCTCATATTCAGTTCTTACTCGCACATTAACCTCTGTTTAACAATTATCTAGTTCGCAAAGAGGTTAGCTATGATTATCGCAATTGTTATACATCATTCAGAAGTTAACTGACGACCATGTACATTACTTATAACAGATTGAAGCATTCATATATAGCACAAACACGTGAATGAGAACAATGGCTACACAATTACAATAGTGCTACTTAGATAAGCACATTGATACTCCCAGGGCAAAGACTACGCCCAGGGGAACTGCGGTTCTTGTTTACAACTCTGGGGAATAAACACAGCTCCGTTCCACTCTTTACAACAGGGGTCTTCTGGGAAACTCCACCTCAGTGGGAGCCCTTCTCTATAGACCTCTTTTCTCTTCTTTCCTTTACAGTGCACTCTCTTCCTCTCGCAATCCCTGCGGATTGCACTCTCTCAACAGGTCGGCCCTTGTCTTCTCAGGGATGTTCAGGCTTGCAACAACAAAAGACTTGACTAGCATCTACCTGATGTCTCTATCGCTATGTGGCCAACCCCTTATCCTATAAAAAGACTACTATATATAGATGGCCCGAAGGTCTCATCGCAGTTACAAAACTGTGGGCCTTATCCCAACAGTGACTCAACCCTAACCACTTACAGTCAACTGGCTGTACTTCCATGGCCGCCTTCTGTCTCGTCGCCGCTTCCTGCAGTCCTTAGTCTTTAATGCATCGGCCCGTCGCTTCTTCTTGTTTCAAGCAACGCTGACTGTGGTCCTTCTTCTTTAATGAGGGTAGTTGAACCCTCTCTTCATCTCCGGCGCCTTTATTGCGGTGGTTGAGCTCTCCCTTCGGCCTCTTCTTTGTACCACATGCTTGACTTTTCTGTACCTATCGCCGTGATTCCCGCCGGAATTTGTGCTACGGCGATATCTTTGTCTTACCGCCAAAATTGGTACTTTCTCTCCAAAATTAGTTATACTTCCCAAAATTAGCAGCTTCCTAAATGCTGCGGAAGTTCTCTCCAACACTTGGTGGATGAGAGGGATTGTATTATCCCTGGACTTCGGTCCCTGAATTGACCCGTAGACAGATGTCTCTGAGAAGTGGTCCCTAGAGGACAAGAGGGGATTGTATCATCCTTGGACTTCAGTCCCTGACTTGATCCGTAGATAGATGTCTCCGAGAAGTGGTCCCTAGTAGACAAGAGGGGATTGTATCATCCGCGGACTTCGGTCCCTGAATTGATCCGTAGATAGATGTCTCTGAGAAGTGGTCCCTAGTGGACGAGAGGGGATTATAAAATCCCTAGACTTCGGTCCCTGAATTGATCTGTAGACAGATGTCTCCGAGAAGTGGTCCCTAGTGGACGAGAAGGGATTGTATCATCCCCGGACTTCAGTCCCTAAATTGATCCGTAGACATCTATCTTCGAGTTTTGATGACATGACTACATCGTCCCTAAACATTTAGTTCAAAATGTACGTGATGGGGATTGCATCATCCCGTAACCACTAGTTCAAAATGTACGTGATGGGGATTGCATCATCCCAGAACCACTAGTTCAAAATGTACGTGAGGGGATTGCATAATCCTAGAACCCTTGGTTCAAAATGTACGTGGTAGGATTGCATCGTCCTTGGACTTATGTCCTAAATTGAGAGGGATTGACCATCTCGTAATTGGATCATGTGTATTTATGACGATGCTATTGATCGTGATGATCTAGATGACGATGTTGTTGATTGTGATGATCTAAATGACGATGCTGTTGATCGTGATGATCTAGATGACGATGTTGTTGATCGTGATGATCTAGATGACGATGTTGTTGATCATGATGATCTAGATGACCATGTTGCTGATCGTGATGATCTAGATGACGATGCTGTTGATCATGATGATTTAGATGACGATGCTGCTAATCGTGATGTTGATCGTGAGGATCCAAATGATGATGTTGTAGCTGACCGAGTGCTGCAGAAGATGAAGACTCGGTACTGAAGATGTTGATGTTCCAGTAATTGTATGAGTTACTGATGATGATGTATAAAGAAAGCTTCCAATGATTGATATATGTATCATGTATCATGTATTTGATGACTCCTTGCTCCTGCAAATGTTGTTATAATATCCTTCTCGTTAAGGGGGAGTGTTGAAATATTGTAACTTCTAAGAATATTATATTTGTACTTTATTATTCTGGAGATGTTTCATTCCTCCGTGAAGACCTTATTGTATATCCGGAGATGTTTTATTCCTCCGTGGAGAATGTGGTAAATTGGGTTATTAGACTTCCCTAGTGGGAGTCGGTCCTATATGATTCATGTGGGTTAAAGGGTTATTAGACCACCCTTGTGGGGTTGGCCCTCTCACATTATGTTAAGTGGTTAAGTTGGAGCCGACCTAGTTAATGTAAAAGACAAGTCGGAGTAGTGTATAAATAGAGGTGTGTTCCTCATTTATCACACTCACTCATTATTCACTCACTTGTGAGTGGCACATAGGTTAGAGAGATATCTACATAGGAGGAGAAAGAGATCATGTTTGGGATTACATCTTTTGTATTTGTTGGTCATTTATATTGAGGAAGCTTTGCTGGGTTTTCTACCCCATGAGGGTTTCCCAGGATAAATCTGTGTCTCTTGTGTTTATGCTGTGCCTGTTGTTCTTTCAATGATCCTGTATATGCTATTGTTGTGAAATGGAATGTAATACTGATATTTTCTGTCTTAGCATATTGAATTTTAACAATGTACTCTTTACTTGTTAGTATTGGTCTAGGTGCACTAATTATTAAGAAATTAAGTAATTGGGTGAATCAGCCTTAATTTAAGTTTACTAGTAAACAATAATTGGGTTGTCAAACTAAGCTATGTGGATAAAAAGGAAATAAACAACAGTAGCATGGCTAAACCAAAATATGTCACGCGAACCACGTGTGTTAATACAAAAAAAATGTGTTGTAATGTGGGTAATACACTAACCTTCCACGTGGGTACGATAGGCGATGTAGCACGGGTCTAACACTAGTAACATGCACTATGTGCGCGAATGTCTGAGTCGATTCCATGCTATCAATAGGGAAAATATGTTGAGTACCGCGCAGCTGTGGAAAAATAAATGGGTCATGATGGTGCCAAATTCTAGAAGCAATAGGTGGAATACCTTATCTCCTACAAGTGACAAATACCCATAATTAGCTACTTAGCATAAAAAAACCTAGTTTAAAAAGAAATGAATAAAAATAAGTATGGTCTCCCTTAGAACTGTTATGGAAAAGAATTCACAAGTGCACTCTTCCACTTGGTGAGGGGCTATGCCTCGTAGGTTGATGCAAGGCCTTAGTCCTTGGAGCCCCTTTTGATGGTGGTTGGCATTCCTCCTAGTGATCCCGCAAAATATTTTTAGTGTATTTCACATACAAACATGAAAATATTATAAAAACAAAATAAAATATATGGGGGGAGAATGCAAATCCAACAACAACCAAAGGTATGCTAAACCACTCTTGCATTTCCCAATGGAATAATTGTACAACACCTAGGAGGTGAAGGCTTCAATGTAACATCCCCTCCCCCTTCCAAATGTAAGGGAGAGAACATGACCAATCATACGGGGCTTTTGGCAGACTTAGCCCCAATATTCTTTCTTTTTCTTTTTTTCATAAATTCATAACAATTAAAAACTTCTGTGTGCAAAATCAACTCAATGTAAACACAGCGGAATTAAACATAATAATACACAAACAGAATGAAATGCATCAACATATTTATCTTAAGCAAAAAGGTGATTCCATATGCAGAGATTCAATCTCATTCTCATGCTATTCACAGATTCCATCTCAATTTGATTACCATGAATATTTAACATTCAGATTGAACACATTGCATAACACAGAATGTATATAAATTAATTCACAAGAATACTTATCTTGAAATGTAAATGTCCAACGACTGGCTACGTGAGAGCAACGTTCCACCCAACCATAGATCTCTGTCCAGCCTGTATTATTTCAGCTGAGAGATCACCCCCGAGCTGGGCTGTGTATCCACTAAGGAGGAACTAAATGGCTCACTCACAGTCAGGGTTTCACTCAAACAGCCATGCTAAGCCAACACACAGTTGGGTTTTTCAAGCATGCAATAGGAAATGGAGGAGGATGCTAGTCCACTGAGCTCAATCCTAGAGCCACATACACTTCAAGCTGGACTCAGCAATCCCATCCTCTATTCATACATCCACTCTTGGATTTCTCACAACTCTGTCACAAATAACCCCAAATCCGTCACTGATTTTCTGGGCTACAGAAACTGGGTATCCCTATTGATTTCGGGATAGCTAATGCTCCCAAATTCGCCCCAAGGTTCATACCAATGGATCCACCATTGGATTTCACTGTTCAATGCCAAATCTGGGCGTTTTTGGCTCTTCAAAACATGGGTTCTTTGAAAGTCGCGATTTCTGGTTTTTCTCCCTGCTGGCAATTCGTTTTTCGATGGAAAATGGTGTTGGTAAGTTTCACAATGGAATGGGGATGATGAAGAAGCAACTTCCATCAGGTAGAGTGGCTTGTGGTACAAGAAAACAGAGCCCATACTCTGCCATACGAATTTCTGGGCTGCCCATGCTCCATTAAAGCCATGGACTGAATTCCTCAACCACTTCCTTACTACATAAATAAATGTCAGCAAGGTAAGTCAAATGGGTTCTCAAGGTGACATATGGCAGCCTATGGTTCAATCCCACAACCCCCTCACCACTCCCTAGTGGATACACGTGGCCCCTTCTCATTCGTTGCCTCAATAGCCAGTCTTAGAATTTTATATTGCATGATGTTTATTTACATCCTATTACAATTTCCATGGCTTAAGAGCACATGGGCATCAAATATCAATGCTTGCCCTTTAAATCAAAATTCAGGCTTTCACTAGCGGGGCCTTGGCTTTGAGCTCCACGCTAGGAAAACATACATCACATGTACACATTATTTACATTAAATGCTAATACATCCTAAGAGTCAGAATGGGGTATTACAATCCCCTCCCCCTTAGAATAACACCGTCCTCGGTGTTCCAAGACTTAGGCATACATATACAATTTACACATGTCCAAAACTTCAAAAACTTTGCAGATCTGCCCTGCATTCTGTTCTTTACTTTGAACTTTCAGGACCAAGTTCTTTGATCTTCACGAGCTGCTCCTGCTGATTCGGATCTTCCAGCTCATCCCTAAGTCTGAAAACTTTATGGCTGCTACCCTCTTGAGGTTCTCTTGTTGGGCAGTTGCGGAGGCAATGATCTCCTCCACATTTCCAACACTTCACTGGTTGCTTCATCTTTACCTGCTCAATTTTCTTTGAGTCTTCCCACCTGGGACGTTTCTTAATCGGACGATTGGATGAATGCTTCTTCATTGATCCACTTTTCTTTTCCTTGCTGATTTCTCTCATAATGCTTTTTACCTCTTTCTGCAGACGAATAGAGTCCTACAAGACCTTGTGGTTCATCTCATTCTGCTGCTTTTGCATCTTGAGCATCTCTCCAAGATTTTCTTGGGTATTGGCAATTGTTTGAAGAATATTTTCAGCCAACTCTAATAGCCCTTGGTCTGCTGCCATGGTCAATGGAAATAACTGACCACACTTTGCTCACTAGCAACACTTGCCTACACCGGCTGCAACCAATTGATTCAATTTCCACCTGTGAAATTCATCATTACAATTCTCGTTAGGCCAAGTATAGCCCAAACATTTAAAAATCAGTCAATGGTTTTTCCCCAGTCGACATGGATAGTCCATGCTTCACTCATGAGACTTCCACACTTTTTATGCTTGCCCAACATACACATGAATTCCTTCATGTTCATCCATTCACAGGAAATTCATTAATTAGCATTCACAATTCACTTTAATCAAATAAACACACTTTTACTTTCAATCATGCATGCATTCAACAATTTTCTAATTTTATAAATGCATCAATAAAAAGGAAAGGGAGAAAGCAGTAAGAGTTTTCTCCTCTTAGTCTTGTTCCATTCTGGAACCCACACCACCACTGTGGTTTTCATGCTCCTGTCCTCTTTCACTTCAACGTGAATGCTTGACCTGCCCTTCTTGGCTATGACACGTAGTGTCTATGGTCTATTCCAGACCTCTCAACCATGGAGTTCCTCCACTTGGTTGGTCTAACTCTTGGCTGCTAGGACTCACACAGTTCCACTAGCCCCATCTTTCATTACTACCCATGCTGAGCTCTTTAGGGTGGTTACATGTCCACATGCATCCTTAAGATGCTTCAAGGTTCTTACTTCCAACAATACCTGCGTTGGATGTCTTCACTTTATTCCGTAGGACCCTTCTTTGCTTTACAAGCCTTGGATCTCCTATGGGTTTAATAACGAATGTTGGGATAGCACGCAGGTTACTCCTCAACATCAATTAATCTTGCATGTTTGGCCAGCACGCAAGCTGCTCCACAACACCAAATAATACATGCTCAACCAGTCACTTTCTGGATTTACCAAGCAGCTTTTAGTTCTTTCAGGGTCCTTGCTTCCTGCATTGACCAAGGTTTCCAACAAAGAAACAATAATGCATCAGCTCACTGTTACAAGCTTTATGCTTGAAACCTTCATTATTTCAAATAAGAAATGAATGAAATTGAATACTTATCTGTATTGTGCCTTTCCTCTCTGGTCCACAGGGTCCTGCTTTTACTTTGTAAGCCTTGGGGTCCTCCTGCGGACTGGGACGTTTGGACAGCACACAGGGTGCTCCAAATCATCAAATAATTAACACCTTACCAGCACATCTTCACTCCGACTGGAAGGAAACTTCACTACGACCATTTCTAGGTCAAGGCTCTACTATGGAGCCATAGGCATATAATAGCCCTTTCATCAATACTTCACAACCCTTCATCGAAATCTCCACAATCTCCACAACATCCTTTTATTTATATTAACCCTTCCACCACAACCCCTCATAACATCCTTTTATTTAGATTCTTTAGTGTGTAATATCAATCACAATTTGTTTAGGCTGTCAACACAAGATGGATAAGCAAGTTTATTAGTATTGCTGCTCTAAAATTGTAAACATATTTCATAACATTCACTATCCAACATTGAAACACCAGGAATGCATCCATTCCCTTAAGGCGTAGTCAATATTGGCATCCCTAACATAACTCAGCACTAGAAAGGCATGCACTCCTTACTGATGTGAACTATGAAGGTTCTAATCATACTCCAAGCAGTCTACCATAATGGAAATAAAATCAAAACATGCTCTGCATATTAACTCTAATTTAGACATGCATGTATGTATATATATATATATCAATCAGGGTTTATGGAACACTTATCCATTTTGCAGATGTTATTTCTCTTCTTTAATGAGGAATGGAGGCTCCTTCTCTGAGTTGATAGTCCCTCGGTTTTCCATCCCAGTTCCTTTTGATGTTACATACCTCTCACATGTCTTACTGACATAATCTTCGCCATCTCACTCATATTGTTTACCAATCATGTACTACAGATGAGACATTAATAATGTCTTATGGCGTTTCACCTGAAACCCATTTTCAAATCATGGAATCTCTTCCCATGAAGTTTGGCTTCTGCAGGCCCACTCTCATGGTCTTACTGCAATGTGCCTTCCTGGCACACTTATTGAATAGCCAAACAGTTAGCAACATTTAACAATACAATTCAAATCCGATTGTTCCATAACCAATCCATGGCACTAATAATTAAATTAAGTATGAATTTGCAACTCTGTCTACTACAAAAATTGGTTTTCTTATCCATGAGGCTATCCTCATATTGTTTGTCTCCTGTAAGCGACGCCACTCTGCCCATTATGGTCTTATGCCCGCTGCCATACATGAGCATCCACTTACAGCATGTCCTCCTGACACATTTTTTTTTTCATAGGCCAAACAGTCATTAGCAATTATAAGCAAATTTTCAAATCTGAAAATTTACAAATCTGAGATTTACAATTCTTCTTTCTAACAGAGCTTAGATTTTTCAACCATGAGATTCCTTCTCATAAGATCTAAATCGAATTTGCAAATCTGCTCCCTACAAAATTAGACTTGCAACCATGCTATTATTCTCATAAACTTAAATCAGAACATTTTCAGATTTGTTTCATGCATAAATTAAATTCCACAACCATGAGAACCTTCTCATAACCTTTGGCCTTTGCACATGGTAGAGTTCGGTCTTTACTATGGTCTTATCTCCATTTCCATATGTAAGACCTTTCTACCTGAAATTGAAACTTCAATCAGCCAAACATGTTGTGAGTATCTATGCATATAATCATTTCGTTGCCACAACAGTCACTGAAGTGATCTCAGAATTATAACACTGAATCATTCAAACATCTTCAGCTATTAACATTTGAAATGCAACGAAATATATACACTTCTATATATGCATCATTATCATAATAGAATTGCAAGGCATAGTCACACTATCCATGCAACTTGAATAAATCGTAAATACTCATTATTTCACAGTCATATCATTCATACAACTCTGTCCTTCCACAGAGCGTTCTAGCAGCCCATCGATCATGATTTGGCTCTTCATGCACTTACTATTCTGCATTCATAACAGCCCATGAAATGATCCTAGAATTATCATCAATTCATCATTTCATTCATTATTTATTTTTCAATAACATATGAATCATCCCTATGCATTCATACAATGCATCACAAGGTTTATAAAATCTCTTAATGCACATCTACTCAATGCTACCTTGCATTGTTTCATGAGTACTATGCATTCAAGCATATTATGATCGAAACATGACTATCTCATATAACTTGCATTACCATAATCAGGACCACCAGTCCTCACTTGCTTTGGTTATTAGGCACATAACCAACATACACATGGCATGATATAAATTCATATGAATGCATTGACACTTCTAAACAGTCATAGGGTGTAAGAATCACTTCCTCCACTTACCCACACCTCGCCAAGCTTGGTAGGTTAACAGTCCCAATCGGTATTCCATATCACATGCAAACTAACTCAACATAGCTCAAACATAGTTGAAGAGATCTTACCAAATTCTCCTTCAATATTCATGCAATTTGGCACCAATAATCATTACCTGCATGGTTACCATTAGTATCGCCTGATGTTACCTGATTAGTTGGCCTCTTACCAAGGCTGCTCAATCCTTTTGCCGACTTTATGATCATAGATTTGTTGCACCATCCTTTCTGCATAAGGTTGTTGGCTTCATGCAACAACATGATCAGCACATTTAGCCATGCTCTTTGTTATCTTTGGTCCTACAACCAATACCAATCATCAATAGTGATTACCAACAACAATATTCTCCATTAGTGGTTCATTGCATATGCAGACTTCATTATTCTACCAATATGCAATATCCCATTTATGCACAAGCATTTCCATATGCACTATGCAATGTTTGTTAAGATGCCATCTAGTGCATATACATCTATGTAATCCCTTACATTTTAACATTTTTATGCCATATGACAATTTCATAATTATAAGTATGATAACAAATAGGGGTTTAAGGAATTCTTCCTTTTTTGATCCTTCCTCGTAACATGGAATTTATCTCACACCGTAGATGGTTCGATTTCATGGCATGCTACTTCCAAGCATACAATTCTAGAATTTGCCCATATTGACAAAAAAATTTCCAAAACAACCACTGGCAGTTTTCTGCACTAAATATCTATGATATATGTAGACCTCATTCAAACTCTGGTCATGCATCATTGTTCCCTATTGGACAAGCTTTCCAATGCCTATCTTCATGCCCCATTCCGACATCGGGTGTGGAAACAGCGTTGTTTCAAAAATAACAACTCTTAGCAATAATTCTGCACATTTTACACAGTTGTATTTTGGTCCAGAATGCCAACTTCAACCACCTATGGAAGAAAATCTATGAAGAATCACAAAAACTTTTATATCGGGCGAAGTTAGTCCATATAACAAGGAACACTCAGCAATTTGCAGATCTCAATTTCGATGCACCATTCATCTTTTATAAAATTCTGGGTTTAACTACTTTTCCTTTTTAACTCCCTTTGCAACCTGTGCTCCACCAGTGCACCACCTACGAACAACCTGTGCGCAACCTATGCGCCACCTGCGCACAACTTGCGTGCAACCTATGCACAACCCACACGCAATCTGCGTGCAATCCGCGCGCAACCCGCACGCAACCCGCACGCAATCTGTGCACAATCCACGCGCAATCTGTGCGCGACCTGCGCGCAATCCGCACGCAATCTGCGCGCAATCCGCGTGCAATCTGTGCGCGACCTGCGCACAATCCGCACGCAATCTGCGCACAATCCGCGCGTAATCTGTGCACGACCTGCGCGCAATCCGCACGCAACCCGCACGCAATCCGCGTGCAATCTGTGCGCGACCTGCGCGCAATCCGCACGCAATCTGCGTGCAATCCGCGCGCAATCTGTGCACGACCTGCACGCAATCCGCACGCTTGCGGGTGTCATATCTCCCTCGTCCCTTAACCAAATTGGACGAATTTGGTACCGTTGGAAAGCTTTGGAAGAGGTCTATGCAGTTGGGTGATCTTCTTCTGCATCTGAGAAATCTGTCCCTATCATTTTCCCAAATCAAAATTCCGCCCCCAACTTCCCAATTCCACATCAAAACCATTCCGTCTCTTGCCTGCAAATCTCTAAGAAGGGATTTTCTTTTCATTTCACATCCAACAATCCAACCAATGGGTTCACAATTAATCTCCAAGCAGCCAACAAGCACGGGTAAGGAAACTCATGAGCATAAGGGCGTAATTTGTAGGCTTTCCTCACTTCTGAAAACCATCAATTGGCCACACAATGTGGATTCATTGTAATTAACAATCATCATTAAGACATGGGGCTGTAACAACTGACTGTTCATGCTTTTACTCAGGAAATTAACAAGCATAACTCATTTCCAGCCATGCTCAACATTCAAGTTCATGCATTCAAAGCATCATGGACATTCAAGGAACATGGATTCCTCATTAATCAAGATCTCAAGCACATGATGCATCATCTCCTATGCACAACAATTAGCAACAACAACAACAAACAATATAAGATGGCAGAGGTTGCCCCTCCTTTCTCTATTTCATAGAATGCAATCAATGCAAGCAGCTTGCAAAAATACCCAAACAGTCATGGAAATGATTTCCCATTCCAACACATAGAAGCCATGCGATCTTGAGGTTTCTTTAATGCATCTTAGTTCCAAATACAAAATGCATGTACACACAATGATTTATATCTCTGTGAAGCGCCCAACAGCCGTAGTGTTGAACCTAGAGCTCTGATACCACTCTATAACATCCCCTCCCCCTTCCAAATGCAGGGGAGAGAACATGACCAATCATACGGGGCTTTTGGCAGACTTAGCCCCAATATTCTTTCTTTTCTTTTTTTCATAAATTCATAACAATTAAAAACTTCTGTGTGCAAAATCAACTCAATATAAACACAGCGAAATTAAACATAATAATACACAAACAGAATGAAATGCATCAACATGTTTATCTTAAGCAAAAAGGTGATTCCATATGCAAAGATTCAATCTCATTCTCATGCTATTCACAGATTCCATCTCAATTTGATTACCATGAATATTTAACATTCAGATTGTACACATTGCATAACACAGAATGTATATAAATTAATTCACAAGAATACTAATCTTGAAATGTAAATGTCCAACGACTGGCTACGTGAGAGCAATGTTCCACCCAACCATAGATCTCTGTCCAGCCTGTATTATTTCAGCTGAGAGATCACCCCTGAGTTGGGCTATGTATCCACTAAGGAGGAACTAGATGGCTCACTCACAGTTAGGGTTTCACTCAAACAGCCAATGCTAAGCCAACACACAGTTGGGTTTTTCAAGCATGCAATAGGAAATGGAGGAGGATGCTAGTCCACTAAGCTCAATCCCAGAGGCACATACACTTCAAGCTAGACTCGGCAATCCCATCCTCTGTTCATACATCCACTCTTGGATTTCTCACAACTCTGTCACAAATAACCCCAAATCCGTCACTGATTTTCTGGGCTACAGAAACTGGGTATCCCTATGGATTTCGGGATAGCTAATGCTCCCAAATTCGCCCCAAGGTTCATACCAATGGATCCCCCATTGGATTTCACTATTCAATGCCAAATCTGGGCGTTTTTGGCTCTTCAAAACGTGGGTTCTTTCAAAGTTGCGATTTCTGGTTTTTCTCCCTGCTGGCAATTTGTTTTCCGATGGAAAATGGTGCTGATAAGTTTCACAATGGAATGGGGATGATGAAGAAGCAACTCCCATCAGGTAGAGTGGCTTGTGGTACAAGAAAACAGAGCCCATACTCTGCCATACGAATTTCTAGGCTGTCCATGCTCCATTAAAGCCATGGACTAAATTCCTCAACCACTTCCTTACTACATAAATAAATGCCAGCAAGGTAAGTCAAATGGGTTCTCAAGGTGACATATGGCAGCCTATGGTTCAATCCCACAACCCCCTCACCACTCCCTAGTGGATACACGTGGCCCCTTCTCATTCGTTGCCTCCATAGCCAGTCTTGGAATTTTATATTGCATGATGTTTATTTACATCCTATTGCAATTTCCATGGCTTAAGAGCACATGGGCATCAAATATCAATGCTTGCCCTTTAAATCAAAATTCAGGCTTTCACTAGCGGGGCCTTGGCCTTGAGCTCCACGATAGGAAAACATACATCACATGTACACATTATTTACATTAAATGCTAATACATCCTAAGAGTCAGAATGGGGTATTACATTCAAGGGAAGCCAAAAATATCCCTTAGGGATACCTTTCTTGTCCAAACTAAATGCTAAGTAGATGGAAGAACAATGGAGAGAAACACTTACCCCTTGATGGAAGGTGACAAGGGAGCTTGGGAATGCTTACAATGGTAGAAAATGGTGGGCTATGAGGAAGCTCCAACTCAAACCCAACAACATAACCTTGCTCTAATTTTCTCTCTACCAAATGCATGCCAATGGGTTCCTTTTATATACCAAGAGGTGTCCATCAAAAAACTAGATCCAAATGTGAACTCTCCTCCTTCATGAACTAGTTCCAAGGTACACAAGGGGGTTGATTAATGCCTCAAGTGTGTGAGGATCTGAATTCTGATCCTTAGGGCGGATTGATTCTTTAATGCGTCACTGGGCATGAGTGGTACCTCCATTTTGACACTAGCATGGCTATTGAAGGAAAATTTTCACGGGTGTAGCACAGACATTGTTTAGGTAACCTATGCTATCATGTGCGGGTCAATTGTGTAATACCCGCGCTACCCTTTGTTTTGACTATTTCTTGGAACTTGTTGACTCATGTTTTGTTTTGGATATGTTGAGGATGCCTATGGTGAGATGCATTATTTATGTTGATGACTCTTACTGGATGAATTTTCGAAATGTCGCATGTGTGTGACTTTTAGGCGTTAACAAGAGCGAAAATCCCTCTTTGAACAACTTGCCTTGGTTTTTGGATCTCAGATTTTGAGAATATATTTCATGGATGTTTTCCTTCAAATCATACCTTATCGAACCTCTCATTCCCTTCTTTGTATGATGAATATATTTTATCCTAATTATCCTCATTAGATCCTAAACCCTCTCCTAGTGATTGGCCTCCCCAAATCCTACTTAAGGAGGGTCATCCATGGGAGTGATATTGGAAACACCAAACCTATGGTCCTATAATCCTTGGAGAACACTCATGAGGAGGTCATATTGGTCTTATAATTCTTGCAAGGGTGGTGATTGAGAGCTTGGAAGAAGGTGATACTACTTTGGACATCAAGTATAGCAATTTGTATAGCTAATTTCAGCTTTCTTAATATGATAACTTGTCCTATTCTCCCATATTATATTTCTTGTTCATTTGACGTATGATATATTGTTTTTAGAGATAGATTAAGTACATTTGTATTCTTGGAAGGTTTTTTTCCTATGTTGTTTGCAAATCTACAAGTTTGGACATCAAGTTTGGAGCTGGAGCTAGGACAGCCTAGAAATTGGAGGTTAGCCATCTTCCTCTTTCCCTCTTTATGAGTACATGCTTGTGTATTGTGCTAGATATAGGAGAGTATATAACCATTTGTTTCATTTATGTCTTGGGTAGACAAACTAGGGATATTTTCATTCCCAAGAGGACTCCAACCTATATGTAGGAAGTTTTCTTAGTACAGAAATTGGCGACTCCGTTGGGGATATTTCCCTAGTTTCACCATGTGATTCTTACTTGAATTTTTTATTGGATATTTATCCTTTATTGAGTGGTGTTCCATCATTTTTTGGACCTCTTTAGTCATAATTGAGGACCACCTTGAACCCATCATTTCATCCTTGCCTGGATCTAGGCCTAAATTTTCATTTTTTTACAGTAGTTTACAGAGCGACAGATTCCAATTTTCGCTCCTCCATAGTGTCCTAGGGCGCAAAAACAATCCAATTGTCACACCCCCATAGTTTTCAAATGGGTGAAAATCTCCAATTGTCGCTATGTATTGGTCTTTACAGGGGTGAAAATCCCCTATTTTGGTCATGTTTTAGCTCTTTTTGAAGGGTTCCCTTAGGTTTTTTGCTTGCAAAATTTTGGGGTGCCTTCAAATGGTCCATTGAATTCTTTATGGTACCTTTTTGAATAAATTTTAGTCCTTTCCATTCACATTTTGTCTCTATTCCTTCATTGGCATCTTTAAGGAAGTTTGGTTAGTTTTGAGTTCTCTAAGCCAATTTCTAGTTCTTGGAGTCAATTTTACCTTCCCAGTAGCTTTGGGACCTTCTTTCTTTGTTTGGAAACTTGAAACCCCCTAGGATTAACTTTGATCCCTTCCTTGTCGTTTCATTTTTCTGAGTTTCATTCTTTTTTGTAGTGGTATTATCATATTATTAACATTTATTTGGACCCTTCAATACCCCTTTTTGTTAGATTTGGGACCTTTTTTGCTTGTTTGGAAGTTGGTGTTTGTGCTTGGAAGATTGAAATCTCCTTGGGTTAACTTGATCCCTTGTGTACATTTTCAATTTTTCTGAATTAGAATCTCTTGATAAGTGATTTTGTGACCTTTATAGGGCTGATTTGGACTCATACAAATCATATTTGGATTTGTTTGGACACTCTTTTCATGGTTTGGAAGTTTGAATTTTTTGTTTGGTCTCTTGAGTAAAACTAGTGCATTGTTTGCTTGCTGGGTAGAATTGTCATTCTCTTCAAGTCCCAATAAATTGAATTTGTTTTCACACTTATTTTTTCCATCTAATTGTGATTGGATTCAAGTTTTAGATATATCTTTTATTGCAAATCTTCCTTTCTATTTCCACCATCGAGGATTAGTGATCTACTTGTCATATAATTATTGCAGCATTTATCATGTGTATTATTTTTCCCATATCATTAACTATGAAGCTTCTTGGATGTTTTAAAGTGTCTTGGTGTTTCTGCTCTGGTTAGGACAATTTTTGACCAAATATGGTTCACCACATCCCTAGTGTTTTAGCGGTTCTCTGACTAGTTTATTGGGTCTATTATTATCATATCTTGTTGATTTTGCACTATTTTGAGATGGATGGTTGATAATTCTATTGAATTTGTATCCTTCAAAACTCTTATTCATATATATGTATGGTGGAGGCATAAATCCCTTCCATCTCTAATTAATTTTTTCTTGTTTCATATCATTTTAGACTCATGGTGTTTCATTTTTTTTTGTGTATTGGTCATAACATAACTTTCGTTTTCACATGGAATCTTCTAGAGTATTGGGATCATCAAATCCTATCCTATCTTTATAGGACTATGGTAAACAAATTAAAAATATTTGAATTTTTGTGTTCTCATCCTTGATGTAAGGGACATATCTTCGCAGTTCTAGAAACTTGTTTATTATGTCATCCACGGACATTGTTCCTAATTTCAATTCATAGAATTCCTTGGTATTTCCTTCATAGTATCTTTAAGATAGATACTTTTTTCCTGAAATGTTTCTTGAAGGTTTTACAATCAACCTATTTTTCTTTAAGTCTTTTTACTAACTTAAGGTCCTACCACCAAATTCTAGTTTTATCATTTAAGTTGTAAATGCACATTCTAGCCTTCATGTTGCTAGAGTAATCATCTAGTTGGAAGTAATTGCTCATACCTATAATCAATGCTTATGCTTCTTCTCTAGTTTTGGATTCACGATCAAACGTAGGTGGTTGTATTTTCTTAAATTCACCTACAATGATCTGTAAATTGTCGTGGATATTCCATTGGATCGGTTCGTCACAACAGATTTTACAACTTCGGTCATTGTGTTAATTTAATCCCATAAAATATTTAATATAATGGAACTGAAAGAGAAATAACTCTAGAGAAAATAAGTATACAATCCACACAATAAAACAAGATATACCTTGGGAAAACCCACTATGGGGAAAAACCGAGCCACGACTATGCCTTGATCTTCATATCAAATTACAAATACAAAGGAAATGGCATTTTCAATGGAATTACCTATGAATCTGTTGCTAGAATGGATACTACAAGATCTCCTATCTCCTTTATTGTGCTATAGCATCCACTCTTGTGTTGTTTTCTCAACTATGGAACAATGCAATAACATTGAAAGAATGGAACTCGTTCTTCTCCTAATGACCCGATATTTAAGATATCCATATAGATCTCTAGGGTTAATTTTAGGGTTTTTGCATGCCCTAAATCTTGATTACTGTTAGGGTTTTGGAACTTATATAATTTTATTAAAAGTCCACACATGACTAGCTCCCCACGTGTAATAAATGAGAGCTGACATGGATTCCACTTAGTACCATGGTGGTCAACTGAGTAGGTCAAATTGGGGGAGGTATAACTTCTTCATACAAGCTTCGATTAAGGAGATTCTTGCATCGTTGGAAAGGTATCAATGTGCAGAATGTAAAATTTTGGTCAATTGTTTTTCATGTAAAAAACTGGCGTTTAAGCCCTAAAAATTTCCTTGTAAGGTTTCAAACAGTTTTTTCATCCCAAATCTAAAAAGTGAGAGTTACCCCTAAAATGGGCCCTACAAGCCCATTTGTCCAATCTTTTAACCCTGAAAGCTCCAAATAGGTGACCAATTATATGTTGAATCCATTTTGGCTCACACATCCTCACTTTTGGATGATTTTGGTCCCCAAAAGATGTAATGAATGAGGTGAGGAAATTTTTCCTCTACCTTCTCCTTGGAGTACCATTTAGCCTTGCCTGGAATTTTTTCTTCAACCCCACCTGCTAGAGTTCATACTCTATGTTCTTAGTATTTCTATACTTCTTATACAACATTGTGTCCTTGTAGCTAGCTCAACCAACTAGGCCTGCTTAAATACACTTTCTACAACATACATTGGTTAGAAATTCTAGGGGAAATCAAATTTTACAATAACCCAAATCAATGAGGATTGAAATAAATTTTCCAGAAATTTCACCTTCCAATTTGACAATTGATGACTGATGTTCATCTTGTTGATTGTCCAAGGTTCCACAGATATTTGGAACTATGGAAATATCATTATTGTACTAGCTTCTTGTATATTATGGATAGTTCTGTTAGTTTTACCTTTATGGGGACAGTCCACTTGCCAATGATTTTCTCTGCAGATCCACCATAGAAGAGGTCTTGTGTTAGCCCATTTCGGTTTCTTTTCCATAGTTCCACACTGATTTATTCTTTGAGCATGAGCATTTTGTTGAAATTTATTTCTTCCAAAAGCATTACTATTCTTAAATGAATTCGTCTAATTTCTAAATGTAGAGGGATTGTATCCCTTCTTCCATTGTTCTTCCCTTTGCTTTTTATTATCTCGCGGGCTTTGCAGATTCTCATATTTATGTTAGCTCTGTTCATAACAGAGTCTTACCTTGTGAAAAAACATCCTCTAGGTCCTTTGGACAATCAAACTCTAATCTGTCTCGAAAGTGATATATGACTCTTCTTCAAGCTTGTTTAGTTTATCTCTCAGCCATCTTTTTATTTCAAATTTGTTTTTATTTTTCTTTTAATTTTGGTTACTAATCAAGAGCTTACCTAACCATTTGAGGTTTGTTTCTTTTAATTCTCAATCATAACTTTGTTTAGTTTATCTCTCAGCCATCTTTTTATTTCAAATTTGTTTTTATTTTTCTTTTAATTTTGGTTACTAATCAAGAGCTTACCTAACCATTTGAGGTTTGTTTCTTTTAATTCTCAATCATAACTTTGGGTCCTTTCATCAGTGTGGGAAGGTTGTCCAACGTGGTGGAAATTATTCATAATAAACAATGTAACATTAGTAAAGGGTTTCAACCATATTATTAAGAATCTTAAATAACATTTTTATATAATATAAACAATTTTATTGTTATACAATTGATATAATTTAATATATAATATTAAAATTACTTTTTATATATATCTAAGCATTTAATTAAATTAAACCAACAAAATAACGGTTTAATCTTTAAACAAAAAGAAATTATTTTAACAACAAAGTTTA
This sequence comes from Larix kaempferi, assembly GCA_027924585.1. Taxonomy (NCBI): domain Eukaryota; kingdom Viridiplantae; phylum Streptophyta; class Pinopsida; order Pinales; family Pinaceae; genus Larix; species Larix kaempferi. The sequence continues at coordinate 12,808,474 of BSBM01001048.1, forward strand.
TACAATTTACAATATTTAATTAATTTAAACCAACAAAATAATAGTTTAATCTTTAAACAAAGAGAAATTATTTTAATACCAAAAAAATTTAATAAAAAAAAAGTATGGTAACAACCAAGTTTGGAATGGAGCTCAAGAGTAGAAGGGTTTGAATCTCATCATCAAATATAATTTTTTGAAGTGAGTTGGTTCAACATTGTGTGTAGCTCATTTAAATGTTCAGCCATTAAATTTCCATCCCTCATTTTTAAATTAAACAACATTTTCATTAAAGTTTTTTTGTTGAATCCCCTCATTTTTAAATTAAACAACATTTTCATTAAAAAAAAATTGTCGAATCTTCATCAGTCATAGATGAAGGTTTCTTTGACTTTCCTTGAATTGATAATTGCAGATCTTTTGAGAATATCCTCCATTTTAGACCTCCATATATGGTAAGATTTACCCCGGTAAGCTTTTCAATGCTTATAGTTGATTCCATCACAACCTCCTTTAAATGATCCCTACACACACCTAATCTCCAACAAAAAAAAAGAGATAAAAAGATGTGGCTCTGATACCATGTTAGAAAAACAACAAAACCCAATAACAATTTCCATATTCCAAATCTAAATATAATAGATCTATATACCCAATCTAAAATATGTGTCAAATAATACAACCAATTTAGATCATAGATCTAATATCTTTCTGAATAATATTACCAATTTAGATCATAGATCTAATATCTTTCTGAATAATATTACCAATTTAGATCCAAATCTAATAATTAATTGTTAACATCACATAAAATTTCAGATCTGGAAATTAAGAAATAATTCACACAGATAAAAATTGAACACCAAATTTTAGGTGGAAACCTCAATATGGGAGAAACCACGAGGAGGGAAGGATCAATAACTTTTTTACTTACAACTATGTACATCCATACTTCGGCCCAATTACTTCAAACTTGTATCTACTGAGCACACCAAATGCTATACCAACAATACATATTTATATTGTTTCAATGAACAAATACCACAACCACAAACCATGAGCCAAAAAGCCATTTTTCCTAAAACTATGGTGAAAAAACATATACAACTAATTTAACTAATTCCAATAATACAATTGGAAATTAAAAAATGACAACTATTTATTTTATTTTAATAATATTTGAGTCTACACATAACAACATACTAACTTTATTGCATTGTGAATGTCTTTTTTAACATACTAACTTTATTGTATTGTGAATGTCTTTTTTACTAACTTTATTGTATTGTGAATGTCTTTTTTAGGTTTAGAGGGGCAACTGGTTGCTCGAAGTTGTTAAACAGATAAAGCAAAAACAGAGAACGGGAACAACACTGCAAATGCACACAATCGAATTATAAAAAGACAACTTTTATTATTATTGGAAGATAAAAACAGTTCTGGTGATTTTTATATGTGTAAGTCCCCGAACATCTTAGACAGGCACCTCCCAATATCCCACTGATAAAGAATGTAGCTCCTTGCAGTAAAAGTGACTGGATAAAGAAGGTAGAAATATGGATCATGGATAAGAAGGTAGAAATATGGATCATGTTTTTAGTCGTTCTCATCATTCTAGATGATATAGACCATATTCATTCGCTGAATGCATTATTGTAGTTGTATAAACCATGATCATGTTCCCGTTCGCTGGCGTTGCCTCCTAGCTTCTTCTCCATGACTGCATCTGCAGAAAGCATCTGCTCGAACAAATTGCCTTCTATATGCCCCAGTCTTGGAATAGCCACTCATTCCTGGTATTTCACCGTTTTCAGTTTTCATCTTTCTTAGTTATCTATAATTTAAAGATTTCATCTACATCGAATACCTGGTATTATGAAGAATCAAGGTATGGTTAGAATTATATAATCCATCCAATTATTACATATTAAATATATACTTATAAAAACTTAACTCAGATGGAAAGGTTAACAATCATTCCTCTTAACCACTCAAATTATATCTAATAAACAAAATAAACAAGCATATCCACATCATTTTACACTACAACATTGGATCCACATAACAGAAAAAAAAGCTTCACATAGTACATAGAGCTGCACGGGCACTGAATGAACCTGCTGGCACTGAATGAACCTGCTGGGAACCCCTCCGTGCCTATTGTTCCCCCGAGCAGCCTTGCCAATACTCTGAATCAATTATAACACCCAGAGAGGGCACCCGCTCATTCTAGGAATAGAAGACCTAACTGCCTTTCACATAAATGCCTGCTGCTTTGGTTGGGTGGGAATAGGTAAATAGTCCTGCATAGTTAACCGCCTTCAGAACTAGACCTGTTAGCCCGGATCAACTTACTTAATTTATCTGCTGGGTACCGCTATAAACTATTGTATGTTACATTTTAATTAACTATTATTAATAAAATTGTTAACCAGAAATTCATGGAGATAACAAAGACCACGGAAAGATTCATGGAGATAACAAAGACCAGTAATAAGAAAGGGACGGCGCGGCTAGAAAACAAATCATTATGTGTTATCCAAGCGACCACGAAGATAAACAAGCTACAGAAATATGAAGCTTCGAACAACTCTTCAATATCGAGAATTGCAAAACTGATAGTCCACAGCGCATCAATGAAACCAAACTGATAGACAAACCCTAATTCTTCTTTCAAAAACCCTAATTTTATCTTGATTCTAATATTGAATAAAAACAAATCCAATGAACTAAACCTATAATAGCAACAGGTTAGTTAGTTTATTTCCATATTTTCATTTTTATTAATAATATTTCTCACATGACAAAGAAACATGAAAGAAGTTTGGCTGCAATAAATATGAAAAACGTTATACATTAACTACGTTATTTAAAAATCATGAATAAAAATCAAACTTCGGTCAGTCATGAAAAATTTCCACCAATTATTATTATCCCTAGATATTTTTTTCAACACATTAACGATATCTAGTAACATAAATTTTCTTAATTCAATGACACTTAATTGTGATTTGAAAATATTATTTATATATATATTTATTTATTTATTTTTTACTGCAATATTCTTTAATTTACTATACCACACCAATTCTTAGCATGGCTCAGGAGCACTTGATTTTGATCTCCGGTAACCTTACAAAATTGCAGAAAAAAAGCAGCCAATTTTGATCTCAGGTAGCCTTGCTCTGCGGAAACTTGACAAATATATATATATATTTACTAATAATAAAAAAAAATAAATACAAATCAAATCCCATTGTGCATTGAAACGTGTAAGTCATCCCAATAAATCAGGCGGTAACATAATTGCAACAACCCAAATATGTACTTTTCTATGAGAATCTTTCACATTATAAGTTTGTAACGACACAAAGACTAGCTAAATCAACGGAAATTCTGCTGAGCCCATTAAATGCAAGCTCTTATATAATTGTAGCAATCCAGATAGGTACGTTTCTGTGAAAGTCTTTGACATTGTCAAGACACAAAGACTTAAAATCATATAAATCAGAGGAAACTCTACTGTTAAATTGGGCAGATTCCTGCCAAGAGAATATTTCAAAGATTTATCAAGGTGCCCTAAATTGGGCAGATTCCTGCCAAGAGACTTATTCCAATATCGGTTGGCCATCACTAATCAGCAAAACGTGTGTTTAGTGACCGTCCAAGTCCACCTCCGTCGGGTTTCAGAGGAAACAACTCCAATGTTCCATCACTCGTTTGGGAGTTATTGCCCGACTCCTCCTTCGATACATCCGAATCCTCCTGAACTACTGCCCCGCGTTGCCTCTCGAGTTGATCTCCAATTCCAATCTATATATCAAATAAAACCTGTTACTACGATTATGAAAATTTCGCGCAATCTCAAGAGAAAATGACATTGATTTTACATGTACACTTACATCTGAAGATGGCATAATCCTTACCAGTGTTTGGAGGGAGAGAGTTGTGCCTCTGGGAGCTGAAGGTTACCAAACGTTACCAAAGAATTAGAAGAACACAAAAAAAAAAAACTATCGCTTGGTGTTTATATATTTCACATACCCTCCTCTCCAGTCAGTGAGTGTGATGATTGTAATGCCCGCTTGCGAAGCTCTCTCTCGCGCGCGTTAAAGTTCTGAAACCAATAAAACACGTTTTTTCCTTCGACTCTTCCATAGTTCTTTAGAACTAAAGTGATTGTCTCTATATCTTCCACTGTGGGCGACCGCATGCCATTTCTGTATATATATTCAAGTATTGCCTTCTGCTGTAATGTTGGTTTCCATTTTGGAGTAGTCACACGGACACCTTCAATGGTACTGTTCTCTGCAATCACGCATTAAAAAGCAGGGCAAATAAGAAAGTAAAACATGCAATATTTAGAATGTCAATAAAATCATATTTAGAATGTGAATAAAATAAATTGAACAAAAGGAGTTTACAACAGTACCTGCAATATTCTTATGCATGGCTTGTTTATTTGGCAATCAAATGAGATAGACGAAATGGAGATGAAAATGTAGGTGAAACAAACATCTATTTAAAGATCTGAAGGTACGAGATCGATGTACTGGGAAAAGAAATGAATTAGGGTTTTTTTCGTTGGTCTCAAGAGTGTCTTGGTCTTTTAGCATTTCGAGAGTAAAAGGTTAGTATTCAAAGTTTATAATGTGAATCACTATTGGAGCATTTCTTATATCGAAAGGTAAGTGTTCCAAAATGTTGGTATTCAAACGTTTCGAGACCGAAAGGTAAGTGCTCCAAAATGTTGGTATTCAAACGTTTTGAAATCAATGTGATAGGTGGATTATTTGCTTGCGTTTCAAAGATAAGAAATGACCATCTTAATATATATTTAATATCTGAAAGGACGTTAGTTTGTTCGTGTGGGATAAGAATTGGTTTGGTCAAGTGATTGTGTAGAAGAGGCACATTCTATTTTACAGTCCAGTAGGGGAGATGTTTAATTCCTTTCGGAACACCTGTTCTTTTTAAAAAATAATAAAATATTATAAAAAATAACATGGCGGCTATTTAAAACATTTACAAAGGCATAGATATAAAACTACACAAATTAGATAAATTAAATAGCTTCCTCAGCATTTGCACTTTAAAAAGCGGTTTGCATTTAGAGAAATTTGATCCCTCTCGGGGCTTGGTAGATCCCCTTGAAGATGGATCTATGCTGATGATATTAATGTTTGTGTTTGAATATCCATGTTAATATACATATTTAATATGTGAAAGAAGGGTTAGTTTTTTGGCATGGGATAATAATCGCTTTTGTAAGTTATGATATTAAAACTATGTTTAAATATGTATGTTTCATAATGGAATGTGATTAAATATGGTATATTGTATTTATGACATGTTTACGCTTCAAAGATAAGAAATGACTGTTGTCAATATTTGTCTTTCAAAGATAAAAAATGACAGTTGCCAAGTTACTAAGTTAATTATGATATTAATGCTTGTGTTTGAATATCGATGTTAATATAGATATTTAATATGTGAAAGGATGGTTAGTTTGTTGGCATGGGATAAGAACTTCTTTAAAGAAGTTTTGATATCAATGCTTGTGTTTGAATATGTGTGATTCATAATTGAATGTGATTAAATATAATATATTTTATTTTGACTAAGTAATATGATATTTGCATTTCAAAGTGTAAAATCTATAACACAGTAGGATCTAGCTACTATAAAAAATCAGGATGCACAAATGATCAAATATGATATATTATTAATAGTCCAACCTTACAAAGAGTTCGGATCATCCTTATATAGAAATAGGAAGGAATAGTATCCAGTTAGAGTGTCCACACTTAACTAGCTTAGATTTAGCCCCAATCCCCCCTAGGTTGACCAAATAGTTCCAAAATATCCCAAATAGGTTCAAAATGTGTATGTGAAAATTGGGTGAACATGGGAGACCAAACTGGGGTTCACACATGTGGAGGAGGTTATTGGTTGGAGTTAGGTAGGCTAAGATAGGCCAAAAATAGCCAAAAGAGGGACAAATGGCTAAGTTCAATACATGTGCACCCTAGGTCAAAGCAGATCCTTAAAACATGGGATAAGGGCATCTTAGGCATGCTGAAGGAAATAAATGCTTGGATAAGGGCGCCTAACAGCTAGTTTGACCACCCTTGGCCCATACTTTGGCCCATACGTTGTTAACTTGTTCACACTTTCCCATACAAGTTCTAACCACTTCATAATAACCAATTTCACACCTAGGGATGTGCTATTAACGAGTTTAGCACCTAATAACCATTATTTGATTAATGATTAAGGTACTAAGGTACAATATTGCACTAACACCCCCCTATAAGCTAAAATTAGTGGAATATCAAAAATAAGGCCTTGGAAACTAAGGATCAAGTCACCTTTTACAACATAAAATTTATTTTTCCATGTAACCAAGGAAAGAAGAAAAACCACATGGGAAATAAAACTTCCCCTAAAAAATGGACATGTGGCATATATGAAAATACACCAATCTTCACCATGCATCACTCACCCCAAGGAGTGGTCTAAGGTAAGTGAAGGTCTTCTCAGTAAATCTCTTGGTGAAAATATCAACAATTTGCTCAGCATAAGGGAAATACTGCAATGCTATGATCTGGTCATGCACCAAGTCTCGAATGTAGTGCATGTGAATCTCTATGTGCTTGGTCCTCTGTCTCTGTACTGGATTAGTGGATATCTTGATTGTGCTTTGATTGTCATACCAAATGACTGTGGGTGAATCAAACACAATGCCAAACTCTCCAAGAATACCTTGCAACCACACACATTGTGTACCTGCATTCACTGCTCCCCTGTATTCGACCTCAGCTTAAGATAAGGATATGGTGTGTTGCTTCTTTCTTGACCAGCAAATGGGACCATGTGCAAGCATAAACACATAACTAGAAGTTGACTTCTGATCAGAACTATCACCAGACCAATCAGAATCAGTAAAACCAACTAGTTCAAGAGATGAACCAGTTGCATAGTGGATACCAAAATGCTTAGTACCCTATACATAATGAAGTATCCTCTTGGTTTCCTTCCAATGGACCTCATGAGTCTCTTGCATGTGCCTTGCAACATCCCAAATAACATAAGAAAAATCTGGTCGAGAGTGTGTGATATACAACAAGCTCCCAACTAGTTGTCTATACAGTGAGTTGTCAACTAGTGGTGAAGAACCCCAATCAGTAAGCTTAACTCCTGAAACAAATGGGAATTTTGCAAACTTACATTCAGCCATATTGAACTTCTTAAGCAAATCTGAAGCATATCTTGATTGGGAGATAGAGATCCCATCCACAGTTTGATCAATTTCCAAACCCAAAAATTGTTTCAACAATCCTAGATCGGTCATGGAAAATGCACTGTGTAATGCAACCTTTAATGAAATCAATTATTTAGTGTAGCCTCTATCCTGGGCGTAGCCTAGTTGTCCTTGTCGGCACTGTGAGGTCGCTTCATCCCATGTGGTCTTCCTTCAAGATTTTTTGTTTCGATCACAGCAGGACCTTCTCCTATCCTCTGCCTCCTCTCTTGTCGAAACCTTGCTCCTCCCCTCGTAAGACGACTCTCTTCCTCGGCTTCCTTCACAATCTCGTCGTAACTTGCACCTATCTACCCCATATCATTCCATTTGCCTCCCCCCTACTGTCGCGGTATCCACAGCCTCCGCCCACCAGGGTTCTTTTACTCGAGGTTCATCTTCCGTATGCCCTTTTAGCATATGAGCATCTTAATGGACAGTTGCAGCGACAATAGGAACCTGCCTCTCGGTCCGTTGAAGAATTCCCTTTCATCTTCACTATAAGATTTCGTCGTATCAACCGTAAACTCGGTGATATAGCCCTCCAATATACTGTCAAACCAAACGTCAATAGCCTGCGATGCTCTGTTGTCGACTTCTTGCAACTCCTGGATCAATTCCGAGATCTAGGACGTTGGCTCACTGCCTTGAAAATTTACCTTACGAAAGGTCAATTGCACCAACCATTCATACAAGATGATTGGGAATTCGCAGAAAAAATATTCGTGTGGACCATCGTGTATGTACCTTGCCAACGACCAATCAGTCGTCAGTCCAGGGTTCTGATTCTCTTTCTCAGCAAACTCTCTCAATTTTTGATCGAACCAATCTTGAATTTTCGGTCTTGTCGGATGCCACAACATGTCCTTCCTCCACTTCGCACTAGGGTCCCAGAAATGGAACTATTTTTTGATGCAAACCCAGTCGATAAGGGTTCCTCACTCTATCGACACCCAAACACTGCAATCTCCCTGAGCACCGGCCCAAACAGGTTTTACCCTGTCCAACAACACCTGCAGAGCAGATGAAGTCTCACCCGAGATGTTTGAGGGAGAGTTGACGGAACCACGTTTCCGCCGAATGAAGAAGGACCATGTGTGTCTACTTATCAACTTAGCGCAGCATTATATAACATATCTAATTATTCAACTTATGCATTAAACAGAGTCACGGCATCATTCAGCATATCTCAATGTCAACAAAACCATCAATGCGCAAACAGATCTAATAGCATAACATCATTTGAAACAGGAAAACATCGCATCATTTAGAGATTCATATCGCAGATCACTTTCATAACAGAAAATAGGAAAAGACACGATGGTTCTACTCAAATTTTGTCATGTCATATTAATCTTCGCAGCAAATCACAGATACATCATTACAGTTCTTCTGTCGCATACCCAAATCCAACCAGACCAAGATCAATATCCAAAACATATCGCAATAACAATTCTCCGGATAAAGATGATCTATTACTTGCAATACTTCATATATTTATAGGCTTGCGCCTTTGCATTCATGGTCCACTTAGGCAACCTCCTGACTACTTCTTAACAAACTCTACAAAAAGGATGACCCTAACCCACACAATGCGGTCCAAAATGACCCAAAAATAAATAAAATATTATTATTTCTGACTTGTGCGCGGTTCTCCTCCTTGTGCGACATCTTTGACCTTGCGCAACATCCATGATGCTACGCTGCTGACTCATCCAAACTGCCTGCCAACAACCATATACAATATCTAAATATACCAATGAAAAATAAAATTTTAATACGAAAAAATTTTATACCAAAAAAATGACAAGTATATCACTATTTTTTTTGAGTTACATATGTTAGGTTTTCAACGAGTATAAATAATAATTACGAGAGAAAACTAACAATAAGCAAGAAACCATTCATATAGACACATAATTTACCTTTTGGTGCCGCATTACTTATGGTAACAACCAAGTTTGGCATGGAGAGTAAAAGGGCTTGAATCTCATCATCAAATATAATTTTTAATGAAGTGAGTTGGTTCAACACTCTGTAGCTCATTTAAATGTTTCGCTACTAAACTTCCATCCCTCATTTTTAAATTAAACATCATTTTCATTAAAAAACAATTGTCCAATCTTCATCACTCATAGATGAAGGTTTCTTTGACTTTCCTTGAATTGGTAATTGCAAGCATTTAAATGATCCCTGCACACACCTAATCTCAAACAAAAAAAGATATTGTTAGAAAAACAACAACAACCAATAACAATTTCCATATTTCCAAATCTAAATATATTAGATCTATATACCCAATCTAAAATATGTGCCAAATAATACAACCAATTTAGATCATAGATCTACTGTCTTTTCTGAATAATATTACCAATTTAGATCGAGATCTAATAATTAATTGTTAACATCACATAAAATTTCAGATCTGGAAATTAAGAAATAATTCACACAGATAAAAATTGAACACCAAATTTTACGAAAAACTCAATATGGGAAAAACCATGGTGAGGGGAGGATCAATAACTTTTTTTACTTACATACTTCAAACTTGTATTTCCCGAGCACACCAAATACTATACCAACAATTCATATATATATTGTTTCAATGAATAAATACCACGGCCACAAACTATGGGCTAAAAACCCATTTTTCCCAAAACTATGGTGAGAAAACATATACAACTAATTTAACTAATTCCAATAATACAATTAGAAATTAAAAAATGTCAACTATTTATTTTATTTTAATAATATTTAGTTTCACACATAACAACATACTAACTTTATTGTCAATGACTTTTTAGTGAAAAGGGGCAACTGGTAGCTAGAAGTTGTTAAACAGATGAAGCAAAAGCAGAGAACCGGAACAACACCTCAGATGCATACAATCGAATTATAAAACGACGGCTTTTATTATTAATGGAAGATATTTTATGCTATTTAAAAACAGTTCTGGTGATTTTTATATGTATAAGTCCCCGAACATCTTAGAGAGGCACTTCCCAATATCCCACTCTGATAAAGAATGTAGCTCCTTGCAGTAAAAGTGACTGGATAAAGAATGTAGAAATACGGATCATGTTAATTAGTTCAATACAATATATATGTTTCAGCTTCTCTGCGTTCTTCAACAACTGCGTCCACAATTAAGACCTTTCCGTTCGCTAGCGTTGCCTCCTAGCTTCTTCCCCATGACTGCATCCGCATAAGGCATATGCTCGAACATATTGCATGCTCCAGTCTTAGAATAGCCACTCATTCCCGGGTATTTCAGGTCTTCAGTCTTCAGCTTTCTCAGTTAGAATTAAGGTATGGTTAGAATTATATAATCCATCTAATCATTACATATTTAATATATACTTATAAAAAATAACTATTTTTATTATATATCTATTAGACAGATAAACTATCTATTCCTTATTCTATCTACCTTTAGTTTAGCCCAGCTAAACAAACCCAACAACCCTATACTCTTTGGATCAACTCTCAAGAAGCTCTTATTTCCCTCTATATCTAGATCTATAAGCTTTTAGTTGTTATGTAGTTCCTCAACCAACAAATAAAAATCAAGAAACAAGGAATCCATACTTAAATCATTCTTCTTAACCACCCAAACTATATCCAATAAACAAAACAAAATGACACTGGTATGCTAATTTTAATTAACTATTATTAATCAAATTGTTAACCATAAATTCATGGAGACAACAAAGACAGGGGAAAAGTTCATGGAACTAACAAAGACCAGTAATAAAAAAGGGAAGGCGCTGCTAAGAAACAAATCATTATATGTTATCCAAGCGACCACGAAGAAAAACAAATCATTGTGTGTTATGAAGAGAAACAAGCTTCGAATGACTCTTCAATATCGAGTATGAAGCTTCGAAACGACTCTTCAATATCGAGAATTGCAAAACTGATATCCACAACGCATCAATGAAAACCGAACTGATAGACAAACCCTAATTCTTCTTTCAAAAACCCTCACTTTATCTTGATTCTAATTACCTTGATGACACGTAATTGTGATTTGAAAATATTAAATAAATATATATATATATATATATATTTTGCTGTAATGCCTTTTGATTTGTTGAGGGAGTCTTTGGTTTAAGAAACCAAAACTCAGGGGCATCTAAATCGTCAAAATCACCAGGGAATTGCACTTATTAAATTTAAATGTAACCTCTGAGAGCAGCAGATTTTGATCTCGAGCCGCCTTACTGAAGGAAACCCACTCCTCCACGGCCTTACAGAACAAAACCTGTCTTGACGGTTCGCTCTACCTAAACTTGACAAATATATATATAATAAAAAATTAAATACAAATCAAATGACATTGTGCATTGAAACGTGTAAGTCATCCCAGTAAATGCAGGCGGTAACATAATTGCAGCAACCCAAATAGGTACTTTTCTATGAGAATCTTTCACATTGTAAGTTTGTAACGACGCAAAGACTAGCTAAATCAACGGAAATTCTGCTGAGCCCGTTAAATGCAAGCTCTTATATAATTGTAGCAATCCAGATAGGTACGTTTTTGTGAAAGACTTTGACATTGTCAAGACACAGGAAACTCTGCTGTTAAATTTTATCAATAAGAAAACTGAAAACATCGTTTCTCATATATAAATGTTTATGAAGGTGCCCTAAGTTGGGCAGATTCCTGCCAAGAGACTTATTCCTAATCAGCAAAACGTGTGTTTAGTGACCGTCCAAGTCCACCTCCGTCAGGTTTCAGAGGAAACAGCTCCAGAGTTCCATCACTCGTTTGGGAGTTATTGCCCGACTCCTCCTTCGATACATGCGAATCCTCCTGAACCACTACCCCGCGTTGCCTCTCGAGTTGATCTCCAATTCGAATCTATATATCAAATAAAACCTGTTACTACGATTACGAAAATATCGCGCAATCTCAAGAGAAAATGACATTGATTTGACATACACTTACCTCTGAAGATGGCATAATCCTTACCAGTGTTTGGAGGGAAAGAGCTGTGCCTCTGGGAGCTGAAGGTTACCAAACATTACCAAAGAATTAGAAGAACACGAAAAAAAAGAAACCTATCGCTTGGTGTTTATATATTTCACATACCCTCCTCTCCAGTCAGTGAGTGTGATGATTGTAATGCCCGCTTGCGAAGCTCTCTCTCGCGCGCGTTAAAGTTCTGAAACCAATAAAACACGTTTTTTCCTTCGACTCTTCCATAGTTCTTTAGAACTAAAGTGATTTTCTCTATATCTTCCACTGTGGGCGACCGCATGCCATTTCTGTAAGTATATTCAAGTATTTCCTTCTGCTGTAATGTTGGTTTCCATTTTGGAGTAGTCACACGGACACCTTCAGTGGTACTGTTCTCTGCAATCACGCATTAAAAAGCAGGGCAAATAAGAAAGTAAATCATGCAATATTTAGAATGTCAATAAAATAGAAACACAAAACATATTTAGAATGTGAATAAAATAAATTGAACAAAAGGAGTTTACAACAGTACCTGCAATATTCGTATCCATGGCTTGTTTATTTGGCAATCAAATGAGATAGATGAAATGGACATGAAAATGTAGGTGAAACAAACATCTATTTAAAGATCTGAATTAGGGTTTTTTTCGTTGGTCTCTAGAGTAAAAGGTTGGTATTCAAAGTTTATAATGTGAATCACTATTGAAGCATTTCTGACATCGAAAGGAGGTAAGTGTTCCAAATTGTTGGTATTCAAACGTTTTGAAATCAATGTGAATAGGTGGATTACTTTGCTTGCGTTTCAAAGATAAGAAATGACATGTGATAACTGGCACTCAAATTGCCCTTGCCGTTTCATCCTTTTTGTTATTTTTTTGGAATTTCTATGATTTGGGTCATCTTAAAATGGGTCAAAACCCCAAGGGTTACAGTGTCGTGGCATAGTTCCGCATTAAATGGTGTGGAACTACGATTCCGCCGATTTTTATAACCTGACCTATTTGTGTTTGAATATCCATGTTGATATACATATTTAATATGTGAAAGGAGGGTTAGTTTTTTTGGCATGGTAATATACATATTTATGATGTTTGCGTTTCAAAGATATTGCTAATGTTTGTGTTTGAAAGATAAGAAATCACTCTTGCCAAGTTACTAGGTTAATTATGTTACTAATGCTTGTGTTTGAAAATCGATGTTAATATAGATATTTAATATGTGAAAGGAGGGTTAGTTTGTTGGCATGGGATAAGAAGTTCTTTAAAGAATTTATGATATCAATGCTTGTGTTTGAATATGTGTGATTCATAATTGAATGTGATTAAATATAATATATTTTATTTTGACTAAGTACTATGATATTTGCGTTTTAAAGTGTAAAATCTATAACACATTAGGATCTAGCTACTATGGATACCTCACAGCTGAAAGATTTAACACATTAAGCAAGAAAACAAGTGCAAATATATTTCTGGATGAACAAATGATCAAAACTCAGCACAAATGATCAAATAACAACACAAATGATCAAATATCAGAACAAATGATAAAAAATCAAGATGCACAAATGATCAAATGTGAGATATTATTAATAGTCCAACCTTACAAAGAGTTTGGATCATCCTTATATAAAAATAGGAAGGAATAGTATCCACTTGGAGTGTCCACACTTATCTAGCTTAGATTTAGCCTCAATCCCCCCTAGGTTGACCAAATAGTTCCAAAATATCCCAAACAGGTTCTAAATGTGTATGTGAACATTGGGTGAGCATGGGAGACCAAACTGGGGTTCACACATGTAGAGGAGGTGATTGGTTGGAGCTAGGTAGGCTAGGATAGGCAAAAAATAGCCAAAAGAGGGACAAATGGCCAAGTTCAATGCATGTGCTCCCTAGGTCAAAGAAGATCCTTAAAACAGGGGATAAGGGCACCTTAGGCATGCTAGAGGCAATAAATGCTTGGATAAGGGCGCCTAACAGCTAGTTTGACCACCCTTGGCCCATACTTTGGCCCATACATTGTTAACTTGTTCACACTTGCCCATACAAGTTCTAACCACTTCATAATAACCAATTTCACACCTAGGGATGTACTATTAACCAGTTTAGCACCTAATAACCATTATTTGATTCATTATTAAGGTACTAAGGTACAATATTGCTCTAACACCCCCCCATAAGCTAGACTTAGTGGAATATCAAAAATAAGGCATTGGCAACTAAGGCTCAAGTCACCTTTTACAACATAAAATTCATTTTTCCATGTAACCAAGGAAAGAAGGAAAACCATATGGGAAATAAAACCTCCCCTAAAAAATGGACATGTGGCATATATGAAAATACACCAATATTCACCATGCATCACTGACCCCAAGGAGTGATCTAAGGTAAGTGAAGGTCTTATAAGTAAATCTCTTAGTGAAAATATCAGTAGTTTGCTCAACAGAAGGGAAATACTGCAATGCTATGATTTGGTCATGCAGGTCAAGCCTCAAATGTAGTGCATGTGAATCTCTATGTGCTTGGTCCTCTGTCTCTGTACTGTATCAGTGGATATCGTGATTGTGCTTTGATTGTCACACCAAATGACTATGGGTGAATCAAACACAATGCAAAACTCTCTAAGAATACCTTACAACCACACACATTGTGTAGCTGCATTCACTACTCCCCTGTATTCGGCCTCAGCTGAAGATAAGGATATGGTGTGATGCTTCTTGCTTGACCAGCAAATGGGACCATGTGCAAGCATAAACACATAACTAGAAGTTGACTTCTGATCAGAACTATCACCAGCCCAATCAGAATCAATAAAACCAACTAGTTCAAGAGATGAACCAGCTGCATAGTGGATACCAAAATTCTTAGTACCCTGTACATAATGAAGGATCCACTTGGCTGCCTTCCAATGGAACTCATGATGCTCTTGCATGTGCCTTGCAACATCCCCAACAGCATAAGACAAATATGGTCGAGAGTGTGTGAGATACAACAAGCTCCCAACTAGTTGTCTGTATAGTGAGTTGTCAACTAGTGGTGAAGAACCCCAATCAGTAAGCTTAACTGCCGAAAGAAATGGAAATTTTGCAGACTTACATTTAGCCATATTGAACTTCTTCGGCAGATCTAAAGCATATCTTGATTGGGATATAGATATCCCATCCACAGTTTGATCAATTTCCAAACCCAGAAATTGCTTCAACAATCCTAGATCGGTCATGGCAAATGCACTGTGTAATGCAACCTTTAATGAACTCAATTCTTTGGTGCAGCTACCAGTAATCAAAATATCATCAACATATAGTACTATGATCAATATCAGTTCATTAACATGATGCATATAGACATTTGGATCAGACTTACATCTCTCAAAGCTCAAAGATAGCAGAAAATTGTTCATTTTGTCATACCAAGCTCTAGGACCTTGCTTGAGGCCATAGAGTGACTTCTTCAACCTACACACAAGTGTATGATCAGAAATGAAGCCTTCAGGATGCTGCATATCTATCTCCTCATTCATATCATACACGCACTCTTCACATCCATGTGATGAACCTCCCACCGCTTGGAAGCTCCAATGGCCAAAACTAGTCTTATGGAGTCCATCTTTGCCACTGGTGCAAATGTCTATGTATAGTCCACTCCTTGGACCTAAGAGTAACCCTTAGCCACCAATCTAGCCTTATACTTCATATCAAATCCATCAGATGCTACTTTGGTTCTATAAACCCATTTACATTGCACTAGTTTCCTCTTGGGAGGAAGAGGGACCAAATCCCAAGTTTTTTTCTCCTGGAGGGAGTTCATCTCTTCTTGCATGGTTTTTTTCCACCTTGGGTCTTTAGATGCTTCTGAGTATTATTGTGGATCATATCCAACCATCAAATAACATCTACCACTTAGATCAGAATCACAACATGCAAAAGAATTGTGAAACTGAGATCTAGTTTTCCAAGGATCTTGAGGATATCCAACAAGCTCACCAACAGCTTGTATTGTTTTCTCAGCCCACTTGGGCCTTGAGTGAGGGTCATGATCAGAATCCATGTCATCATCATCTTCATTAATATCATAATCGGAAACATCATAGAAATATCCATCACTTACATCATCATCAAGAAGACGATATGAGCATTCCCCTTCACCTTGTTATGTAGCTTGCATGAGTTCTTCTTCTTCAAATTGGACACTTCTTTCAATGAATGTTTTGAGAGAGGATGGATCAAAGAGCTTGTATCCCTTTGCATCTTCTACATATCCAACCATGATTGACTCCTTTCTTTGGGGCTGCAAGGCATTTCTCTTCTATGGAGGAATTCTAGCCCAAGCCTTTGAGCCAAACACCCTGAAATGAGAAACATTGGGCTTGTTGCCCATCCAAGCCTCATATGGATTCATTCTTTCCAAGGCTTTGTGTGGTGCTCTGTTCTGAAAATATGCAGCACAATTCACAGCTTCATCCCATAACTTTGGAGACAAATACTTAGCCTCCATCATGCAAGTGGCCATCTCGTTCAATGCTCTATTCTTGTGCTTTGCAACACCATTTTGCTGAGGTGTGTAGGGCACAGAATGTTGCATTTGAATTCCATGCTCTTCACAGAGTTGCTGCATGTCCTTATTGACATACTCCCTTCCATTATCAGTCCTCAAGACCTTCATGGTTCTCCCACTAAATTTCTCCACATAGTTCTTGAAAACTTTGAAACATTGGAAAAATTCATATTTTTGCTTGAGAAAATATAGCCAACAATACCTTGAGAAATCATCAATGAAGGTGAGCACATACTTGCTACTGCCATAGGAGGGAGTGGGGAATGGACCAATCATATCTGAATGTACTAAACCAAGAGGTTCAACAGCTCTCCTTGCCTTCCCTTTCTCATACTTCTTTTCAGCATGCTTCCCAACAATGCACCCTTTGCAAGTGCCATTGGAAAAAATGGTTTTTGGAAGCCCTTCAACCATCTCTTATTTGCTCAATGCTTGAAGATATATGTAGTTGAGATGTCCAAATATCTCATGCCATATCTTGTTGACTTCATTTCCATGTGACATAAGTGCATTTGAGGAAGAGAACCCAAGAAAATGTGAGAACTTGTACATCCTTGAATCACGGTCTGCAACACCCATTGCAACAATTTTTCCAGTGGAAATTTCTAATATCTCCACATCATTCTGAGTGAAGATCACTCTCTTGGTTGAACTAGTGTGTGTCATCTGATATAGAGAGAGTAAGTTTGCTGCAAGATCAGGTACATACATCACATTGCTGAAATACCCATTTTCCATAGGGATTTTCCCAATGCCTTTAGCAGGGATTTTTGAGTTATCTCCCATGTGAATGGAAGAACCATTGTATGGAACAAGAGTAGAGAATGAATCTCTTGAAGAATCCATGTGCCTTGAGGAACCTGAATCAATGATGAAAGAAGATGAATCTGATGTACTTTTTATCAAAGCATGGCACTTCTCCTTGTCTTCAAAAACACCCTCTTTCTTCTTGGAACTTTCTGGAAGAGGAATGTTGTTTTCCTGTAGGAGATGGGTCATCATGTCTATTTCTTCATGCATGAGCTCTTAGGATGAAAAACAATTTAACAGTAGTTGCACTTAGTCTTCTCTTTCTTATTTCCCTTGTCTTTGATAGGATTTGAACCCCCATCAATGGATTTGGGCCTCTCATCTTTCTTCTTCTTCTCTTGTGGTTTCGGCCCCTTGGGATTTGGATTGCCTCTTGCATGTTTCAAATCTCCAGCTGCAAGTACTTGGTATTTTTTCTTGATGGAGCCCATCAAGACAAACTTGTCCTACTCTTGAGTTAGCATCTCAATGAAAGTAGCCAAATATGGCATCTTCCAATTTCTAACTATGAGCTTTGTGGAGTTGAATGTAGAGACAAAAACTGAGTACTCAGGACCCATTTTTGAGAGACTGGACAAGATCAATTGTTCTTCCTTCTTGTCAATACCACATTGCTTGATTTGCAAGACCAAGCTCTTGAACTTGGTGAAGAAATACTGGATGGATTCAAAATTTCTTGGACTCAGTGAGATCAACTCATTCTCAAGTTGATGGCCTCTCATCTCATCAGTCTTCCCAAATAGAGACTCAAGCTTGAGCCAAACTTCATTGGGTGTAGCTAGAATTTCCACATGAAACAGGAGGTCTCTCAAAATACTGAGACAAAGGAGGCCGAAAGCCTCATCCATTCTATTGAAAAACTTCGATTTCTCCACAGCAGAGTTTGGTTCAACCTATGTGCCTATTGTGATCCTGAAAAGACCCTTGGATCTCAACAAAATCACCATTTCAACCTTCCAATCGAAATAGTTGAAAGGAGTGAGCAAATTTGGATGAGATTGCTCCATCTTCTTCTACTGCTTGCGCACTGGGTGACAATGGTGCTCTTGAAAACCTGCAAAAAAAACTCTCAACACTCAGGAGAGATCTACACTAACAGATTCGAACCCTACTTGATAGTGAGTGCATTTGGGAGTGCATCACACCCTCAATAGACTCCAATGGATTTCTCCAATGGCTTCAATGAAATGGTTCCAGGGAATAATGTGGTTTCTCCACTTCTTCTGTCACACCACTAAAACAATCTCTAGTTCGAATAATAGCTACAAGAGCTCTGATACCATGTAAAATCTATAACACGGTAGAATCTAGCTACTATGGATACCTCATAGCTGAAATATTTAACTCATTAAGCAATAAAACAAGTGCAAATATATTTCTGGATGAACAAATGATCAAAACTCAGCACAAATGATCAAATAACAGCACAAATGATCAAATATCAGAACAAATGATCAAAAATCAGGATGCACAAATGATCAAATATGAGATATTATTAACATTCCAACCTTACAAAGAGTTTGGATCATCCTTATATATAAATAGGAAGGAATAGTATCCACTTGGAGTGTCCACACTTATCTAGCTTAGATTTAGCCTCAATCCCCCCTAGGTTGACCAAATAGTTCCAAAATATCCCAAACATGTTCGAAATGTGTATGTGAACATTTGGTGAGCATGGGAGACCAAACTGTGGTTCACACATGTGGAGGAGGTGATTGGTTGGAGTTAGGTAGGCTAGGATAGGCCACAAATAACCAAAAGAGGGACAAATGGCCAAGTTCAATGCATGTTCTCCCTAGGTCAAAGCATATCCTTAAAACATGGGATAAGGGTTCCTTAGGCATGCTGGAGGCAATAAATGCTTGGATAAGGGTGCCTAACAGCTAGTTTGACCACCCTTGGCCCATACTTTGGCCCATACATTGTTAACTTGTTCACACTTTCCCATACAAGTTCTAACCACTTCATAATAACCAATTTCACACCTAGGGATGTACTTTTAACCAATTTAGAACCTAATAACCATTATTTGATTAATGATTAAGGTACTAAGGTACAATATTGCTCTAACACAAAGATAAGAAATGATCATTTCCAAGTTTTTGGAAATAATGATATTAATGCTTGTGTTTGAATATTGATAGTATATTTTTTTTGACTAAGTAATACGATATTTGCGTTTCAAATATAAGAAATGATTATTTCCAACTTTTTGGAAATAATGATATCAATGCATGTTTGAATATCGATGTTAATATACATATTTAATATGTGAAAGGAGGGTTAGTTTGTTGCCATGGCATAAGAACTCCTTTTAGGAAGTTATGATATTAATGCTTGTGTTTGAATATGTGTGATTCATAATTGAATGTGATCAAATATAGTATATTTTATTTTGACTAAGTAATTAAATATAATATATTTAATTTTGATTATGGAAGGTTTTATATAAGGTTTGTTTTTATTTATGGACCAATTTATTGTTTTAGGTTGTAATTATTGTTTATTATTTATTTTTAAATTCGAGTTGTTTATTTAAGATGTTATGGAAGGTATTAAATGGAAAAAAGAGTATGATCAACTAACTAAAGAAATATTGTCAATTGTGGTTAGTTGGATATTATGAAATATGGTGATTTGGAAAGTTAGTGGGAGAGAATATAAAATTTACATTTTAATTAATTTAATGATTTTTTAAATGAAAAAGAGTATTGTTTTCATTAAAATATTTGAGACATATTATAAAGGTGATATATTAAGAAAGTATTAATGCAATGAGCACCACCACTCTAAAAAAAAAGTGAAAATGCAATGCAAGAATAGACACCTTAAACCTAGGAATGTGCATTTTTGTATTGCATCATGCAAAATGAAATGCATATATGCACAAATTCACCCTCAAGAGGTTTGTAGAATGAAAAAATTGATACCTTCACCTCAAATAAGTTTGCATGCAATGTAGAAATGGACACATTGAACCTCAATGCAGTGTGCAAATGCACACCTTCATCCCACGGAAAATGAATGATGAGGGGGTGAAAGTGTACATTTATTCACCCCCTCACCTCCTACTCTCCTAGGGAGTGAAGGGGTGTTAGTTCCATGAGTGGTGTGCATTCCATATAATAGTTACATGATTGTCAAGTCTAAATAGATGCTGAAAATTTTGGGTTGTTTTTCTTTTTAAGTGTGTTTGTTCCTTTCACACAATAAATAACACTTATGATGCTTTTTGGTTCATAATAAATTCAATCTAATTACTTGAATATTTGTAAATACAAACATAGTATTTCCATTAAACAATTTTCATGAATGGTTATACTTCTAGAAACTTTCATAGAAGCAACCTATTATATATGACTGATCATCCACACATTTGTGGAAGCATTAAAAAGATCATAAATAATTGTAGGTGTTGATTATTTACTGCAAATTGTTCATTTGAGGAACAATCCAATGACAAAGATATTTTTAGGAAAATAAAGGCATCAAGATTTGTTGGTGTGCATTCACTACCTAGTATGTCTCCTAAATCGACAGTTTAATAATAAAATATACCATTTATATACCACTAATTGTTCATCAAAGGACGCTCACATTGGAACTACCTTTAGGGAGTTAACTAAACTTTCAGCAAACATACCATCTTTCCAGCCACAAATCTTATAGGAGTCCAATCAAAAAATTCAGCATGAATAAAGATATACCATGATCCAACAAACATGCATTGAGGAACAATGGACGTAAGGATTCTCCCAGTTTAAATCAACTTAGATCCTAAAAAAAATTGATCATTGTGTTGGACCAATGAGAACTCTAAATTTCTATATCACTTGATTTCGACAACGAGAGGGAAGTTTTCTAAAAGATTAGATGCATTTATACCTATAGAAATCCCCTTAAAATGTAAGGATAAATCATTGACTAATTGTATCTATAGATTTTCAATGGAATTAATGTAATTTTTTTGCTTAGTTTGACATTTATTTTATAAAGTAGTTGGTTATATGTGTATTGGAAACTTTTGATTGTGCTTCTAATAAGTGGTTGTTCTAATGTATGAACACAATAAATGTATTGTGTTACTACTATCATTAATTCAACCTTTTCCAATATTTTTTCAATCAGGGTTAAAATGAAAATGATGGAAGACAAATCCAAGAAAATATTGAGTTTAATTACTGGACTTTCAAACGCTGTATTTTTTTAAGTAGATGGTATGAAGCATTTGAGAGGACGTGAAGATATGATACCCATAGTGGATTGTTTTCTATAGATTCCTCAAAGTTACTACCAGAGGATAACAGGCCTTATTTTCTACCAATTCATTGTGAGCAGGTATTTCTTTAACTCAAAAAAGAATATTAATATAAGAAGCAGTGGTCATCTATAATCTATTAATCCATAGTTTATTATGAATATGTGTGTGTGTGTGTGTGTGTTTTTATTAAAGAATAAAAATCTAATAACAAAAGTCTAATATATGTATATGGTTGTTAATGTGCAGTTATTTTTCTATGAAGATAGTTTGGATCCCAAATGGATATTTGTCATACATTATGATCCAAGATTAAGGCATGTATTTGAAAATACCTCAATGAATACGGAGAAGAACAATTTTGGCAAACAAAATATATATGAGGGATTAGGGAACATAGAATTGTTGGATTACATAACTGTCTTGAGGTTTTCTATAAAGACCCAAGTTCTTCGCGGTTCAAGGAGCCAACAAAACCCCTTTTCACCGGCCCTTTCGGCAACAATCTGCGAGCAAACTGAGGTCTCACCCGAGGTGAAGTAATGGGGGAGTTGTGGAATCAGGTTTCCACAGCTACATGATGAGTGATTAAACAGATCTGATGAACAGCGCGTTGTAGAGCTCACGCTGCAGACTAACGGCTGCGCGGAGCTTAACCCTTTCGCAGTCAATACTTCTACAAGCCAGGAGGCTTGCACAACTCGCACATCCAAGGACTTCACGGTTTGGATCTTATTCAATAGCAGGACATCGCCATGGGTAACTACGCTTCCCCTTCGGCACTTAACTACTTCAGTTAATTGTACTTAACAATTTGTGTGCATCCACTATTGCCTTAGGTGATTTGTCTTAAGACTTGTTCAAAATGATAACACAATATACTGTGCACTGTGAGGATCTTATCTATTTAAGTGATTGTCCAACCGATTCATATATTCATTCAAACTTAGAAATACTTATGCATCTAGCATTAATCCACATATGCGAAACTCAACATATTATCCCCATCTCATTTCTTATGGCGAATACATATAAAAGTAAACACATAAAATGATAAGCAAGATCTTAAGCATTCATTGTAAGAAAATAACAGATGCAAGCATGTAAACAATCACACAACACAGGAATTTAACATGGTTCACCCCCAGGATGGGAGCTACGTCCACAGGAACTGTTGTTGTATTAGTCTTTGGGAAGGGTACAATAGTTCCAGTCTGCGCACTCAGCTGCAGACTCTCTTCTCTCTCAATAGGTATCTGCGCACATAGCTTGCAGAGCCTTTACAATGGCTTCCAATACTTAGAAGATTCAATAATGAAGATTATTCAACAACAACGATTACAATTATTCTACCCTTTCCCTTACAAAATTGTGCCTTCTTATAGATCATGCCCGTAGGTCATGTCTTTATAATACATAGGCAAAAACCCTAAGGTTTCCCAAAACTGTGGTGTTTTTCCCATAACCGGACAGTTAGGCACTGATAGTGAATCATCCGTCATGGACATCCTCTGTGTGTGGTCACATCGCTTTCAGCCTGCCCTTTCGACCACATGCCGACTATCATTTTCACCTGGTCATTCCTTCTCTAATGACCTTATGCGGTCGGTTCATGTCGTGCTTCCTCCGCGCGTGTGACCAGTCGCTTTCCTTCCTCCTTACTCCTTACCCACCTACTTGGTAATCATGGAGTTTCTTAACCAAAAATAGGTCTCTTTCACCTAGTAGACCTTACCTTCATTCTTTACCCAAAACGGGTGCCCTGCTGACACATCACGGCTCTACTACTTCACGGAACTGGTCCTCAGCTGCGTGGTTCCCTTCCTACCGATACTGTGCTGCGCTCACATCGCAACTCCCCAAAAAATGTCTTTACAAAAAGTCTTCATCTGAACTATGCTCAACTTTGCAGTTCCCAAAACTTGACTTGCACAAAAATGCCCCATTTGGGCCACGCCCAACAGGCCGCTAACACTTACATGTGGCTTTTCCCCGAACCACCTTCAACCTTTACTTCTCCTATTTGTTCTTCCTCCAGTGGATCCAGCTTCGCAGCTAACTCTTGGTATTTTACAGTCAACTTTGCAACCTCTTCCTTGGTATCCTGATCAATTTTCTTGACAGTCTCCAACAGATCAGCTATTATTTCATCGTCGACTTGTTCTTACATAGAGTATTGTCCTTCGCGGAGCTCTACCAACTTTTCTTCAATTTTCAGTGTGAGTTCGTGGGATTCCTCTTGCAGGGGCTACAACTTATCTCTGAGTTCAGTCTCCCTGTCTCGCAGTTCTTACAGTTCTTTATTTAATCCCCTAACTTCTAGATATCTAGGAATTCGGTCCCTTGGCAGCAGGGCCTTGACCTTTGCATCCAGCAATTCCAATGCTGCCTATCTATCCTTCAAAGCACTTTTGATTTTGAGCAACTCTGGATCCTCTTCCAAGGCAATGAATGTTTTTGTTGCCTCATCTAACAAGGTTTGGCACTTAGCCACTTCACTCTCTATACTTTCTGCTGCAGCTTTCACTTCTTGTGCTTGAAGCTATTGTTGATCTGGTGGTGTCTTTGGCTGATTCTGCACTTCCAAGGAAACATTTTTTGCTTCGTAACTGATCTCCACATATTTCATTTCGGCTTTAAGATCGCTGACCACCTCGCCAATCTTAATGACAGTGTCCTCAGGTTCTTGCTGCTCATCGCATTCAGGTATCTCCGTGACTACCGCAGCAACCGTAGCTTCTAATTTCCTTCGTCAGTCGTGCTCATCTTGAAGTTGCATGGAATTCTGCGAGCTTGATTCCTGCAACTGTTTATAGCTTGTTTGTAGCTCAGTGTGTTGGTTCAAAGCGTCTACACTTCGCTCATGGATCTCCTTCACAACCTGTAGATGCAGATTGTGTAGACCGGCCAGTGGTATCCTCGCAATGTCGAGGTCCACGTGCTCTAAGTCCTTCGTGCCCAAGATTAACTGTTCTAGTAATGGTAGCCTTACACTTATGGGGTCAAGTTTGACGATGCGCAACTTCACAGGAAAGGTCAAGGCTAGAGGTACAGTCTTCGATTGCGAAGTGCCTCCTAACTTTCTTTCTGATTCTGAGTCTCGTGGCAAGGGTAAGCGGCGCTG
The DNA here is from genome assembly GCA_027924585.1 of Larix kaempferi. NCBI lineage: Eukaryota > Viridiplantae > Streptophyta > Pinopsida > Pinales > Pinaceae > Larix > Larix kaempferi. The sequence goes on from BSBM01001048.1 coordinate 12,833,467, forward strand.
TACTTCTTCAATATTTTCTGTAATGCCTTGCAGCATGGTCAGATTCTTTTACAGACTCTTTTGAATTGACTCATTCTTTTTATCTTTTTTGGTCATCAGGTCTTCCATCTGTGATGTTACTGAAGCTGCGATCATCTTGTAATCGTCATCGTGGAGATTTGCTTCTGATGGTCCCTTAACTGCTTTTTGCTTCTTATTCTATACCTTTTGTTGTACGGGGCTCTCGGATTCCTTCCTTTTTCCTGTCCACGGCTCTTCAACAATGAGTGTAGGGACTGGGTTACTCTCCTCAGAGTCACTCTCAATATCCACAATCCCTTCGACTTTGAACTCAGGGATCGATTCCATCATAATTGTATCGATATCTTCTTTGTTCATGTGGTAGCTTCCTTGGAACCATCCAGGGTTCTTCATTTGAGCCTTTGCTGAAATAAAGACAGAATGCATATCAGCTTTAAAATTGACAGTGCGAATATACTTAGCCGTTACCTCTTTTGATATCCGTGGCGTGGTGATGATGACTTTGCACAGCTGCTCATAGTAAGTGTAGAAGACTTCAATTGACATGTGTTGTCTTTCTGATATCGAATTCGCCCAAAGGTTTTCATAACGGGTGCCTCTGCAATCACTACTGTCAGTGTTTAGGTGAATGTAATGTTTTGGGTCCTTCCACCCTACAAAGGAAATCAACACTATTAACCATGTATAGTGGAAGTTACTACCATTTGTCTATGTGTCATTCATCTCTTCCAGAAACTCATTTAGTAGGTACTGACACCAATTAAACCTTCCTCCTATCGCGTCCTTTTCCCCAAGGAGCACTGCGCCCATGGGTACTTCCAACGGTCTTGCTTTTCTTGGAATTTTTCCTACTATCACTTGTGTGACGCACCGCGTAGCTTCATCCTCTATGTCATCCGTGACAAATCCTCTTTTCCCTTTGACGATGGGTTGTGTCTTCTTCATCTTCGTGGGGACCTCCTTATCCCGTCTCTTGCCTATGAAAAATTGCTTGGGGTCCTCGTCTCTCTTGCTTAACCCAATAATCCTATGGATCACATCAATATTGAGGTTGACATTGCGATCAAGCCAAATATATTCTTGGTGCATGCACGACATAAGAGTGCACACCACCGCATTCAATTCTGGCGTTCGGTCGAAGTACAGGAGTCTCAACAGGTTGAGAAACCCCGACTCGACTACTCCGGTTAGCCAGTTATGCGCGACGAGCACAGAGTTTCCTTTTACATCCTTCTTCCAGCACATGTACTGGTTTGGCTGAAACTTTGGGAACATCAATTCAACCAGGTTTTTTTGAATCTGAAGCAGGTCGAAGTCTTCAAACTTGCATTCGGGAATTTTTCCTAATAGATTTCCTTCTACTTGTACATGCTTCGACATCTGTGGAATCAGAATCTCATACTTAGCATTCCTGAGCAGTTAAATAGATGGTGCATCTGTTGTACATAGCGATATATACTGCGGCGTTAACTTCAAGGGAATTACTTTGTCACTCAGCGAAATTTCAGGTACACTGGAGCTCACAACCTTCGACTTCATATTCTCCACGGCTGGGTTTTTTCCCTTGTCTTGCATAACTGCAGCGTGTTTTGGTGATCTTTAGGAGCCCTGACCTTGCTCTGTAACCACTTTCTTGGCAGGGATTATCATCAATGCTTGAATCCCTCCATAGTGAAACACCTTCACAGTCTCCTTGACCGTGAATTCTTCCTCAATAGATGATCTTTCGGACATTCACTAGATGGGTGTTACAGAATTACAAGATCACTGCTCGCTCACTATAAACAATTTCAAAGTATGGCTTGCAAGAAAATTCTAGAGTCTCGGTAATGCCCATGAGTCCAAATACAACGGTATTTATAAGCACAACAAGGCCCATCTATGGCTCTCAACGGCTAGAAACTCATTAAATGACATGTCCATTGGCCAAATCCTCTGTGGATTTGGGTCCTTTCCTTCATTAACTCATTCAGAACGGCTATTTATGTGTTAAATGTGCAAGCGGTTGTCATCAAAAGTACTGTATAACAGCTAGTTTTCTGGATTGTTGCATCGAACTGGGCGGTGGGTCGTCACTACTGCAGCGCGGTTACTTTTCCAAGTCGAGCTTCTCGGTTCTGAATTTGAATATTCTCTACTTCATTGGATATGCGTAGTTACCTTTTTGAGCTTCAAGCTGTGTGGTTGTTCTTTTCTTTCTCTTTTTCTCTTTTTTTTTAAATTTCGGCTGCATTCTACAAAGGGTTCTGCAAAGTAGGGCTATCCCGATAGGGTTTTAGCCTACTTCCATTGACTAATGTAGGTATATCATCTCCAACTAACGTGGCTAATTGAACTGCGCCACCATTAGTAATATGTACAACAGTATATGGACTAAGCCAATACATCTTAAAATTTCCAAGAAATTTCATAAATTTGCTATCATACAAGAGGACTAGATCACCTACCTGAAAGGACTTGTTCTTGATATGGCGATCATGCCATGCTTTTTCTCTATTTTTCTGCACTTGCTGGTGAAAGCATGCGATGAAGCGATCTTCCTCCAACCCAACCAAGTGTAGAAGCCTTTCTTCTAGTGCCTCTTGATCATCCATTCCTGTAAATGCAGCTATTATCAAGCTAGGAACAATTTACTCCATAGGAATCACTACTTCTTGTCCATAGACCAACCTAAAAGGTGTATTGCCAGTCAGTTTCTTACAAGTAATTTTGTACGCCCACAACACAGCTGGAATGCGCATATTCTATTCATCCCTATTCACATTGCATACCTTAGTTAGCGCATTCTCCAGTACCTTATTGAAAGATTCCACAGTTCCATTTTCTTACGGATGATATGGCGTACTTCACTGGTGGTAAATGTGGAACTCTTCTATCAGTGCCTCGATAGTTCTGTTCAGAAAATGAGTGCCTTGATCACTCATCAAAATATTTGGACACCAAATCTAGTAAGGATGTTTTCAAAAATGAACTGTGCGGCAGTGACTATGCTACAGTCCTTGATTGGCTTCGCTTCTGCCCATCTGGTGAGATAATCAGTAGCAGTAATGATGTATCTCGCACCAGTCCTTTTCCCTGGTGGGTTTATAGGTCCCACAAAATCAATGGCCCATTTATCAAATGCCTGAAGTGTCATCTACGGGTTCAAAGGCATTTCATCTCTGCGTGATGGCTTCCCTATCCTTTGACAAACATCGCAGCTCTGGCAATGTTCCTTTGCATCTTTGTGGATAGTAGGCCACCATAGCCCTGCTCGCAATATCTTCTACACTATGGCTCTTCCTGCCTAGTGGCCTCCCGATAGACCTGAATGTGCCTCGGCCAAAACGAATGGCTTCTCGTGTTCTAATACACATCTGCGCAGCACTTCATTCGGTCCCAACTTGTATAGTTGTCCCACGATTATGGTGACATCTGCAACTCGTACTACGAGCTTCTTCTTCTGTTGTGTAGTGAACTCAATAGGTGCCAACCCAGTAGTCAATAATTCTATGTTATCTTTATAGTAGTCATCAGCAACCTAGACAACAAACAACTGCGCATCAGGAAGATTGTCTTCAATATTCCTACGTTCTTCACCTAACTCAATCCGTAAGAGATGATCAGGTCCTAAGTTCAATCTTCCCAGCTTAACTACAATTTCAAAGTCATACTCCTGAAAGAGTAACAACCATCTGCATATTCTTCCCCCTAACACTGGCTTATTGACCAGGTACTTCAATGCTGAATGGTCGATATACATAGAGAAGTGTGCACCGATCAAATAATGCCTGAATTTATGCATTGTGTAGACCATAGCTAGACCCTCTCTCTCATTGGTCGTGTAATTTTTTTTTGCAGATGAGAGCTTCCTGCTCGAAAATGCAATGGGATGGTCAATACCTCCCTCTCGTGGTTGTGCTAATACAACACCCAATGTTATGCATGAAACATCAACATGTACATGGAATGGCTTCTCCCAATCTGGAAAAACTAAGATCGGCACAGTTACCATTTTCTCTTTTAATGTATCAAATCCCTATTCACATTCTGTGTTCCAGATGAACGGCGCATCTTTCTTTAACAGCTTCTCCATGGGTGTGGTTATCTACGCATAACCCTTTATAAACTTTCTATAGTAACTGGTATGCCCCAATGTGGTACGCAACTGCTTTACTGAATTCGGTGTTGGCAGGTTAACTATAACTGCGATCTTCGTAGGATCAACCATCAAGCCTTGTTTGCATACTATGTGTCCCAACAGAATACCATCGGGTACACAAAAAACACACTTCTTCAAATATAAGGATATCTAATGCTGTCTGCACTTTTCTAGCATCATTCTGAGGTTTGCATAGTGGTTCTTCAACAAACCAAAGACAGTCCAATCATCAAAATATGCTTCTAAAAATTTATGCATGAAATCTCTAAATGCTGCGACCACAACTCTAGAAAAAATGGCAGGTGCATTCTTCAGACCAAAGGGCATTACTGTATACTGGAATGACCCCCATTCAGTGGCAAAAGTTGGCGTGTGTCTATCTGCTAGATCAATTCTTATCTGATGGTATCCCGAAAATCCATCAGTGAAAGAGTATGCCTCATTTCCTCCAATGTTATCGAGAACCTCATCAGTGAAGGGAGTAGGAAATGGGTCATGCATCGAAGCATCATTCAATTTTCTGAGATCCATGCAGATCCTGATCTCGCCCTTAGTTTTCTTGTGCTGGATAATCATCGGGCTTATCTAATCTGATTCTTCAACCGACTCAATGATCCCCGCATCGAGCATTTTGTCAAGTTCTATCCTGACTCTTTCTTTGTATCGAGGATTCAATCTATACGGACTTTGCTTAACAGGATTTGCACCTGGCTTAAGAGGTATCTTCATAACCCCTAAGTCACCAAGAATACCTTTCATTTATATAAATTTTGTCAGAAATAAATCCTGATATTCGTGTAGCAGATCTATGATCTCCACGACCATCTGATCATCCCAATAATCTCCAATAGATGCGAACTTCAGCTCTTCGCTTGTGCCAATGTTCACTTTCCTTGTTTTCACAGGTCCATTCATGCATGGAATTTCCAGTGGAGGTCCCTCTACATCATGTGCACCTTCGGACTCAGGTATATTGACGTTGCGCAGATCCTCCTCATCGCTTTATCTTCAAACTCTTTAGATAGGTTGTAGCATCCAAAGGCATGCTCTATCTATTTCTTCCATTCTGGTTGTAGGTTCTCTAGTACTTTTATATCTTCAAACACTCTCTCGTTGAATTCTTCCAGTGCTTCATTTGTACTTGGGAATTCTTCCTTGAATGTGCTTTCTTTGATAATCTGCAGAGCTTCGTTTATACTTGGATTGTTTTCTTCAAAGTTGAAGGTTCTCTGGAAGTTCGTAGTCAGGGTCATCCAATCTATGGTTCCTCTATGCAACTCCGTGTCTAGGTACCATTTCTTTGGAATCTTCTCCTCCAATGTGTGCACAAACATATGCACCCATTTTGTCTATGGTCTCTCCTCCCATGCTTGTGAATAGATTTCAATATGCTCCCTTAGATCCATCTGTCCCTTATATTTTTAAAAGGGTAGTGCAACCTTGTCAACGAACTTGATCTGCATCTTGATTCTGCACTGATACCATGTTGTTAATGTCTTCTTATGCACAGCCCAGCATCTAGCAGGTGTCTCGCACAGTGCCGTCTAATGTTGGTAAGCGATGTTCGGCTGCAATTTCTACAGTATATTATTTGATAAAGGAATAAATATTAGATGAACCATCATAGGTGGGAATTGGACTTACCTCCTTTCCAATCCAGCACAGTGACTTTGTAAGCTGAGCGCATCTTTTTGCAAATACTTCAAGCTTACAACCTTGCTAGTTCTCCAATCCCGCGTCAGAGTCTGAGATGCAAGATCTGTCACATCGCCAACTGAGTGTTCCATCCACAGTAGGATTAATGTATTCTTCTTGATTTGCAGTCATCTTGTAAAGGCGGTTAAGATCCTATGCTCTAGATTCTTCTTGAATTGGCTCACTGTATCTTTCTCTGTTTGCAGGGTCCAGATGTGCGATGACCCTCAGATTCTTTCCTTCAAAGAACATCTTCTTTGTTTTCAAGTTTATGATGGCGAGGTTATCCATAGCCTACTCAATTCCCAATAGTGCAGGATAAGGCTGACTATCATCCACAATTTCGATAACCTCGAAGTCTACATGACTTTGCACTCCATCAATGTCAACAATAATGTTGGCTAACCTTCCAAAAGGTATGACTTTCTCCTGGTGGGCCATTCTCAACTGTATGGGTGACCATAACAACTTTGGTCATCCCATCTGTTGCCATGTATGTTTAGTTAAGACATTTACTTCAGATCCCAGATCAAGGATGATCTCATCCATCTCATAGTTTCCTATCTATGCACTGAACCTCATTTATAATCCTGTTCTTTTATGTTTCTTAATATAATGGACTGCTCTCTCGGCAGTTTCCTTCTCACGTTGTGGTTCGTATTGATTTAACAACTTTTGTAATTCCTCTAAAGCATTTGAGCTCTTCAGCAGTTTCATGCAGCTTCTTAGGAACTGCGCAACAGAGGTGTCTGTCTCTGCTGCATGGCACGTTTTGTCATAAGCAGCCGACTTATCCTTGATATGTGGTATTTCACTGCGCAACAGGATTCTTGGTGACCTGGGTGTTGACTCTTTAAAAATATCCCGCACTTCTGCCAAGACTTGTTTGTTTTTCTCCAAATTGAAAGCAGGTGTCTTCCCGGTAGCTTTTCTAATCCAGATTGTTTCAAGAGGATTCTGCTTAGTTTCAAACTCTCCATAATTCGAGGCTTCTGCTCCTCTATCCCTCCCTGTGGTAGCACCACTTCACGTCACTGCACTGATATTTGGATCCATAGGCCTTCTCTCTACTGCGATCAACTGAATGTTTGGGTTAGCGACATATTGCTTTCTTTTCTACATATCTACCACTAGCACTAGGAAGACCTCAATAACATGATCAAAAGATTTGTATTAATTACAAGTAGTACATTCATTGGTACAATATCTGCATAAGTGACCTTCCTTGACATAGTTGTAACATATCATTTGACCTCTTCCCCTTCCTTGGCCTGGACCAGTATTTCTTCCTCTTCCGCGAAAGCCTCCACGGCCTTTATATGCGCCTTGGTCATACTGCGCATTATCTTGCTTCGGTGGGGTTTGTTCTTGTACTCTGTATACTCCACTATCACGCATATGCTCCATGTCTCGCTTCCTTTCCTGCATGAGCTCATATGCTCTACAATTGGATTCATCATGGGATACTGACTTACAGAAGTTGCAATATAGATTCCTATGGGTGCGCACATACTCCTGTATCAGGTAACAGTCTTCAGGTCTGTGTCCTCACATTTTATAGATTTCACACCATGGCACTTGATTCTAATTTAGTGGACTCGGGGCTCCACTGTTAAGTTACTCTTGAAATAAAGGACAATGCTCTCTGGTGTGCCCTTCTCCCTTGCATATTGTACACCAAACTTCTTGTCTCTCTTGTTTTCCCTTCTTCATATCCTGAAGCTGTAATGTTAGGGTAGCTAACTAGGTCTAAATATGAGACATCCCAATGCTAGTCTCTCCAATTGGTAAAGCTTCTAGTTTCATCGCGATCTACAAGGCTTCTTCCTGCGAAGCTACTTTCTGATGCATCAACTACAGTCTGATATGGGGCAACAACACAGCTATAAACCATTCTTGGTGCTATTGCGGTGCTATGACAAAACTTACTTGGTCCAATAGTGTCTTAAATTTCTGGTCAAATTCCCAAACCATCTCATTAGGTTTTTGCTTAATTTCCTTTAGTTCTGTTATACATTGGGATTCTGACTTCGATTTCTTGAACTCGCTCAATAGCGCAGCCTTAATTTTTGCTAAGGTTCTCTGATGTCCAACAGAATGCTTCATGAACCAATTCAAGGTTCTATCTCTAAATGTGGTGATTAGCTGCGCTTGCTTCATAGCATCATTCTAAACTTGCTTAACACTCCATACGGCTTCACATAGAAACCAATGTTGTTCAAGGTCCTCTAGACCCGTTCCTTTGAATATCGACAGCTTAATGTCACTAGTCATCCTTCTCCTAGGTGGTGTAGTGTTCTACGAAGGGTTCTGAGCAGCAAAAGTAAAGTTTGTATTGCATGGAATGTTCTGAGATGGGATAGTCGGATTCAGAATGGTCTGAGTCGGGATGATCTGAGTGCTCACTCCCGCAGTGTTACTAGGATTGATGCTCTGAGGATCATGAATATTAACAAATGGGGAGTTCTGAGCTGACGAAATCTAAGAAATAGGATGCGCGGTACTTGCAACCGGTGGATTCTGTGGAGTAATAGGTTGATAGGTGGCTGATAGAGGTGCGATCTGGCTATCAGGTTGGGTTTGTAAATCAATTTCTACGTGGATTCCATGTTCTCCGGAGGTCTTCCTAGTAGTATACTTATATCTTTTTCCACTTCTCAAATTATGTGTTTCTTCGTCAGAATCACTATAGATGCTATTGACCATTATAGATTCAAAATTTCTAGGAATCTTTATTGAATTTTTACAACACCTTTCTCAGCTAAAAGAATTTTAATGTATAAACTCAAATTGTTGAGGTACTTACCTCTGAAACCTTTGAAAAACTCTTCTTCGGTTGCGTTGTAGACCTTCAAGGTGTCCATAGCAAACTCTATAACGAATTCTTCTAGGATACTGTCAACCCAAAAGTCGACTGCTCTCGAAAATGGACTATCTACTGCTTTGAGCCTTGCAATGAGCTCTAGAGTCCACTCAGTCGGTATTTCTAGCATGAAACAGTTCTTGCGCTCTGTGAGCCTTGACAACCACTCGTGTAACTCGTTTCCAAAAGATGCCCAAAAACTTTTGTGAATATATTTCCACGGGTATTTGTTCAACCAATCTATGTTAGAGAGATGCGGATTTCTATTCTCCTTCCTTGTGAAGTCTCTTTCTGTCTTGTCAGACCAATCACAGATTTCTTTCTTGTCTGGATGCCATATTTCTGCAATCAACGAAACCTTTTCTTCCGAGCACATCACTTCTTTCAAGTGCGGAAACTCATCACGGATTCTTAGCGTGGCAACAGAACCATTTGTTGGCTTACATAACTGTCTTGAGGTTTTGTATAAAGACCCAAGTTATTTGCGGTTCAAGGAACCAACAAAACCCCTTTTCACCGGCCCTTTTGGCAACAATCTGTGAGCAGACTGAGGTATAACCCGAGGTGAAGTAATGGGGGAGCTGTGGAATCAGGTTTGCACAACTATGCGATGAGAACTTAAACAGATCTTATTAACAATGCACTGTGGAGCTCGCGCTGCGAGCTGAGGGGTACATGAAGCTTAACCCCTTCGCAGTCGATACTTCTACAAGCTAGGAGGCTTGTGCAACTTGTACATCCAAGGACTGCTCGGTTCGTATCTTATTCAATAGCAGGACAGTGCCACGAGTAACTATGCTTCCCCTTCGACACTTAACTACTTCAGTTAATTGTACTTAACAATTCTTGTGCATCCACTATTGCCTTAGGTGATTTGTCTTAAGACTCATGCAAAATGATAACACAATATACTGCATACTGTGAGGATATTATCTATTTAAGTGATTGTCCAACCGATTCATACATTCATTCAGACTTAGAAATACTTATGCATCTAGCATTCATCCACATATGCGAAACTCAACATATTATTCCCATCTCATTTCTTATGGCGAATACATATAAAAGTAGACACATAAACCGATAAGCAAGATCTTAAGCATTCATTGTAAGAAAATAACAAATGCAAGCATGTAAACAATCACACAACACGGGAATTTAACGTGGTTCACCCCCGGGATGGGAGCTACATCCATAGGAACTGTTGTTGTATTAGTCTTTGGGAAGGGTACAACAGTTCCAGTCTGCACACTCAGCTGCAGACCCTCTTCTCTCTCAATAGGTCTCTGTGCACACAGCTTGCAGAGCCTTTACAATGGCTTCCAATACTCAGAAGATTCAACAATGAAGATTATTCAACAACAACGATTACAATGATTCAACCCTTTCCCTTACAAATTTGTGCCTTATTATAGATCATGCTCGTAGGTCATGTCTTTACAATACACAAGAAAAAACCCTAAGGTTTCCCAAAACTATCATGGTTTTCCCCTAACCGGACTGTTAGGTGCTGATATCAACTCGTCCATCGTGGCCATCCTCTGCACATGGTCACGTCGCTTTCATCCTTCCCTATCGACCGCATGTCGACTATCACTTTCTCCTGGTCGTTCCTTCTCTAATGAACTTATGCGGCCAGTTCATGTCGTGCTTCCTCCGTGCGTGTGACCGGTTGCTTTCCTTCCTCCTCACTCCTTACCCTCCTACTTGGTAATCATGGAGTTTCTTAACCAAAAATAGGTCGCTTTCGCGCAGCCGACCTTACCTTCATTCTTTACCCAAAACGGGTGCCCTGCTGGCACATCGTGACTCTACTACTTCACGGAACCGGTCCTCAGCTGCGCAGTTCCCTTCCTGCCGATATTGTGCTAAGCTCACATCATAGCTCCCCAAAAACTGTCTTTACAAATAATCTTCATCATATGCGCTCAACTTTGTAATTCCCAAAACTTGACTTGCACAAAAATTCCCCACTTAGGCCAGGCCCAACAAGAATAAATGAACATCCATGATGATGTTGAAGATGAAGATGTTTAGGCACAAGAATGTGAAGTTGATCATTATGAGAATATTCCTTTAGCAATATGGAGAAGTAGGGCTAAAGGTTAATCTTCACATAATGAGCCGTTAGATGACACCATTGGTCATGGAAATCAGTAATATCCAGAGTTAGATGATCTTATAGACGACAAAAATATGGATGATTTACAAAATGATGGTAAAAATACATCTAGTAGCAATATAGATGGTCTAGAAACAAATTTTATTGATGCAGAAGATGATTATAATACCACTTTAGCAGGATGGTGTTGCAAAAATAATATTCAATATTTGCAAGAGTATATGAACATTGACAAGGATGAAATGGATGACATTGTTGTAGATAATCATGTAAATGAAGACTTCTAAATTTACAGGATTTGTAATCCATATTTAAATAATTATGATTTTTAATATGGACCAAAATTGAAATGCTTCATTATTATTTTCTTGTAATGTCATTCAATAAATATGATTAGAAGTCTCAATCTAAACTATATAATATAAATTCATGTTTGGATTATTGTCTCTATACAAATTACCTAGAGCAAGCTCCTTAAAGTACAATCCCCTAATCCCTAACCCCTTAACCCCTAGCCCCTTAACTATTAATACCTTAACACCTAAACCCTTAACCCTTCAATCCTAACCCCTAAATCCCCTAACCCCTAAATCCCATAATCCATAAACTCCCTACTCGTATTCCCTAAACCCCTAAAAACCTTCACCCCTAAACCCCCTAACCCCCAATCCCTGATTCATTTACCCCTAAATCCCTAGACACTTAACCCTTAAAACGTAACCCCCTAGTCCCCTAACCCCTAAATCCCATAATCTATAAAACCCATACCCCTAATCCTTAAATCCACTAACCCCTAATCACTAACCCCTTAACCCCTAAATACCTATACTCTTAACCCTTAACACCTAATCCCTTAAACCATAACCCCATTAACCCCTAAACCCCATAACCCTTAATCCTTTAACCTGTAATCCCTTAAATTTTAAACCCTCCAACCTTTAAACCCCCTAACCCCTACACCCCCAAGCCCTAATAGCTTAACCATTAATCCCTCAACCCCTAATCCCTAATCCCTTAACCCATAATACCTTAACCCATAATCCCTTAACCCCTAAATACCTTAATCCATAAAACCTATATCCCCTTAACCCCCAAGACCTTAAAACATTAATACCTTAAGCTCTGAACTGCTAATCCTATACCCCCCTAACCATTAAACCCCCTTAAATCCTAAGTCCTTAAACCCTAACCCCTAACCCCTAAATCTCTAAGCACTTAACCCTCTAACCAATAAATCCCCTAAGTCCTTAACCATTATCCCATGAACCCCCTAACTCCTAATCCCCTAATCCTTAACCCCTAACCCTTAACCATTAATCCCTAAAACCTTAACCCCTAATCCCCTTATCCCTAACCTATTAACCACTAATACCTAAGCCTTTAACCCCTAAACCCTTAAGACCAAACCGCTTGGACCATAACCCACTAAACCCCTAACCCCTAAATCCCCTAATCCATAAACCCCCTACCCCTAATCTCTAAAACTCTAAATCCCCTAATCCATAAACCCCCCACCCCTAATCCCTAAACCCTTAAATGCCTTAACCCCTAATCCCTAATCACTTAACCTATAATCCTTAATCCCTTAACCTTTAAACGCCCTAATCCCTTGACCCTTAATCCCTAATACCTTAACCCGTAAGCTCTTAACCCCTAAATGCCCTAATCCCTAAATCCCTATCCCCTTAACCCCCAAGAATTTAACACTTTAACCTATTAAGCCCTTAAACCTTAATCATTTATTCCCCTAACCCTTAAACCCACTAACTCCTAAGTCCTTCAACCCTAACCCCTTAACCCCTAACCCTTAAACCCCTAAGAACTTAACCCTCTAACCCATAAATCCCCTAACCCCTAATATCTTAACCCCCTAATCCCTAAATTCCTTGACCCCTATGTCATTAACCCTTATCCTCCGAACCCCCTAACCCCTAATCCCCTAGTCCCTATCCCCTTAACCCCTAACCCCTTAACCACTAATCCCTAAGCCCTTAATGGATAAATCCATAAACCCTCAACCCTTAACCCCTAACCCTTTAAACCATAATCGCTTGAGCCGCTAAGCCCTAAATACCCTACCCCTAACCATAATCCCTTAACCCCTTAAACCATAACCCCCTAAGCCCCTAATCCTGAAATCCCTTAATCCATAAACCCCTTGCCCCTAACCCCTAATACCTTAACATGTAGTCCATAATACCTTAACCTTTAAACCCCCTAAACCCTAATCCCTTAATGCTTAATCACTTAACGCCTTATCTCTAATCCTTTAACCCCTAAATCCCCTAATCCATAAAGCCCCTATCCCCTTAACCCCAAAGAGCTTAACACCTTAAGCCCTTAACCTTTAATCCTTTATCCCCCTAACTCCTAATTCCTTAAACCCTAACACCTTAACCACTGACCCCTAAACCCTTAAGCACTTAACCCTCTAAACCATAAATCCCCTAATCCCTAAATTCCTGAACCCCTAAGTCCTTAACCCTAATCCCCTGAACAAATTAACCCCTAATCACCTAATCCCTAACTCCTTAACCCCTAACCCCTTAATCGCTAAAACCTAGGCCCTTAACCCCTAAAACCCTAAACCCTTAACCCTTAACCCCTATCCCCTTAAACCACAACCCCCTATCCCATAACCCCTAAATCCCCTAATCCATAAACCCCCTGCCCCTAAGCTCTAAACTCCTAAATCCCTCAACCCTAAACCCCATAACCCCTGATCCCTAATCCCTTAACCTATAATCCCCAATTCCTTAACCTTTAAACCCCCTAACCCCTGATATGTTTACTATTAATACCTTAACCCCTAATCCCTAATCTCTTAACCCATAATCCCTTAACCCTAAATCCCATCATCTATAAATCCCCTATTCCATTAACCCCCGAGACCTTAACACGTTAACCCCTTATGCCCTTAACCCCTAACCCTTGAAAACCCTAACTCCTGAGTCCTTCAACCCTAACCCCTTAACCCAGAACCCCTAAGCATTAATAACCCTGAACCCATAAATCCCTTAACCCTTAATCTTTTAACCCCATAACCCCTATATGCCTTGACCCCTAAGTCCTTAATGCTTATCCCCTGAACCCCCTAAACCCTAATCCCCTAATCCATAGTCCCTTAACCACTAATCTCTAATCCCTTAACTCCCAAAACCCAAAACCTTCAACCCTTAACATCTTAGTAATGAGATTTAAAATTTTCATTGACAATATGGAATCCTTTGAAGACTTGGAATTCCTTGGGCAGTGATGCACATTTTGTTGACAACATGGACCCAAGGGTTGAACATTCTTAAGGCCTTGGAGGAATTTGAGGAGTTGGTTTCACGTTGAGTTGGGTTTGGGTCCACTTGGCATCAATCATAGAAGAAGGAAATAGTTGAGGCACCTCCCACAATAAGAAGAAGACAGAATTATTGTGCAAAGGCATCTTGAAGAAGTGACCAATAGGTGAAAAAAGATTTTTGAGGTGCTAAGTCTTGGTTTTTTCATAGTGAGTGACTTATGACCATACTTATGACAATATCAAATATGCCAATATTTAGGGTCATTCAATTCAAAGAGTTTATCACTTTTAATAATCGTTTTAGCTCCTTCATATTGTTGGTTTTGTTACTAAAGCATACGATCTTGACCACTGCCCAATATTGCATTATTGACAAGCTCATTTATACTTCGTCAATCTGATGTATTGTAACCACACTAATAACACTTCAATGTTATCTCAAGCATGATAAATAGTTGTAATATTTGAAGAGCAATCGGTCCTTTGAATATGCATTGATTGGATTGGTAATTAACTCTCACAAAACCGCTTTTGACATAACATGCCATAAATACATTCCATCTTGAAATCGTTATGAACTCAGTTATGATATATCCCTATCATTTGAACTTCCAATGCTTTCAAATTTGTTGTTATTACAAAAGAATCACTATTGTGGATCAAGCTTCAATATGTTATAACACACTCATTGTGTGTCATTAATACCTTAGTATTGTTGTTATAGCCTTTCATTTGGAAGCAAATTGATATTGATCTGATATAAACACTATGGCAGTCCTGTAATCAAATCAAAGTATTAATTTAAAGCATCTTAATTTACTTCTTGTTCACAACACTCACCTTTAGTTCACTATTGTGTATGCTCCATGATCTTACATTTATGAATATTTGGCCCCAATGTGTATTCATAAGATCAGTAATGGTTACTTTATAACAAGTTTGTGTGGACTAATCAAATTCTTCAATATATGAATGATCTCATGCCTAGAGCTTGTTTTCTTTGGGGATGTTAGTTTGATATTCACTTACAAAAGGTTGCATGATTACTATATGCTTGGTTATAATACTATCATCAATTTGAGATTGGTTTATGTCTAGTTACTAGCTCTAATGATTTTCATTGTTATCTCTTTCATATAAACCTTAAGGTTACTACTCTATGGTAGTTCACTTGCCTAATCATACAATTCACTTTTGACATGTCAACTTCATAACTTTTTGATGTTTAGTTGTAATATGCATGACTCTAATTAACATAACTAGATTTAATTTTTGGATATATGGCGAAAACGTGTCAATGAAAGATTGCTCATGTTATGCATATGATGATTTTGATACTTACAATCAAGCTAATGATATGATCCTTTTGGACATATTGAAATAAAGACTTGTCTCCTATGAGTTTCTTACAAATTCATAAAGATAAGATAAGATAAGTGTTTAAGTGTTTGAGGACTCGATTGCAAATCTAACAATAGTAGTTGAGGGCATAGTATGGGCAAACCATATGTGGGAAAACCCTAAGTGCTCTTCGCCATCGCTTGTAAGGGAAATTGTTTTATTGACAAGTTTAACAAGTGGCCACAAGGGAGGATGTGAAGCCCTTGCCTTGGAAGTGGAAATGGGCACATCTAACTATTTATTGATATGTTCATTAGCAAGCATAGTGGGATATGATGGAGGGTACAAAGGTAAATGATGCATGCTAGATTGGGAAGTCTCTCACAATGTAAAGGAACACCTAATGGTTGAAGAAGCCTAGCAAGATCCATTTGGCAAGCATGACAATAAGATAAATGTTTAAATGTTTGAGGCCTCATTTGCAAATCTAACAATTGTAGCTGAGGGAATAGTTATGGGAAAACCCTAAGTGGGAAAACGATAAGTGCTCTTCACCATCACTTGTAAGGAAAAATGTTTTATTGACAAATTTAGAAAGTGGTCACATGGGAGGATGTGAGGCCCTTGCCTTGGAAGTGGAAATGACAACCTCTAACTATTCATTAATATGGTCATTAGCAGGCATAGTGGGATATGATGGAAGGTTGAAAAGGTAAATGATGCATTCTAGCTTGGGCAGTCTCTCACAATGGAAAGGAACACCTAAGTATTGAAGAGGCCTAGTAGGAGCATGGTAGGAGCCATTTGGAAAGCATGACAATAATATAATCATTTAAGTGTTTGAGGACTCAATTGAAAATATAAGAATTGGAGTTGAGGGAATAGTTATAGGTAAACCCTAAGTGGGAAAACCCTAAGTGCTCATGACCATGTCTTGTAAGGAAAAAAAATTATTGAAAAAAAGTGCAAGTGGTCACAAGGGAGGATGTTAAGTCCTTTCCTTGGAAGTGGAATCGGGCACCTCTAACTATTCATTGATATGGTTATTAGCAAGCACAATGGGATATGATGGAAGGTTGCAAAGGTAAACAATGCATGCTATCTTGGGCAGTCTCTCACAATGGAAAGGCACACCTAAGTGTTGAAGAAGTCTGGCAGGAGCCATTTGGAAATCATGACAATAAGATAAGTGTTTAAGTGTTTTAGGACTCAATTACAAATCTAGCAATTGTAGTTGAGGGAATATTTATGAGTAAACCCTAAGTGCCCTTGAGCATCTCTTGTAAGGAACAATGTTTTATTGACAAGTTTTGCAAGTGGTCACAAGGGAGGATGTGAGGACCTTTCCCTGGAAGTGGAAATGGGAACCTCTAACTATTCATTAATATGGTCATTAGTAGGCACAGACAGCTATGATGGAAGGTTTCAAATGTAAACGATGCATGCTAGCTTGGGAAATCTCTCACAATGACAAGGCACACCTAAGTGTTGAAGAATCCTAGCAGGAGCCATTTGGAAAGCATGACAATAAGATAAGTGTTTGAGTGTTTGAGGAATCAATTGAAAATATAAAAATTGTAGTTGAGGGAATATTTATGGGAAAACACTCAGTGCTCTTCACCATCACTTGTAAGGAAAAATGTTTTATTGACAATTTTAGCAAGTGGTCACAAGGGAGGATGTGAGGCCCTTCCCTTGGAAGTGGAAATGGGCACCTCTAACTATTCATTGATATGATCATTAGCAGACATAGTGGAATATGATGGAAGGTTACAAAGGTAAATGATACATGTTATCTTGGGCAGTCTCTCACAATGGAAAAGCACACCTAAGTGTGGAAGAGGCCTAACAAGAGCCATTTGGAAAGCCTGAAAATAAGATAAGTGTTTAAGTGCTTGAGGACTCAATTGAAAATCTAATAATTGTATTTTAGAGAATAGTTATGGGAAAACCCTAAGTGCTCTTCACCATCGCTTGTAAGGAGAAATGTTCCATTGACAAGTTTAGCAAGTGGTCACAAGGAAGGATGTGAGGCCCTTGTCTTGGAAGTGGAAATTGGAACCCCTAACTCTTCCCTCACATGATCTATTTGGAAATAATGACAATAAGATAAGTGTTTATGTGTTTTAGGACTCAATTCCAAATTTAACACTTTTAGTTGAGGGAATAATTATGGGAAAACCCTAAGTGCTCTTCACCATCACTTGTAAGTAAAAATGTTTTAATGACAATTTTAGCAAGTGGTCACAAGGTAGAATGTGAGGCCCTTGCATTGGAAGTGGAAATTGTTAAGTTTAAACCAAATAACCAAGCAAGATCACTGAAAGAAGCATAATCACAAGATAGACACACAATATATCCTGGGAAACCCTCATGGGGTAGAAAACCCAGTAAAGCTTTCCTCAATAAGATGATCAACCAAAATACAAGATGTGCTCCTCCTTCCTTTGTCTCCTTAGCTGATCTCCCAGACAAGTGCGCACTCTTCCACAAGTGAGTGAATGATCTAATGAGTAGTTCACCTCCTCTATTTATACTTGACTCTCAACTGACTAAAAGACCTGTTGGGGCCGACCTCACCTGGAGAAGTCTAATAACCCCTAAAATATAACTACAGGGCCGACCCACACATGGTGGGTCTAATAACCCTAGTTAATATCAAACCCTGGAGGAATAAACATCTCCAGATACATAGTAGGATTACCTCGGAGGAATGAAACCTCTCCGGAATAAATAATGTACAATTATAATATTCTTAGAAGTTACAATATTCAACAGAAATGGGCACCACTAACTATTAATTGATATGGTAATTAGTAGGAACAGTGGTTTATGATGGAAGGTTGCAAAGGTAAACAATGCATGCTAGTTTGGTAAGTCTCCCACAATGGCAAGGCACACCTATGTGTTGAAGAAGCCTTCCATGAGCCATTTGGAAAGCATGACAATAAGATAAGTGTTTAAGTGTTTGAGGACTCAATTGTTAATTGAACAATTGTAGTTGAGGACATAGTTATGTGAAAACCCTAAGTGCTCTTCACTATCTCTTGTAAGGAAAAAATTTCTATTGACAAGTTTAGCAAGTCGCCATAAGGGAGTATGACATGAGACCCTTTCCTTGGAAATGGAAATGGGAGCCTCTAACTATTCATTGATATCACCATCAGCAGGCACAAGTGGCTATGATGGAAGGTTGCAAAGGTAAATTATTCATGCTAGCTTGGGCAGTCTCTCATAATGGCAAGGCACACCTAAGTGTTGAAGAAGCCTTGCAGGATCCATTTGGAAAGCATGACAATAAGATAAGTGTTTAACTATGTGAGGACTTAATTGAAAATCTAACAATTGCAGTTGAGGGCATAGTTATGGGAAAACCCTAAGTGCTCTTCACCATCATTTGTAAGGAAAGATTTTTTATTGACAAGTTTATCAAGTGGTCACAAGGGAGGATGTGAGGCCCTTACCTTCGAAGTGGAAATGGGCACCTCTAACTATTCATTGATATGGTCATTAGCAGGCACAGTGGGCTATGATGAAAGGTTTCAAAGTTAAACGATGCATGTTATCTTAGTTATTCTCTCACAACGGCAAGGAACACCTAAGTGTTGAAGAAGCTTGGAAAGAGACATTTGGAAAGCATGACAATAAGATAAGTGTTTAAGTGTTTGAGGACTCAATTGCAAATCTAATAGTTGTAGTTGAGGGAATATTTATGGGAAAAAACTAAGTGCTCTTTACCATCACTTATAAAGAAAAAATGTTTTATTGACAAGTTTAGCAAGTGGTCACAAGGGAGGATGTGAGTTTGTTTCCTTGGAAGTAGAAATGGGAACCTCTAACTACTCATTGATATGGTAATTTGCAAGCACAGGGGGCTATGATGGAAGGTTGCAAAGGTAAACAATGCATGATAGCTTGGGAAGTATTTCACAATGGCAAGGAACACCTAAGTGTTAAGAATCCCGTAAAGAGCCATTTGGAAAGCATGACAATAGGATAAGTGTTTCTATGAAGTGACTTATTATAAAGGTTATTGTTGGAATATTCACCAATACTAAGAGGGGGGTGAATCAGTATTGAGCACTTTTCACCTTTTTTAACCTTAAGCACATCATGTAACATTAACCATTAACAATTCCATTCATCATCACAAAAAACCATTGATCCAGATGGACATTGGTGGCCACCCACCTAGTCCACTGACTCAAAGACACGGTTTTCCAGCTTGGCAGTTTTTTTATGGTTTTTCAAGTCTTGATATTTCGAGGTCGTTTTTAGGCCCTAAACGATGTTTTTTTTCCACGGAATCAACTAAACAATCACAAACGGCCAACAACATTGTTTGGGAAAAAAACATAAATCCCTTCTCATCCAAACTTTTTCGACGGAATACCGAGCACCCCAAACGGAGGTTGCATGCAAAATTTGTGCCCCCGGTAAATTGACATATCAACTAACCACATCAGGGCCAACAAACCTTTTGGATTTTCATCTCCTGAGGTTAGGTTTTTTATGTTTGGGGTTTTCTCATTTATGCTTTATGTTAAAAAGGCCTTTTTGGCCTCATTATAACTCATTGTTGTGGATGAGCGTAGCCAATGCATATCTTTTTAGAGATAAGCTACCACCATCTAGAGATAGTTTTTATTTCTTTATAGTTTACAGTGTTTTTCCAGTCCATTCATTAATAGCATTTGGGTTTTATTGTACTACTGTGTTTTCTGCAAAATATTCGTGTGTATTTATATTTTATATCACTTCCTTCATTTCATTCTCCAAATAATCGATATCATTGGTATCAAAGAAATATTCTCTTGTTTTTTCTTAGTGCAGGGCCAACGAGATCTAAATATCAAGAGTTTGGTCTTGAATTACTTGAGCTTGGCGAAAACCACCCTCGTCGGCCTAATCAGCCTCACATGGATGGAGAAGAAAAGAGAGATGATGGAACATAAGATCCCATTAAGTTGTTGCTCAAGGAATCCCTCACGCAATAGAGGAACGAGATGATGGATCATTTCACCCAGATACCTTGAAAAATGTCGACGGTGACGGATTCACCTTCAATGAGAAACCATTTTGGAGGTGTGACTCCCTTTAAGGTACATGTTAAATTTGGCATTCCCTTATTTGAAGGCCAAATAGATGCAGATGATTTGGAGAAATGGTTAAATCTATTAGAGGGTCACTTCTCTGTTCAAAATTTTTCCAACAACGAAAAGATCACCTTCATGCTCCTTATGTCCCTACCCCATATCAAAGATTGGTGGGATAGTTACTACAAGAGGCATGTAAGAGATGAGTCTAAAATATACAGGACAAAACCCACTTGGGAATATTTTTCGATGTTGTCAAGGAGGAATTCTACCCTGCCGGATACTATGATGACCAATACACCAAATGGATGACTTTGCACCAGGAGAGAGACCGTATGGTGCCATATTTCACCAATATATTCCATACCTTGTGCTCAAAGCTAGGTATTAGATACTTTGAATGGAACTTGGTCCTAAAGTGTCATAGTGGCCTACGCAAGTACATTCAAACATGGATGGATTTCTTGGACATCTCCTCACTGGGAGTTTCTTATCTATACACAGTCAAGTTTGAGAAAAAATTTAAGCAAAATAATAAGTGAGATCTTGGGTTTGCAAATCAATATAAACAAATTCCTAGAAAAGGAGACCCTAACTCATAAAACAAAGGTCATAGAAAGGATGGCCAAATTCATGACATCCAACCCAAGCCATAGGAAAATAAGGGTAACAAGAAATCGACAAAGGACACCGAAAAGTAGTGTGAGTTCCACAAAATCCCCTAGAACAACATTGATTAGTGCTGCTCAAAGCAATCATTATTGGTTGATATGAAAACACAAGAGCCGAACTCTATCTCAGACTCTTATTCAAAGCCAGAAATGGGAAAGTGGATCATCAAAGCAGAACCTAGTGCCACCATCACAATGACAAATATCCAACCAGAAGAGTCGGAGGATCCAAAGGAACGGGACCGCCTCTTCCATTCACAACTATGGGTGAAGTGGAATCCACTACATTTCATTATTAACAGTGGTATTCATAATAACCTTGTCTCAGTCAAGTTCACGAAAATATTGAAATTGTTAACAACACCACACCCCCAACCATACACCATCGATTGGTTGAGTCGGGGATGAGACATCTGTGTCAGTCAACAATGTCTCTTATCCTACGGCATCAAGCCCTTCAAAGATGAGGCATGTGTGATGTTTCCCCACTTGAAGTTTGTGATTTTATTTTAATAGGACAAACCTATATGTGGAAACACCATGTTGTTTATGAGTCCAGGCCCCATAGTTTCATTGTTACTTTAGAGGTCCAACTCTACAAGATACCTGAGGAATTCGTGACTTCTAGAGTTTCTTTGATCTACGCAAAGCAATTTCAGAAGGTCATCTCTCGGACTGGTAATTTTGTCCTCTTCATGTTTCAGTTAGAAGGTGGATGGAAGGTCATTACAACTGCCACAACCTCAGCACAAGGTATAACTAAATAGCAAAAGCATGTCAACAAGATTGTAGAAGGGTGCAAGGACATCTTTAATTCCCCTATGGGGGTTCCTCTGCAATACCATGCCAAACATCCAATCAACTTAATACTAGGTTCTCCCTTACTCAATGACCCAATATACAAGCGCTCTGTTATGGAGAATGAGGAAATAAAACAACAAATTCATGAGTTCATCCAAAAGGGACACATTTGACAATCTCCTCACCTTCCAGGAGTCCAATTGTGTTGGTGCAGAAAAAGGATGGGATGTGGAAACTCTATATCGATTACAGAGCCCTAAAAAAATCATTGTCAAGAACCGATACCAAATCCCTCGGATTGGTGATCTTCTTGATCAACTTAAGGGTGCCAAGTTCTATAGAAAGATTGATATGAAGTCAAGCTACCACTAGGTTCTAATTGAACAAACTGATGTATGGAAGATAGCCTTCAAATCTAAAGAAGGCCTCTTTGAATGGTTGGTCATGCCTTTTGGCTTGATTAACGCTCTAGTGACGTTCATGAGGATGCTGGATTATATCTTGTGGTCATTCACAAATTCCTTTGTATTCATATATCTAGATGACATCCTCATCTACAATAGAACCTAGGAAGAACATATGAAGCACATTCAATGTGTCCTAAGTACCATGCGGTAGCACAAGCTATATGCCATCTTGGATAAATTATCATTTGGCATGCAGAGAAATCAGTATTTGGGATACATCGTGGATGAACATGGGGTGCATGTGGACCCATCCAAGATATAATTCATTCACAATTGGCTAGCCCCAAACACCCTAACAAAGTTCCATAGCTTCTTGGGCCTTGCCAAATTCTATTGTAGGTTCATGTTGGGGTTCTCTCATATCACTTAGCCCTTAATCCAAGTGACCAAGGGTAGAGCTAAATCCAAGTTCACCTAGTCAAGGTCACAACAGAAAGAATTCAAGGATCTGAAACACCACCTCTACTTAGTGCCATTCCTCACTCTATCAGACCTACAACAACTATTCGATATTGAGACAGATGCCACAACTATGCCTTTTAGTACAATCCTCACTCGGCAGGGACATATGGTGGCCTATCGCAATGATACAATGCCTGATATTGTTCGCATATATCCCACCTATGATAGGAGATGCACTCCATTATGCAGGATTTTCAATAGTGGAAGCATTACATTCTCGGAAAGGAAACGATCATCCACACTGATCATAGGCCCCTACAATTCATGCAAACACGGGGAAAGTTGTAGAATTATCGCCATAAAAAATGGTCCATGTACTTGCAAAAATTTCATTTGAACATTAAGTATAATAAGGGTATCACGAACAGTGTTATAGACTACCTCAAGAAACCCATGGTCATGGCACTAACCATGGTCCCCAACTCCTATGGTCATGAGACCTATGGTTGGCCCCAATTATACAATAGTGACCCTAACTTTGCTGCTACATATCAGACATCGGGTGCAGCTAAACAATTTCTAGACTTTCTCCTCGAGGATGCACTTTTGTGCTATCTGGGACATCTTTGTGTTCCATCAAGTGAGTGTGAAAATATAATTTGGGAGTCACACTATAGTCGAGAGGTCAAACACTTTGGAATGGAGAAGATAGTAGTAGTGCTTCTGAAGTATTTCTACTAGCAAAAACTCCGACGGTATGTCGGCAAGTATATATGATCATGCACTGTATGTTCCATCACTAAATCTGCCATCAAGAAGCAAGGGTTTTACGCTCCTCTGCATATGCCATACAAGCCTTGGGATTTAGTCTCAATAGATTAGATGTCATATTTTCCCTCCTCCAAGCATGGTCATGACTGCATTTTTATGTTCGTCGATTGGTTCTCCATGATGGTCATTCTAGCACCATGTACGAAGAGTATCACATACAAAGCCACTGCTAAGCTCTTTTTTTAGCATGTTTGGGTTCATTTTAGGCTACCATGGACATTATTTCATATCGGTATAGTAGGTTCCTCAACACCTTCTAGTCCTCCTTATGGTCTCTAATGGACACCAAGATGACCAAATCAACTACCTTCCACCCCCAAAAAGTTGGCAGACAGAAGTGGTCAATAGGATGATTATGCATATCATGTGCATGTACCACTCCAAACATCCATGCACATGGGATGAGATCCTTCCATATGTCCATCATAGTTACAACAGATCCCTCCATAGCTCTATTGGTTGCATCCCCTTTTAGGTGTGCTTGGGGTTCAAACCATTGGCCCCCATTGATGTAGTTATATCCATTGAATCTACACAGGACAAGTCCTTCCATGCTCAAGATGAGGTAGATAAAGCAACCAAATTCATTGAATGGATCTAGCACATCCAACAACAAGTTCATGATATCATGCAGAAATCCAATGCCAAGTACAAATAGTGACATGACCAATTGTTACGGAGAAAAACTTCCTATGGATTGGGGTATAACACAACAGACAGATGATTACCAGAAATCAACTCAATTCCCAATACAATGTTATATAAATTAAATGCTAAGATGTGGATGAATGACCAACCTTCAACTAGACGTTCGAAGTAGATCCCCGCTGAGCTTTCCAATCTCTACACTTGAACCTGCAGCTTAGTCTCAACAACAAATACAAGAAAGTGCATATAATATATGAAAGATATTAGCATAAACAATAGCATGGTCCATGATATAATAAGCAAATGTACCCAATGTTAATTAACCATTCACAACATCAATTGGATGAGAAAATGAGTATTTCTATTAATGAAACAAGAAGTACATGATACAACCTCTTACTGGTAACTCATCTGAACCGAGAACTAGGTCCCTCCACTTATGTCTCCACCACTTCAATCCCCCATGCAATGGCAAAATCAAACTATGAAGAAGTTTGGTAGGTGAACATAAAAGGTTCACAACAACAAGGATCAATGGATGTAGACTCAAGCTATGGCAAAACTCCAATAGAGTTTCGATGCTCTCTCTTTCTCCCCCTTCCATGTACCATAAGAGCTCAATATATAGCCTTCCAAAGGTAGGTGAAAGGTCAAATCGAGTTGTTTCGGGATACATGGAGGGCCAAAGGTCATCCTATGACCGCTTTTTGGAGTAAAAATAGATTTTTTTACTGTAAATTACCATTTAACTCGATGTACGCGGGCTGTAATGGGACAGCCTGCACATGCGCGAGTTGCAGCAAAGCAGCTCGCGTACAGGAAAAAAAATAAGGAAAACTGGTTTCCTGGAGGAAAAAAAGTGGTTATGAGTCAATGAAATGAATATCAGAGGCCAAATAGTATAAATGCTCACAAGCTGGCAAAATACGCTATAACAGATGCCCCCTAATGTATGAGGTCAGAGATGGTACTACGATGGACGAAATACATTATAAATCTCAGAAGTGGAGTGATGGAAACACAAATGGAAGGAGTAGCCCACTTTTCATAATACAATGATCTCTCTGAATACATATCGGTACAATACGTAGCAATCTGATACAATGGCCATGAATAGGCAATATATATTGAATACATATCATAAGTAGTCATAGCCATGACCCAGTGAGATATGGTCTCCTACTGAAGAGGAAACAGTTGATGAAAACTATTGATGTATGAGACTAATCTATCATAAGCATAATTACAATCACCAGTAGCATACTGAATGCCACTGAAGTCTGGAGGTCTTCTACACAAATCACCAACGGTGCATGCCCTATCAAGAGAATAAAGGTGTTGATGTCGAACCTGATGTGGCATCATCTGATTACCGGTCATTAATGTATACTATTAACAGACACGAGATAACCCACCAATAATTAAAATGGGCATAAAAGCACGAAGTACATTCATCAAAGTGAGAATAAAGGTGTTGAGGTCGAACACTCTAACGAATCGATTGATCAAGAGGCATTGAAGAATCCCCAAATGTTGATGGCGAGAGAACCTACCACTAATGACTGCAAGCCTCAAGGTACTCAATGGACTCTAAGTCTCAATTCCAAATAAACGGGTTGAATTCGACGGAATGAAACTCTCTGGAAGGAGGGCATTGATGCATCCCCCATCATCCAACACAAGGTAACCAACTACGTTGAAATATTTGGAAGAACTCGGATGAACAGATCGGACTGTATGGGATGGCCGACATGCAATAGTCAAGAGATATGAGGAGTGGTTGACTTTGGTTTCAAAACTTCCTTTGAACAAGAGCATGAGCAGATGGATAGACTCGGGCAGCATAGACTCAATGACTAGATGATAATAATAATTTGAGACGCAAGATGCATCAACAAAGGCTCCATAATGACTGGAAGCTTAACTAGTCGGTGGAGTAAGATCTGAGAAATGAGTACAGATCCTAAGGTCCTACTAATGTCCCGACTCATAATGAATGGAGTGGATATGAATGTTCTGTTCAAAGGTGACACGACAACTGCCAATAAGAAGTAGTACAAATTTTCTCGTCCGACTTTTTCAGTTATATGATTTTTTTGGTCTTTTTCATATTAGGAAAGCTTGAAAAAAAAAATTGCTTATAGTACAACAAGTGAGGGAACGAGTGTCAAGTGCAAGAAAACTAGTTCCAAGTAGTGGAACATACCTATTATCAATGCAAGGAAGCATGTGCAAGATGTGAACACTTGGGGGGTGTTCCCTTAAGGTAAGGGTCATCAAGTTGTGAAAGATAAATGGAGGCTCTGCTTGGATCAGAAGGTAAAGTGCTCAGGCACATGGCTAATAACTGTGAATAACGCCCAAGGATCCAAAGGCAAGTAGGATAATGCAATGCAATCACAACTCGACATAAATGGGGATTCCTTTTTCGTAAAGTTAGTCTCCTCACCCGAAAAAGTGTAAAACAATGAGAGCAGAACTCTTCTAGTCACGTATGACTAGAGTATACCTTTTTCATAATTAATCCACAAAGGTCTGGAAAAGGGGTAAAATTATACCTAAGTGAATGTCGCTTCAAATCCTTTAACGAGTCTGAAATGACAAGTATACTTGGAAATCTTGTTTGATTTGAAAAGGTCTAACAAGGGCTTAAAAAATACTTTATAAAAATATTTTCCGTAAAGGTTTAACGAGCCCGAGAAAGTAAACTCGTGACCTCCTTACTATTTTTAACGAGCTCAAAGGAGAGATCAAAGAATTCTCATAACCCTATTTTTAACAAGCTCGAAGTAAAGGTGGAAGAATGCTCATAATGGGAGCAGACGAGTGTCAGGGACATGCGAGACTAGTTCCAAGCACATGGAACAAAGCTATGCATAATGCAAGGAACATGAGCAAGATAAGGACACTCAGGGGGTTTCTGCAAATTTGGATGGCAACAAGTTCAAACACATCATAACAATGGGGAGGCCTAAACCTATATGCAAGGTTCCGAATATGCCTACCATGACCGAACCAAATGTTGAAAAGGACCGGTAAACAAGTATAAGTCCATCTAAGAATCCTGTCTCCAAGAAACATTAGTACCAACATCATATCTAAAGTGTATGTAAAGACAGATCTAATACAAGTCATTATGGGAGAAATACTTTCAACTTCACTATTATCAACCCAAGGTATAATGCAGGAAGAGCTCACCAATGAAGACTCTATAGTACCAAATCCTAAGGGATTACAATCAAAATGATCAACATTAGGATGAAGACCAAAGTTGAAGGACATGGAAGAATCTGTAAGAACAAATTCATCATCACGGGAGTTTAATGTTGGCAGGCGGTTTGGACAAGTCAGCATAGCAGCATCGCGGATGCTGCGCAAGACCGAAGATACTGCGAAAGGCGGAAAGTTGAGCGCAAGTGATAATATTTTATGTAAGTTTGGGTCAGTGGAACCGCAATATGCAGGTTTTTGGGTCATTTGGACCACAACAGATAGATTTTGGGTCATTTTCTCAAAGTGTCGGTTAGGAAGTAGTTAAGAAGTGGACAAACAATGTAAAGGCGCAAGCCTATAAATAAACGTAGGTTTGTAAGTGTTGAATCATCTTATCTTGGGATCTATCTTTTCGATATATTTTGGAGAGCATGATTGTTGAATCTTAACATCTGGGAGATATTGATATGATGCTAAAGACTGAGTATTTTGTATCTGGGTTTCTACGAAGTTAATATGATGTGATAGAGTTGTTGAGCAGAATCCTTGTGTTTTTCCTGTTTATCTATGGTAATGCATTTCACGATATGAATATATGAATGATGCGATGTTTCCTTGCTGCAATTAATGCTTTACTGTTATATCTATTGCAATTATGAATTTCCTTGTTGAATGATGCCATGAATATGATTGATGCCTGAATTAAATGCTTAGATATATTTATGGAATGTTGCAATAAGTTAAGTAATTGATCCACAAACATCCTCCTTCATTCGGCAGAAACATGGTTTCGTCAACTCTCCCTTGAACATCTCGGATGAGACCTCATCTCCTCTGCAGGTGTTGCTGGATGGGGTAAAACCTATCTAGGCCAGTGCTCAGGGAGATCGCTGTGGTTTGGGTGTCGACAGTGCTGGGAACCCCTGTCAACTGAATTTGCGTCAACAAATGGTTCTGTTGTCGGGACCGTAGTGCGAAGTGAAAGGAGGATATGTTGTGGTATCTGACGCAACCAGAGACACAAGACTGGTTCGATTAGAAGTTGCAGGAGTTCGCTGAAAAAGAAAACTAGAACCCTCGACTGACGGTAGATCAGTGGGTGGAGAGGTACATTCACGATGGTCCGCACGAATATTTTTTCTGCGACCTTTCAGAAGAGGAACTTCCAAGATGGTGAACCGATGACCTGGACCCCAGAACTGATCCAGAAGCTGCAGGAAGTCGACAACAAAGTGTCACGGGATGTTGAAGTTTGGCTCGATAGCATACTGGAAGGCTATATCACTAAATTTGCGGTTGATACGAACAAATCCTATAGTGAAGTTGAAAGATATTTCTTCTGAGGACCATGGGGAAGGTTTCTGTTGTCGCTACAACTGTCTATTAAGATGCTCATTTGTGAGAAGGGCATATTGAAGATGCATCTTGATCAGTAGAAACCCGGGTGGGCGGAGGCTATGGGTACCACGATGATAGGGGATGGTACATGGAATGGTAAGGGGTAGATGGGTGCAGATCACGACGAGACTGTGAGGGAAGCCGAAGAAGAGAGTGGTCTTACAAGGGGAGGAGCAAGGTTTCGACAGGAAAAGAGGCAGAGGACAGGAGAAGGTCCTGCTGCGATCGAAACGCAAGGCCATGAAGGAAGACCACATGGGAGAAAGAGACCTCACAATCCTGACAAGGAAAACTAGGCTATGCCCAGGATAGAGGCAGGGCTAAACCCCAGCAGCAATGTGCCCACACCTCCGCTCACTATCTCTCAACCAGTAAGAAATACAACTTCGACACCACCGTGTTCATCAGGTCAACAGAAGTTAATAGCTAGTAGCTCAGTGACTGGAGGAAGGAAGCCTAGGATGGAGGGTGAGGATACAAAGTTACCCCTGTTCCACGAAAATGCAACAGATAATCCTGAGTAGTACTGGTTTTTATGCGAGGTAGTATGGGCTATAAAGAAAATTACTGATGAGAATGCTAAGAAAGGAGAGTTGGTGACAACTGTTCGGGGTCACGCTTTAGACTGGTTCATGAAGTTTATGCAGGTTCCTGTAGGTGATCCAGACAAGTCGTTGGATGAAGTTCGAGCTAGATTAATTGCCGAGTTTAAAAAACCCAAGTCTGAAGCACAGTATATTACAGAACTAAAATAGATTAAGTAGTATCCTAATGAAACGGTGTGGGATTTTGACCAGCGATTCAAAACACTGATGGCAAGGGTCAATTTTGACATGAGAATTGTCCAGCACAAAGAATGGTTCATTCGGCATTGCTCCCGCACATTCGACTACCACTGATGCAACAGAACATTACAACGCCGAGTGAAGCCTTGGAAATTGCGATGCGATTGGAAGCTTCATCGATTGGAGAGAACGCAGCTAGTATGTCACAGATTCAGACCCAGTTGGCTAACTTGACCATACAGCTGCAAGACTTGAAGAAAGGTAAAGAAGAACATGAGGAAGTGTGGTGTACGCGATATCGCGGAGAGGGGCATACTAAGGATAATTGCCCAGACTTCCACAATTATCTGGTTTCAGGAGCACCAAATCCACTGAACGGTGGTGGTATGTCGTGGTGTCGCATCTGTTAGGTATATGGACACCGCCATGAGGAATGTCAATACATGCAAAAGATGGTCACAAAACTGATGAATATGTATTGTACATTTTGTAAATCAGT
Source organism: Larix kaempferi (assembly GCA_027924585.1). Classification (NCBI taxonomy): domain Eukaryota; kingdom Viridiplantae; phylum Streptophyta; class Pinopsida; order Pinales; family Pinaceae; genus Larix; species Larix kaempferi. The sequence continues at coordinate 12,863,753 of BSBM01001048.1, forward strand.
GGGACATGAATACAAATATTTCCATGCATATGGGTTGCTTCAGGAGAGAACGTATGATGCATTCTATGTGAAGAACAACCAGCGTGCCGTACAACAACTGCAACCGCAGCCACAGGTAGCCCAGCCGCTACCTCAACCGTAGGTGTAGTTTGTAACACAGCAGCAACCACAATAGTTTATGCCACAATATGCTCCGATGCAAATGGCTCCACAGCAGCCACAATACGTTCAACAACCACAGTATGTGCAGCAAGGGCAAGGCATGCAACCGACTCCTATGCATCAACAGTTCAATCAACCGTAGTACCAGCAGCAGGGAGGATTCCGGGGAGGATTCTGGGGAGGATGTGGCGGAGGATTTGGTCGCGGAGGTGGACAAGGAGGTCGAGGAGAAATTCAATGCTATCATTGCGGGGTATGGGGACACTACCAGCGAAACTGCCCACAATTGCAGACGCAGTGTACGTTTTGTTTTGTTACAGATCATACGATGGAAAACTACCCGCAGTTAATTGCGCGATGGAAAGTGGGGAATGTTTTGTAACTACAGAACCATAATCAAGTACAGCAACCAGGGAAGAATCAAGTGCACAACCAATGCAAAATTAGAATCAGCGTCTGAATCAGAATGCCAACTAGAATGTGAATCAACCTGGGAATCCGCCGAACCAGACTCAGGGTGCGACTATTGCGACAATTTCAGTGGAGCCAAGGACACAATATTCTACTGTCACAGTCATCACTCGGGGAGGCACAACAACAGGAGTGGATGGCCCACATCCACCTATCTGATTAGTCGAGTAGAAGAAGGTGTCATTTTACATTGATTTCGAGCGTGATGCATTCTTTCAGGCACGTCGTGCGATGGAAAAATATCGTGGTAAGGCTATTGTTTGTGATATGCCTCTTGTTTTTTATGCCACTTCAGAGGTAGGTCCATCGCAGCAGTTTGGGGCCTTGCATACATTTTTCAAAAGTTGTTTATCACTGGCCAGGGATCCAGGTGCTCTTGCCGAGCTCGAAGGGCTGTTGCGGCGCCCAACCAAGGGACGGAAAGAGTCCGCGGTAAACTCCTTACAAAGGTGGAAGACAGGTAAGGAGATGCATATGAACATTCAAATTGGAGACTACGAAGTTGATTCAGTTATTCTGGATCTTGGTTTGGATGTCAACATCTTAACACTAGTACAAAATGAGAAATTAATGACTAAAATTCGACTATAAACGACTATTTTTTAGTCGGTGACTAATAGTATCTGATTTCCACTATCTTATCTCTAGTCATATTTCACTAGTCATTAATTGGTTGACTTATTAGTCATTGATTTAGTCACTTATTTAGTCATTGATAATCACTGATTAAGTCATTGATTTAGTCATTGATACTCACTGATTTAGTCACTGATTAAGTCATTAATTTAGTCATTGATTTAGTCATTGATTTAGTCATTGATTGTCACAATTAATGACCAAATATACGACTAAATAAACTACTAGATGATAACATATTAATGACTATGCTAAATACGACTAAACTTTAGTTTCGCTATAAGATACTGGAAATTAGCTACTAATAGTCGTATATATGCGAATTTAGTCATTTTCTTAGTCACTAATTTATGATAGGGTACGGAGGAATTGAACCACCAATCTCCTGCCTATAATTAGGCAGGTGCTCTACCATTGAGCTAGCACCCTTTAAGAAGTTTTTATTGCTTGACAATGATGATATTCAAACAAATTTTGCATCATTCAAGCATACAAAATAATGATTACCAAGTTACTATAGATCCATAATGGCTTACCTTGTACTAGTCCTTCAAGTCTTTCAACTGCATTTATTAAGTGCAAATATATTTTTACACTTAATAAAAGCAGTTGAAGAACTTGAAGGACTAGTACAAGGTAATCCATTATGGATCTATAGTAACTTGGTAATCATTATTTCGTATGCTTGAATGATGCAAAATGAAAAAATCCCATAAATTTATTGGAATGAAAAGCATGCATCCATTGTTAAACTATCTACCGAGTTATCTAGAGTCATGCCAAGATATCTGAATTTGACTGAAAATTCATAAGTAACTTGAAGATAATGGTGGATGATGCCATGGAAAGGAGAATTTCAGTTTATATAGAAGCAAAGGATGAGCAAATGGTGTCCCAAACTCATCTTCCTCCAATGTGGGCCAAGTCACCTCCCTCGCTACAAAAATGAGATCTTGATCACAGTGAAATCCAATAACAAATAGGTCCATGATATCAAACTACTACTTGTATCTGCAAGATCCAGTCATGGTTGGAAATATGTCAAAGTTAACAAGACAACATGGCATGCTTCTTTAAAATTAATCATCTTACTATATTCTTCTACAAACAGGCCTAGTGACCAAATGTGTTGCAAAGGGCAAGTCAATCAAATCAAGAAGGTTGATCATGACATTGAAAATCAAAATAACAGAATTTTTTTATGTCCGCAACAATCATCCATATTCTGAGTCCATTACAACTTGGCTCATGATGAATTCAGATTCAGTTGAATTGGATAGGCTAGATTTAACCAGTTATAGAGCCTTGCTGATAATACACAGCCAGGTAAAACACTTACATATAACTTCCATCTTGGATATCCTCTCTTTGTCCACAAAAATATAACTATATTATTGGAAAAATCCCAAATAGCATTATATGGACACATTAAATAAATAACATTACCAATCTCAGAAGTTCTACATTCATGGATTCCTGGGATATTCGACTTCACTGACCTCTACATCTTCCTACAGATTTAGAGACAACCACCCAGAAATCTAATTAAATAGAAAAAAGAATTTCTACTTACATTTGTACTCAGCAATTTAGGCAGGTAAGATGGGGAAATCCTTCCACAGTTGATTTTGAATCCAGTACATGAGTGTCAAAACTAAATTTCTACTCAGCGTGGGGCCTTCGAGAGCAATGTTTTGAAGGCCTGACACATGCTCCGTTTGTTGCATTTTTTTATGCTTTTAATATGAAACTGACGTTTTATCTCCTTTGAGTCAAGTTCTGACTGTCTTTCAATCTGAATGCTACACAATTTCAACAAAATTGATTATCGGATCCTTCCATCATTTCAAAAAACAAAACAAGAAGTGTTAATTTCCTAAAACTTCTAAGAGCATTTTTTATATAATATATATTTTTATATATTTGACCCATATATATTAAAAAAAGCATGCAAAATAGTGAATTAGTTGCAGAAAATATGAAAACGCGGACATCTGTAGTAGATTAATGATAATCATTAAAGTCTCATCAACCATTTAGTACACAAATACCATCAAAGAGCTAGTAGTTATAACTTATAATATTGTCATCAAATGATAAACCATAACATCAACCTCCATGTTTCAAGTTTCAATAGATAACATTTGTCATCATAAAGCTGTAAGAGATAGCATCAACTATGAAATGAAATAGGGCATCATGATCAAAGGGTTGTAATAAGCAATCAATAGTTCAAAATTCAATTATCATATAAAGTTTACAAAAGACAAATAATTCTAAGTTCTGGAAGCTAGATTCTAAACTGAAAAAGAAAATAATTATACTATCCACTAAACTTTCTTAAGGCTCTTGCCATGAGAAATTTGTAATTTCTTCTCTCGTCATGTAGTAGCTACAGGAATCATTCTAGGAATGTAGGGAATAGTTTTAGGAGAGTGGGGAATAGATTGGGGATTATGCACTCCTTGGAAGTGAGCTTCGGGAGTGGGAGCGCAAGGTGGGGTGAATCTTCCATGCATCTAGGGTTCAAAGTATAGAACATCAAAAATAACACCTAAATTGTATCATTCCACTTATGATGAGGACATGAATCAGCTTCCATCGCCCTAGGATGAAGGACCAAGTGAAAGGCCAAAAAAGATAGGTAAGTAGTGTGTACACTAGGTTTATTATGTTGTGTTGTATGTTTTTCAAAGTTCTTTTGAATTGGGGTTCGGAAAGAAGGAAAAAAAATGGAAGAATGCATTCATGAAGAATGAAAAAAGTTCGTTCCTAAAACAAAGTAAAAGACATTCAAGTTAGTTCCATCCAAGGGAATATGATCTCTGGAATATTTGCAAGATGTACATAAAGAGTGTCATTTGTGTGCATCAACCACAAGGTTTCTAGGTTGCAAGTGAAAAACATCTTGTTTATATGACTCTTTATGAGTTAAGGCAAGCCCCAAAGGCTTGGAATATGATAATTGACATTCATTTAAATCTAGATGTTGATCAGATTCACATGTTGGAGTACAAATCAGCATCTACCTCTATGGTAGTTTAACTAAAAAATATCAACCAACATTTACTCTAATCCAACTAATGAGTCAATGAATGGACAGTTGGTGGCTTTGCATAAATTACATCAACTAGGATGGATACTTATCATTTAGTTAACTATATTTCTCACTATGTGACATCTAATTTCGTACAAAACTAAATATGTAAAACCAATAGCACTTGTGTTTCATAATTGATCTTTCGTAATCAATTTTATTAAATTGGAAATATGAAATGTCAATGCAACAAAATAATACAGATCCATACATAACGAATATTTTTAGTACCTGCAGAACCATATTATTGGGTCGTGAAGGATAAGCAAACCACATACAATCCAATTCAACCTCTCCATCATCTTGGTCTATCATAGCCAGTATCCATATTATCTTGTTATAATTACTTAAGAACCTAGCAGATCTGCCTAGTTATGTGTATTTTGCTACTCCATCCATAGTTTCTAACTTATAGCAGGTGTGATTAGTTACTTTGAATTTGTATCTACTCTTATTGTCGACAAAAACTTTAAACAATGATATCACTCCCAGTGCATGAAGAACATCAGAGTTCAAAAATATCTCTATTTCTGACTCTTACTGTAAAGGACATTTATCTCCTGATTTTGGCATGGTTGAAGTACGATCTAGAATCTGGAAAAATCATCGACTTACTCCAACAGTCTTCATGGTTGTTGTATACAATCCTCATAGGGAATATACAAATGAACTGACTAAATAAAGCATAAGATAAATGATAACAAATCTATTAATTTGAACTTAACTATATGTCATACCTAGCTTTTTACCACTTGCAAGGAAGAACAAATCGTTTAAACAAAATAAGCCTGAAAATATCAATTTTTCTTAGATCGATACTAGTAACTACCATGCACCATTTATTTTGTTTTGAAAAACACATCATATATTTATAGATCTATATTTAGTATTTACAAATGGAGAAGCAAAATGTGGGAGGTTATATACAATGGACCTATGAGGCTATAAATAATAAAAGAAGTGATATTTCCAGTCGTCATGGACCCATAAATGGTCAAGAAAGCACCATAGATAACCACAATAACTACAGACAATGTGGATGTTCCATTCATGCCTCCATAAAATAGCACAACAACCTTCTACTCATAGAAAGGATAAAAATAAATCAGCCTGCACTGTTAGGACTTAACTAATATTTCACAACATGTTCTACAAAATTATTTCCATTCCTAGTAAAGGAACATACACAAACCCATAATTTTCCTAGAATATTTGGAAACTTACAGCTTGTTTAAGGCCAAGCTTCAAAGTCTCATCTACTTTTTTTGCATAACGTAAGTTTTTGAGTCCTTCCTGTGCAAAGGATCTTACTGTGCGTACTACACCAAAAGATTCCTGCAAGAGACAAAAAGTATTTTCGTTGGCTGCAACAAAATCCTTTTATGAAATCAGATGCAATGGACACTGTGCTACAAGATTTAGAAATTTATTTGATTGTCAGTCAACCTCATTTTTTATTTGTGTTTTCTCATCTTGTGGATTTATTAAAAGGATCTATTAACTATGTAAGTTATGACTTGTGCCATTAAATTTGAAATTTAAACTTAGCATTGTTTGAATACTATTGAGTTCCAGTGGCTTGGTACCAAAGTTCTAGTGTGTAAGAAGTAAAACAACCATTTCCTGGTGTATTATACAACAAGAGTTTGGATTTCTTCCCCGTCTGTCCACTCGCTAGCCTAATATTATGATGACAGTTTCCAGCTTCAAATTCAACATTTGGCATGCAAATCAGAGTGGTTAGGGTTGAAAGAGTAAATTTTGTAGCCTATATGGTTAGGGAAAATTAATGGGTGTTGGTACTCTGTCCTAGTGAAATTTTATCCTTATGATGTGTTTAATATTGGACAACATGCCATGGGTTTTCTTTCTGGATACATCTTCAAAACACCCTTGAAGCACTAGTACAAAATGAGAGATAAGTGACTAGGTGACTAAAACAATTAGTCACCACACTTTTTTCAAGGGATAAATGACTAAAATTGAGAAATTTTAAGTGAGCCAATTAAAAACAACTAAGATAAATTACTAATTTAGTCACGGAATAAAATATACAACTAAATAACAAGTGACTAAAATAAAAACGACTAACATAAATGACTAATGTAATCACATGAATACAAATATGACTAGATAACGACGACTAAGAATATGAATTAGTTGTTTATGTTAGTCGTTTTTAGTTGCATCACCCTGACAATGGAAAATTACAAGTTTGACAACGAATTTGTGCAATTTACTAAATCTTAACACTGTAGATGGATTCATAGACCCCTTTTTAAAGGGGACTCTTAATCCATCTGCAGTGTTAATATTTAGTAAATTGTAACATTGTGGATGGATTTAGAGATCCGATTGACGTTAATTGTGTCACTCGGCAATGTAAAATTGCAATTTTGACAATGAAATGTTACAATTTACTAAATTTTGACATTGTAAATGGATTTAGAGACCCTTGGTTTTAACACTACAGATGGATTTAGACACCCTTTGGGTCAAGGGTCTTTGAATCCATCTGCAGTGTTAAAATTTAGTAAACTGTAACACTGTTTTGAGAGGTGGTCTCATTTCTAACCAACAAAAGGGATCTTGAAACTATGTATGGTAAGTGCTTATGATCTTTTACCACTTATCTTATATCTAGTTCCTCCATACAAATAACTAAGGAATTTCCTTTTCTTTTTTCTTATTTGATTCTACCAAACTTTCTTACTAAATAGTAACCTAGGGGTGATTGAGTGTTTCATCTATCTTCATTTCAAAGGAATGTATTAGCTTAGCTATTTTCTAGCAATTGTGCCATATAATTAATGATAAAAGGAAGAGTTTCTACTATCCTTTTTTTTCATGAGAAAAAAACAGTAACTTGTTATTTATTAAAATCCAAGTTACAGAGGTCTATACAAAAATGACTTTCCATGCCAAAACATAGAATATTGCATAGTTCATACACAAGCTATATATTTGACATGACCATCTCTTGATTAAATCCAAGTGCAACTAACAAAGTTGTTTTAAAAAAATGAAGCATAACATCGAACACAACTAAGTAGAAAAGGTAGTTGCCATAATCAACCATCTGGTTGGAAATGAACTTCTCAAAGTATACATGTCCATCCATAGGGACAACAACAATCTTGAAGATGTAGTTTGTCTAGCTATTTAATTATCTGTATATATGACCGAGAGAAATGCAAGAGAATTCCTCCATTAAAATCTTTATCCTTGAAAGCCATTGCTTTCTTGGTTTGATAGCCCATTGAATAAAATGATATATTTGTGGGCTTTACCTGTATCCTAGTTGCTTTCATTGATAGCCACTTGATACTTGCCAAATATGACTGCAACATTGTACTCAAAGCCAAAAGGAATAGTCAGGAATTTCTTTCCACTAGTCTTAAGGAGTTGTATAAGGGCTAACTAAAACACCCTCAACTCGCCTAAATCCGGCAGAGTAATTCTTACCCAAATCACATTTTGGAGTGCTCAGATCACAATTTCGGCGATCTGGGTAGTTTTAAAATAAAGCAATTAGTCCAGAACAAGTAATCTCAATTGCTTAAATCCCAAAAATACAAAAATACAAAAAAAAAATTCTAGCAAGAATTTTAACCGATTTTTATCCTAAAATCGCGGGAAAAGCGGGGCGTTATGGTTGTCTTTTATCCTACGCACAGTCTTAAAAACCTGACATGTAAATGCTTGAACTGCCTAGCAAACTCGGCAAGGATCTATTAGGTACAAACGAATCTTGGAACATTGTAGGGGTTGACATCCAACCTATACATTCTAATGTCAATATTCTAGTTTTGTACAAAGAAATCTACCTCCCATTTTAAGAATTCCTTAGCATCCTCAGTGATGCTATTTGGGAACTAACCGGTAATGAATTATTTGAACTGCCTAGCAAACTCGACAAGGATCTACTAGGTACAAACAAATCTTGGAACATTGAATATTCAAGTTTTGTACAAAGAAATCTCCCTCCCATTTTAAGAATTCCTTAGCATCCTCGCTATTTGGGAACTAACCGGTAATAATTAAAGAATTCATTCCCCTAGCACAAAATGGTGGTTACGGTTCATGTATTCACTGTTGCAATGGCAGGGGTGGTTACTACCCTAGTGACAGCTTCACTTGATACTATCAAAACAAGGTTGCAAGTCCTTGAAGGAGAAGAAAATATAAAACCCATTATAGCACAGACCGTCAGAACTCTGGTGAAGGATAGTAGATGTGGTGCTTGTTACAGAGGATTAGGCCCTAGATGGGTGTTTATTGTAATGTTTCCTTGCTTCATCAACATGTGATTAAAATGGTAATGGGGTTTGCACAGAGGGTTTAGATGGTTTGGAGTTCGATACCTTCATTTTCTCACTGAGCCTCCATAAGGTCCTTCCAATTGAATCTTAAAACCATTGTGGCATCAAAATAGTTTACTGGATTCAGATAATTTGAGCAAAAATAATGGAGAAAATAATAAGAGGGCACTTTGGGAGATCCAAAGTTCAAATTGTTGAGAGCAGAGGGGAGAATTTAAGGGGCGTTGATGAATCAAGGGATTTGGGCATTGTAAAAGAAGGAAATCGTGGTTTGGAAGCTAAGGAAAATGTGGAAGTGAACAACATGTGATGAAAATGGTAATGGGGCTTGCGTAGAGGGTTTAGATGGTTTGGAGTTCGATACCTTCATTTTCTCACCAAGCCTCCACAAGGGACTAGCAATTGAATCTGAAAACCATTGTGGCATCAAAATACTTTACTAGATTCAGAGAATTTGAGCGAAAACAATGGAGAAAATAAGAAGAGGGCACTTTGGGAGATCCAAAGTTCAAATTGTTGAGAGCAGAGGGGGGGAATTTAAAGGGTGTTGATGAATCAAGGGATTTGGGCATTGGCCAAGAAGGAAATCGTGTTTTGGAAGCTGAGGAAAATGTGGAACTAAAGCATGAGGGTTTGGATAATGAGGCTTTCAGGAATGAAGGTTGGGTGGATGAGGGCTTTGGGGATGAATATTTTGGGTGGAGGGTTGGTGGAAGCGTCAACGACTTCACTGGGATATCCCACTACTTTGTGGTCGATTGCGATGGTTGCTTCTATGCTGGGGATTGTGTTTTTGGCAAATCCTTGGCAACACAAATGCTAGAACAATAAGCAGCTAAGGATACAGCTCTATGCTAGGGATGAAGTATATTGAATTTGTCATTTTATTTATGTTGATGCTTGGTTTTTAACGTGCTTTGAGGCCTACATGCTCTGTAAGACCGCTTCTATTCAAATCAAAATGGAAAATTAAAATTAATCAAGATTTAGTCAAATGTTTCAATCTGTGTTTGAAATTCCAAGTCATGAAATTTCTTAGGTCATTTAGTTTTTTGCTAGAAAATGTGCGATGGAGAGAAAATTATGGTTGAAAATATTTTTGTGTTTATTATTTAGTATGCGGTATCACTACTAGACAAAATTGTTGTTTTTATCTAACTGGTCTATGCAGCTTGCACTATTATATTCCCTCAACTTTTTCAACGAGAGTAGTTATTTATAATGGGGAACACTTACTAGTGTAATTAGTTGGGTGGGTCCATCATTTGGAATACCCCATGCTCCATGTGGCTTGAGTGTTCATATAGAGAAAATATTAAAATTTAATCATTGTTTGTATCTTAAGGGGAAAGGGGAAGTTTGAGAAAATATAATAGGTATGGCTAAGAAAATTTCAATCTTAATTAAATTATTATCCCTTAAAAGTGGAAGACTTTCATGAAAACTTTAAAAGAGGTAAGTATGGTTAAAGAGAAGGAAATTGGCTACCTTTGTTTGGTTTTCTAATAAGTCCAAGACACGACATTCCCTTTGGCAGCTCTTTAAAGCTCTTTATTTTGATAGCGAGCAATGGGAACTAATGTAATTCGGCATTAGCATCCTTCATATCTATTTTCTATGGATAGTCTGGGACAAGAGTATAATCCGCCTATTAGGTTAGAAGGGACAAGAGTATAATCCACCTATTTGGTTAGAAGGGATCAAATTAACAATACATTAATTCTCAGTGTGACCGCAGTGTTGGAACCGCCTATCGAAGTGATTTTGATTCACCTCGTACAAAAACATTATGAGCTGAATTGGGATCAGTCTAACTCAGATTGTTTCATCTACCTAGATTCCTTTGGTAGCAAAGGGTCAAAATCAATGTGAAAATGCATTAGCCGAGAGTTAGCGAATCTCAGTCAATCCATCACAGTAAAGCTTAATTCCTTGAGGGTCAATATCCCTACTAGCAAATCAACGGGAGCGCTGGTTTCACTGTGCATCGGGATTCAAACTCCAGGATAACAGATCAGCACAACAATGCCTTCACCATGCCATGGGTTAACGAAGAATCGCATCGCGGCCTTGTAATAGACAGAGAAAATGCCGAGCATAGCTCAGGTAAGGTCATATGCTATATTTCTTATCCTCAAAGATAAATTGAGGGAATAAAATCAAATAGAAACATATCCCACACATGATACATAGTTCTTCCCTACATGGATATCAAGCGTTTTGGCATATTTTAGTAGCAGATCTGAAGGGATATTAAAGCATGTTGTCTCTAACTAAGATCGTTTTAGTGTGAGCTCTGAACCCTGCAACTATACACCCAAGAGCACCGCATTGCATTGCTAGAATATGCATTACTCATGCATTTGGTCGGATTGGTTCACCTTTTCCACTATTCTCCCAGGGATTGCCAACTTGAGAGATCTTCAGTAGGGGAAGGAGGTGAACGATGAGATAAATAGGAGTGGGTTTCATCCTAGGAAGTGCACTTGTTGATATCTATGCTAAATGTGGGAGCATGGAGGATGCACAAGAACTGTTGAAAAAATTCCTGAACAAGATCTGGTTACTTGGACTGTGATAATGGCAGGATATGCACAAGTTGAACGTTTGGGAGAATCCCTGACCTCCTTTGTAAGTTGTGCATCATTTTCTTTCTGATATGGAACTTACAAATTACAATGGTAGTCTCAAAAATTATTTTTCTTAGTACTATTGTAGTCATCCCTTTCTTTTCTGATGCCCAGTGTTTTTGTTACTGATGTAATTTTGTTATTCATTGTAGACACAACACAAGTCACATTTATGTGTTTGAGCTTTAGCACCTAATAGATCAATTGATATGAATGCTGTCTAAATTAATATGAATGCCGTCTAAATTGATTTGTTTTTACCAGGGTTCCACATTTCCTCTTGCTACAGTTTTACATATCTATGCAATTAGCTTGGGTTATGAGGACACTGAGGTTTCAGGTTTATGTAATGATGATGTTATTTATATTGAGGATGAAATATCTGAAACTCTGAAGATTCCTATACATCTTGAAAATCAAGATTCAATACTTCTCTCAAATTCAGTTAGATTATTTCAAAGTACAATTGAGAAGTTTAAGCAGACATCTGGAGAGTTGGTTGTTAATGGGCATGGAAATAATGTGGCAATATGTGATGGTAAATATAAGGCTTATGAAGTAAGCAACAATAATCACAAGTGGATAGGTGGATCATTGCTTAGTATTTCCAAGGCTTTGGAATTCTTGTGGAAGGTGTTTGTAGGATATGTACATCGGGAATGGGATGTTTTCATAGCTAGAAGAACAATTATTGAGACTTCAGCTTGACATCCTGCATTGGAACAAGCTTTCCATCTTTTTTTGCAAGTGTTCATTGTTGGTTTCAGGTGATCAGCTATAATGCTAGATAATATCCTGTGTTACAGTTGTCTTTTTTCACTCAAGTTCTCCTGCAATTTCTTAGGTGCATATATGTTGTTGCTTTTGACTTATAATGTTGTGCAGTTCTAACTTTGTTTCAGTGGAAGAAAAGAAATAACTCCGTAAGGTCTGCCAGACACTACTCCTTGCTGCAGGTGCAACACTCAGATTGTCTCTCATGCATCAAGAAGCTGTTCAGGTAGGATCATCACCCTGCCTTTCCACATATTAATGTAAATGTTGGAAATGTTTGAGATGCTAATTGCATGTGAGAATAATCACAATTATGATGATAAGGATGATAAAATTTTGTAGTGTTTTTGTATGATGCAGGAATGTTTTGAAACCATAAGTACACTCATTTCAGGAAGTTGGATTGATGTTAAGGAGTTAAAATGGTTAATATCTTATACATATAATATTGGGGTGACAATGTTCAATATGAAACAATATGATTGGGTAAGCAATTAGGTTTTGCTGTTAAGTTAGTTGTTTCTATTTGTTGCATTATGTAACTTTTCAATATGAATGTTGAATTGATTTTCAGTGTATGTTCTAATTCTTTAACCGCCATTTTTCCCTCTAGGATTCTGTGTTGATGTTGTCAATGCTTTGCTCTATGAATATTTTGCAGGCTTGTGGTCCTCTAAAGTTAGCTTACAAAGCTACATGGACCAGGGTGTCCTTAATTATAGATATCTCCTCATATGAGAGTTTGGCTTCTGGATTTGGTTGTACCATGAGTGACAGCATATCTGAGTCAGTGTCTGATGCTTGTGGAAAAAGTGTTGTTTTAGTTGATGCACTGCAAAGAAGTGGGAGAAAAGAAGCAATTGAAAGTATCACAGATTGTCTCTTACATTGGACCAAAGTTGATACACAGTTGTCCAATTCAAATAATCTCCATTCTCTTGTGAAGCATTGGGTCAAGGTACATTGAAGCTTTTAGCCTATGAACTAAGAGTTTTATTTCTTAGTGCACCTTCATAACATCTCTTGTATTTTTATTCAGATGGTTTGTGCAAATTACAAGGAGATGGGTATAGATGAGGCATCTGTGCAAAGTCTCACACTTTACAAGGTTTTGTCCAGCACTAGTTGTTCTTTGCCAATGGGGACAATAGGCATACTCTTAGAAGAGGTGGTCTAAGCAACCTGTTGTTCTAAAGATTGTCTTGAATGCATTTTGCTTATTCTATCTTGTCAAATCTTTGGAAGAGGAAAGGGATAAGCAAGCATTGATATCTAGACTCTAAACATGTTGGCTTGACAGGAGCTGCTGGCTTATTCTAAAATAGAAACTGAACTTTCAAGGTTTATGCACATAGGAATTGTGGAATTGCTATTGTATGATGTGTATGTTACCAAGGAATTTGCATTAGAGAGATCAAGAGTTCTCTTGGAGCAGACGAAGATATCTAGACTGAGTGGTGTTGTAGGCTCAGGCATATGCATGGATTGCCTGTTAGATGCTATCTCACTTTTAGTAAGATTATTTTCTGTTTGTACCTTCTTCGACATTTCCAAGGCTATTCTAGTGCTTATTGAAGTGAACTTGTCAACTTGTAGAAGGAATTTTGCTGGAACTTTATTAATTGACTAATAACATTGTAACTTCTCGAAAAGACAAATGTACTAGATGAAGATTATAATCCTAATGGAAATGGTTCTTTCCTGGATCGTGTGCATCACCAACTAGCTATTACATATTGTGTCCATGCAATTTGTACCCAGGAAGTTAATGCAAATTCAGAGGTTAGAACTATCACAAACATAAATATTTACTTGGCTGTAACAGTTGACATATGAGCTTCCCAATTGCCAAATTTCGATAATTTTTTATGTGGTCTGCTACTATACACAATTAGTTTTGAAATTATTGCCTACAGTTGGCCTGTTTGCTCCTCTAACCATGGCATTTGTTCTGTACAAATATTGAGAATGTTTTCTCTTATTTGTAACCTTAAGCAGGTAATTTGTGATGATATTAGCTTAGCTATGAAACTGTGGCAACATATAGTAAGTTTTCAGTGCCTCAAATCAAATGAGGGAGAGAAGGATTGGTTAACTGATACATCAATTCCTTTATTACTCAATATGTCAGAGTTACTAGCATTAAAGGTGAGGATGACTTTTTTACTGTACAATTCTAATGCTCGGCATGTTATTTCCATATGCAAGTGCTACTCTATGACTAATTTTAATTTTTGGGTCAATTACAATTTCTATGTCATGGCTACCTAATGTAGGAATTTTGTTGTTGATGATTTCTCTTGGGATGACTTTAGGGATTTACATATCTGCAGTCAATACTTCATGAATTGGTTCTCAACATTTTTCATTCTTGGAAGAATATGGGCTCTGAAGAATGTTGTGCTCTTCTTTGGAGAGAGAACAGGCTTAGCCATGCTCTTTGTTGTGCATCATTTTCTGAAAATAGTCTTTCTATTCTAATGGATATGTTTGGAATTGCTGTCAATAATATAAAATTTTGGGAAAATTGTGTGAAAGACAACCCGGGATCTGTCTTAGAGTTTCAACAAAATCTCATGTATGATGAATTTCTTGAAGCTCAATCTGACAGGGGTTTGGCAACAAGTTCTCTATCGAGTTCTGGTTGCACTTTTGAAGTTCTGAAGGAGAGGGCATTAACACTTGTTTCAAATGTAAGATATTTATCTGTTAGGCAAGAAGGTTTTACAACTATATAGAGTATTTCACTTTTCTAGGAGCATGTTTGTAGTGCTTTCACATGTTACATTGTCGTGTTCTGATTCATTTTCTGCCTGTTACAGGGACTTAAAACAAGGGAATTTGCATTTCTTGCATCTAGTATGTTTTACATGTTGTCTGAAAAGTACCATAGAAAAGGACAGTTTTAGCGATACAATTTTTGTAACACTGCTCTCTGATTCTGTGTATGCATCAATATGAAATGTTTTTATGTGTGACTGTTTCTTGTATTAACTGAAAATTCCAAGTTTTAGGATTTGAATCTAACACATAGAAACAATATAACTACTAGGAAAATAATGTGAGATGCATTTTGCGACAATGTTTTAAGTAATTGTTTAAGATGATGTTCTAGGAAATCCTTGTTGATCAAAAGTATTGTTACCCCTCAATGCTCATATTTAAGATTTATTTCTTGGTTGAGTTTCCCATTAGGATTCGACACTTCTACCAAGTCCATCATTATCTATTTTAAATATAAAATGTGTAGTAAGCAACCTAAGGAGAAGCTTGAGTGTCCTTTCTTGACAAATAATTTCTTGATTCATTGATATGGCAACAGGAACAACAAAGAAGTATTTGCTTCAAAAGAAAAAGAGAAGAAAAAATGGTGTACATCTTAGGATAGGAGTATGCCAGTGATCATATTAAAGACAAGACACAAGCCTAAAATTACTAATGAGGAGAAATTATTTTTAGGGATGACTTCTCTCTACCCTCCAACAATTTTAGTTGCCATACACATATATGAGATATGCATGTATGCAATGGAATAGGTCCATATTCAAATTAGGATGCAATGCAATCAACTTAGATTCTAAGTAATTTGTAATCAGCCATCATATTGTTCCAATCAAGTGAGGGGATGAAACATGCCTATCATCAATCTTCCAGGTGGTGAAGGTTGTACATTGTTGGCATCATTGGCATTGATGGTCATTATGAATACAACAAAAGTGGTTTATGGTCTTGGCACACTAATTTGAGGCTTTACATTAGTGTACATTTGACAATCAACCCCTTTTGGAGAAAAGGCTACCCTCAAATCTCGTGTTTAAAAGAGGAGTGTGATTTCCAGACAAAATGGCATTGTTGCAACCAATGTGCAACAAGGTCCTTCATCCCCTACTTTTTGTGTAGAGAAATAACAATGTCAGATGTGTGACTCACTACAACATAAAGATCCTTGGTCACATAAATATAGAAGGGATTCTTGTTCCTCCATCTCTAGTCCCTCTAGAACAACCCTAACTCGTGCAACTACATTTCAAAGGGGCAATCAACAAAGATTAGTTGACAAAGCCCTCAAAAACTAATTTACTCAAAGTTGTGACATGTCCATGATTGTGTCTCCCAAGATGCATTATTGCTTGAAGATGACCACAAAAAAATTTCATCTAGAAGAAGAGAAGATGGGGGCTATTATGGATGCATATTTGAAGTCTCATATTCATAAGGATCAAAATAAAATGGATTGCTAGGGTCATTTACTATTTCCTGTTAAGAATGGTGAAGATCCAAGTGTTTGATCTTAGCAAGATGTCAAATCAAAGTAGCAAGGCATGGCTGTACCAATGTAGCTTGGGAAACATGATGGTTCAAACTATGCTTCAGAACATTGTAATCAGGTAAAGGATAATTCTGGGGGTCTTATGGATGTAGATTTTGTAATCAACTTAGTTTTTGTAATTTTATCATTGGACTGAAATAGTTTACATTGCAGGTGAAACATTTAATGATGTAGTTGGAAGTCCGTACTATGTAACCCCTGAAGTACTATGCAAGAGTTTCGGTCTTGAAGTTGATATTTGGAGTACTGGAGTCATTTTGTACATTTTACTGAGTCGAGTTCCACCATTTTGGGGAGGTAAGGCTAATTTGTTGTTATTGGAATCTTGTTATTACTTAGCAATAATTAGTTTGTTCATGTTTTTAGAAATAGAGAAGGGAATTTTTATCATATTGTACAAAACTAGCATTGAAAAGTGTGCCAAATTCAAACTGTACAGACTGCCTGCTCACATTCCTTTCCTTGAATTATGTGCACAATTAATACTGTCTTCTTATTGGTTAAAGTGCCCATTGTAACAGCAGCGAACTATCTCAAAATTCGTGCCAACCCTGCCTTGAATTTAGATCCCATAAACTTCCTGGGAAATCCCACCACAAACAGTACGGCCTCAGAATTAAATGCTGCTGTACTTGACCGCGAAAATCATGCCAGTCAAGGGAAAACTCGTGTAACAGATTTTCTGGAAAGGAGACAACTTCAAGATTTTGTTTAGTTCTGACATGTAAAATGATGAAAAATTCAATACTTAGTTTTTGCCTGTAGTTTTTTATTTTTATGTGATATCCCTTTTTCTTGCAATTGTGCAAAGGATATATAGTCTTCAACCAACTATTATCTAAAGGCCAAAAACTTAGAATAAATTTACAATTTGCAGCGTTAGTATGCTCAGCAGAAGATAAAGGGAAACCATATTCCAATAAGCAGTCCAAGCTCATTATTCTTATGGTTCTCTCAATGTTGTATGGGAACCCATAATCACCTCCAGGGGTTGTGCCCTCTGCATTTCTTCATCCCTGTTTGGAAAGGAATCTCCCCAATAATGTGGGGGACTTACCCCTCATCCTGTGGATGTTTCCTACCAAAAATGCGAAGGTCTTGGAGACATTCCTTGATGGTTTTAGGTATGTCTAGACACCCCTTATGCAAATCAGTGCCAGTATAGCACTAGTTCTTCAAGAAAAATATTTACTTACTGGTTCCTCAAACGTGCTCCTGAAATCCTTAATTATTGTCTGTGTGATGTTATCATTCTACAAATAAATGAAATTGCTTTTATGAAGCTAAGGGTTGTTCTGCTCCAGTGATGGAAACTAAATATTCTCAAATGATTTATTTCAAATTTGAGAGAATTGAATTATGCAACCTTTTCCTGCTTCTTGAAGAGTATCCGATCACCTAAATGATTAAATTTGTTTTTACATATTGTAATTTAATTCATCATATTCTATTTTTTTAACAGAGCTGATATCACATTGTGCAGCTTTCATTTGTGGGTATCGTGTGATCTAATAATTCATGCTTAGTTGTTTATGGGGTTTATGGGTTTGCTTTTGTTGTGCAGTGTTCAAGCTTTAATTGTTTCACCTACAAGAGAATTGGCAGCTCAAACAAAGAAAGTGATTCTCGCCATACGAGATTTCATAAATGTTCAAGCCCATGCATGTATTGGTGGCAAGAGTATTGGAGAGGACATCAAAAATTTGGAGTATGGTGTTCATGTGGTATCATGAACACCAAGAAGAGTATGTGATATGATCAAACACAAGACCTTAAGGACTAGAGATGTAAAACTACTTGTTCTTCCTCGTTGCTTGTGTTTCATCAGATATATTGGTTGAATTATCTAACATTGATTGAGTATTCTTTGCCACTTATTATTGATTCATTCTTTTTTATAACCTCTTAAAAAAAGATGAATCTGATGAGATGTTAAGAAGGGGATTCAAAGACCAGATATATGATGTTTATCGATACTTTCCACTAGAGCTTCAGGCATGTTTCATGTTATCAAATCAAACTTGTGATTTAGGCTGTCTGTAGACATCTTTTTACTAAATGATCCCACCAATAGCCTTGGCATCTTATTTTCCTGTGAATATGCCAATTAAGTGTTTCCCTTTAAAGCAATTTTAAGTACCTGCTAGAACAAATATGTATGTTTTTTTCTATGCTCAATGTTGGTTGGGAGTCTTAGATCTATTGTCTAGGGCAGACTGTTGTAGATAATTTTTTCATCTGCTACATGTTGTTTATAGTCGGAGGAGTATTCATGTGAATGTTATTGTGATTAAATGATAGGTAGTGCTGATATCAGCAACTTTGCCACATGAGATTTTGGAGATTACAAACAAATTCATGATTGATCCTATAAGAATCCTTGTCAAACATGATGAATTGACACTTGAGGTATGATTGAGCCTAGGTCCCTTGTACTTTCACTCTTTATGTTGAATTGTCAAATGTGCATTATGTGATCTACTTGTATTATTGCTAAACCAAGCATCCTCGTCTATTTTTTGTGAATTCCATGGCATCAAACATTTTTTTGTGGCTGTTGAAAGAGAGGAGTGGAAGTTTGACACCCTATGTGATCTATATGATACACTTACAATCCCTTAGGCTGTCATATTTTGAAATAACAAAAGAAAGGTAACCTATAAAACATATGCTTTTGCTTCTGCATTAATTCTTTATGTAATCTGGGTTTTGCACCCATAGGTTGACTTGGCTTGTAGAATCTTTTTTTTTATTAATCTCAAGGGTTAGTTTTTTTTGTCACTTTTCAGTCTACATTTTTCTTGACATGCTTCGTGTATTTTGTTCTTCAAGGCATTTGCTGATGAGATTGGCATTCCATTTTTGGAGACAAGTGTAAAGAATGCAACAAATGTGGAGCAGGCTTTCATGACCATGGCGGCTGAGATAAAGAACAGGTGCACTTTTTTGTTATGATGTTTTCCAATCTTTAAAAAGCGCCTATTTATACAATTGTGATGTTAAATGTTTGTTTGACTCCCTAATTTTAATTGTGTGTAATGGTGTAAACCTATGCTGGCAAATCCTAATGAATCTGATTGAGATTCTACTTTTTCTATGATCCTGTTGTTTTATGATAAAGTTAAGTGGTGATACATAATTCAAACTGCATGTCGTGACTATTGGTAATCTTGTTTGTTTGAGACACGTTCCTATTGTCTCTTTTATTGGGCATAGCTAATATAACATTGGGAAAATATTGGTTTTTTCAGGTCGTGATAGAGTGTTGTAACTATATACCTTGTCCATTCATTGCTTTGAAATCAACACTGTAGATGAACTTGCAAATTTTTATGGCCAAGTGAATTGTATATAGAAGTTTGTATTTTGCAAGCATATAAATACTCATGCCTATCATGTATTTATTTGAAAATTTTGTTGCATATGTATCGAACCTTCATCTATATTCTATTATTCTTGAATATGTTTGACATTCATTTTGTTCCCATGCAAAATTTGTTTGAATATCATCATTGTCAAGCAATAACAACTTCTTAAAGGGTGCTAGCTCAATGGTAGAGCACCTGCCTAATTATAGGCAGGAGATTGGTGGTTTGATTCCTCCTTACCCTATCATAAATTAGTGACTGAGAAAACAACTAAATTCGCATATATACGACTATTAGTAGCTAATTTTTAGTATCTTATAGCGCGACTAACGTTTAGTCATATTTAGCTTAGTCATTAATATGTTATCATCTAGCAGTTTATTTAGTCGTATATTTGGTCATTAATTGTGACAATCAATGACTAAATCAGTGACTAAATTAGTGAGTATCAATGACTAAATCAGTGAGTATCAATGAATAAATCAATGACTTAATTAGTGACTATCAATGACTAATAAGTCAACCAATTAATGACTAGTGAAATACGACTAGAGATAAGATAGTGAAAATCGGATACTATTAGTCACCGGCTCAAAAATAGTCGTTTATAGTCGAATTTTAGTCATTTTTTTAGTCATTAATTTCTCATTTTGTACTAGTGAAGGAAGAACCAACAATTACATTTGACCATCCAGAATGCAACAAGTGATCACTAACTGATTTCTTGTTGGGGGATGCTTGTAGAAGAAGAAAAAGGGATGCAGCTGCAAGAACTCTTACTGGAGGAAGATGGCTATTGAGAAGTAACAAGAAATGACCTGAAAGAACAATTTGAAAACATTATGTAATCTTCTATGAACACATCTGATCCATAAGGTTACTTGTAACATGAAAATAAAATGTCATAACATTGTATCTATAATTGGAAACAAACAAATAGAAATAAAGAAAACTCGCTAATATTGGGCATGAACTAGTCTGTATGCAGTACTGGTGGTTTGCTCTGGATTCCAGGTATGACCTTGTATGAAAGAAAGAAGGAACTCACTAGAAAAAAGAATGTTTGGCTTATACCACACAACTTGTAACATGAGATAACAAGTTAAAGAACAGATACAAATTAAGAGCAGTGAAATTCAACAATTGAAGGATTATAATGCCTATCTAATGAGATCATTTTTCAGTATGTTGTCAAAACATTTCAGATTGTATTTCCAACAAAATTAGTTCGGATTTGAGTTCATAAAAGATCGGCAACCTACTTTTCCAGGTTTTTCCATGGTTCTACATTGCATAAACACCCAATTAGTCAAAGCGTTGTTGGCATAAAAAATTGTTTCAAGTCCACTGTCCACCAACCCAATAGTGGCCATTGGAGATGAAAGACAACTATCAATAGACTTACTTATTGTTTCATGCAATAACATGTACCGTCTACCGATGATAGCGCAATAACATGCCAAAAAAAGCATGTGATTAGTGATGATATTTTTACAATATTCCTAGACTCGCAAGAAACAAAATGTAGCATGAATGATCAAACTTATACCAAAATGGATAGAAAATGATACGATGAGGAACTAGAGGCCCATCACCTTTCTTATTGTCTCATACAAGGCACTAGCCAAAGTCTTAGGCAGTGGAATCAAAAGCATGGCTACAAGAATGATGCAGTCAAACAATTGATAGCATCCCACTTTCCACCATCTTTGCCAATGGTAGCAACAAGCATTGTGTATATATTGGAGTTATTAGCATGGGTTATAGGCTTGTAGCAAAGCAATCAAATAATGCCTACTTAGTGAATTTGTATACTAGATTTTTTCAAATGGGAACCTTTCTTTTGGAAATAAATCATCCCACCCTATCACACTTGAGCAAAGAATGACACATTTTGTAGTTTCAATAATTTCCCAAAGGCTATATCAATACCACAAGTCACATCTAACAAGCCTCACACAAGGATGGAGCATACCCACCAAGATTTGAACCTAGGTCATTATCACAACAACTGCTCCAGGTTGTCATTAAACCACAACACGACAGAATGTGATACTAGTTACAATACTCCACATCAAGGGACTGTTGCTTCCTCACATGCCTAGCATAATTTTGGTGGGCAAGAGCATATAACATCCATCACCAGCTTTTCCCCTCTTCTAGAAGTTTTTTAATCTTGGATATTAGAATGTAGCAGAGATTTTATGCAGATATCTTGGTTGTTTCCCTTAGTTCAGTGGACCCCTCAACTTGGTACTCTCTAGATGACATTATTAGGATCATTTTGGGTGAATAGTAATTGATGAGAATATGGGCTCATCATAATAGTTTTTTTTCAAATGCAAACAATGTTTTTACAAATAGTAAACCAAGAAATAAGTCATCCCACCCTACCGCACATAAGCAAAGAATGACACATTTTGTAATTTCAATAATTGCCCAAAGGCTACATCAATACCACTAGTCACATCCAACGAGCCTCACGTAAGTATGGGACATGCCCACCAAGATTGTGTATATGTACAATTGTTAATTTTCTGCTTCAAACCCTAACACAGTAAATTTTGTTTTAATTTTTGCTAAAGTTGAAAGAGATGAAAATTATATCAAAATTTAACATGTACTTCTCTTCATTGTCAAGGGTTTAGCAATTCAAGGTTTAACTCCAGCATCATTCATTTTTCCCTTCTCTTACTTTTGAATACAACTGACTTATTTTGGTCATTAGTGGATGTTGACAAGATTTCATTTCGTTCCATGACAATACATGACACTTAAATAGGTAAAATATACTTGTGGGTGAAGTTGACTCAGGAGTAATCAATCAAGCAGCACAATCTGCTTATGACACTCGTGCATACTTGAGATTAGAGATATATAGAAATGGTCAGAAGAATTTAATATTATATATGTTTGTTGTCCTTTTATACTAACTTTGCAACCCATGATATGAAGAAATTGTCATTGAACTGATTCTATCACTAGATATTTATTTTCATAGTGTCCACAATCATTCTAGAGTTGATGAGTAAACGTGAGGCATTTGTATAGTGGGGAACAAGTGCTCCACTTCAAATATACGGAGCGGTACCTAAAAGTATGGTTACAAATTTAAATGTATAAACATTTCAAGATGATTGGAAAAGACAATATGTTGATCAAGAGAAAGAAATATGTTCAAATTCAAAGTTAGTTTTCACTGATTGTTTAAATAAAGAAACCAACTAGCCTAAAAGAATGGACTATCCTACTAAAGTTCCTTTCTAATCACTTTGTATCATTCTCATTTAAGTGGTTAAATCCTTTCCTCTTAGCGCACAACTCTTGTTTTGCATGTGAATTCACTTTCACTCCATTTACAGAATACAGGCTATGGTTCTAATAACCATCAACAAAAAACATGCAACATCTATAACCTGCCATGACTAAAATACTAGCAGGGCAAAGAAACTTACAAGCAATTTCCTCTCTTATCTTTGATGGAAAATCAAAATTATTATTTGAAGGAAGTGCTGCAACATATGTAACCTGCCATGAATAAAATACTGACAGGGCAGAGAAACTTACAAGCAATTTCCTCTCTTGTTTTTTTATGGCAAATCAAAATTATTATTTGAAGGAAGTGCTAGTAGCAAAAGCATCCTATGTGCCATCAGATTATATCTGCAAAAAGCCAAAAGATATAAGACTCATCCAAAATATTTGCATTTATATTAAAACACAAAATATTACACTGTTAGAAACAGGGAAACTGTAGTTTCTGAAACACAGTGGAAATAGACTTACTACCAATTCACACTATGCATATCACTGATCAAGGATCTTATTTGAGTGATCAAATTCATGCAATCGAAATTGTCAAATGCCTCCCCAGAAAATTGATATTTGATGCTTGGTATCCCAGTATAACATATGTTAAACACAAGAAAGAGATGCCAATATGTCAATTACATCAGCGTTTAGCATCTGTTCATCTAAAATTGCAATTGAATTGCATTGTTTATTACCAACTTGTTTCTAAGTTAAATCTGAAACTGTCGATTGGCAGTCATACCATACCTCATTAATGGATTTTTGAGCTCTCAATGATCCTTGATGGGAACTGTATTTAATGCAAACAAGGTATAAAACATAGTAGTCTAATGGGGAATTCCATTAGCAACATTAATGAATATTATATTAGGATCATATTCTCAAGAATAGGCCAAAAATTACTAAAGAAGGACAAGTCACATTAATGAAATATCTAATTCCAGCACAAATTTATTAAAGCATTGCCTATTGCAAGGAATCTACCTTCCAAGTATAGCCAAGACAAAAGATGAAAAAGGATCCCAATCCTGCAGCATTTACATTACAAATAGAGAAATTAGATTTCCAAAGAAGGACAGAACGCAGTGATCAGTTTTACGAAATTTTACCTTCATTATGTGCCTCATTACAGTTCTGGATCTAAGTATTGTACAAGCCCCCAAGGCAGCATTTTCAGAAATTCCTGGACTTCCTAAGCTAGTCGTGAGTGTTGGCATACAATATCTAACTAGAGATGGGAATCGCTTCAGCATCTTCACCAGAGAGTTCCCTGCATGGCTGCACATATGTGATCCATTAATTCAAAAGAGCAAAGTGGTTTATTTTTAGAATCCATTGATTAGGCATGTTACGTACTCATGGAAACACAAAGCTCTTAAAAACATACATTTTACTAATATAACCCTAGTAACACCATAGCTAACCTTATCACTAATTATGAAGAAAGTCGTAGTTTTAAAGTTACTATACTGCTTATCTTAGGCATATAAGGTAATGTATGAATACAAGCTGATAGGGTTTATCAAAGAAATATCCATAATGTAAGTTGTAATAAAACTTGTTCGAATAGGGTTAATATACTACCATATTGAATAGCCCAAATGATAAAATACCAATGCCTTTAACAAAAGGTCGTCCTAGATACTTTGAACAAGCAATAGGAAGCTTCAATGGTACCGACATGCAGTTCTCACTCTTTTCGAATTCTCAGGTGCAGAATGAAGAGAATATCGGGAAGCAACTGTGCATAAGCTAAAATTTCACAAAAAAAAACTTACCTGCAAATTTGTAAGGGAAGAATGTGATTTTGACTCCAAAGCTGCAGAATTCGTAGCCCGCCTCTTCAAGAGCCTCCAAGTTCTCTCTAATGGTCTTTTATTGACGACAACAGTGGCAATTAAATACCAAAATTGTAAACCCTCAGCAATGATTAGGAAACACCATTTCCTCAATGGGTATCAATGGTAGCCTAATAAATTCCCAAAAATGCTTCTTAGAACCCACCAAACCCTCCTTGCTTCCCACCAATGGGAAAATTTTGGCGCCACCATTTTGCTTGGACTGGTTAATTGGCTTCAACCGGCTGCTTGACTTGTTATCTATGGATTGGTGATGAAATCTCCATGAATTCAGGATAATCGGCCATGAATGCCATCGAGCAGAGGTGGTTCGATGATTTAGGCGAGGGTTATGTAATGGGCCATGAAAGTCAACTATTACATGTTTTATTAATGTGTTTTATTTGTTTTATTTGTTTTATTAATTTGTTTAATTTGTTTCATTCTTCCTATTGTTTCTGTATATTGTTCAATCAGCTTTGTAGGGGAGTAACCATGCAATATCCTCCCTTGCATTGAAGTGCCATACATCTACAGGAATTTACAGAGGGACTTGATACTTGAACCATATGTGTTTTTAATTTCTCATCTTCTAGCAAATTAATTTGGCTTTTGCTTATGATAAGTTTCATCTGGCTCCTAAATATTCTATAAATTTTCTCATAAATATCCTAAATGTTTCAAAGACTGAAAATATGGATAGCATACATAAGAAATTGTGATGACAGAAATAATACCTGAATCTGTACCCGTTCATCCATTGTCATATAAAAAAACAGAATGATCATAACCTTCAAGGTATAAAGACTTCATGTTGGAAATGATTTAGAAGGGTGATGGAGCATAGGTTGTAGTTTGTACTCCAATTGCCTCCAGATCTGTGACCAATAATTAATTGAAACCGTGGGAAGTTAGATTATTTCTACAGCTACGTTGAATATCCATAATAAAGCTAGAGCATAGAAATATTTGGACAATACAATGGCCCATTTCCATCAATGGTTAACTTCCCAATGGTTGGTAAATAAAGATGAAATATACAAACTTTAATTTCTGACAATTTCATGTTAAAGAAACATACAACTTTGTTTGAATTTGATTCAATTTAAAGTGAAATATTTATAGTTTTCAAATTTTCGACCAAAGGTTGCTAAGAGGGTGAGTTCTTTAAAAGATATTGAATATTTGACAAGTTACCAGTGATCACCGTCCATTCTTGAAGATCTTAAGTGAATTTTCAATGGTAACCTATAAATTATAAATTATGAGCTGGTCGTAGATTAGTAAATAATTGCTTTTATAGAACATAGCAATTCCAGTTTTATTTGAAACAAATTACTGCAAGATGGAATTGCAAATTGCATCCATGCTTGGTAAAAAAACTATTGCCACAAATAAGCATACAACATAATTGTACACTATTGTGACAATTCTCCTTTCTATTTATAGTTATGCTATCTAAGGTAAACTAATAGAAATACAATTGTCACCCCTTACAGTAATGTGACTGCAGTAATAAAAGTCATTCCCCACTAGAGATGGGGAGACACTCTCTAGGACGGGGACATGTCTCAGATTTGGTGTTTGTTGAATGAGCACATTGTCATTTTAACACTATATGAAGCCCATAAGATTTGGAAACTTATGAAATTTGTTCATGATGCCTTCTTCTGCACATATCATGATTAGTGTAACTTCCTCACATGCACAAATATAACTAACTGAAAAATCCAGTGAATGAATTATATCCTTATTGCCATTAAAACATTGGTTCAGGTGAGGTTGTCAAAGTGTTAGTTGTCCACCTGGTTCCCTTATCGTTTTTGTAAAACAAGTTTCAAAGGGATGAGTTCAAGTGCACACAATGTTTAGGTTTACAATGGACAATGTTTAGGGATGAGTTCAAGTGCGCACAATGTTTAGGTTTAGAATGGACAATGTTTAGGGATGAGTTCAGGTTTCAAATGGACAATGTTTAGGGATGAGTTCAGGTTTCAAATGGACAATGTTTAGAACAACACTTGTAGCCAAATTGTTTAATTATTGTATGTCACAACGAACAACCATTTCTATAGAAATGTCCCCACTTCGTTCATATTATTCACTGTTAAAACTCATTGTGATGGCCCCCTTGATTATTGCTAATTATTCTGTATTCCTTGCACCAAAAAAAGACCAACACAATTGGTTTGTGTGCTATAGGATGATGGTTTGCTGCACACTACTTGTGGAACACACAATTACGTTGCACCTGAGGTAAAATAACTATTATTTTTGTTATCATTTATCACTCACTAAAAGTTGTAGATGACCATAATTTTGTAAAAGGCATGTTTTCTTTATGTTGAACTACAAATACATTCCTTTGGGATTCCATCTGCTAGGTTTTGCAAGTCATCAATGATAAAGGTTATGACGTGGCAACTACAGGCTTGTGGTCATGTGGTGTTATCCTATTTTTTTTTATGGCAGGTTACTTGCCTTTTGATGATTCAAATATTATGACATTGTATAAAAAGGGGAGCAGTTACACCAAATTGAAGTTTCTGCATTTATGTGTTTGCAA
This sequence comes from Larix kaempferi, assembly GCA_027924585.1. NCBI lineage: Eukaryota > Viridiplantae > Streptophyta > Pinopsida > Pinales > Pinaceae > Larix > Larix kaempferi. The sequence goes on from BSBM01001048.1 coordinate 12,891,259, forward strand.
TGTTTTATGTTTACTCTAGTGACTAAGCATTTTAATAGTGACTTGGAGATATACAGAGCATATTTTACATGCCCTTCATGGTTTTCCTCAAGTGTAAAGAAATTAATTACAAGGATTTTGGACCCCAACACTAAGGCAGTAAGTGAAAATCTCTGTATGTTTGACAAGCAGCATGCACAATGACTGTTTGTGAAAATTTTATCATTTTGTATAGTTTTTCACATGATCTGCTCCTTGCAATCCAAGGGATGCTAGTTTGAGCGACAACAATACTGACATACTATTACATAAAAATATGAACAAATATCTAGATGAGAGAAAGGACATAGACATGTATATGTAAGGCTTGAAAGATATCTACATATAATATAATACATTATTTCTGTCATCTTATTGTCTTTCTTATGACATGCATGTGACTGCTTGGTTTCCTAATATCTCACTCTTTTGTGGGAAGACAAGAAAATTGTAGACAAGTTATCAAGTCTCCATTATATACATATATAGTATACATCTTCAGACTTGCTGGTAAGTTGCATATAGATCAAAGAGTGGTGCAATTTAAAAACTGAATCAACCAACCACAACATCATTTTGGAACAGACAATAGCAAGGGAAAACATTTGTACAAGTGTTGTGAGTGGGAATAGAAAGAAATTACCACCAATCGTCATTGTAGTCTCCACTAGATTTAGTTTTTGTTTTAAAACTTCGCACTATGTAATACTTGACTGTGCTTCTGCCTCTTGCTTCGCCAACCTAGCAAGCAATAATTCTTTTTCTCTATGAAATTTGTTGAGCTCCTCCATAGACATAAGGCGTTGTTTTTTGAGGTAGAGGATATCTAATAAATAGAAGAAAACAATTAATATTTAGTGCTAAGATTAAAAAACATATAAACATAAGGTAATGGAAATAAAATATACAAAGTAGTAGTAGTGGTCAATCATGAATTTCAGCACATTTTTTATGCTTCTTGAAAACCTAAAGCTTTAATCCTTACTCTTTTGTGCATCATTAAAGAGTTTTGCAATATCATTAGGATTTTTTAGTGACCTTTTATCTAGAGATAGAAATAGAGCCTGAATGGATGCTACCTGAATCAGCTCAAAGTGTGAAATAATATGCTAATACTATAATGTTAATACACAAACAAGAGAGGATTTTCATATGAATGGTCACAATTTTCAACTACCTGAAGAACATCTGCACCGTTCCCCTCAAACCTAACCAAGTGATTAAAAACCAACCAAATACAACATTAGTGATACAAAAAGATTAACGTTTACTCGAAATGATAAAAACAATAGTGTTGCAATTACTTTGGATATCCCAAAAAGTCTCTGCCATTTTCATCCTCCCTAAAATAGGAAAAAGAGTAGTTCAGTTAATCAAGGTAAGAACTACATGTTTCATTACTGTAAAGAAAGAATAAAAAAGGAAAATTGTGCAATTAACAAGCCAAAAACCTAGACCAGATGTTAATTAAAAAGTATGTAACATTGCCCTCATCTTGTAGAATTACTATCCAATCACTACCAAGAGTAAAAAATTAGCATCATTTATTTTAATATTTTCCATGGTGATTGTGAATATTTGCATTTGTTAATAGAATCAAGACTGACTGAGCATGAGTGCCTAAAGGGGATATGATACCAGAAGAGGGGAAATTTGAGGGGGTCTAAGGAAATGTTAATATGCCTTATCCACCTTTCCATTACCCAAACCCTTCATTATTTTATGATGTTGAGCCTAATCTTTAGTTTAAATCGAAGTAAATAAAGTGGACTTAAGTATATCCTAAATCTAGGAAACCACCTCCTACATCCTAGGAAATTTTTCTCTCCTACATTATTTGAACCATGAAGAGTTGGATTAAAATGGGTGTTCAAACAATGCTTGAAATGGCCTTGGATCAGCACAAAGGAAAGAAAATCTCTTGTAGTATTAACAAATATATATATATGTTGCTTCTTTTCCTTCAACATTGTTTTCATACTTTTAATTTGGCTGGCCGCTCATTGTCTTCTCTTAGGTTGGATCATTCCATTCGTTTAGTTAGTTGGATAAGAGCTTTCAAAAGATATTCAATTTGTTGAAGAAAATATGTCCTACAAATCTTCGAGGAAACATATTTTTTATTCATTGCATCCTCTTCATCTTCCTTTTATCCATAACTATGTTTTGTTTCCTCTTGCATGTTATCTGTGTGGTTTGGATTCAAATGCAACATCCAAAAATGGAATCATAATAAATAATAGTCACTCTGGAATAGTGTACACGAGACTCTCCAACCAGTTCCCTATTGTTATACTTGTCCAGACCATGTCTAGAAACAAATGATTCCAGGTAAGGAAAGGTCTGCTTTCTAATACTAGCTTGATCTGAACTCAGTTATGAAAGCCTTAAAACCAACAAGCAAATAGAAGTGCTTGTGTTATTCAGGTTCCAAACACTCTTTTATGAGGATTAATTAAAAAGAAAGAGAACATACGTGGTTGCTTCATAATTATGTGAAAGGATACAAGGGTTAGGTGTGCTTCTGGTTAGCATGTTACCTTAATTGACAGTTTTCAAAGTCAATCCCCTCCTTTGTCCCCCAGTATGTGACTACAAAGACAAAGACAATCTCTACTGTTAAATTGAGGAATGTTGTTAGTCATTGTAGTGAACATTATTTCCCATGATATGTGTTGGAAAAGAAAATAGAAGAAATGCATAACATTAATCACATTGTTATCAACTCTCAGAGCTTTGATTGGATGATATATAAAGAGATCAATCTTAGTATTTATTTAAAATCATGGATTGAAACTCTATTGGCATGACCCTAGCTGTCAACTTACCAATTCCAAGAGATCGGATTCTCTGTATAGCCTTAATAAAATATAAATCCACGCTAAGGTTTGACAAATTCTTGTGTTATTTGGCATTTAGTGTGGATATAGGACCCTGAAATTCAAGTCCTCGTAAAAGTAGCCGGCACGTCAACTTGTTGATCTGAAGATACCAGTTGACTTCAACCAATTCAACCAAGCACTTATGGAGCTTGGTGCTACCATTTGTACCCAACAATTCCTTTGAATGGATAATTAGAATTTAGACTCACCAAACACCATAAAATCAATCCAATATTTTCAGTAAATGATATGCATGTGAAGCCAACGTCTAACAATCAAGACTCTACATCCTAAAAATTTCAAAGAAAGAAAGAAAAAAATATTGCAAGGAGATGGAGAGGGTACTTGAATAACCCAAAGGGTTTACAGGAGCTGTTGTTGCCATCATTCAATCTGAAAGGAAAGCAAGTAAGGCAAACTAAAAAGGAAAAGGCAGATTTTGAGGTTCTATTGAAACACTTGAAGATGATTGCAGATGAAGATATCAAGAAGAGGGTTGACTTAGGCATTTTGTCAAGCACTTCGTGTGCATCCTCCAAACTCCTGCATTTGGAATCCATACCCACAAGCTTAGCTCCTAAGAAATTATTCAAATCGGGCCCCTTTGCTAGCATGTGGGCATGGACTTGCTTACCTTCTTCCAATGCTTTCATCTTGGTACATGCATCTAACAAAGAGGCATACAATTCAGAGCCCACTAGAATGCTCTGCTGGTCCATAACATGTAAAATTTCGAGGCCCTCCTTCAGATGATTGTCTCTGCATAATGTGGCCACATCTATGTTGATGTTGATGGAATAGGGACCATTTTTGGATTTAATGGCAAGGATTGGGTTTTAATTCTTCAAGTAGATGGCACAGGGACCATTTTTGGATTTAATGGCGGGGGTTTGGTTTTCATTTTTCGACTTAATGGCGGGGACGACACAGGGACCATGTTTTTTATTTAATGGAATGGATTTGGTTTTCCTTTTTTGACTTAATGGCGGGGATTTGGTTTTCATTTTTTGATTTGGTTTTTCCTTCTTGCACAATTTGTCCAATAAATTCCAACATATTTAACTTTGTGTTTGAGGCTCGACCAAAGTTGGCTAGGAAAAGTGGGAAATAATGCATTTCCACTTTATGTGTTTGTATTTTACTTGTATTATCACCAAGGCCTTTGAATTCATCATTGTAGTTGAACATGTGAATTTCTCAATCCTTTCTAGCATGTCGTTTGTTCTAGGGATGGATCTCCAATTCTAGGTAGACTAGTGATCTAGATTATCAATTTAGGGGAAATTTCAATTGGTTCATCCAACCATATTTTTTCATTTTGGTTTTCATTTTTTGACTTAATGGTTTTCATTTTTTTATTTAATGGCAGGCACATCTTTTGAGTCTAATCCTTTCATTTTATACCAAAATCAAACGTCCACAACAAATGAAAATGAAATGTTTTATTTTGTTTTCTATATGATTTTATTAATTATTTTAATTGTATTGATATCTCTATATTCTAAAAATAATTATATATATACACCTTTGTTAATTTCTCCTTTGCAATTATTCATAAAAAAGTCTAGGATCTACTTGGATCTATCAACTATTATGGCAAAAACTCCTCCCAGGTGATATGTTTCATTAACAAACTAAGAGTGAATAATACCCTTTAAATCTCTAACAATGAGGATTCCTTCTAGATTTCCAACTAGATTCACTCTCATTCCAATATTCTACAAAGGGAGTCTATCATTACAATGAATAGAAGGGGTGATAGAGGGAACCCTTATCGGAGTCCTTGTTTAAATTAGAAGACTAAAGTAGGCCTACCATTGATAAGAGGACCAATCCATGGACTTCTGATGCATACTATAATATGGAATATAACATGCTCAACGAATCCAAAACTAGAGATAACATCATGTAAAAAGGAGTTGCAAACTCTAGAAAAAGAATTAGCTAGATCTAATTTACAATCATACCACTTTCACTATTTATTGTTTGGAATGTACTTCTTTTTGTATAATAATAATATTGTCAGTGATTTTATTTTTCTCCAAAAACCTCCTTGGTTCTAAGATGACATTTGGGAGGATCTTCTTAATCCTATTGGACATAATCTTGGTTAGGATTTCGTAGGCATAATTATAGGGAGATATAGACCTAAATGTTTAGAAATATGTGGTTCTAGAATATTTGGGGATCAAATCTATAAATGAAGAATTAGTGCTGCCTTATATTTTTGGCCTACTCCTGGTCCAATTGAATGCCTCAATGAGACACCATTTTGTGGACTATAATGCTTGTGAAATATGCTCATAATGGTAGGGTGGAAAAAGCTCAACAATGTTTAATAGCATGCTCGAGCATAATGTTGTCTCGTAGAATGTTTTGATTTTGGATTGCATATAAAGTGGAAAAATCAAGGAGGCTCACAAATTGTTTAAAAGAATGCCACAGTGGATATATGCATCATTTCAAGCATGGAGAGCTGCATGTTCTTACATCGGTCTTGTTGTTTCTTTATGTGGACCTACCATATACTTGCAGTGGCTTTAACATACCACTTACAATTACCAATAAAAATTGCCAACAAGTGAGGGCATTCCATCATGGTACCTTTTAAGATTATCATCATAGTTTGGACATTGATCTTCATTTCTCTAAGTAAGTAGTGAGGAATTTGAGGGAGGAAAATAATGTAATATGTGTTTAATGTGTCGAGGCAAAAGGGGCAAATACACAGCAAAAATTAGCTATTTACAAGGTGGGAGGACACATAAATAAAACTCAAAGCCTCGCACATCCAAATATGCCATGTAAGTAAGGAGAATTTTTCTGCATCAACCTTACCTTAGGCCATAGCATTTGTCTCTAGGGATCATGTGACATTAGTAGGCCTATGTCCACCACACAAGCCCTATAAAGGGAATCTTTGTCATGTAAGAGGAATATGGTGTTCATTTCAAGTTTGGAACACTAAGGATGGCTCTCATGGCCTAGTCCATGTTCTAGGGTAAACATATAAAGTCTCAGGCCATAACAATGTCCTCAAGGGATTAGGGCACATGCATGGGGCCCTAGTCCATAACATCATCCCTATGTGGGGAATCCTTCAAAATCCAAGATTACCTTCTTAGAAAACTCATTCTAAATCATATCTTCATGTTTTAGTCCTACATAAGTTTATTGACATACCTAATAACTAAATTAATCCCATTTCATAGATTTTTAGGATAGTTAAGAAGCAATATGGATTATGAAATTTATGCTTTGCATGGTGCTAAGAACCCCCATGGATATAAATATCGAATCAAAGAAAATTATACATCACGTTTGGTCAACGATGAAAGGAAAGGATTCACATGGATCAAGAAACAAGCTGGGAGAATTACTTAAGGATCGTGTGGTAATATCATGTCATGTTGCCACACCACCATGATAATATTGTTAGCTCCAAGTTGTAAAACATGACTACTCCAAGTTCTAAAATGTAGAATTTTCACATTAGGCCATAATGCCTTCAAGGAGGTCCTTGTATCACAAAATATAAGAAACCATTTTTTCTTGGGAGCCTAAGTCTAAAAGTACTTCGAAACATTATTCACTGTGAGTGTTGGATTCGTATGAGGAATTATGAAATGCCATGACTAGGCCTAGAAATTCACATCCCATCCACTCATCAAATGGAAATTTCAAAATTGTGTATAATTATCAGTGCTCAATAAAAGGGAATGTTGTAAGCGACATTAAAGCAATATAGATGAGCAATTGATTAATATTAACCAAATTTTCTTATTTATCCTAATTATTGGTCTGTTGTGTACTTGATAAATAGGATAAGAAGGAGCGCCTATATTCTTTGTGCTCTGCTTTTTAGCACTGAGGACTGTATTTTTTATCAGCAATGAATTAAAAAAATAAGCTAAGAAGGTATTTTGTTGGCTTGCATCAATGTTCCGCACTACAAACTTATGTATTTAAAAGAGGATTGGTTAATGCATTCATATTCTTCATGTGGCTATTAACATAGTTTATTGAGAAGGTTCTTATATTTGTGAATACTATCAAGGCCGCAGTCATATAAGTGAATTCATTAAGGCCACCTCCGGTTTGGGACGTAAATCCCCCTCTTAAATATGAAAGTGCCAAGTCAATTGCTAGAATTCTTGGACAATGTCAATTACAAGACATGGGTTGAGCATAGTAGAATTTTAGATCATTTTCCTATGTTCATGTTAGAAACCTGCATATCTAGTGTTCTAAACTTCAAAATGAGCAGTACCACATCCCACTTCTAGGCCAAATATCCCTTATGGAGGGCCAATATGGCGGTTTGGGACCACACACATGGACCATGACCCCCATAGTAAGATCTCTAAATCCATCTGCATTGTTAAAATTTAGTAAAATATTGTATAAATTCATAAACAAAATTGTAATTTTCCATTAATGTCAGTGTGACACAACTAAATATGACTAACATAAATGACTAATTCACATTAATCGTTGTTAGTTAGTCATATTTATATTCCCATGACTAAATTAGTCATTTTTATTTTAGTCACTTGTTATCTGGTCATATATTATCCCGTGACTAAATTAGTCGTTTATCTTAGTCGTTTTTAGTTGGCTTATTTAAAATTGCTCAATTTTAGTCATTTATCCCTTGAAAAAACAGTGGTGACTAACGTTTTTAGTCGCCTAGTCACTTATCTCTCATTTTTTACTAGTGTAACCAAGCAGGCCTAGCAGAAAATAGGGAGTCCCACACTGAGCTGGTCTCTCGTACAACTCTGGCTGGCTAATCAGGCCAAGGTGACACCAATTGAAAGAGTTCCACGCATGGTTTTGGACATTGAGGGAATGAAGACATACGTTGATTTCAATGTAATCGAAGTAGTTGAAGGTGGAAGCTCCTATCCTGCATTGCTCGGGATTGGATGGGATAACGACAGTGCTACAGTAATCAACTTTAAGAAGCGCATGATGACTTTTGAAAAACACGATCTCATATTTGTCGCTCCATTGGATCCGGCTGAAGGACGCAGGTAATTGAACCGGTAAAGAATTAAGATCCCAACGGATGGGACCAGGCATACAATATTTCAGAAGATTATATTCATCCGATTGCCAACAGTGACATTGAGTGTCGCAGCTTTAGATCTGCGTCTTCTGACTCTAACGACGTGTTAGAGAATTGGAAGAACCGTCTGCATGAGGTGTCACTCCGCAAATGTGGGTTAGTCACGCAGTCATTATGCCGTGTTGCAACTAAGACTGTTGCACTGCCAGTATACGCCAGGTTTCCCGGCTTGTCTTATTTTCTTGTGGTGTTTGAAGAAAAGGTTTCAAAACCACATCGACTACTGGCATTGGAGGAAGCGTTGAAGGCTGCTCCAGCACACTGGTGGGCGACACATAAGAAATCAATCGACGGATGGTCGCAGTGTTGTAGATTGATGTCGGTTCGCTTTGGCGACATTGAAGTTTACCATATAGGAAAATACAATGGACAGAATCACCCTGGCAGTCATTTGCTGGAATGTCCGATGTTGTGGGCATCGCGACCCAAGGATGAGTGGGTCCATGCCTTCATCCATACGCTGGACGAGATGTCGCAGTCATGGTATACTGCAGGTGAATTGTGAGGATAAATTACTACTTGGTTAGAATTGACCGTTTGTTTTACTCATACATTCAGCTTCGCGGATGCCAACACAGATGTCCATAACGCTTTGCAGCTCATTCGTGACGTAGTTTTGAAGGTTGTTCTGGTGGCATATCCTACGGATCCGCATGTGCACTGTAAGATGCATCCCATGATGGAATGTTATAATATCACTGGTGGGCTAGA